>JAQJVL010000023.1:3964257-4629257 GCA_035578905.1 Stictocephala bisonia
TGTGTGTGTGTGTGTGTGTGTGTGTGTGTGTGTGTGTGTGTGTGTGTGTGTGTGTGTGTGTGTGTGTGTGTATGTGCGTGTGCGTGCGTGCGTGCGTGCGTGCGAGCGTGCGTGCGTGCGTGCGTGCGCCCGTGCGTGCGTGTTAAATAGAAACTATGACTAGTTTTAATAATATACGACTAATAGTCTATATGGTATGAATTTGAATGAAGATAACAATAAATAGATACAATAAATACGATAACTATATAATATACAATAATGAGATATAATAACAACGACTACATGCGAATATGATAATATTATTTCATATAAGTTCTATAAAGCAGCTATAAATTCTATTTGCCCATTCCAAGGCGTATGTTATGGAACAGAAAAAAGTGAATATTCTCTACATACTCTCTACATTTACATTCTCAATACTCTCTACATGACAAATATAGAGATTGAATCATTAATAATAAAAATGAAAAATACAACAACACAATTTGATCTGACAACAATACAAATTATACAATACAGGGAAAAATACATTTGCTACAGAAAGTGAAGAACAATGTGAAAATCAATTTGTAAATGAATGAAGCCGGAACAATTTGTAAATGAATAATCTAGGAATAAATTAATTAGAATATTGATGTGTGGTGGGAATCAATGAAGTGGGGTGGTCAAGGAGTGCCTCTTCACTGTGTTGGTTGAATCGTGAAAGAAGTCTACCACACCGCTGACATAATTTCCTTAGTGCAATACTCGGGGAACATAGTCTCTACTGTAGTGACGTCTGCTGAACAGGTCCCTGGAACGCTTGCAGGATAGATTCCTTCCATCTACCTTTGCCAAGATTTCTGGGCAGTGGTAACCCCAATCAGAAGCTTATGTAGAAAAGCGATGTACCGTTCGCCTTACAAACAGATTAGAAAGACCCAGTTGTCCTTGGAGATCGTGAACCTGGACCTCCTGATAAGGTATGCCAATTCGAACACCAACCAATCTAGTTAATCTGGTTTTTATACTTTCCAGCCTCGCTTTTTGTCCATCAAATACGGTGACCATATAGTGGTGGCATATTGAAGTAGCTGACAAATCAAGGTCATGTACAGTTAACAAGAGCCTAAGGGTTACAAAGGCCTAGGGAGGAACGTCATAAAAAACCAACTAGTTTGTTGACTCTGCCACATAACTGGTTAATATGCTCTCCAAAGTCACTAGTGAAAATCACTCCAAGGTTGCTAACTGAATCGACTCTGCGTAGCTCACTTCCATGCAACTTGTAAGTCCAGCAGCTAAAGGACGTTAATCTTGACAGAGGTATCTTTATGAACAGTGTAATAATCATGTTGTAAGACGTTGTAAAGGTCTGAAATCAATGCTTACTAGTTGTTTGAGTCAAGAAGGAAGATGGGTGTAATGTTTTGGGATTTAGAAGAAGCAGAAGTGTCATTGTTGTCGCTAGAAGTAGATATAGGTTCAAATCTATTTTTTATTTCAGTTTTGAAACGTTGTTTGGGAGTCTGAATACGAGATGAGGACGATTTGGATTTTCTATTCCTTACAGGTTCAAAGTCATTTATTGATAGGTCACCGGGATCAGCGTTACTTAACTCCATGGAATCAACTTTTACGTAATTAATTGGATCAGTTACAAATATTTTATTTGGTGGAGAAATGTTGTTGTCTTCCAGCGTGTACTTCCAATTGTTGTTCCCAGTAGTCACTCGAAACATAATTATGGTCTAACGATGAGGTTAGGATTGCTGGTTTCAACACTATTGATATTGTGTTCATTTAAATTGAAGACCGCAACAGAAATCAAAATACGTAAATAAATCATATTCATTAGTTAAAATGGTAAATAAGACACAACATTATACTAAACTATTTAAAAAACCACGCACATAAATAGAAATAAACTGTACTGTACTGTAAGATCACAAAACAGCTGAGGTCAAAACAGAGTGGAGAATTTGCAAAGAAGAGTTGTTAAACCGTCAAACCGAGGATAGGAAAAACATCACTTTCACTGGAAGTAAGCACAGTTACTAAGTAAAAACTAAAGAAATGGAACACACTTTCAAAACCAATAGTAGTAGTAAAACCACCAATCGGGGGGGGGGGGGGGCAGGCTACAATTAATATTATAGTCATTGGTGTGTGTTTATAAAAGAAAATAGCAAAATATTAAATGTTGTACATTTTAGTAGAAAATTCGAACCAAGAAAATAACCCATCACTGCAGTACAATTTAATATTCCTTTGCAATTGTAAGGCACAATTTACTGGGCAATTCGTCAAAATTAAATAGTTTGTACAAATGGTAATCTCCAATTTTTTTACTATCTTTTGTAAAATGGTAGCCTTAGATGTTAAGTAGGTTGATAACAAAATATTTTTATATACAGTAGTAGATTACATAAAACAAACATGTCCAACATTACAGTGCATGCTATATTAAAAGTAGTGTGATATTTACAAACAAAATAGATCATCCCTATATTGTGTGATATGTACTTATAATTTTAAAAATAAATAATATGAAATAAAATAACAATTACATAATAAATAAAATAAGATAATAATAATTCAGCATGTACAGGGTGTATCTGAAATACGCGGACATATTTCAGGAACTATTCTGTGGACCAAAATAAAGAAAATAATTCCTGTATTAAAAAGATACTTTTCCCAGGTGTCTACAATTATTTACAAAATAATTTTTAAGTGTAAAGCAACTCTACCGATTGAGTTGAAGTGTCGTATATAGCTTATCCATACAGAAATCAATGTTACAAAATATTTTCAACTCGTTACTACGTTTCGTTTTAAATAGCGGTCATATTATCGCACAATTTAAGTCCCCACATAATGTTTGCTTAACTTTATTTGGAACGTCGGTTTAAAGACCCCCATAGATAAATTGTGATTTGGAAACATAACCTCCTTTATAGAGGGAGGAAGTGTTAGTTACTATGTCAACTTGAGGCCCGTTAGTAACATAACCTCCATTATAGAGGGAGGAAGTGTTAGTTACTACGTCAATTTGAGGCCCGTTAGTAACATAACCTCCTTTATAGAGGGAGGAAGTGTTAGTTACTAGGTCAACTTGAGGCCTGTTAGTAACATAACCTCCTTTATAGAGGGAGGAAGTGTTAGTTACTACGTCAACTTGAGACCCGTTAGTAACAAAACCTCCTTTATAGAGGGAGGAAGTGTTAGTTACTACGTCAATTTGAGGCCCGTTAGTAACATAACCTCCTTTATAGAGGGAGGAAGTGTTAGTTACTACGTCAACCTGAGGCCCGTTAGTAACATAACCTCCTTTATAGAGGGAGGAAGTGTTAGTTACTACGTCAACTTGAGGTCCGTTAGTAACATAACCTCCTTTATAGAGGGAGGAAGTGTTAGTTACTACGTCAACTTGAGGCCCGTTAGTAACATAACCTACTTTATAGAGGGAGGAAGTGTTAGTTACTAGGTTAACTTCAGGCCCGTTAGTGACATAACCTCCTTTATAGAGGGAGAAAGTGTTAGTTACTAGGTCAACTTGAGGCCCGTTAGTAACATAACCTCCTTTATAGAGGGAGGAAGTGTTAGTTACTACGTCAACTTGAGGCCTGTTAGTAACATAACCTCCTTTATAGAGGGAGGAAGTGTTAGTTACTACGTCAACTTGACGCCCGTTAGTAACTACGTCAACTTGAGGCCCGTTAGTGACATAACCTCCTTTATAGAGGGAGAAAGTGTTAGTTACTAGGTCAACTTGAGGCCCGTTAGTAACATAACCTCCTTTATAGAGGGAGGAAGTGTTAGTTACTAGGTCAACTTGAGGCCCGTTAGTAACATAACCTCCTTTATAGAGGGAGAAAGTGTTAGTTACTAGGTCAACTTGAGGCCCGTTAGTAACATAACCTCCTTTATAGAGGGAGGAAGTGTTAGTTACTAGGTCAACTTGAGGCCCGTTCGTAACATAACCTCCTTTATAGAGGGAGGAATTGTTAGTTACTACGTCAACTTTAGTCCCGTTAGTAACATAAGCTCCTTTATAGAGGGAGGAAGTGTTAGTTACCAGGTCAACTTGAGGCCCGTTAGTAACATAACCTCCTTTATAGAGGGAGGAAGTGTTAGTTACTAGGTCAACTTGAGGCCCGTTAGTAACATAAACTCCTTTATAGAGGGAGGAAGTGTTAGTTACCAGGTCAACTTGAGGCCCGTTAGTAACATAACCTCCTTTATAGAGGGAGGAAGTGTTAGTTACTAGGTCAACTTGAGGCCCGTTAGTAACATAAACTCCTTTATAGAGGGAGGAAGTGTTAGTTACTAGGTCAACTTGAGGCCCGTTAGTAACATAACCTCCTTTATAGAGGGAGAAAGTGTTAGTTACTACGTCAATTTGAGGCCCTTTAGTAACATAACCTCCTTTAAAGAGGGAGGAAGTGTTAGTTACTACGTCAACGAGGCCCGTTAGTAACATAACCTCCTTTATAGAGGGAGGAAGTGTTAGTTACTAGGTCTACTTGAGGCCCGTTAGTAACATAACCTCCTTTATAGAGGGAGGAAGTGTTAGTTACTAGGTCTACTTGAGGCCCGTTAGTAACATAACCTCCTTTATAGAGGGAGGAAGTGTTAGTTACTACGTCAACTTGAGGCCTGTTAGTGACATAACCTCCTTTATAGAGGGAGGAAGTGTTAGTTACTACGTCAACTTGAGGCCTTTTAGTAACATAACCTCCTTTATAGAGGGAGGAAGTGTTAGTTACTACGTCAACTTGAGGCCTGTTAGTAACATAACCTCCTTTATAGAGGGAGGAAGTGTTAGTTACTAGGTCAACTTGAGGCCCGTTAGTAACATAACCTCCTTTATAGAGGGAGGAAGTGTTAGTTACTAGGTCAACCTGAGGACCGTTAGTGACATAACCTCCTTTATAGAGGGAGGAAGTGTTAGTTACTACGTCAACTTGAGGCCCGTTAGTAACATAACCTCCTTTATAGAGGGAGGAAGTGTTAGTTACTAGGTCAACTTGAGGCCCGTTAGTAACATAACCTCCTTTATACAGGGAGGAAGTGTTAGTTACTACGTCAACTTGACGCCCGTTAGTAACTACGTCAACTTGAGGCCCGTTAGTGACATAACCTCCTTTATAGAGGGAGAAAGTGTTAGTTACTAGGTCAACTTGAGGCCCGTTAGTAACATAACCTCCTTTATAGAGGGAGGAAGTGTTAGTTACTACGTCAACTTGAGGCCCGTTAGTAACATAACCTCCTTTATAGAGGGAGAAAGTGTTAGTTACTAGGTCAACTTGAGGCCCGTTAGTAACATAACCTCCTTTATAGAGGGAGGAAGTGTTAGTTACAAGGTCAACTTGAGGCCCGTTAGTAACATAACCTCCTTTATAGAGGGAGGAAGTGTTAGTTACTAGGTCAACTTGAGGCCCGTTCGTAACATAACCTCCTTTATAGAGGGAGGAAGTGTTAGTTACTACGTCAACTTGAGGCCCGTTAGTAACATAAGCTCCTTTATAGAGGGAGGAAGTGTTAGTTACCAGGTCAACTTGAGGCCCGTTAGTAACATAACCTCCTTTATAGAGGGAGGAAGTGTTAGTTACTAGATCAACTTGAGGCCCGTTAGTAACATAAACTCCTTTATAGAGGGAGGAAGTGTTAGTTACCAGGTCAACTTGAGGCCCGTTAGTAACATAACCTCCTTTATAGAGGGAGGAAGTGTTAGTTACTAGATCAACTTGAGGCCCGTTAGTAACATAAACTCCTTTATAGAGGGAGGAAGTGTTAGTTACTAGGTCAACTTGAGGCCCGTTAGTAACATAACCTCCTTTATAGAGGGAGAAAGTGTTAGTTACTACGTCAATTTGAGGCCCTTTAGTAACATAACCTCCTTTAAAGAGGGAGGAAGTGTTAGTTACTACGTCAACGAGGCCCGTTAGTAACATAACCTCCTTTATAGAGGGAGGAAGTGTTAGTTACTAGGTCTACTTGAGGCCCGTTAGTAACATAACCTCCTTTATAGAGGGAGGAAGTGTTAGTTACTAGGTCAACTTGAGGCCCGTTAGTAACATAACCTCCTTTATAGAGGGAGGAAGTGTTAGTTACTACGTCAACTTGAGGCCTGTTAGTGACATAACCTCCTTTATAGAGGGAGGAAGTGTTAGTTACTACGTCAACTTGAGGCCTGTTAGTAACATAACCTCCTTTATAGAGGGAGGAAGTGTTAGTTACTACGTCAACTTGAGGCCTGTTAGTAACATAACCTCCTTTATAGAGGGAGGAAGTGTTAGTTACTAGGTCAACTTGAGGCCCGTTAGTAACATAACCTCCTTTATAGAGGGAGGAAGTGTTAGTTACTAGGTCAACCTGAGGACCGTTAGTGACATAACCTCCTTTATAGAGGGAGGAAGTGTTAGTTACTACGTCAACTTGAGGCCCGTTAGTAACATAACCTCCTTTATAGAGGGAGGAAGTGTTAGTTACTAGGTCAACTTGAGGCCCGTTAGTAACAGAACCTCCTTTATAGAGGGAGGAAGTGTTAGTTACTAGGTCAACTTGAGGCCCGTTAGTAACCTTGTATTGAGAACTTTAATATTCATATCCAATATGACATTTGGATAAATAATAAAATATTTTTGTGATTTATCCGCTTTCTTACAAATTTTCCTTCAAAAATTGTTCATTCCCCTTATTATGTTTGGTTAGCAAGTTTAAGTCATTTAAAGTCCTTCTATTATGTAGTAAAATTTACAAAAACGGTAAAAGAATGAGGGGCTCCTTGGATATTATAAATTGTATATATATGTCCTAAATTTTATATATTATATATATACTCCGTATGATGGAGGAGGTAAAAATCAAAGCATAAATAATACACTTACTGCCAAGGTGAAAGTAAGAAATTTAGAATTATTTTGTCAGTAAATTTCTCAGTAGAATAACAATTTCGCTAAGATTAAAAACCCCTACATCTAATAACTTATTAGTTATGAAATACAGGGTGTTTCAGAACTCTCTACCGACCTTTACGAGTGAATCTAAATACTGTATCACATTTAAATCACCCGAAAGTCCTCAGTTACTCACAGAGCCAACGTTTTGTTTTTTTTACAATACATTTTTTTCTCAAAAACCGTAAAACGAAATTCTGTATACATCTTAATAATAGTAAGGCCAACTTACAAAATAAATTTCAAAATTTTCTAAAGTAGGAATTTAAAATGGCGGCCATCCAAACTTTTCAAATAAGAACAACTTTTAAAATAATAGTCGTATAACAATTTTACTTATATATATATATTTACTTATATTATATATATTTAGACAATTTAAAGGAAAATCTAACGATATCCTATTTATTTAGATAGAATAAAAAAATAAACGAATTATAGCACTTTTTGTGGTGCGCGGCAGATGGTGCAAGTCAATGTATACAGCCAATACAATCACCTAACCCCTGATAATGTTTTTATATGTTAATTAGTTAGCTAAATTAGTTTAAATTTATTCAATATTCATTAAAATAGTTGGGATTTATTATTATTTATTTTAAACAAATCAGGTTTTTAACAATTCCTTTTGTATTTTCATTGATGAATGTAAAGAAAACATAGGAAGATTTTAAGGTAAAACAAATAAGGTTCTTTTAACTAATGTTCTTATTTTTAATGAGAAAACAAATTTGTATTAACTCATAAAATCATTAGTAGCGGTTAGATGATTGTCACATTATTGTATTGGCTACGTACATTGACCTGCATCATCTGCCGCGCACAAAAAAGTATCATGCCTTGTTTATTTTTTATTCTATCTAAATAAATAGAGTATTGTTAGATTTTCTTTTAAATTGTCTAAAAAAAAGTTATTTTAGTTAGTGTTATACGACAATTATTTTAAAAGTTGTTCTTATTTGAAAACTTTGGATGGCCGCCATTTTGAATTCCTACTTTAAAAAATGTTGAAATTTATTTTGTAAGTTTTTCTTACTTTTATTAAGATGTATACCAAATTTCAAAATTTTACGTTTTACGGTTTTTGAGGAAAAAAATTATTTTTGAAAAAAATGGTAGCTCTGTAAGTAAATGAGGACTTACGGATGATTTAAATGTTATATTTAGATTCGCTCTTAGCCCAGAATCAATACCTCAAAAGGTTGGTTGAGAATATTGAAACACCCTGTATATTGAAATGAAAAGGTAAGAATTAGAAAACAGAGCTATTTTCTGACCATATATTTTGAAGGGGAAAAATGGTAACAGTTAATCAACATTGAATTTGAAGGTGCTGTAATGAATACGTGTTTTTTTAAAAGATTTTTATATATTCTTTAATGTATTATTAATTTTTTTCTTTTTTAATAAGTCGTATTTTTTTAAAATTAAATATGGCCATACTAAACGCAAATAAGACTGCATAACATTTCTTCTTATTATTATAACATAATTTAATCAGTTCGGAGACGCCCGTAAAAAAAAGATATTGTTTGTTTTAACACCAGAAATGTTGAGTTTTGTATTGATTGTAAAATTTCGATTAATTAAAAAAAATTAAATGATTGAATAAAAACCACTTATTATTTTTAGAATGAGTTCATTTTTCCTGGCAATTCTATCTCTTGAAGATCGAGACATATGATCGTTAGTTCTTAAATATACAAGAAAAGTGGATGTCAAAAAAAACACAAATTTATTACAATATGAGTACAAAAATGTGCATATATTATGATGATAGATTCTAGTAAACCATATTTACCTTCCGAAGGCCAGAGGGAATTGTGAAACGAAATTGAAATGAAAAGATAAAAGATAGTAAGAAGGGAGAATTAACAAATTCAACGTTTACTTTGACAAGTGTGGTAAGTTGAAAAATTCATGAATGGATAGATATCATGAAATATCAATGAAATTATTTCGAGGAAAGCTCTTTAAATAATCATGAGGGAGTTTCTATATTACATTGATAGTATTTTATAATTATTAATAGTATGAAATTACGTGTAGTATATGGATAAATAAAAATACAATTTACAATATTATGTATGGGTACAAAAGTGTCCTAAGAGGTTTTATTATTTATAATTTTAATATTATTCAAATAAAAGACATACATTTTCAAAAGGTCGTGTAGTATTTTGGTGATTCTCCAGTGAACCATAAGACATACTTTTTCATACTAAATTTTGCGTTTCTTGATTTTTTTTACATGGTAATTAAATGTTTTAAGCAAATATTCATTATTGAAATGTATTTCTATGCTCAAATTGTCACATTCCCTTAATATTACAATAATGTTTGACGATATGGCTTTGTTTGTAAAATAGCTATTATTTTACCGAATTGAAAATAATATTGGAATTGGCTATTTATGCACAGTTTGATCGAAGTAATATTATTGAACTGTATTTTAGAGTTATTAAGAGAATCCACGGTGCAAATGTCGAAGTTAAAAAAGTTTCATTAGTTTGTTATCTCTACCTACACATAATATACTAATTAAAGTAAGTGTTATGTATTTTATTTTTTAAAGGTTACTACTCACCTACTGTACCTACCACCAAACCACCTACTCATGCATGTCGAAGTTTTGAGTATCCAAAACAGGCTAGGAGTCCAGTAAGAACAACGAAATAACTCACAAGCATAACTGCAAGCATAACAGAAAGCATAACTGCAAGCATAACAGAAAGCATAACTGCAAGCATAACAGCAAGCATAACTGCAAGCATGCCTTTTTTAACGTTTTGCTTCATTTATAAGTTGAGATTTTGGTTCAAACCTTAAACCAGTTGGCCGAGCAAAGCTATGACTGTCGGCATTTCATCGCCGTGTTTTTCATGGTTTGTTCATCTCGCACAAATCTTTTAGATATTTTAGTCTCTAACTTGTTTGTAGCTTCTTTGAAATTTACTCACACTTCCAAATGACATCGGTGAAAATAGAAACGCCGCACTACTATGTGTATAGGCAATTTACGCATCACCCATATGTAGTGGTATTGCGTCCAAGTGACTCACGGAGTGTTGAAAAGCGCATAAAATTACTCTTAAGCGACGCCTAATGTTCTGTCAATTAATTATTTTTAGCGTTATTCACTATTTTTAAAACACATTTAACTAATTTTATTGACTAACATACTTTTAATACAAACATATTATTAGAATTCAAATATTAAAATAATGACAATGAGAATGAAAATATGTATACATGACAATGAGAATATGTATGAATTAACTTACTCACACATAAAGTAATTTTTAATTGCGGTGGTATGTACTGTATAAAGATCATAGAGATTATATACATGAACAATAAAGCCACAATTTGTTGACATTTAATTAATAATGGGTCATAATAGTAGAGTTTTCCTTTTCCTCAAGTCCATCGGCCTAAAACTTTATTGACTATACACGATGTAATGAATGTTCAAAAAGCGCGCTTAGTGGCGCTTGCGTGAAAGTCTGGTGTGGGAAACGCTTCGTCTGGTAATGTATAACAGTAAAAATAAATAACACATTAAAAATCAATATTAAAATACGTGTTTATAAAATGTTTACTTGCATAAAAATTCACATATTCAAACAAGCAGGTTAGCAGAAAGGTGCAGATAAAGAGCTGAAATGTGGAACGATCGTGGTTCGGACTGTTTGGAGGACCAACAAATGTTTCTGAATTTGTTAAGTTAGTGAGGTCTGCCACTACTGTTAGTTGAAACTGCGTTAAATTTACATGGGACTACACTAGCGCTCCACTACTAGGCCCTAAAACAGCTGATATTTTGAAACACAACATTCCAACATCGTATGAAAAAGCATGTGTTTAAAATCAATGGTAATATTAACTGTGGTAAATATAGCTGGAATATTAGTAGGCTGCATCATTGAAAACGACATTTAGCGAAGAGAAATCCGGCTTTACTCAATCAATTCCAGGATGAAATCTTCACCCCTGCTCATTTCTGGAGTTAGTTTTCACCACGCCATTAACTCCCACAACCCGTGGGAGGCGTGCGGGTTGATTTTCACTTTTATGAATGAGGAAGCAGAACTGGGAATATTGGTTAAGAGAAAGGTAAGTCACACGGGGGGTGGGGGGGAGCTCATTCATTGTTGGAGGAAAGTGAGTGTGGCGCGCGTCAGTGCGAGTCCACCTGTGTTAGCATGAGGCAGGTAGGCGTGTGTGTGGTTCTGTGTGCCCTGCTGCCCTTAGGTGAGTACCATATGTCACTAATACACCTGCCTTTATAGAATTATAACCGGTTAATTACACAACGGAAAAAAATATTTGTAGGAAATACCATTAACGATCCCAAACTGACGAGTCCAGCGATAAAAACTAAGTACAACATGTGAAACTAGTTTTTTCAATAGTTTCCTATTTCATAAATTATATTTTCCTGTTTCCTTACATGAAACCATATATACCATGGTATTGATATATATTTTGGATAAATTTCTTTATTAAAATAATCCAATAAAACCGTTATATATTTATGGCTGTAAAGATATTAAGTAGGCACAAACCATAGGCCTTCGTGTGATCAGTTCATGTATTACATTTGATGACCGATTGAGTTATTACATACGTCAATCAAAATAAATTTCTAGTAGAGAGAACCACAATAATGTTTATAGTTAGCCGATGAATAACTTAACACTTGTCAACATTTTACTATTTTGGATGCTTACATTTTTTGTAATTGTTAAGAAAATTTAAATGTATAGAAATTAGTAAATAAAACAAAATAAAAACTATAGAATTATAAAAACCAAATGTTGTTAAATTTAATGTAAACTAGAAGACACCCCGTGTCAACCACGTCACTCGCTGCGCTAATTTAGGCCTAAATGCCTTTGATTTCAACTTGCTACTAATGTTTCAAATACTTAATGAAACAGCTGTTTTACTTCTGAAATGCATACTTTTAAAAACGTGTTAAAATGCTTATGTCGTCTGCTGGACTTGTTAAAAATTGAAATTCATATTGTTAAAAACTGAGAGTTTAGGTTTAAAATATGGCATCGATTACCTTCAAATTAAAATAAAGTGTCATTGAAATAAAAAAGGTGCCTCAGAAACTCAGTGAAAAAAACACAAAACTATTTTAAAAATATATATATATATATATATCTGCAACATTCGTAGGATCTAAAAGACCTACTGTCGGTGCAGTAATTATGTGCACCCTAGTTTGAAAGTTGTTTTCTAAGAAACTAAGAGGCCTATGAAAACTCCAATCACACCATTATTTTCCTCATTTAACTATATATTATGATATACGAATTTCAAAATATGTATAGATTTTAATAATTTTTATATTAGTAGGAAGAAAAAAAGTAACGGAATTTTAACTAGTTTTCACGGTGCATCAAATTTACACCATTATTACTCAAAACCCCGTTCATGTAGTGCTGTTATATTTTAATAACTGGTTGATAGGAATGTTTCATATAAGTTCCATACATTTTAGAATTTCTGTTTTTAAGAAAAAATGTTCTTAACAATTATCTGAGACATTGTTTTCTTAGTTTTTAGAGGTCGTAAAATTAATTACTTGGTCTTGTTGTAATTCTTATTACATGTACGAGTATAATTTCGATACATTATTTTCATATGTGCTAGTGAATGTAGTGGTTTTATATAGATTCACATTAATTTAAAATAACTTTAAATTGGTAAATTGAAATTGGTCGGTAGCGTAGTTGGTTCAATCCCAGCTACATGTGCTTAAGGTTCTCAGTTCGATCCCAATCAGAGTCAATACATTTTGAAAAGGATCAGCTGATAATCACCGGCTGTTCATTTGTCATTGGGCTATTAATTAATGACACTTTCTAAGGAATAGTCGGCCTTAGTTTGTAACAATGACTACATTCGCTCATCTACACTCATCACACTCATTCGAAATCCATATTCGCCCATATCTTGACGATCGGCGTCTTATGAATAAATAAATTGAAAACGAAATTCTACGCTCTTTTTGTCACTCTTAAATTTTCAGAATTGACTTTTCCTTTAATAAATATGGATAAGGAAAGATGTGGTTATTCCGAGAGGTCATTCCGTGTGATTGGTCGGTAGCGTAGTTGATTAAAATCCAGCTTTATAAGCTATTGGCTCTCAGTTCGATCCCAATCAGAGTAAAAACAACACTTGAAAGGGATCACCTGCCTTGAAAGGCCACCTGAATAAGGTATCTGCCACAAGGATGTTACCGAGTGTGATGTTATTTATGAGATAGTTCCCATATGATTTTTTTAAAAGCTAGGAATGGGAACATGCATAACCAAGTCTTAGTGGAGGTTTCAAAATAATCCAAACGGTTGAGTAACAAAAACAAGGTGTACCAAATTTAGCCATCCGATAGAGAAAGTTAAATAGATATTTATTTATTTACTAAGAAATAAAAGTCTGGAATTTGGCCTACAGCATAGTTAGTTTAAGTCCAACAACATACTGAATGTCCTTGTTAGATCCCAACCATATTTAACTAGTGTTGTAAGGTATCAGCTATTCATTTATCTGTACTTTAACTAATTAAAGGACATAGTGACAAATAGCACAAAATAGCTGCCATTGTAGAGTAGTGCTGTAATCCAGCTACTTGGGGGCTAAGTGCTGTGGAGTTTGTAGTTGATAGTTTCTGTTCTCAGTCCTCCTAAAACCTTCATGCATGCTTATGGCTGCCATCAACGTGGACTGTCTCACATAGACAGTACAATATTAGAGAAGTTTGTACTGTCTATGTGGCATGGTTTGCAAGAGAGAGAACTGAGTACCGGATTAACTGCGAGGCCTCGCAGTTTGCCCATAGTCTGACTACGTGATTCGGATTCCACACAAAAGGTCGTGATATCAATAAAATAGATCATTAATTAAAAATATCTAATGAGATATATTTCCCCCTTAATCTTAGCAGAATATACACAATTGCAGTACTCCCAAAAATATTTATAAGAGAAATATTTTAAATAGAATATTTAAGAAAATATTTCACAAAATAAAAATTATAAGAGATACATACAACATTGATGAAATTAATAGATTGTTTTAAAATGTATGTAAATAATTGGATCACTATATTAAATATATAAATAGATAACAAACATAATTAGTTTTTACACTTTTTTATCTAAAAAGGAATTACCAGAATTACATTTAGGATATTGTTAACAATTTAGGTGTTTATGTATGAATGCAGAACTGCTAAACACAGTTCTAAAATATGAAATTTTACATGGATAAGGAGATATTCCACCATAAATCTAGGATTTTCTTATTTAAATTTGACATCAGACTGGGTAGTCAAGGCTATTTTACACCAAACTGAGTAGTCAAGATCATTTGACACCAGGCTAGGTAGTCAAGGCTATTTTATACCAAACTGAGTAGTCAGATCATTTAACATCAGACTGGGTAGTCAAGGCTATTTTACACCAAACTGAGTAGTCAAGATCATTTGACATCAGACTGGGTATTCAAGGCTATTTTACACCAAACTGAGTAGTCAAGATCATTTGACACCAGGCTAGGTAGTCAAGGCTATTTTACACCAAACTGAGTAGTCAAGAACATTTGACATCAGACTGGGTAGTCAAGGTTATTTTACACCAAACTGAGTAGTCAAGAATAGTTGACACCAGGCTGGGTAGTCAAGGCTATTTTACACCAAATTGAGTAGTCAAGAATAGTTGACACCAGGCTGGGTAGTCAACGCTATTTTACACCAAATTGAGTAGTCAAGAATAGTTGACACAGTCTGTGTAGTCAAGGCTATTTTACACCAAACTGAGTAGTCAAGGCCATTTGTACTTTAAACCACTCTCCATGTTATTCTTATGGCTTTGAGGGCTGTTCGTCGTAAAAATATTGAACAAAGAAGACCTTATAGCCCAACTATGAAAAGGGGCAAATATTTTGACTTCTAAATAGTTAAAATTTATTTTAAAATGTGGGATGAGTTATGTTAACAACTCACGTATTGTAATTATGGATATTTCTCAGCCATTCTGGAATGAATGGAAATCAGAATTGAAGTAAATGAAAGTTGTTAAAGAAGGTGGCTGGAAGAAAACCAGTATCCCCGGGTGAGGGAAGACCTTGACGACTGGCACAAGGTCCCGGCCTGAGGCGGTGCTGATGAAATTTTACGCGCAGCAGCAATTGTGTTGCTTCTATACAGAGAAAATTATGTGAGTAAAAAATAGGTCAGCAGACAGTGTGTTGGTTATGTATTATTGGGGTCGTTATGCTTCGGGAAAAATGCCAAAAACGTGGCTTTCTATTTCAATGATTCAATCCATAAAAATAATCGTATCGCAACACTTAAGTATAATTTTGATATGTGAGAGCTGTTCTCGTACACCACAAGCTGTTTTTTTTTTTTTTTTTTTTTTTTTTTTTTTTTTTTTGTAAAATATTCAGTATTTGTGTATCTTTTTACAATTAAATATGAAAGATTTTAAATATACTTATTTAATATTTTATGGTAAAAAAAACTCATAATATCAACTTTTGGTTCACTAGGATGGACCTTTAATGATGGCACAGTGCTCACTTTTAACCAAACAGAAATACAGGAATAAACTGAGTAAAAACCCTCGTGACTAGACTTCTATACAGGAATCGATTGGGTAAAGCCCATTGTGACCAGACTTCAATACAGGAAACAACTGAGTAAAAATCCTCGTGGACCAGACTGCAATACAGGAATCAACTGAGTAAAACCCCTAGTGACCAGACTTCAATACAGGAATCAACTGAGTAAAACCCCTCGTGACCAGACTTCAATACAGGAATCAACTGAGTAAAAACCCTCGTGACCAGACTTCAATACAGGAATCAACTGAGTAAAAACCCTCGTGACCAGACTTCAATACAGGAATCAACTGAGTAAAACCCCTCGTGACCAGACTTCAATACAGGAATCAACTGAGTAAAAACCCTCGTGACCAGACTTCAATACAGGAATCAACTGAGTAAAAACCCTCGTGACCAGACTTCAATACAGGAATCAACTGAGTAAAAACCCTCGTGACCAGACTTCAATACAGGAATCAACTGAGTAAAAACCCTCAGTAACCAGACTTCAATACAGGAATCAACTGAGTAAAACCCCCAGTGACCAGACTTCAATACAGGAATCAACTGAGTAAAAACCCTCGTGACCAGACTTCAATACAGGAATCAACTGAGTAAAAACCCTCGTGACCAGACTTCAATACAGGAATCAACTGAGTAAAAACCCTCGTGACCAGACTGCAATACAGGAATCAACTGAGTAAAACCCCTCGTGACCAGACTTCAATACAGGAATCAACTGAGTAAAAACCCTCGTGACCAGACTTCAATACAGGAATCAACTGAGTAAAAACCCTCGTGACCAGACTTCAATACAGGAATCAACTGAGTAAAAACCCTCGTGACCAGACTTCAATACAGGAATCAACTGAGTAAAAACCCTCGTTACCAGACTTCAATACAGGAATCAACTGAGTAAAAACCCTCGTGACCAGACTTCAATACAGGAATCAACTGAGTAAAAACCCTCGTGACCAGACTTCAATACAGGAATCTATTGAGTGAAAATCATTGTAACCAGACTGCAATACAGGAATCGATCGAGTATAATATACGCGTATGTAAGAGCATGACGTAAAATGTCGAAACAGTTTGAAACATTTCACTATATATGGTAGATCTTCCATTTGGTTTACGTTGCTTATAATGGCGAAATGAAAATTCATCGCGTAACGGATTTTAGAATAATTAATTCAAATTTATTACAGCATTTAGTTGTTTTAGTAGGACCACAGAATATATGTCTATGTTCTGTGGTAGGACTAGTGGATGTACAAAGACTATGAACTAGGACCAGCTCAGCATGCGCACAACTTTCTTCGACTGCGCAACTAGTCACCTGTGGCTTCACACATCATTGAACTCTCCCACCGTAATTATTCATTTATAGTCTGTATAACATACGTGTTAAATATTTGATTTATAACTATATAAATAATGTACAGGGCTGACTGCCTTCAAGAATGCCTTTGTTTAGTTCACTAAAAGGTGATGTAAGTGAAGCAGTAATAAAGTTAAATAATGTTGAAACGACCGATAGGTACAAAGCGGTGTTGTAAACTTTCCTCTGAAGATTATGCATGGACGATTGAAGGCATAAATATGTGGTAACGCTGCCTTCATTTTATTGGTCGATGACCAAAAGCATCGGTTCAGGTTTCTACTGCTGTACAAGTTTTCCTGTGGTTCCATTATCGACTACATATTGTGAGTGGAGCTGCAGTTTTCTTTGTCATCGCACCAACCTCTTGACACTTTCACAACTTCGTGACGCTTCTCAGAGCCGAGTCTTGACACCTTCACAACATCACTACGCTGCTGAGCGCCAAGCATTGGTTGAAGTGCCTTTACATTCCAATGCAACGACTTACGTTATTGTTGTGAGGATAATAGAAAGGAATATTTTAATCTAGATACATATATCTTTTATATGTTAGATGTTGATAAAACTTAGATCTGAAAACAAGTGAAACGCCGCTCAATTCGAGCTCAGTAAATTAAAGTAAAATAATAGTGATCTCTTTGGTATGAGGTTAGAAACCGATTTACCTATATGGTCCACTGTAGTATTTGTAGTATTTTGAATTAACTAGTTGACTGATATTGATTCACTTAAGTAATGTGACATTTGGAATTTCCTGCTAATGATATAAATGTGAGTTTTCTTACTCAGTCGAGCAAAACAGGCTGAATGGATTTGGATTATATTTTTCACACTAATAATAGTAGCCTGGATTAACAACTATCAAAATTAAGAAAAAATAGTATGTATATTTTACCTAGAATTGAAATAATCTACACAGTATCATCGTTGTTTTGGTTCGTTGCTGTTCGGTTGCTTTGCAATTTTTATGTTGTTTTTGTTGTAATGTGATTTGATAATTTCGATTCAATTTTAATTTGTTACTCAATAAGGAATTTTGATTTTACATTCCAATTGTTGTTTTCAAAACGCACGCGAATCAATTAATGAACAGGCAACGGGGGTCCGGGGGCCTAAGCCCCCCCAGCTAGGCGGGAAGGACGAGCGAAGTGAGCCCTGAGCAATGTCTAGTCATTTATATAACAATGGTAATTTAACAACCTTCCGAGGCGTCGATTTTCTATGGACTGGGGTTCAAAATGTTGTGTTTATTGCCTTGTTCATTTATGGATGTTCGTTGATACTCAAGTATATAGTGTAAAATACAACATCGTTACTCCAAGCACTATTACATTGTCTAACTGACTAGTATGAACTGATGGTCTTACATAATCAAAGCATTCAACAAGTATTTTTGAACTAACTTGTCAGTTTTGAGACATGAGAAAATCTTCTGGATGACAGACAATTTTTTAAAGATAGTACTGAAGTACTTAAGCAATTAATTAATTAAGTAAGTAATTGTATAGTACATAGTTAACCATATATTATATAGCTATTTTACTTATCATTCAGTTTTAACAATTTCCTTGACTTTTTCGCGTTCGGAAATTTGAAATGCATTTGAGGTGTGTATAATATTTAGAATTCCTTAAAATATAGAAAATCATTATGTTAATTTAATGATGGTATAATAGTAGAACATTAAAAATAACCTCTATACCTAAAAACACACCTGCTGAGTAATATATATATATTATATATATATATATATACATATAAAAATGAATGTATTTTGAAAATTAAAAGGTATTGTGCATGAGGAAATACCCATAAACTTAGGAAAATAATACGTAGGCATGTACTGTAAGCACCAGTTATCTTAAACCAAACCAGTGTAAACTAAGAATTTTTAAGGCATCAGAAAAGATTTTAAAAGCGATGTTATCTTGAATTAAGGCATGTTGTTTCTGCCTTCTTAAAAGCTATTTATGTCGATTTTGTCATTTTGTTTCTAGATAAAGTTGTCTAATATTTAAACACAGTTTTCTTTTAATTTTAACAACACTAAAAACTAATTATAATTAATAATTTTTGCTTCGTACAGACTCCAGTCATTGTCCGCCAATCGCCCACAGGACTATGTTAGTGAGTGCCAGAATACATTGTTACGTGTGTGAACTTTGTATAAAATGAGTTTCAAGTTCAACTCAATAGAGACAAATAACCTGATGATGAATGAATCTGTTGATTTGAAACGCGTCGTCTAGTCCTCTCTTGTGGACAGATTAACTGATTAACACACAATCATGCAATGAAAACGTGTTTTCTCTCGTAAAATTAGTAAATTAACATTTGTATTATAAAGCTAAAAAGGACAATTAAAAAAAGTTTAGCTTGTTCTCTTCTTTACTCCTTCAAATTTGTGTGGAGTATGTACAAACGGAAGAAAGTCATGAAATATAAACAATAAATACCCAGGATTTTGACTGTTACTCTTAACAATAGTAAGTAAAAATATTTTTATTCTATTTTACATACTTTTTATACTCACTGCAAAGACCCGACAGACCTATCTCATAATTTTCCAAAAGGACTTTACAGCCAATAATAAATATTTTCTTGTGTTATATTCTTCTCTTTCAACATGGTAAGTTACTATATTAAATTGTATTGCTAGTTCAAACCCGTTAAAATTCACGACTCTACCAAAGTAAAATTATCAACAGAAGAAAAAATAAACAAATCCCTGGTGCAGTCCACGTAGTAAATCACCCTATAAGCCTTTTTATATTTTGTTTTAAGCTAAAAGTGGACTTACCTCTGGAGGATTAACTAATGTACTTCAAAGAACCGCGTTCTGTACTTGCATAACAGCCTAAGACTGCAGCTATTTAGTCTTTGTGTTTCTATAAGTTTGTTTTATCCAGAGCCAACAATGGAATTAACCGTCAGGTCACAAATCAGTTGTGGCCTTGTCAGGAGGTGTTTGATGACAGTGTAAACAAATTATTCTTTCAGGATGTTTTCGTAAAGTCAAGACTAATCTATTATTAAGAACAGGGTAAAAATATTACTGTCCTATATTTCTCCTACTCATCTCTGTCCTACATTCTACTGTCGGCTCAGAAATTATGTGCACCCGAGTTTGAGGTTGTTTTCTAAGGAACTAACATACGAAAAATCTAATCATACCATTGTTTTCCTCGTTTAATTTTACGTTAGTCCATAAGCACTTTTAAATTTTATTAACCGTTTTAATAATTTTATCCTAGTTGGAACAAAAGTACCGTAATTTTAACTAGTTTTTACTGTAGTCTCATAGTAAGAATGTAAGAATGTACATCACTTTACATTGTTATTACTAAAAAAACCGTTACTGTATCGCATTTATATTTTAATACTAAGCTGTTAGGAATATTTTCTATGAGTTTTAACTTTTCGAAAAGTTTTAACTGATTGTTAGGAAAAGAATTTTAACTTTTCGAGAGAAAGAGTTCTGATCAATTACCTGAAACATTGCTTTCTTGGTTTTTATAGGTCGTAAAATTGATTACTTGGTCTTGTTGTAATTCTTATAACATTTATAGATATGATCCATTACTTTCTATGTGTAAGTACACACGGTGGTTTTTAATCGATTTAAATCAATTGAAAAAAAACTTTAAAATGATAAATTTAAATAAATATAAAATCACTGCATTTACTTACACATAATAAAGTAATTTGTCGTAACTATAAATGTCATAAGGATTACAACAATACCAAGTAATTAATTTTACGACCTCTAAAAGCCAAGAAAACAATCTTTAAAGTAATTGATTAGACATTTTTTTTCTGGAAAAGTTTAAATTATATAATCTACAAAACTTATAGAAAACATTCCTATCAACTAGGTATTGAAATATAAATGTGATAAATTAACGGATTTTTTTAGTAATAATGGTGTAAATTTGACTTGCAGTGAAAACTAGTTAAAATTCCGGTACTTTTTTGTTCCATCTAGGATAAAAATAATTTAAACTTTTAGTAAAAATTTTAAATGCATATTCCATATGTACAATCAAAAGAGGAAAAAAATGTTATAATTAGATTTTTCGTACGTTTCTTAGTCTCTTAAAAAACAACCTTCAAACTCGGGTGCACATAGTTTCTGCGCCGACAGTAGATGCGTTCAAAGCCATAGGCTAATACAATAGCTTAGTGTTGTCAAGAAGCAATGACAACCTCTAATGTAATTTTATAAAACATTATGGCAAAGATAATTTGCTCTGTTTACAAGTGTACACTGACTGAGTCACTCACAAGACAAAGCGGGTGCTATTCACCACACGCCTGTCGGATTCCCTTTGATACACCCGTTCCAATTTGATCCGCGGCCAACAGATTCTGGCGGCATTGTCCTCCATTCCACAGCTCGACGAGAGACCATTGTCCCGGCGAATCTCCCTTCCACTGGTCATGCAACACTTCTAAGAGTGTGATTAAACTCTGGCTTTGAATCATTATTTTATACATACGTTGGGCTTTCAAAGCCAGCTACCAAATTAAAAGAAGGAAGGACGAACATTCAAAATTAAACTGATAAATACAATTAAATTGGAAAAAAATGTAAAATAAAAATTACTTGGTGTATATTTGCTCTATATTGAATGACTTGGATGTGTTCTGGACCATTGTTTAGCCTACCTTCTGGACGGCTGTCACTAGACCTTGTATCTAACGTGCCTGTTATGTGCTTTGGACCATTGTCTAGCCTGCCTCCTGAACGGCTGTCATAAGACCTTGTATCCAACGTGCCTGTGATGTGTTCTGGACCTTTGTCTAGCCTGCCTCCTGGACGGTTCTCTCTAAACCTTGCAACCATCGTGCCTGTCATATGTTCTGGAACTTTGTCTAGTCTGCCGCCTGGATGATTGTCACTAGACCTTGCATCTAACGTGCCTATGATGTGCTGTGAACCTTTCTCTAGCCTGCCTCCTGGACGGTTCTCTCTAAACCTTGTATCCAACATGCCTGTTATGTGTTCTGGACCTTTGTCTAGTCTGCCGCCTGGATGGTTGTCACTAGAACTTGCATCTCACGTGCGTATGATGTGTTGTGGACCTTTCTCTAGCCCGCCTCCTGGACGGTTCTCTCTAGACCTTGTATTCAACATGCCTGTGATGTGTTCTGGACTTTTGTCCACTCTACCTCCTGGACGGCTGTCACTAGACCTTATATCCAACGTGCCTGTGATGTGTTCTGGACTTTTGTCCATTCTACCTCCTGGACGGCTGTCACTAGACCTTGTATCCAACATGCCTGAGATGTGTTCTGTACCATTTCTAGCCTGCCTCCTAGATGGCTGTCACTATACCTTGTATCCAACGTGCCTGTGATATGTTCTGGATCTTTGTCTAACCTGCCTCCTGGATGGCTGTCACTAGACTTTGTATCCAACGTGCTTGTAATATGTTCAGGACCATTGTCTAGCCTGCCTCTGGGACGGCTGTCGTAAGCCCACTTTCTCCTGGGTCACTGGTTCGCCCGCATAGGTCACTTCTTTTTACGTAACACCTTCACTTCGCTGATCTCGTTACCAGCCGCTTCCTACTTTAACTGTCTCCCAAGTCCGGGAACTTCCCATCGTTGATTGGATAACGGTTGTGCAATGATTTGGCCCGATTTTTGTGACTGCGTTTCATTAAGTAAATATAACAGTTTTATTTTATCAGTGTAATAATATCTGATCTAGTATTTTACAATGTATATAGCAGTACGCTCTTTATAAACAATTATTATGGTGAGTACATTTTACGCCGAAATGTATCCTGAAATGTTTTTGTAATTGAGGAATAAATCAATAACTACAGTGGTAAAGTAATGTTGCATTGAAATTCTCTAAATCAGGAGAATTTCAATCCAATAGAATTTCAAGTAATAGACTGTGTAATGTAAATGGAAATATGGTGCGTTGGCTATTGTCTGAAATTCAAAATGGAAACTAAAAATGTTTTATGTAAGCTTCTGCAGTATTTAAAAACCTTAATTCATTCAAGTCCAAACATTAAAAATGTTTAGATGAAGATTTATTGTATAGTTTACAATATGAAAGATGGATCGCTTCTCAATTTTATTACCTGATCATGGATCAAGGTTGTTTGTATTCAAGTCCTACATCGGGCACACGTGACCTCTGTAGAGGTCGTTGCCCTCACAATAGCCTCTTGCGATGCTCCTCGCGTCACGGGACCTGAGGTTTTGCCAGACCCTGGGCCTTAGCCAAAGGTCACCGGAGATCTCAGGAAACACGGAACACCTGGGCTTGGTTAAATATATATAGCTCCTATCTCAACAAGAATTGTGTTTCTCCTAGTGTCAGATATAACGGTTCGTGTTGAATTACAAGACTTCAATCAGTCTTTCAACTTCTTTGGCTGTTTTGTTGGCACTACTGTGTTCTCTTGCACTAGTCTGACAGTTCTGTAAAACTGAGTGACGTACAAAATGAGTTATAGAGAGTTCAGGGATGAAATAAGGGACTTATCATTCAATTAACTTGAGATGTGGTGATAAATCTTAGTACGTGGTTCTACATGTAGAACGAGATGAACTTGTTTTTTAAGGTTTAAGATGTCCATCGTCAAGAAATGGGCGAATATGGATTTTGAAAGGTGTGTATGAGCAAATTTATTTTTTTCACAAGCTAAGTAAATTTTTTCTTGAAAAGTGTTTTTAATGACAAATCAACATTTAGAGGTTATCAGCTGGTCCCTTTCAAAATCCTGTTGACTCTGATTGGAATCGAACTAAGATCCTTTAGCTTATAAAGTTGGGCTTTAACCAACTATACTAACAAAAATTTATTCGTTGCAAATAATGTGCACTATTTACAATCAGAAAGTTCAACTAATATCACATATGAGGAAATATATTACTCAAACACAAATATAAATTTATTTTATCTTCAATTACGTAAAATAAATTTTGAACTCTTTTGCATCAGGATTTTATCTGTAGAATCAATCCCTACTTACTCAGCCTGCACATTGTATATGGGCATAAGCAATAGAGAAGTAATTGCACACTTGTATGTACAGAGTCTTGTAAATCTGCTGGAAAATGTAGAGATTCATAAAGATCCATCGCAGAAGACTAGTTTAAGGTGGCTTTGTAAACCGAATACAATAACATAAGAGGGAAGAAAGAAGTAATGTAAACATATTACTGTAGAAATGTGGTCTTGTTAAATAGAGGGGATATTTTTGGAAGACTGGTATAAGAGATTATTTAATACTCTACGGTGAGATTAATTACACGCTAACAATTTTGGAATTTATGATCATTTAACCTGGTGAAACATTCTATTAGTAATTGCAGTCTTTACTAATAGAAGAGTCCAACTTTACTTTGCAAAGTCTGGACTCGGTGAAACGGCTCCAATTTATACAATAAGCATCTAGTTGGTGCAAGACATTTGTGAAGTACATGTTGTACAAGTACAAGGAAATTTTGTTTTTAGAGGAATATATTTTGTAGATGCTCACCTAAGTTACTGCGCTATTTTTCCAAATTACTTCGATGGAAAATTCTGAAAGGGACGATTTTACTTTAAAAGTTCAAAGCAAAAACTTTAATAAAGGCAATGTTCAACTGAATAGTATCTTGATCTTCAGTTGCAGACAAGTAGAGCTACATTTAAGCAATTTAAAATTAAAACTCGAACAAGAGATGAAATACAGGCGTGATCACAAAGCAGATGAACGTGGCACAAGAATCAATGGAAAGGTCAAACTATGTGTTGCGGTGAATTCTGAGAATAACGGCTCTAAACGGAGAAGATTACTTCAAGGAGATCCGGTCTGTCACAGACCACAGTGGAAACTCCGACCAACTCTCGGTAAAGCGAAAGAGAGAGAGAGAGCCATGGAGTTGGTTATGTAAGGAGTTCATCTGGCCTCTGTTGGTGTGTGAGATGAAATCAACCAAGTGACCAGTTTGCCATATTATCGAATTCTATATTTCACTACACATTTATTTATATATTTTAAAACCCACCTTAACTTCTGTATAATCACTACCTTCAACAGATCCATTGTGGACGAACTTTTGTTTTTTAGTTTGTTATATGACGAATTAAATAAACAAGAAATGGGAATAGAAGATTATCAATAATTTACGAAACATGATTTGTTGATCTAGTAGATTCCATTCTCTTGATGTGCCAATAGCATTGGATTCTTCGCTTTAATTTTTCAGAATTTTATCTTTTATGTCAAGATTAGTTCAAAGTTTGTAAATCAATACCTAATGGACCAAGTATTTTTCTGATGATCTCTCTTTATTTTTTGTTTTAACTTTTTCCTTGTCAAAATGTTTATTTGAAATTAATATTTCAGTCCCTAGAGGCATTATGGGTTTACATTCTTACATAGTTATTTTGTTATTAGAAGTATTCGTGTTAGTCTACATGCAGTTGTCATGTTTGGAATGCTCCTTAATTTGTGAATCCACGAGAAGGAGATCTATAAAAAAAAATGTGAATCTAAGAGGAGCATATCAAATGTGAATCCACGCGGTGAAGAACATTTGAGAATTCACGAGGTGAAGATAAGATGTGAATCCACGAAGAGGAGATCAAATGTGAACCCAAGACAGAAAGATCAAATGCGCATCCACGAAGAGAAATTGGAATGTAAATCGACGATGAGATGATAAAAAGACCTTGTCAAAATATTTTGTGTGGCTTCAGCAAATAAGATATTATTTATAATACGACGTATCAAAACTAAATGTCACAGTCTATAAAATCATTGATAGATGCTTTATTTACATGGATGTATTTATTATTATTATTAGGGGACACCCCTAATAACACCTAATGATATTACTAAGCCTATTTCAAATATTTTCATTTTATTTATTTTATCAACAGTTGATGATTAGAATTACACAGAAAGACATCTATCAGCTAGAGTATAATCTTTTATAATTAATAACTTTATTCTGTTTTGTTAACTTTGATCAAGTTAAAAACTGCTCTTTGGTGTGACTATGTGGTTTGTTACTATCAACAGATGTTTAATTGTTTTCAATTAATTTTTTTACCAAATGGTAAGTTTGAAAGCCTGTGGGGCGTAGCCCTAAGGAGATACGGGCGTGAAAACTTCTTAGTTGTTATATTTAAGACCTAAAGAAACAGTGTACATAATTTCAACTCTCTGCCTACTCGGGAAGTTGGAGAATTAGTGATGAGTGAGTGAGTCAGTCAGTCACCCAGGGCTTTGCTTTTATAGATATAGGTTATTTTTTAATTGTGATAGCAGAATTAATTATTGAACATACAGTCAGTTTTCCATCATTGAAAAAAAATTTCCAAACTCCAGCTTACATCAGTTTTGATTTTGAAAGATCGCAATTTTAAATATTACATACAAGCCGTAAGTGATTTTTCCTTGATACTACGAAAATCGTGCCTTTTCAAAGGGGTTTCTTAAGAACCCGTAAACATTTACCATGTGCCTGCAGTCTAAAAGGTCATAAAAGGCTTTTTTTTAAACACAATCTACAAAATGTATAAAACGCCAAGGTATATGACAGTTTGATTTTAACTAAAAGTACTTAATCAAATTAGGATTGAATCAAGTTAGAAACAAGTAATGTAAAAGTAAAATCTTAAGTAAATATTTTATAAGTCTCATCCTCAATTCTTATTTGCCTTTATACGAAGAGAAACTGTTGCGGCAATTCATGAGCCAGTACTTGCGAATACAGTCTTGTACCATTATGCAACTGTCATGATACTGTGTTTTATTAACTATTACTAACTGAAGAAAAACTAAGCTAAATTTAAGCATACCATTTTATCACTAATAACTTCGATTGTAACCATTTTAGTTGCTCCACTCAGCTGTCACTTCGCTCGCGTGACGTCATCCGGGTGATACCGTTAACTTTTGTTCTAGGTCCTGACTTGGGGATAAGCTGACAATGGCCTTCCAAATCGCAAATGCCAAACAACTGTCCTTATCAGCCGTGTCTGCTGGCATTGAGTATTTACACTCCAGACAAACTAGTCTGCTGCCATATTGACCCTGGCAAACCGGTTGAGCCTGTGGCAGCGGCCTACTTAGACTTGGCCGGCACTCCTGGACGTCGGCCGATACGATTACACGTTAATTAGTATTACTACCAACTAGTTGGGAGTACAAATTATGTGCTTGCAGCCTCGCCGGCATCTCATTAAAGCCGTATTGTGAATCAGCCAGACTCTTGTGATTAATATTTGCATACACTTGCTGATACATTACACATGCATACAAAACTCGTGTGTGAAGAGAATACAAAACCTTTCTGCCCCTTTCTGAACACACTTAGTTATATATTATAAAAACCGAACCTGTTTATAATAAAACTACTTCTTATTTTAAACATTAAGTTTAACGCTTAGTTTTGATACATACAAAAATATTACTTTAAGGTCCTCCAGACCCCGATTTGTACTTTATTTTTAATATGGTTTGCTTTCTTTAACTTTTTTAAATCAATTATTTTATACTTCTCTCTAGGTTTTTATTTTTCATAGTCTCAATTGATTGTATGATAAAATAATTGGAAATTCAACAAAATACTAAAATAATAAAATTATATTTTTAAACTACCATCATTATATTGACTATATGAAACTTAAAAATAATAAAACGTAAATATTTGAAATCAGGAATAAACGTAGATCTACTTATAGACAATTGTGTGGAAATAATACATATATTCTCTTATAACAGCAAAATAAAGGGAGTTTTTTGTTTGTTTCAAAATGTACAGATTCAGAATTTATTTTTAAAAAATTGTCACAGGTAATAGTCCTCGCAAAATAGTTTATACAAAACGAATTAGTCGAAGTAATATAATGCACACAGGCAACAAATCAAATCATTTACATAAAAAGTATTGGATGCAATAGTATCCACACCGTATCAAGAATGCTTTATGGGTTTTTTAAAACTTGTTTAAATAGGCAACTGACTTTAGATACGGAGGCAGAGTATTGTCAACTTTAGTATAATTATACTGGACTTGTTTCTAAAAAAAAGAAGATTATTGCTGATGTGGAATATCTAAATAGTCATCATTTCGAAGTGAGTAAGGGTGTATGTATGAGTCATAGTTAGTAAACAGCTGAACATTTATATTTTAAAAAGTGGCTGATTCCAAAATATAGATTGATGGGAAGGTTTAACAGATTGTTTAAGTGCAGATTGTTTCATGCAGAGAGGTACAAATGAGGCTCAAGGCTTTCTTTTGTAATCTAAAAATTTAACCACATTACATCGAAATGAACAAATCGATATATTTAATAAGAGTGCAGTTTCGCTCTACGAAAAACAAACAAATTGTGGATTTCAAAGATTCAGTTCTTAAGAGTCAGCAGAGGCTGTTGAAGGCTAAAAAATGTAATGAAACTGTTTAGTTATGTATATGACACTACACAAAACAGTTAAACATATTTTACTCGTTTTTCGCATGGCCAAGGGATGGCCCTCGAAGGAACATTCGAAGGAATATATAAGAAGGGATGCAATTTTAAATGTAAGCCTACCTCGAGTTATACCTCAGTTTAAAGGTCTTTGTTTGTACGATACAAAAATGAAAACCTCAGGTCAAACGGATGGTCCAGTCAGAAAATACAGCCACTCAAAGAATCGTAAGTTACTAAAATAATTCATTTTAGTTATAAGGCTATTTATTTATCCCTGTTTGAGGTCATTGTTGTTGAGTATGTTTTTGATTGTTTACAATCGTAATGAAATCAAATGGGCTGTAAAAATAACAAATGGGCTGTCTTATTTAACAAATATAAAAATAAGAAATATTACTAAAACCATTTTGACCGTAGGTATACCCTATAAATAGTTTAAGAAAATTATTATAATTAATTGCTATATATTTTTTGTGAATATAAATAAATTTCTTATACTGTATCAATTAATAGCTGTAAGCAATAGGTAATAAATGTCTTATCCATGTTCTTAAGAAGTACTAGAGTAGTTAAATAACATAAGTTCTTTGAGAAACTGTATTTTCCGACTGGGCCATCCTTTTGACCTCAGGTTTACACTTTTGTATTGAACACAAATACCTTTAAAATGATTTATGACTCAAGGTAAGCTTACATTTAAAATTTAAGTTAAGCTTACATTTAAAGTTAAGACTTCCTTTTTGGGCCATCCCCTGGCAATGCGAAAAAACGAATAAAATATGTCTAAATGTTTGGTATAGTAACAAATACATAATTACAAAGTTTCAATACATTTTTGCGTTAGTTTTAAAATTAATAAATATATACCAGACTTTTTCCCAGCCCCGTATAAAGAATTATTATACAGGACCATAAGTTGATTTTTGTAAAACATTTAGTATACCTATAAATTGTTTGTAAATTTATAGACGCGAGATTTTAAATGTCATTCTTGATGATTTAAAAAGTCATAACATTAACATAAATTATTTATATTCCACTGAATTGGACATTTTCTAATAATACGGCGTCACTATAAGTGTATTATAATATCAAACACGAAAACTACCCCTGAAATAGAACAGCGTAGGGTTGGCCCGCTGACGTCTGTCGCCTCTCCAGGGTGGCAGTTTGGAGAACGACCTACTGTAATGAGAGAATTACAGCTGTTTTTATGAAATCACCCCTGAATTGATGAAAACGCCTTTCTCTATACTTATTACTTGGATGGAGTCGGTTGTATTTTATGAAAGATGAGCCGATCAGCTGTGGCACGGTAAGGCACAATTTCACCGTCCAAGGTCAATACAGGTCTCCAGCTTTCCTTTCCTGCCTTTTACTTCAAAAATTCCCTAAACACTTCTGGGAATTGATTAAATCTCGGCAATGCTTTCGTGTGTCCCATATCCAGTACCGCCAACTGCGCAACTGGGAATTGATCCGGTGAAAGTAGAGGTGAAGCTACGTTTTGGTGAATGACTAATTTTAAAATTGAAGTCGTCAATAGATTTGTGTCGTACATTTTGTTGACGTTGAAACATAAAGATGCGATTAATAGCCTATATTTGCACCTCGAAGGTTTTATTTGCCTATAAACTCTCGTCGTATATAAGAATTGTGACTGCATAAGCCTAATTAGTATCATGTTTTTAGTTCGAAAGGTGAACGAAAAATCTTATTGCAATTTATTAGGTCAGACCAGGAAATTCAAAGAAATACATAAAGACCAGTTTACTATTATAAAACAACTGTTTACGGGTTTCTTAAAAAATATCAATAAGTATTTCCAGCGATGATCAAATTCAGCGAAAATTTACAAAATAAAGGTTTAAATTTCGAAGTAAAAAGTGAACGTCTTTAGAATATTTATAAATTAAACACTCCATGTTATAAAATATTATACGGATATATGTGCCCAATGTAAGCAACGAAGAAGTGAATAATAAAGTAGGTATAAAACAACATATTATTATTATTATCAGGTAATAAATGAAACCTATATAATTACATACCTATACATATTTACTTTCCTTTTTTTTCTAACATGTCGACTTTTCTTTTTTATATATGAAGTGATAACTAAAGGCGCAACTAGTTTTCTTTATTTATTTTATTATATATACCGTCTAAAGAAATAAAAATACCTATATCTGAACTCTGAACACTAATAAAACACATATTAGGAACATTACTACTATGGAGGATTTTAGAAAAAGAAAAACAAGCTAAAACTGAGAGAAAATCTGGCAATTGTGATGTGAATAGTAAAACCAACAACAATTCTAAAAAAGAAGGTAGTTGTTTTGGTAGTTTGCTGTAGTTTATTGTTTAAGAACACACAATGGGATGTGAGAAGCTGTTTTGTTTATTATTCGCCAAAATAAACACCAAATAATTAGTACAGTGTTTAAGTAGATCACGTGCATTTATGGAGCAGGCAAAGCTGGCACTCTAGCTCAGACACTAAAGTAAAACTTTAAAACAAACCAAAATAGGCGGACGTCGGGCAAGGTTATGTTTACTGCAAGTGTCCAACAATTTGTATAATGATACTTAAGTCACGATTAAAATACGATACAATTCCGGGTTTGTTAAAACGTTTGAATAAATAACATGTTATACACGAATTAGACTTTTTGTTACAATAATTACCACACTTTTCAATAGCAGTTCTTATTTATCACCCAAAATACACTTCAAAGCTGCTATTTATATGTCCTCAAACAAATACAATTTATTATATCATTAGACACAGTTAAACATTACCGTATTATTTAATAGTTCCTTAAGAAGCATATAACGTGTTGGTAGCTGTACAAAACAACTACAAAAGGTGTAAATATTATGTTGATAGATTTAGGGATGGCAAATATTTCCAACATATCGATATATCGAATTACCGATATATCGCAAACCAAATATCGATCTCACGTTAGTATCGAAATAAATATATCGATATATCAGGTAACCGATATATCGAACTGTAAATGATTTATCTGTTTAAAATTACGCACTAACTCTTATGTGACCAAAAATACACTCATGTTTTGCTGTCTATATTTAGAATAGCCTATTGAATGCAAAAATTAAATACATTTATCTACACGAAACAAGTAGTGATCTGTGGGGTTGAATGAAAAAAATCAAAATAAGAATAATTATACCTTTCATTATTATGTTAATTATAAAAGAGAAATGTAATAGTGTTTGGCAAGGCGACTGGCATAAAAAAAGTATTAAAGTTACTTTATTATATCAATGCATATTTTGTACGCATAAGAAGCAATTTAAACGTGTACGTGTATTTTTTTATTTTATTTTTTTTATTTAGTCGTAATGATTTTGAGTGGGGAAATAACGTCAATATTTAGTGATATAATACATCGGACCAAAATATCGATATGACCAATATTATCGAAAGAAAATATCGATACTAATATATTGATATATCGAAACGTATTTATCGATATTTCCGATATATCTATATATCGTTGCCATCCCTAGACATATTACGTTAAACTACATTAACCATTCTCAGATCGGCGGAATTCACTAATGGTGATACCAAATGTGCACGTGGCAGTTCACGTAGTGAGTGACCCACTCACTTCACTTATAAGACTAAAAAATATACATTTTAAATTGTAAATTCTTTGTAGATGGACCACAAAATGACAACAACAAAATAAATCTTACAATAAAACATATTGTACATACTAATTGCTGAAAATATAAGAAATGCAGTGTATTGGTGGTTTGCAAACTAAGGTGTTTTCGTTATCTTGGGATTGTACTTGAAACTTTACCTAACGTACAAATTATTGAACTTCACCAATTGAACTTTCTTCAAAATATAAAAAGCAAACAACCAATCAATCGGGTTATCTTAACACCAAAGGTGAATTAAAATCGAATGAAATTTTCAGAATAGTAAAATATTATTGTTTATCGTACACATTTCTGTAGACAATCTGGAAAATAACGCGACGAAAACGAAGAAGTTTGCTATTGTAAGAGACGAATATTCCCAACGTGAGAGAAAGTGTTTCCTCTTTTAGAAAGTATAACTTCGCATGATTTATCCCAATTTCTATTATGCTTTCAAACTCTTCGTGAATTCCACAGAGTTGGAGACACACGGATTGTCACCGAACGTTTTAATATAATGACTTGTTATGCTGTATATAACGTGTTGATGTAACTTGCTATATACGACATGTGAGTATAACTTGCTGTATATAATATGTATATATAACTTGCTATAAATACTTATAGATATACCTTGCTATATTTAAGGTGTAAATATAACTTTCTATATATAACGTATACAGTGACTTTCTATATATCCCGTAAGTACTGACCAAAATTTCACAACGTTATACTATAGGTCTAAACAAACAATTTTCATTATATAATGTATAGTCCCATCTTGCTTAGTTTTCTGTCTATCTGTCTTTATGTGTTTTTTAGAAAATAATTTGTATCTTCAAACTGGTTACAGATATCAAGTTGAAACTTTGTATATTTAATGACCTTATTAGTGTATACATAAAATAAAAATTTCAAAATTATATCATTTACATAAACAAAAAGGTGGTGGGACAGAACCGTATAGATATAACTATAACCGTATAGATAGAACCGCTTCGGATCCATTGATTGCCATACACTGCGTTAATGTGCTGTGTGATTGCATTTGTAAATTGGGCCAGAGCCCCATCGTGTTGCAACCATATTTGTTCCCTAACATCAAAATTAACATTTTCGAGAAGCTCAAGCAGGACATCTTGGAGAAAAATCAAGTATTTCTGTCCATTTAACCTATTTGGCAAAACGTAAGGTCCAGTTAAACCAACCCACACCTTCTCTGATGATGGTGTTGAATGGTTGCATTCGGATTTTCTTGGAACCCATACATGATTATTTTTTTAATTAATTACTCCCTCACGGGAAAAAGTCGTTTCGTCACTGAAAAGGACATTCTTTAAGAAGTCAGGGGAATCTACTTGTTTATGCAACACCCAATGAGAGAAATCTAACCTTTGTGCATAATCTCGAGGTAGTAGTTCCTGCACTTTTTGGTATTTAAAGGGATAAAATAATTGTTCGTTCAGTGTTCTCCACACAGTACTTTTGCTAACACTCATGTCATGTGCTATAGCCCTTGTACTTGTTGATGGATTATCTTCTTCCTGGTTCAAGACAGCTTCTTCAAAGGCAAGTGACCGAACAGTTCTTGGCCGGCCTACTATATCCAAGCCTTTTATTACACTTCTGCTCTCCCTAAGAATGCATGAAAATCGCGCCCTGTGTAAATCGCGCCCCATAAAAAATCTGGGTAAATCGCGCCCTGTCTACCTGAACCTCTGAGTCAAGGGCCGCGAGCGTCACTTGACAGCCGTTTCATAAGGGGAATGACCGGGAATGGCCCACCTCCCGATTTATCCCTGGTAGCTTTCTCTTTAGTCTTTTAACCTAACCTAACCTAACCTAACCTATGAATGGATAAAGTGCGAAGGGTTAATATTGTGCTAATTGACGTTGATGAGGGTTGACGTGACGACGCATGGGGCGCGATTTTCACAGGGCGCGATTTACAGGTTACCCTCCCTAAGACGATTGTGGACTGCAGTAAACACTTTATGACCCGGTTGGTTTCTGTTAGGGCTCTGTGTACAGTCTTCTCGCTAGATTTGCATTACCATCGGCCAGTCCATAGATGTATGTGTATTCAGTGTATATCAGTGTATTCAGCTACTGAAAAATGTTCCATATTCAGTGAAAACTAATAATATTATAACACAACTAAGGTGTTTACCGTAGAAATAAATAAACAAATAAACGACTCGCAATATTACAGAAACACAATGTGTTGAGGTTAAGCAGTTAAAATCACTATTATTTGTAAGATAGTACTTGAAAACAAATCATCAAAACAATTAACTATCTCTTAATTTATTATCAGCTGTTACATAAAATCAGCTGATTCATACTGCCTTATGGACCTAATAATTTTGTAATGCTGTACCTTTAAGCATTAGACCTTTACTTGAGAAATCTTACTTATTTGTGTAACAACTGATTGCAGAAAAATAAACCTGGTACTCAAATGCTTGTATTAAAAGCGGCTATTTTTTATGTCTTGTAATTTGTCTATAACATCACTTGTTTTAAAGTTATTAGGCTTTGACAATTTTAAATTATCGCCATTTTGTTTATGTACATGATATAATTTTGAAAATTTTGTTTTCGACGTAAACTAATAAAATCATTAAATGTACAAAGTTTCAACTTGATATCTTAAACTATTTTTAAGATATAAATTATTTTTAAAAAACACATACAAACAGGTAGACAGAAAACTAAGCAAGATGGGACTATACATTATATGATAAAAATTGATTGTTTTGACCTATAGTATAACCTTGTGAAATTTTGGTCAGTACTTACAGGACACCCTGTGTATATAACTTTATGTAGGCCTTCATATATATACAGTATAAATTGATATATAATTTTCTGGACTGTATGTGAAATGTAGATATACTTTGCTATACATAACGTGTAGATATAATTTACTGCGCTGTATGTAACCTGTAGATATAGCCCAATATTTGTTCTAAGACAGTAAAAACTGTATCTTGAAATAGAAAAGCCAATTCATATTACGCCAACGTTCTGTCAATCAACACAACAAGTACAATATGACAGCACCTCGTGGCCAAGAGCCACAGAACACTGCCAAAGATCACCGGCGGGTTACAGCAATGCGTGTCAAGTAAACGTTAAGTATTTGTGTCTTTCATAAAGCTATACATAAATCAATCCATTCATTTCTAAAGAATAGTCATTTTATGAAGAACAAATTAGTTCAACTTTTCAAGAGTTTCTCACGACGTGTACAAATCAAAGCTCCGAAAGGAGGGTGAGGCGGTATGGTTAGTTTTTTCTTATGCTGCGCACTTTGAAGTGGTACTTTAAGATTACTGGGACGAGTAAGAAAGTAACATTTTCTAGTAAATGTATTTGTTCTTGTAATAACTATAATTTCTTTATTGTAGGAGAATGTAATTAATGTCCACACTATAGTAATTTGTAACTCACCTTCTTGAACGTAAATGGTTGAAGATATTAGAAGCTCTTATACTAATATTCACTTAAAGTCCACTTCTGGTAGAGTAGAAAATAGCCTACAGTGGAAGAACATTGTAGAACTGTTTTTTATTCAGAACTCATTATTTTTTATACGAACTAGATCCACGCATTTCGAATCACGTGGTTCGTAGTACTTTGTGTTTATGAAATGTAGGCTTCTTAAGATAAAGTAGCTCCTAGTACTCGCCACAATATTTGTTATCGTTATTAATTAATATAATATTTACGATTAACGATTTTAGGTCACCAGCACTAAACACAACCCAGCCATTCATTTTTAAATTATTTTCAAAGATACCATTAATACTATATCCGAAATTCAGTGAAGACGATTTCACCTAAACAATTGTATCCTGAATTTTTAACGAAGACGGTGTCAACCTAAATACTGTATCCAATACTCAATGAAGATACTTTTTCCATACATTTTGTATCCATTATTACGATTAATTACAATTATCATAAATTAACTTTTATTTTACAGCCCATAGATCGCTAAAAATGATAAGGTGCAAAATTGGTTACATATGAATATTTTATGATCTAACATAGAAAATTGACAAACTGATCCTTGCTGTTGGAGTTATTTAGTGTTTGTTATTGTTCAATCACACGGTTCGATTTTTGTGTACGTACGATTAATACGTGTCAAGTTAACTCAGGGAGTAGTGACTTTTTAAATTAGTTGTAAACGGTTATTAGTTTTAAATAATTAAATTCATTCATAATTTTGTCCTGAAACACATATTTAATTATATTTTACAGTTTAAAGGTATACCTATGTTCAGTTAACTAAGTCTTATATATTATAAATGTATTCGATAATTGTGCTATTTCGTAAATCTGGACAGACGGCTAAGTTGAAAATTGATCATAGGACTATAATTTTATATAGTACAACTCGAGCAGATGTTCTTTAAATTCCGCTCTCCAAATGTTGAAAAATCTCTCCAAATGTAGCAATATCAAAACCAGCTACACAATTAAAAGAAAAAAATTAACAATTCTAAATTAAATTGATGAATAAAATAAAGTCTACAGTAGAAAGTACTTGTAAGTTGGTGTTTCAATATTGATCTCTCGCCACAGTGTTTAATCCAGGTTTCGTCACCATTCAACACCTGCTTCTTCGATTGAATCCCAGCTAATCCCCCTCAAAAAGAACGTAATGGGGAATCATTAACTATGTGATCCATGGTTTGAACTTCGACTCCGCAATCACATGACTGATCATTTGCCATTCCCCGCTTATATTTTCAGTACTTGCATCATCCCACACCCGTTCGAAAGCGACTCAACGTACTTCCATTCCTTACGGTGGACGTCCTAGGGTCTGTACCGGAAACTTGTTTAGACCGTAAAACATATCCAAGAACACCCAGTTAGAGTTTGGAAAATAATCTCGTTTGAGATTAACTTAAAACATAATCGAACAGGTGATTTTCTAGATTTAAGTCACCCGTGTTGTGGAACACTGTATCTTGAAAATGAGGAGATTCGGAATAGATAGGATCTTTTTGAACTCTCTGAGAAGTGGCCCTTTGCGTCTTATAACCGGAGGAGCTATGTTGCACAGCACTGGAATCCATGGTAGAAGAGTTGAAATGAGGAGAGAAAGGGAGAGTGATTGTTCGTGTCCCCTGGGTAGGGATGGCAAATATTTTCAACATATCGATATATAGAATTATTGATACATCGTAAACCAAATATCGATCTAACGATAATATCGAAAGAAAAATATCAATACATCGGTTAACCGATATATCGAATTGTAAATTATTTATCTGTTTAAAACTATGCACTAACTCTTTATTGGATGACCAAAAATAGCCTCATGTTTTGCTGTCACTATTTAGAATAGCTTACTGAACGTAAAAATTAAATACATTTATCCACAGTATACGAAACAAGTTGTGGTCTGTGACATGGAATAAAAAAAATTCAAAATAAGAATAACTATACTGGTACATTTAGTTATTATGGTAATTATAAAATAATAATGTAATAACATTGTTATTTTTGTTTTTAATATTTAAAATGCATTTAGGCTTCTTAAAAACAGTAAAAATTAAACAAATTAATTCACTAAGGCATTCCAATTAGGCATCTTAGAGTCAGCGTTGCCAACTCACATACAACTTCATATACCCGTTCCACCCCACTGGTCTACAATAAACTATATTTTAGTGCGTTAATCTCACGTTAAAAAAAACTAAATAAAGTTACTTTATTATTTTTAAATACATGGTTAGTACGCATAGAGGAAATTTAAATGATTTTTTTTTCGAATCGATTATATTTTGGAGAGAGAATAACGTCATTATATAGTGATATGATATATCGAACCAAAAATATCGGTATGTCCGGTATTATCGAAAGAAAATGTCGATACTAATATATCGATATATCGTTGCCATCCCTACCCCTGGGAGATGTTGAGCGAACGGCGATTTGGGTAGCTGAAATGTCGCTTGTGTGATCACGCAGATGGCATTATTGATTATAGTTAACTTTTATTTTAAAAACCTATTTTATAAATAAATACACAACACGCTAAGAGTAATCTTGAGCATCAACAGTATGCTAGAACAATATTTTCCGTTATATTCAATTTGTCTATATTATATTACTGTACGTAGTATGTCGCAGTCGCCCAACCAGGACCGGGCACGGATCACCTGAGTCTATATTGCACAAACCGGTCGCCCCACTTTTCTCAAATTACTTCATCTCCTCGTTTTACTTAGATAATTTTTGTTTATTATCTGCCGAATGAGTAACAGTTCCTCTTGTCTAGCCTTGGACTCTTTACATATAAAATATCAAGTTTACTATTTGAATCAACCCATTCGTTTATTAAATAGCTTTAATCGCCGAACACCGAACCGATCACGTCGTAAAAGTTATGATTTAATACTTTATCGATTAAATACGAGTTATTTAACTTCATTCATTCAATCACTGTATCTCGAACGTACTATGTAGCATTCCATAAAATTATATCTTCCGTAGCATTTTCTTTTTTTTTTTTTTTTTTTTTTTTTCTAAGAGAACAAGATGTTTATTGGCCTTTAATTACAATATTGTAGTTAATTATAGTTATTAAGAATATGTGAAAAAATGAGGTGTTCTTCAAATTCTGAACCAGTCACGTTGTGCAAGTAACGAGCGCTGTGCATCGATGTATACATACATCGATACATGCACAAGTGTGTAGTCGGTGTAGTAATGTTAAAATACAGGCATACAGCAACCCAATGACCAGAGCCAAAGATAAAGCGTACTGTCATCTCTTCAACTACAAACACTTTACACATAAGATACTAACCATAAACGCAGATCGGAGTAGAAATAAAAATGTACACACTGGGATTCTGCCTCATAAACTTTGCTGACAGAAATTCTGCAAGACTGCTTCAGGGTGTTTATTCAACATGTATTTTTTAAAAATTGTTTGATAAAAAGTGTTAATCTTCATATAAGTGTACAGGACTAAATATGTTGAGGAAAAAATTCATATGTACTTTAGTACAACTTGCGGGGTGAAGCAGGCGAGGACAATGGGGGAGCTACATGGGAGAGAAACGTTGTATGTGTGTTAGTGAGACTGGTTCTTCGTTATTCCCAGTAACAGTTGTGTAAAATCTAGATCTAAATTCCTTATAGCACTCAACTGGTCGCCTAGATGAACACCCTTAAAATAAACAAAGTCCAGAACAATTACATACAACTATTTTCTAAGTGACCCAACGAACTCAAACTTGAATCTAGAATCAAAACTTTTTTCAGAATTTATATTAGGAACAGAGAAATTGACCTTTTTAATAGAAATCTGAAAACGACAACACTATTATTATTATGGGGCTTCTGTACACGAGTGGTCCATACTCACCTTCGGAGACTTTAGCTCAGCGTTCGGTTCCCAGTTTTGCGGTTTGAAATTTTGCCTCTCAGGCTTCCGATGTTGGCCCACAGCTTCTGTAGCGAATCTTGGTAACAAACGATAGACTTAATGATATCCTAATCCAACGTGCTGACCACATATATATCTCTGAGCCAGTCCGGCGGTCCTCAAGGGCCCATTGTGGGACTACTATTATTTTTCCATGACGTGCATTTAATTATGATATATCACATACATCTACGTTATGGCGTACTCCATAATTACGTGTTGTTAATTGACAACAATCATCGCCAAACATTGTCTGAGAAGACGCAATAATTGGCAACTAAGAATGGCATTGGCCTATAATACATAAAACGTTCTCACGACAGAGAAAGTCACACCGAAGTCGGAGTCAGTCACCGCAATCTTTCTTCAGGTAGACGATTGTCAGACACTACAAATAGAGTTTGCAAGGAGCAGGTTGAACAACCTTCTGCTGAAACATTGTTCTGATGTAGTCTGTTACTATTTCGTTGAATATATTTGCAGCGAACCCAAACAAGGAAAGGAATCAGGTGATGATAGGAGCAGTTGAAGTAACAATGACATTCCGAACCTGCGTGCTCTTCTCAGATTCAATACACATATCTAACAACCAATTACCTCATCTATTAGATAACTTTAACCAAATCTGGTTGTCTCATTCAACTAATGACATAAACCATACGCCTAATTAATTAAAAGGTTGGGCAGTTCAGAACGCTGACAATGGTTTATTTTTTAAGATTGTACAGACGATAATGTCGTATGATTTTTTAAACGTAGAATTGTAACAGTTTTTTTTTTTAACGTATGAACCATGGGGTTTCATAAGTTTTAACAGATTTTCTTTGGATTGCGTACATATATGTTCTTTCTTGTAGTCGACCAAGCTGGAAATTAAAAACACCAACTATTTCAAGATGGTTGTCATTTATGATAAAACTAAATACCTATATTTTCTGCCACGTTTTATTACTTGTGGTCACGTAATGAGTTTAATGAGACTCATGCTGATAGATTTAGTATCAAAGTTACAATTTTTTGAGATTATTGTAGCAGCAATATTTTATCATATTCAGCCAGTGCAGTGTCCGTATTTCAGAAATGATGAAATAGTCGTCAAGGAGAGCAGACGATCACTAGATTAAGAATGGTGTACGCTCAAAAATTATTATTTAATTAAAAAAAATAAAAGTGTCAGTCTCCTTTTAAGTAATAAATTCTTTATGGAGATGTGGCTACCTACTTTTTTTTTTAATAAGTGGCTAATTTGACCTTTTTTTAACACAGCTAATTAAGAAACGCGTGATATATATTAATACAATTTTGAGAATACAGTGGACAAAATGTTCTAACCAGCTTCACAGAGAAGGCAGAAACTTGTGTGTCGAGTTAATATGTCGAGTAGATATTTCTTCAGGTAGCCAGGGAGCAGCACTTGTCAATCTCTTCCTTATTCTCCCCAAAAACTCAAGCATAAACAAAGTAATTATTATCACTAACACACTATTAAGATGTCCAGTACTTGTAATCTATTTATAACTGCCACTTGGGCGTTGGCTCCGGCCATAAGAAAGCGACCTCTGTTTATTTTTTCTCTGTGCTAACCTAGTATACAGTAAACAAATGTTTATGTGTAACCAATTATTTTTCTATAGATTACATTTGTTGAAATTTTGGGCGGAAATTTGTACAATTATGTAAGGCTGAAAGAGTAGATTAATAGAGTATGAAACTTAATTGTTAGATTTTATTGTAGATTAAGGAATTATGTGCTTTTGTGCAATTTTCGGGGTGAGGCAGGCGGAGACTGTGAGAACGAGGGAAGGGTAAACGTGTGTGTGTGTTAGTGAGCCAGGATCATTGCTACTTCTAGCGATAGTTGCGATGAAATCTAGAACTAAATTCCTTCGAGCGCTCAAGTGGGTTCCTGGGTGAGGACCATTAAAAAAAGAATTGAATATTTGTCACTCTTTATGCATTTTAAAATTATTAGTTCATCCCGTGGTGTCTCAGTGGTTAAGGCAACGGCCTGCTCAAGGCAAATTCCAAGGTTCGAATCCCTAACTGAGCTATCGGTTGGTACTTCACATTGAATAAAGTCCATGCACGCGCGTGCAGTCTCATGTGAACTAGTAGGTAAAGTTTGTATAAATAAAAATAAGATAAAACGAAAAGCAACGAAAAACAATCACTGTAATCCTTCAATCTGTCAGTAATGGAATATAGTAACTCAGAACACTTTCTCACTCTTTTCAATACACGATTCGCGTAGGTTTTAAATCAGATAATATTGTTATACAAGAATGTATCGAACGGTTAGATTAATTCTCTCAAGATGGCGACGGTAGGAAAGCGTGACAAGAGCCCACCCAGTAGTGGCTCCAGTTGTCGTTACATTTTGTAACAGTTCTCAATACGCGCAGCTATTACACGTAGGCTATTAACTTAACAGCTTTTTAATAATATATTTAGTCCTACTGTGTATTCTGTTACTTGAAAATAAGATGGAATTGTAATTTGCGTACATTAATATTGCTGTAGTACGTTAGCCACAGAGAGAAATCTTCGTCATCAAATTAATCAAAAGTTTACCTCGTCAATCGATTCTTTGTTGTTGATTTGCTATCGAAAGTTTTCAGCATAAAATACCATAATCAAGATGAATGCAGTAAGTTATTCTTTTTTCAAAAGGTTAAATTTGTTTGATTGTTTAAAATTAAAATTAAAAATACAATAATGAAATTAATATGTTTCTGTGTGGCAGCCATTTCAAGTTTTGTAATTTTGTTAACTGTTTTAGAGCCTACTTGGGATAATTTCAGGCGTCTAAAACCGTTTTACTAATTGAAAAAAATAAACATTTTTTAGTACTTCTGCATGTTCATTTTATTCCTTGAAGAAAAAAAAAAACTACTCGTTACATCCTTAATGTTTAGCTTTCATCAAACAAAATTTGAAAGGGCTGCCATTTTTTACTAAGTGAACCTTCTGAAGTCACCATTTGTGGCATTGTATCCTAAAACCAAAGACCTTTAAATTGAGGTGCTACTCAATCTAGGCTTGCATTTAAAAGTGTCACGACTTCTTCCACAGGACGTCCCCCCATTAGACTTAATGACTGAAAAATGGGTCATAACGTAGGATACAATGACGAAACGCTTAAGTTTCAGCTCTACATTTACTAATAAAGAAATTATAACGAAGTTCTAAGATTTTTGGGATAAATAGTATAGTTAATTTTAATTTAATTGGTTTTTCTTAATTACATCAAAACAATGTTAGAAGTTCATATATAGAGTTTATGATCTGACAAAGAGAATATAAAAAATATCACGTTTCACCTAAATATATCTCTTATTCCGAGATTTGCGTCACCAGTGACATTAATTAAAGATTTTTATAATCTCCTCGGTTTTTTCTGTGTTTCACTGTACAGTGACTGTTACATCTACGAAAAGCATGTAATTTTTGTTTAATCCATGCTATTGTTATGGCTGAAGACAGTTTTGTGTCAAACTTGTTGTCTGGAAAAGAATGTCATTTCAAAACAACACTAATGGACGTAGCAGTAGAGACATCTGTTCACAGTAAGATGGTCGCACAACTGAAACTTTCCTATGAAAACAAATCAAGTGTAGACAAAGATATGGTGGTGATAGAAACGAACTCTTTTTAGTAACACAAACCATCCACAAACACCACAAAACCCCTTTCTCCCAGCCTTTCTAAATACTGTACCAATATATTGAAGCGTGAAGTTTCATCCACTTGGAGACAGTTCGTGTTATTGTCTGTATGATGTAATTCTTTAGGTTCCTCTAGTCTTCCTATACACAACTCTAAGACCCAGCCTTGCTTTTCACACAATGCTCTTGGACGAACGCCACAGTCACTGATTAATAGGGATTGCAACATTTTTCAACACATCGATATATCGGAAACCAAACATCGATCTATCGATAATATCGAAAGGAAAATATCAATATATCGGGTGACGAATTGTAAATGATTTATCTCTTTAAAATTATACACTAACTCTTATGTTATGACCAAAAATACACTCAAGTTTTGCTGTCACTATTTAGAATAGCCTTCTGAATGTAAAAATGAAAAACATTTATCTACATGAAACAAATTATGACATATGTGGTTGAATGGAAAAAATTCATAATAAGAATAATTATACTTTTAATTATTATCGTGATTATAAAAGAATAATGTAATAACATTGTTATTTTTGTTCTTCAGATCTAAAAATGCATCTAGGCTTCTTATAAACACTAAAAATTAAACAAATTAATTCATTAAACTATATTTTATTGCGTTAACCTGGCGTAAAAATACTAAATAAGGTTACTTTACTATCCCAATGCATGTTTTGTAGTATGAGGCAATTTAAATGTGTGTGTGTTTTTTTTTCGAAAATTGATTATTTTGAGGAGAGAGAATAACGTCAATATTTCGTGATATGAATATCGATATGGCTGATATTGAAGAAATAAAATATCGTTACTAATATATCGAACCATATTTATCGACAGTTTCGATATATCGTTGCCATCCCTAACAATTAATGTAGAGCAAAATAAAACAAACAGAGAAGAAAGAAACAGATATCGCATCCAATAGTGATCTGAATAGTTGTAGAGTGTTGAGTAGGTAATTCTTCAGCATTGCTGAAACTCTTACGGATAAACTACGCAACTACAGTATTTCTACAGATTTATAAAGATGTACATTAGTTGCAATGTACTTTTAACTGCCACTGAGACGTTCAATGCGGTGAAAGACATATGCTTCCCTTTTCTCTGCGATAAAACCACAGGATGGTTCACCCACTTAACCTCACCACACTACTCTTAACCAGTAACAATCATATCTATGGAGAATATATGTGTTGATAAACATAAACCGTGTCTCCATTTTCCTTGTGGTATTGCTCTCATGGTAAATATAAGTTCCATGTAAAGTAGTACATTATCAGAAACTAACAGATCTATGTGTTCGTGCCTATGAATTAACAAGACGATATTTAGCATCCATTGTTCTGTCCGTGTGGTGTACAATGAAGAAAGGTCTCCCCGATCGCCAAGTGCCGGTTCACCGAGCGAGAGATCTCTTTGTTCCCACTTCATCGGTGGCCAGTTGCCAGCGTAATGTGCAAGGGCATTATGACATCTGTGGGTGAGTCATAGCTGCCCACTTTATTTCCAGCAGAACATTCCTTGTATATGGCAGAACACTTTAGATGATATAGCAGTTATTTGTAGTTAGGTTTGTCTTCGAGACGCCGACACAGCTTTGTGCGTATTGTAAGGCGAATATGGATGATAACGTGAGTGTAGGATGTATGGATGACTTGTGTAGTCTGGTAACTAACTGAGTTCGACTGTTCCTCAGAATAGACCATTTATTAATAGCCCACTAGCCAGGGCAACTAACGGTCCACAGTACGTGGAATTCGAACCACGTAATATTGGTCTCATTTTCAGCTAATTTACAAACCTGATACTCAGTTCTCTCCCTTGCACAACACCCGGATACTGACTACCATCCAACATGGACACCCCATACATCTAGTAGTGTCCACACCGATAGCAACCATTGAGCAGACACTGTATCGGTATAAAGAGGGCCGAGCAGAGAACCTATCGCCTACGATCTCCGCACACTTTGTCCCCAAGTAGCTGGGTTTACAGCACTTTATATAAGTTTAGCACGATCAAATAGCAATTCACCAATAACTGCAGACCTGTTGATTTAATTAATATATTGTACGACACAACATATGCTAACGATGTTCTTTTGATGGGTATAAATAGCTCACGGGCTCACTACACAAATGTTGATGTCACTGGTTGATGGCACTACAAACTGAATTTTCTGACACTCTTGCGTATTGGTTGAAAAACCTCGATCAAAATCACTCTCGATTAGAATGTCAATAACCTGTCCGAACTGGTTCCTCTTATTTGTACTACGTATAATATCCTGTCAATTACTATCGACTATCTTCAACACTTGTCTAGGCTATTACAGGTGTGGACAAGGTAACAATGAATGAACGGATTTTCACTCAAAGAAAACAAATATTAAGAAACCCTCTAGCTAGAAGGTGTTATAGTTATATCCATACATTATTTTTACGGTTTTATTATGTTTCAGTATACAGCCAGAAGAAGTCGGAGAAGGACGAGCCTGAATTTGTCTGCCCAGAGGGTCAAGGAAATGGAAACTTCGCAGACCCTGCCACTTGCCGTCGCTTCTACCAGGTCACTTTTTTACTATGTAATTAATCTCAATTAACCTCTCTAAATAAATTAGATTGATAACATAAGATACTACATTCAACGTACAACATTCACTTTATTAAAAAAGCACTAATTTAACTTCATTTCAGTTGAGGAAATTGCCCTGAAAAGTAAAATTTATGTCCTTAGAGTAGACTATGAAAATCGTATATGTGTGGGTGGGTGAGAGGACCATCTACGTTGTACAAGTGCGGGTGTGTAAGGGCCATCAACGTTAAACTAGATGGTGGGTAAGAAGACCATCAACGTCAAAGGAGGGTGGATGGTGAGAGGACCCTCAACATCGTACAAGTGTGGGTGGGTAAGAGGACTATCAACGTTAAACGAGTGTAGATGGGTGAGAGAACCATCAACATCATACAAGTGTGGGTGGGTAAGAAGACCATCAACATCATACATGTGTAGTGTGGAAGGAGACAATAAACGTCAAGCGAGTGTGGATGTGTGAGGGGACCATCAACATCAGCAAGTGTGAGTGGGTGAGAAGACCATCAACATCATACAAGTGTGAATGGGTGAGAGGACCATCAACGTCAAAACGAGTGTGGATGGATGAGAGGACCATCAACATCATACAAGTGTGAATGGGTGAGAGGACCATCAACGTCAAAACGAGTGTGGATGGATGAGAGGACCATCAACATCGTACAAGTGTGAATGGGTGAGAGGACCATCAACGTCAAAACGAGTGTGGATGGATGAGAGGACCATCAACATCGTACAAGTGTGAATGGGTGAGAGGACCATCAACTTTGTACAAGTGTGAATGGGTGAGAGGACCATCAACGTCAAAACGAGTGTGGATGGATGAGAGGACCATCAACATCGTACAAGTGTGAATGGGTGAGAGGACCATCAACTTTGTACAAGAGTGAATAGTTTAGATAAATAATAGGTATATATAAGTATTATTAGTTTAGTAGTGTAATAATTATAATGTAATAATGTATAAAAGGTAAAGTTTAATGATATAAAAATGTGTATTAGATATAGGCTTAGGTAGTATTAGACAGTTGACAGTGGCTTGGGAGTTGTTTGGTTAGCTTGGAGCTGAGGTATAAATAGGGAAGTCTGGGGCTAGCTGGGAGAGTCTGGTGGAGGTTGAGGTGGAGAAATTTGAGTATGGGTGCTGCTGCCGGTAGATCTCACCAGTCGACTTCAGGAGGATGGCTGCCAACCAAGAGTGAAGTGTGCCTCTCCCTCACTCTCCTTGACCTACGCTTTGAAGAGTCCGTCTCCGGGGTCAGGTTGGTGAGCATCTTAGGAAGTCTTTACTTATATCTTTTCAGGCCACTCTTAATTGATATCCCAAGGTGTAATGTGTATTTGTTAGTTTATGGAAGTTTTAGATTAAAACATTGTCAGTTACCTTCTGAGTGTTATTCTAGCTACGTCTCCATTGGATGTGTTTAAACTACTCTTGGTTGTTACAAACATGTTCTTAAATTATATGTTATTAAATTGTAGTCTCATCACGGTGGTGACAGGCGCCGGGGTTAAAAAAAAGACATTTCTTGGATTTGTTATTGTATTTATTATAAGATCATGAAGTCATGTCACACGGAGAAAGGTGTGAAGAATATTTGTGTTCATTTTAATAAAATGTATTCTATGAGTGTGCAATACGTCATTTCAGATGCCCAGCATTTCAAGAATATATTTTTTTTAATTTTGAATAAAATAATTAATGTATTTCAGAGTTAAACATAAGAACAATTTGGGATTTAAGTTTAATTTTTAGATTAAATTAGTATTATTAATTAACCATCAACATCACACAAGTGTGGGTGGTTGAGAGAACCGTCAACATTATACAAGTTGTACATATACATATGCGAAAGGACCATCAAGTTGTACAAGTCTGGGTGGTTGAGAGAATCATCAACGTCATACAAGTGTGAATGGGTGAGAGGACAGTCAGTATTGTAAAAGTGTGGGTGGGTCAGAGAGAACAATAAACTTTGAACAAATACGGATATAAATGTATGTACATTTATATTAAGTTCTATATGATTGAAATACTACGATTGTCAATAATGTTTAATTTTTTTAAAATGTACAAAATTATAAATTCATATAAAAATAAATTTTGTTGAATAAAACAAACGAATGAAGCTCCGTACTTTTGTGATTTGTTAATGAAGTTCAAAACTGAGCTATCTCAATAATGAGGAATAGAATGCCTATATATATTATATTCGAACCAGCTTAATTGGTGAATCTGTTGATTCCACCCACAGAACAACATAACTATTCTAGGTGCCGCGATTCCACATATAATGTATATGAGACGTACACATTGTACTTAGTGGCCTTACTTATTTTTTTGGAAGTTCTTATCTGATTCCTATTTGCTAATTTTTGTTATAATTAATCAATTTCTACTGTTTGTTTCCTATGGTTAAGATAGTTGGTGAGCCATTTTATAGCATTTCCAGTGATATTGAGATTTTAAAGTTTTGAGATTAGCAGTTTTCTGTCTAGGCAGTCGAAGGCTTTCTGTAAGTCTATGCCAAAATAGGCGAGTACTCTAAGAGAAAAAAAGTGTACTAGGTTACGCAATGCATAAATGCTTAAAGTAACCTTTGAACATATATGATTGACATGAGTGTCATAAGTCAGATCTCTATCAAAGTACATTTTCAAGAAGTTAGTAGATTAAGCTTAGTAGATCAATATCACATCTTAGTTTTTATGGATGCCACAGATTGACCTGTAAACTAATTTCTTCATAATTTAGTGACAGAAAACAATCAGTATTTTTTTAATGGACAGCTCTCTTTTCAGTCTACTGTAAAAAAAGGCGTACCTCAAGGTTCTGTCTTTGGTCCGTTATTGTTTATAACTGACATAAATTACTTATCCTTTGATATAAACGATTCTAATGTACATAGTTATCTTTTTGCTGATGATCTTGCCTGATATTTTACCTATAAAACTCATCTGAAATCAATAATGTAAAAGATATCAACACTCAAATCGTTACAAATTGGAGTTCAGCCAATATTCTCAGTTTAAATCAAACAAAAATTCAGGAAATACATTTTTCATTTAAGACTAGCCATCAGTTAGCAACAGCATTTTTTTGTGTGTGTTAACTTATTTTGCAGTCAAAACTAAATTGGAATGACCATATTGATTCTCTTGCAAAAAAAATCTCAAGAAATATTTATGCTTAGGCGGTTAAGTGGGAGATTTAAAGCCAATGTTTTGAAAAACATTTACTATGCCCATGTACACAGCCATCTTTCTTATTGTGCAATATTTTGGGGTCATCACTCTTCAGATTCCCATTTGTCTTGAAAAAAAAACCTTAAGAATAATTTCGGGATCCAATTTTGATGATCATTGTAAACTCTTATTCAAATATTTGAGAATCCTTACCTTATATTTGGTTTGTATAGTACAAAGTATAATGTATGTAAAAGAACATTTACATGAAACAATGGACCATGGTTAGGTTCACAGCTATGCAACTAGACATGAATCTAATTTAATTAATAAATTCTGTACACACAGCAAATACTATTCTAGTTTTTATGGCTGTAGCATTAAGATCTTTAATCACTTAACTTTATCAATAAGAGAACTACCAGCAAATCAATTTAAACATTTTATTAAAAACAAACTTTTGGAAATCTGTTTTTACACTGTGAATGACTGTTACAAAATTAAATTTTAACAATGCATTATATTTAATAGTTTTAATAATTTATTGTATACAGTATATTTGGTGTTTTATTTTAGTTTCTATTGATTAATTCAATTTAGATTTAGCAATTTGAATGAAATATTATGTAATTTGACGTTTGTCTGTTCTCAATGGTTTTGTGGCAATAAAGAATTATTATTATTCAATTTCCTCTATGAAAGTGTCATCTAACATGAATGAATGAATAAATGTCTTTATTAAAATGTGGAGTTAGGACTATTAAGTCCTCTCTTCCACTCAACCTAAAGCTGAAGCCCACTGTCTTGTTGTTGAAGGCAAAAATTAACGTAGTTTGTTTTTGAGCTGGTTACCTGAAGGAGGTTTTCAGAAAAGCGAGGGTGACAGGAGTTTAATAAACATGTAGATTTTTAGATTTATTTGTTTTACTTCTAGTGCAGAAATTCGAGTTGTATAAATGTACTGAACAATTTTTCCATCCTGCATCGATGTTGACAAGTCATTAACATAAATGAAGAATAAACCCTGGGGAAAGTTTGGTTCATAGCGATACTTTGTGACAAGGCTTCAGCAATCTGGACATGCTGACCTCTAATTGGGTCAGTTATTTCAGTGGTAGACCACGAACCCCATATATATCCAACTTTTACAACAAAGTTACATACCATAATAGACATAGTGAAAAGCTTTGGAGAGATCAAGAAAACACTACTAATTCGTTCCTGTTTTTCCAAACCCTCCATGATGTCCTCAATGAGACTGTTAACAGTCGATATTCGATTTATTCTGCTGAAAACCAAATTGGTTTTGACTAATAATTTCAAATGTGTTAAGGAAATTAATTAATCTTACAGCAAAACGTTTCTCAAAAACCTTACTGAACACTAGGAGTGTAGATATTGGACAGTAATTGCTTGCAACTAGAGGATCCTCCTTTTTGAAAATTGGTTTAATCTTTGCAGTTTTTAGGTTAGATGGAAACACAAATACATAATTAATTGAAAGGACATATTAACTAATTTTGTCAGTGTTTTCAAATGGTGCCTCTAGCACTGTTTGAGTAGACACATTGATAACAATTGAAATCACACATGTGAATCACATGTATGCTTCGATTACAATCCCAATATAACCCTTGCCACCTCCAACTCATCCACACTGGTGAGCACCTTAGAGGATGATGGGAAATATCTGAATATCAAATTTGGATGATCGTTAATTTTACTGATGGCAACAGTAATAATAGAAATGGCAGTTAATAGCAACAGATGCGAAAAATGTATTGAATTATGTAGCCAGCCACTTTTTCGGGGTCTTGTATTTATTTACCATTGACTTCAATATGGATTGATTTAAAAGAATTTGTATTTTGCTGTTTAGTTGTGGAATTAAGGACATCATGCTGTATATGAAAAGTTTTTATTCTTTTTAAATTAATTTCAAACGCTTTTTCAGCTTTTATAACTTTTTTGTAAATAATTTTGTAAACATTGTAAACACATGAAAGCATTCTACATATTCTCTAAAATTTGATATAACAGTGACAAAATAAGGAACAAAAACATTTCACATTAAATGTGTTCAATTAAATAATAAATAAAAAATTCCGCCCAATGGTTGCCATAGGCTTGGACACTACTAGAGAAATCTGGAGTGTCCATGTTGGATGGTAGTCAAAGTTCAGATGTTGTGTAGAATGAATAATGAATAATATCAAACACATTACATTACACATTTCCAGAAGTGAGATAAAGGTTAATATACTGGTGCTGACCATGTTGAATCCCTCTGTACACTGACAAACTGACACTGCAGTAATCAGCTGTATATGAAATGTCAGCCCGACTGTGAGAAAGTGCAGGTGCAATTAATTAAGAAGCCATATGCTTACATATGAGGATATATACCGGTATATGTATGTACGTGTGTGTGTGTAGCCTATGTATGGATGGATGTAAATATCTTCCTTTTTGCAGATCCATCTTGTTTAAAATACAAATAATCTAATTGCTTTGATTCCCTTCTAAATGGTTTTATAGTGTTATACTAGCTGTCAAATTCAAAACATCTCCTGTATGTTCAATATTTCTTGTTTGTTTGGTTTTAAGATTTTTTAATTTTTCTTAATTATAATATGTAATAAAAGATTAAAAATTATTTTGTATTACAGGGACTCCTCACCGTCGCACAGACCATTCTGGTCCACGTGGGGAGTAATTCCTGACGTATAATTGTAAATTTTTGTACAAATCTTGTTATCTGTAGTCAAAAGTCAAAGCTGTTTGTTGAATGAAGTACATATTTACATCTCAATTGTCAATTTTTTAAACGGCAATCAAATTAATTTGATATAATAATAAACCGATGTTGATTTTTTTTATTTTGACCTTAAAAAAAGAAATGAAACATTCAATTTATGTGATACAATTGGACTACATCAAAGCATGGAGATCCGTATTCTTTGGCACATTAAAGTCCATTATTGTAACAAACTAACACCATATAAAGCTGAGGACATGTCGTGAGATCTTGGCAGGTTTACTATGACATTGAAAGCAAAGATAAATGGTGTCCAGTGGAGGACTAGAGAGGTAACAAAAGACTTTCAAGATGACATTCCAGGCCCTTGTAAGGTGGGCTACGGTGAGAGCAGACCTATCATAGACTTTCACTGCAGCCACAATCTGTGATAACAATGTCTAAGTACATCAAAGAGACAACTCTCATCTGATTGTCAACAGAGAAAACATAACCAAACAATTATGTAACTATATTTAATATTGTCTAACTCCAATCACCAAAGCTTAGGCTGATAATAAATTTGAACCTTTTACATTTCGAATGATCGTTATACTTAAGATTAAACTAAATAGACAAGTCGTATGTGTATGAGACAAGTGAGAGGGCTTTATACGTTCATTTGATTTTAGACGCCTTGGACTTCTAAATAAATTATGTTGATAATAATGTTGGTAGACCGATTTTGAGCAACTAGACGTCTGATGCCTTAGACTGCTCGGCCACAAGATGTCCTGGCCCAAACATATTGTCTTTTGGCAGTTCCAAATAATGTTTTAAAACAATATTTCATTATACTTACTATGAGCAATTCTGTGAAATTCAAAGTATAAAAGACACAAGTAGTGTTAAAGACTGTAATAAAACTTATTGACCTGAATCCACTATCAGCGCAGAAATGACTAGAGGAAGGGACATAATTTTTGTAAGATGCACTGTTTTATATTAACTTGGAAATATTCTTCAGTTTCCAGGATTTTGAAGAAAAATAGTTCTCTCACGATATTACTGATACTTGAAATGATTTTGATACGAATCATAATTTAAGACCAAAAATCCCATCAATTTCAGTGTGACATTTATGTTACTTGAATTATTATTACTATTTTGTAATGTTCAGTTTATAACCTTTGTTATTGTTTTATATTTTAGTAAACTGTAAGCTTCATTTATTGTATATGAAGTATTTAATTATTTATATTGTTGTTTTAGTTCTTCATTATTATTTATTCGTGCTTACCTCTACAAAGTAAAAAAAATTAAAAAAACATTATTTATTTCGTTATCATTACGTTTACAATTATTATTTACTAGCAATATTATAATTCCTGGCACTTCTTTTCAGCAAAATAATAATAATAACTATTTATGACATTCGGTGAAAAAATGCATCAATTTTTGGATATAACTTTTATATACCTATAGTGTTTTTGTTCAACAGTAACTGTTGCAGAGTCTCTAACAAAAAATAATGTCATATAGACTAATGGGAGAATGCATAAGCTTTGTTTACTACCTTGACTTCTGTTACATGTATTGACAGCCTACGTATGTTTGTTTTAGTGTGTGGACAATTACCCCTACTTGAACCGATGTCCATCAGGCCTCTACTTCGATGACATCAACAAGCTCTGCACATTCAAAAACGAGGCAAGGTGTGGCCCATTACCAACAAGTAAGACAACATAAACTCTAGACATAGATGTAGTGTGAAACAACATCCAAACAACAATGTAATGAATAAAAATTGTCCACTTAATTAAAAATGATTGGGTTTTAGTTGAGCTTAGAATGGACAATCCAACTTTGATATGCATGCATGGCTGACTTTCTTCCAAGCAAGGGCTTGATTCAAAGTCTCCTAGTTTATGCTACAGCATTATTTTTGCTTAATGTGGATTTCCACTAGTAATTCTTTGTTATGTATCCTTTCAGTAACCATGAGAATCTATAAAGACACTACAATATTCAATAATAAATATTTATATGGTACAAATATCAATTCAATCAATTTGACCTTGGAAGATATACTCAACCTTAATAATCAATATATATATTTCTAAACTGATTACAAGAAAATAAATTAACCATATCCATCTTTAAATTAGCTGAAGAGTAATTTTTAATATCAATTAGATTGGTGATTGGCATTCGGCATTCCTCATATAATTATTGATTGTTTAGAGTATATATTCTATTTAAAAAATGCAAGCCAACAGTGTCCTGACGCCCTCGTGTTTTACAGCTCCAGCACCCAGCACAGAACCTCCTCAGGACCTGGCCCAGAAGTGTGATACTTCCAAGTGTATACTGCCTTACTGCTTCTGCTCCCGTGATGCAACTATCATCCCAGGAGGCCTTGATCCAGAAGATGTGGGTTATAAAAAGCGACGAAAAGCTAAGCCCTAGATTCACTGGTGGTGGTACAGCTTGGGAAATCTTCTCTTTTTGCACTGCTTTAAACTGTTGGCTTTTTAATTTTCAAAGATAGTTTAATTGATGATGGTTATGTCTTAATTTAGGTAAATAAATTACTTTTTTCTCTTGTTGAAGTTTTCCTGACCTTTTACAGTGACCACTTTTTCGAGTCTGCAACAACTCGAATGGCATACTGGAATGGAGAATTAAGAGTTAAAGTGATCGTAATATGAATGGAACAACTATTAAATTTATCTATGTTAATATTTATGCTTGATCTGAAGTCTTCAGCAACTTGTCGGGTTGATTAATTACATGTAATTCTGAACAGTATACAATAATGTACTTGATGATGTAGATCTTGTTATAGTATGAAGCATAACTTAATTGCATTTTCTGAAAAGTCTATAAAATATAATTAATTATTAACTCTATATAATATAAATTTATCAAGTAATGTTTGATGAGCGCTAAGACAGTCAAAAACGAGATAACTGATTTCCAACAGAATAATTCTATAATTTTATTGTTTGTTATTCATTGAAGGTTTGACAAAGTTGAAGATAATATCTGAACATTTTCAATTGTTGCCTATGTAGAGTCTACATGACATATTTAATTTTTTAAATCAAAGTTCTTTTTTAAGTTCTATTAATCTAGAGTTAAGCTAAACTATGCTCATGAGATTTACTATTTTACAGTATATTCAATTTACTTTTGAAAACTTGTGTTTAATAATTATGGTCTAGTTTTTTTTCCACTAAAAATATGCATATATTACAAATCATAGAACATAGTAATTGGTATGAATTAAAAAATATACATAATTCTCATCACTCGTAATAAATTATATCAAATATCTATCATATGCAGTTCTATGAAATGTCCTAATACATAAATTGTTTCAACAATTAATTTGATAATTGTGTTTATTTATTATTGGCACAATTTTATAAGTCTGCCGCATTTTGAATTGGAGGAGGTCTTTTAAACACTCATAAGCAACCTGAAATACAGTCGAATGAATCCATAATGGTGGCTGTGGCTTGCCAACAGATAATGGTACACAGTGTGCATGCGCCGAACGCCGACTAGAACGGTGGGATTCTATAACGGTGATTACTTTAAAAACATGCCTTGTACAGTATACATATTTACTGATGTATGCAATAATTGAGAGGTTGATCCATTAAGTTATTCTCAACAACTTCAATGACAGTGTTTTTGTAATGATAGTGAACGTAGACACGTCAGACGAATGTAATTTAGCTAATATTTAAAATTTAATTTAATTTACATTTAATCAACTTTCCAACCAGATTTGGTGTAACTTAAACTAATTTAATCAATCAATCTAAACCACTATTCACCACAGTCAGTAGAGGTTATGATTATGGAAAGAAACTAACTAGAATAAAAACAGGCTGCCGCCTCTGGAGTCAATCTCCTAACCTATGCTTTTGCTCTTGTGACCACATTCTCAATTCCAAAATCCTTTTTGGAAGGAAAGTATAGCAATTTTCCTAATTTTCAACAAGATTAATAAAAGTAAATGATTCCAAAGACACAAGAATTGGCACAAAACTTTCCCTTATATTAAACACTAAAAAATAAAAAATTTGAAAATTACAAGTTTGATTCACAAATATGATTTTTTTGCCATAACTCAAAAACTAGTCAAGTTAGAGACATACGGTTTTTTTTCTAAAATATTTTAAATTGTAATTCACATTTCCTGACAATTTAATCAACATCGTTAGAGATATTTTTGAGGAAACTCCATTTTTGTATGTTTGTTTACCCATAAAAATAAAAACAACTAAAATTACAAAAAAAAAGAGAAAAACAGTCTAGAGATATTGGCCAAATACACCTTCATACCAAATTTCATAAAAATCGATCCATTCGTTTGGTCTCCAGCGAAGTGCACAAACACATATGGACAGACACCTAACATAAAAAAAAGAAATAAAAACACTTTTTAGGTTCAGGGGGCCCTAAAATAGATTTTTAGACCAACATGTAAAACAGATTTTTTGGACGATCACACTACTTGCTTTTTGCTAACGCATATGGGAGAAAGTAAAATCGGTTTATTCCTCTAACAATAAATAAGCATAAACATCTGAAAATGGTTTCAAAGCTAGTGTATATTGTGTATTTAACGTTTTGTTAGTAGTAGGCCTGTATGCGTACCAGAATGTATTCAATAGTGTTGAAAGTTAGTGACACTGGAGACCCAGAAACAGTTGACTCCGCTGCCTCAAAACAGTGAGGAAGGTTAAGTGGGATATTATATTTTAGACTTTGCCCACTGTTAGTTTGATCTGTCTCGAGAAAGCTCTCTACTGAAAGTCTTCAAACAGCAGCACAGTGTCTATTAGTATTCCTGGTAAAATTACAAACTGTACCACTGCTCTGTTGAATGCTGGAAGGTCCACTTAAATTTGCCATAGGGGTTGGTGCTATTGTCCCTCAACAACACTTCAATACCATTTTAAAATTACCACTGGCAAATAAAAAAAATCAGCTCACCAACTGTGTGATGAGTCAACAGAGAGCCTTCAGCAAACTAAGGCTGATTAGTTTGTTTTAGGTTTAACAGTATTAAGATGGTTCCAAAGTATATTTGGTAGTCTTCAGAACATTGCAAGTTAAGAAACTTAGCAATAAACCATAGAGAGCAGCTAATGGTACTTTAACTATAACAATTGGTAAATTGTTTCCAAGATCTTAGTCTACTAAAACAACTCCTTAATAAATATATGTTTACCTTGTTTATCATGAAGGTCTATAATCTAGAGATAAGAATAATGCTCAAAATCCAGCCATTATTACGTACATCCCACTTAGTTAATACGTGGGGGTGAGGGATTTTCAGGTTAGTAATCACATTTTCAGAACAAATCATTCCCTAAAGAAAGCTTTATACAACTTTCTAAACCAATTAATTTGAATTTCCTATGATGGAATAAGGATGCATTTATTCAATATGTATAAAATAGCCCTCAAATATTTGAATTTCACTTAAAGCTTTTTTCAATATGTCCTAACATAGATCATATTATATAACCTAAACCCCTAATAGTTAGCAAACAATTAACATTTTTATTTAGAAATAAAACTTCTTAATTATATTACAATGTTAAAATTAAATCTTTTGAAGATTTAAAATTTTTTATATCCTTATATGCAGTCAGTGAAGCCATTTTTGTGTTAATACAACTCATCCCTTATTTCTTGATAAATTTTAACAATAATTGAGGTATCAAAATATTTGCCTCTATTCGTAATTACGAATAGAACTCTCGCCTGGAAACTCTGCTTACAGTGGTGATGATCCACCCACCCACCCATACACTTACAGTGGTAATGATCCATTCACCAACCCATACACTTACAGTTGTGATGACCCACCCACCCACCTATACACGTACAGTGGTGATGACTCACCCACTCACCCATACACGTACAGTGGTGATAGTCAATTGAGCCTTCACAGTTCAATATTTTTGCTCTGAAAAGCATAGGAAGCCTCAAAGTATGTTTTTTGTCCATAAGTATAACATGGAGAGATATTTAAATTAGTCAAAAAGTAAAAGGTGAGAAATTTAAATAATGATGTTTATGAAATTTTAACAGCTGTTGGAGTATAAAAGATTACATATGTTATATTTCCTAATGTTAGAGGGAATAAGTTTGATTGATTCAGTGAACATTTTGTTGGTTATATAAATATAAAAGCAAATGTATGTCTGTCTGTGAATATAGTTTTAAGTACGGTTTTATTTACAACTGACTGTAGAGCTCCCACCTACTGCCTTTCAAGTTTTAATATGAGTTATTTCATTGATTTAATTAAACATGAGCTGTTGATTGAAATAAATGAAATTAACACTTTTGAAATAGGCCGACTAATAACATTGGGTGTTTTCATTTAGACTATAAGAGGGTTGCAATGCATTTGTGGGTAGCAATGAGTGAGCTATTGTTAATACATTTAAATAAAATGTACATTTAAATATAATTTTACTTAATGTTGTATTATTTGTACTCACTAATATTTTTAGTCAAAATTTAGTGTTTTCTAAATTTAGTGTCAATGCCGAGATTTCAAGGTTTCACAAGCGCAGTGACTGAGAGGTTGGCACACAAATCGTGCCAGAGTGTTTCCTAGTTTTTAATTAAAGTTAGTTTTTTACCTCTTGATTACAGAAGTATAGAAGAACACATTTTCTTCATAAATGAAAATATAATACTTCTTTTATCTACAAAAATGTATTTCTATTTTGATATTTTAACTTACTAAAAATTTATCAGTAAAATTTGTTAAGAAAATTTAACAAAACAATCTTGCAGACTACATAGTAGAAAACTCCCTGATTTTAATTTCAGTTTGAAATCAGTTTCAGCAATAATTCAACATAGTAAATCATGATCAGTTACACTCTTTTATGCTAACTAATTTTGAAAATGTTACTGTCATAACTTTTAGTATAGCTAAAAAGTATCTAAAGAGATATGGCATTCTTTTATATAACTTTTCTTAACTCAAATCTGGTTTTGTTATTTTCTTCAACAGACACCGCAGATGATACTAGTGACCTTCGATGGAGCAATCAACCTTAATAACTTCCAGAAATACACACATCTGTTCAATGACAATCGGCAGAACCCCAACGGCTGCAAACTGAAGGCCACTTTCTTCATATCCCATGAGTACTGTGACTATAACATGGTCCAGGAGCTAGCCCACTACGGCCATGAGATTGGAGTTGAAACCATCTCGTAAGTTTTATTTTTACCAGTATTTTTTATTTATTTATTTTTTTTTATATTTATGCTAGTGCCATTTTTAACTTAGTCTACCACCTTTGTTTTGGGACAGCAGTCCAAATCCCCCAAGTAAATTTGTATTGGACCTCCCGGAATTTGAACCCGTGACCATTACTCTGCATATGAAGCAGAAGTGCCAACCACTAAGCTAGCAAGAGGCCTAAAATAGTTTTCTTAACGGAGAGGTCTGATAGTTAAAAAGAAATTTCCATTATCAGTTTTGTTACGACGCAACCATTCAACTATACTTTGCAGCTCGTAGTTTGCAGGTCATCTTCACAATTTACTTGTTTCCTCTGAAACAGGAACTATAAAAGTTGAAGATGGTTTCAGTAAGTAACCAGAAATATAACAATTAAAAAACATCAATTGATGAGTGGTTTTAATTTTGGTGAATATGAATAGTTATTGCAAACATAGTTTTATCGAAGTAATTGCTAGATGTTACTCTTTTACTTATACTTTTTATTCTGTAAAATAAATGACTGTTTGTCTGTTTGTATTTTGTGCATTACAACACCATTCATTTAATTGGCATGAACATTTTGGAAGTTTATTTTATTTTATTTACGTGCTTTGATACAGTTAAGAGACCATTTACACCAAAGCAGTTCATTTCATTATAAAGTTCACTGTGGAGGTCTTTGAGCTCCCTTCATTTTCTTATGGATTAAAAGTATTAGTAAATTCTCGTAAATAAATATGACAATAAATGAATAATAATAATAAATAACAATAGTAATAACCTGCATAAGAATAAACAATTTTTTTTAAATAGACTATGTAAATTGATAACAAATAATAAATAACAATAGTAATAACTTCCATATACAGTAAGTAAAAAATTTGTGACTAGACTATTGATAACAAACAATAAATAAACATATGACAAAGAAATACAACTAACAATTCTTCATTGACATAGATATAAAGTGTAAAAATAGAGCCTGAATAAAATGTAATTAAACAAAAATTAAGAATATAGTACAATATTAATTTAGTGATAGACAGAAAAATAGCGTATTCATGTATTTAACATTATTAACTTAGCTAAACATTTTGATTTAAAAGCTTTTGGAGAGTCAAAGGATAAGTCTAAATTATTATTGATTGAAATTAGTATATTGAAGGATCTCATAAGTTGAAAAAGAGGCAAAGAGGTGTGTGAGGCTGTACGACAGTGAGAGAGAGAGAGAAGAGGAGTTTGTTTCTACTCCGAAAATAGAAAACACGGAAAGACAGACTGGCCAGGCTAGCCTCCTCAGGGTCTGAGGAGACCCAAACATACTCTGGAGTTGTTGAGTATACTCCTGGGAAGTTTTCTGGCATGGTTTTATTCACATCCAACAGTAGGGCTTCACCCCAGTCAGCTTTTAAGTTTTTAAGAGTAATTCAATTAATAAAATATCATCACTGTTTATGTTTAACCCTAGAAAAGCAGAGGTAAACAACTAGAAAAATATTAATATATTTGTTACAGAAGATAATTAAATATTTAAAGTTTCTTATTGCTAAAAATTCGGTGATTCAAATATCTACATTGTTTTCTAGAAGGACCCTACTGATGCACACTCACTCTTCGCCTTGCTTAAGTCCTCAGCGTTAAAATGGACTACATTTAAAGCAGAACCTATTATTTTGAAAATAGTTTGGTCTTCAAAAGGGCCTTTTTTATTTTATGTGGTAGCTGCCATAGCTGAGAGATCACAAATTCGTGACGGTCCAGCTACCAGGTTTGTTGCTTGTTTAGAACTACCCAGGGGATACGTACAGCTTTAAAGATTTGCTGTGGACACGAACAACATCATCCCCCAACTCAATATTTAAAATAACACTAAATTAATTTTTCTATACAAGATTCTTAAATTTGATTCTTGCATAAATTTAATTAATTTCATAAAAGTGATAGAAATTTTAATATTTAACAAAACCAAATTGATTGTTCATGTACATGATAAGATTCAATATCTAACAAGAGATTTTTATATAAGTGGCTGACTGACTTGACATGTTTTACATTGAAAATTACACATACAAATAACATACACACATAGGCACACTTAAGTATAAACAGAGACACAATTTTTATGGGTGCCCCAGAAGAAATATATATTTAAGAACATAGAGTTGGTCACTACATATTCTTATTCAGTAATTAATTAAAATTAATTTTACATGAATAGAAAATCACTCTGGTCTCAATTCGACCTGATCCTTCCTAAGCGACAGGTTCGAAAGATTTTTTTCTAATTACTTTAAATTAAATTATCTATAACTCGCTCAATCTGTTACATTGTATTCGCCTAAGGCGACAATCATAAATTAGTTTAAGTTTTAATAATAAATTTTCCTGAGGATTACAGCATATGAATTTCGAGAATAGGGAAATTAAATGACAATCTTTTATCATGAACACTTGCCCAACTCTAACGTACTTCAGCTTTCCCACCACCCCTTGCCTCGACCAAAGGTTGTACTATTGTTGCAAGAGGCGAGTGAGCCTCTTGCAACAATTGTATTCTCTCCAATCCAGCACATCATAAAAGAAGTAAAAAGAAAAAAAGTAAGAGGTATTTACATTAATACCGTACCAAACTTTGGTTTTTTGAACTACTAACGTGAGTGGTCGCGCGGATTACTATTGTAATCCATTTTGAAATTGAGTTAATTACATAAATAACGATTTTAAAATTTATAACACGGTTTATAGGATCTAGAGGTATGATATACAACACAAATATGATAAAAATTTTTTTTATTAGAACACAAAAGTATTATATAACATAAAACAATGTAAGCTTGTTTTTTGAGATTGTTCTATATACAATTGTCATAATGAAAAAAAATATAAAAAAGTAAAAATTATATTTCTAAAAGATTGTTTTAAATGTATTAAAAATATGTTTAAGTAGTTGTATAACAGTATATAACCATGTTTATTTTTGTTAGTAAATGTGTCCAGGCCTTGGAAGTTTTCAGTTTTTAGTCTGCACACTCATTGCAAACACTCTTCTGATGTTCGGGGCAGACCCATTTTGTCCACTGAAAACATCTTTTTCTGGTACTCTTGTTCCTTGCTCGGCCACAAAGATGACATCTTCCAAGTACTCCATGGACCGGTGGTGGGTCAGCATGATTTTCTTCCACTTTCAGGAATAGCTTTCCCCGCTGCCTGATTTCTTTGGGTATCATCTGTGTACTGATACGCCGTTGTATTTCCGGTTTTATGAGGTCCAAAGCCAGAGTTTGTAAAAAATCTCTACGACATAGCATTGTATTGTTGTTGTTGGCTCTGAACACAGTAATAGCATTTACTCCTGCCACATTTATGATGTGGAAGAAGAGAGTTAGTGGCCATCGTCGAGAATTACGTGCAACATCATATTGGCCACACATTTTATCCAATATGTCTACGCCATATTTTGTTTCATTATATGATGTAATTACTGCAGGTTTGCGATATTCTCCTGTGCTTTCATCAATTGCTTTACTGTTGTGCATTGTTGATATCAACAGTACTGCTTGGTTTTTCTTTGGCACATAAGAAACTAGACAGAGATTTTTTGGAAGCCAAACATTGAACTATTTACATCACGGTCTTTGTCAGGTAAAAAGCAAAGAGGGACTTCACGTTTATTTTTCTTGAGTGTTCCGATGAAGGTAAGCGATTTTGTATCAAATAGCTCCTTTGCCACTTGAATTGACGAGAACCAGTTATCAGCCGTTATATTACGGTTAGAGCCTGCTACTGGTTCTACAAGACGACAAACTACTTCATTGGGAGAATTGCTTACTTTGTAGGGACCGTCTGGCTGTACTCCTAAGTAAACTTCAAGATTAGTTGTGTAGTAGTTGTTGGATGATGTAAGAGCAAACACCTTGATCCCATATCTGGCAGGCTTCTTAGGCATATATTGCCTGAATGGACATCTCCCCCTAAAAGCTATCAGTTGCTCATCCAAACTAAGATAGTCAGTTGTTTTATACATTGTTTTACAGTTGTGAACAAATTGTTCAAAGATATCTCTAAATGGAGCCATTTTATCTGTTGCCCTCCTTGCAAGGCGATTGTTTACGTCATCAAAACGCAAACACCGCATAAGGAATCTGAACCTATGTTCACTCATTGTCAAATAACAGGCTTCTACTCCTGTTCCACTACTCATGTCCCACATAGACATCAGGTTTCTTCTGCTAGCACGTAAGACTCCACATAAATACAAAATACCAATTAGGGCTCTAATTTCTATCTTATCTGTTTCTTTAGCATCCCTGTCTCTTGAGAAGTTGATCTTTATCTTATTTATATAAATATTAGTGCTATCAACAATTTTTTCAATTATTTCATCATCCAAAAAACACTCAATTGATTTTAAATGAGTATTAGCATTTTTAGCCTCACCTTGAGGTCCAGGTTTGTGCAGCAAAGGAATAATATTGTGCCGCCTTACGCGAGAAGATCGTGGTTCCAATGGCTCAAGGTACCATCTTGAAGTTCTGTCTTTCCCGATGTAAAATTCCCTTTGAAGCATATCCTGATGAGGTTCTAGTTCACTGTCGTCTTGATCACTATATTCTGAACATATATCACTGTTTTCAGTACATTCATTAAGAATACAACAGTTACAATAGCACAGCTGAAACAACTGTTCAGAAACTTTATTGACCTTGTTCACACAAACAGCACACTTGTGCTTCAGTTATTGTTGGGTGTTTTCTGTCTCTAGATGTTCAACATACCCATATGTTCAAGTTATAAACTTCGATATAAGTAATATGGAGTTAATTGTTTACTGTAGATAGTTTTCCCATATTTTACATACATTTGTTTGCAGATTGCAGCAAGGACTACAAGACAAAGGCTATGAAGAGTGGGTAGGTGAAATGATCGGCATGAGAGAGATCCTACATCATTTCGCCAACATCTCCAAGTCTGACATCGTAGGCATGCGAGCACCCTTCCTCAAGCCAGGACGTAACACACAGTATGAAGTAATAACATAAGCCTCTGCGTTAGGAATTCGGTCAAAAATCCTCACAACTGGTTCAAATTACAACTAGTCCATGCAGAAATGTACTTACTGGTTATAAATGAGCTAGTTATAGGGTTATAGCTGCTGTTAAAATTGGGGATAATCGTAACTGCTAAAATTTATAGAGCAAAGAAAATTAAATCATTACATCTAACAAAACCAAACTGTAATAGTTTGATCTGAAAATAAAATATGTATTTTAAAAACCAAAACTGTTTAATAAATTTAGAAAGAATGTGATATTTAATAGATAAACTTAAATATCTACATAAAGTGAAAATAATTTATTGTTTAATTAATTTTAATTTTAACTTTAAATATTAATAACAATTATATAAAAAGCCTGAGAAGAATAAATAGAACAAAAAAGAGTTGATGAAAGTTTTTTGTCTTTTTGGTCAATAATAAACTTGACATTTATGTTATGGCTGTTCATTGACCTTTAAAAAAAAAAAAAAAAAACGAAAACCCTGCTTTTTATTAATCATTTTACTTTGTAGTGAGAAAATTGTTCTGAAAACTTTTAAAATTGAATCTTTTAAGGACATCTTTATGTATTATTTTTTGTAAAGTTGGAATGATGGCGATGGGTCCATAGTTTTCTTTCTTTTTTTCCATAGGTCTATAGGTTTATGTATTGTGATGAATCCTGCAATAAATGGTGTTTGTTATGTGTTAGTTGGACAAATGACAGACCATTAGTTTTGTGAGGACAATTTGTTTTGCATGCCAATTTCTAATGAGTCTGAATGTTTCAGTCAGTTAGTGAAATAGAGACCGTTGTAGTTGAACTCATTAGTGGGAATGGTTTGGCAAGTAATCCGAGATTCTGTCGTTTGTTGTTAGTCCAAAATTGGATCAGTCTAATATTATTACTACGGGAACAATAAAAAAATATCAACTCTCCACTTTAAACCTAGCTAAATTTTTTAACACAAACTTTCAATATTTTGCTAAACCAATATCGACTATATTCAGATTTAAAACTATATTTTGTGTTTTAACCCCTCTATTTGGAGTTAAATATCAGGGAGATTGTAGGTGATAGGTTCTATTCTCAGTCCTCTTAAAACTTAATGGTTTCCTTGCTGCTCACAGGTTACCATCAGTGTGAACATTACTGGGGAAGTCGGGGTTGTCTGTTTTAGATGATTTCCAGTGTTTGAATGTTCTGTAAGGGAAAAAATATTTTGATGATAAGTGTATATTTATTTTATACTTAGATATACATTTAAAATAGTTATACTGTAATAACAGACTATTTATTGGCTTTTTGCCTATAGTAATTTGTTTATAGTAATTAAATTTAGCTAAGCACTGTATACATACCACAAAACTGTTCCAAGGTAGTGGAAGACTTCGGTTTCATCTACGACAGTTCTGTGGGAGTTCCTCCCCTGAAGACCCCCGTATGGCCATACACTTTGGACTACAAGATCTCCCATGAGTGCAAATCAGGAACTTGCCCTACAAAATCATTCCCAGGTAACAAACAACTTTTAACCTAGTTCTAATTCAAGGCATGGTTTTATTTGAAAATTTGAACACCAACTTAGTCTAGTGTTACTGTTGTATTGTAATTTTAATATTATATTTAATTTATGTTAGATCATAGAAATCAGCCACATGTATTGATTTTATGACCAACTGCTACTATTTTGTGACAGATAAAGCTTTTGAAGCGCGGTTTGTGTTATTCTTCTATGCTTGACCAGCCCTTTAAAATGATGTGCACATCAACCTATGCTTACTTAAAACTTTTCTACTGACTTCTTGTAGACTGTTCCCATAGAAGAATAGCTGGATACTGAATACACCTTAAAGTAGGCGTTTGTGTGCAGTAATCATGTAATTATTTTAGCTTAATCTGACATAAAGTAGTTACAATAAAATTAAGCCAATCTTGAACTTGCACATAAGATTAGTATTGAAACTTTTGAGTGCCGCCATTTTGTTTAGTAATAACCTTTTGAGGTCTGATTTGCGGCATGATGTTCTACGAGTTAAAATCTTTAAAATAGTATGTACATTGACGTATGCTCACATTTAAGATTCTCATACATCTATTTCATGAACTCTCATAAATATTTCATGAAAACATGTTTAGATGCACATTTTATGAATGAGTCAGTTAACAGGGACCTGTTTTAAGAAAAAGGTTTACTATATTAAATATTTTAAGGAAACCCATCCTTCCTCCAAAAAAGAACAGTATAACAAGAACTAAACATTATACTTTTAATAATACTTTTAATACAGTTAGGAGAAATAAAGTGAAATTGTAATGTAGTCCAAAGTAGACCGAAACGGAAAAATCTAATTGTAATTCTGTAAATGTACACTACTTTAAAATTAGATATTTATTTTAATATCTCATTATTTTAACACTGAAGGAACTGTTGAAGATGTCTCAATGGCTCTTTTTTATAGCCGTATTAATATCCCAAGGAAATAGCTTCATTGAAAAGCAAACCTTCCAATTACTATGTTACTTTCAATTTTACTTTGAAAATATTATGTTGTAAACTGATACAGAGTTTAATCTTTAAAATTTTCTTCTTACAACATATTCCCTGCTTGAGCCCAGTAAAAATACCCTGAATGCATTTTTTCTTTTGTTTGATGGTTTTGTTGGAATTCCAGAGAATTCTAGACTAGACCCCAACTATAAGAACCCATGCTCGTACGGGGGTAATGTTCCACGCTCCCACCCGTACACTTATGGTGGTAATGACTCATCCACTTCCCCCATACATGTGCAATAGTAATGATGTATAAAAGTACATAATAAACGGACGAAGACCTTTCATGTAACATAACACCTGACTGTAGTTCGCTCCTCAATAAAAATGTATAATAAAGAAACTGAAAAAATTAAATTTTGAATTCACGTAAAAATTGTGATGTGTTATTACATAATTTTGTGAGTACCGAATCTAAACATATTATATTTATATATTTGTTTCTTCTATAGGTATCTGGGAGGTGCCACTCAATGCCCACTACGTGGAGACTTTTGAAGGAGGTCACTGTCCGTACCTAGACCAATGTGTCCTTCACAACCATGACAAAGATGACGTGTTTGACTGGTTGAAGGAGGACTTTTACCGTTCGTATAAACAGAACCGAGCACCCTACATGCTGCCGTTCCACACCAATTGGTTCCAACTGAAGGAACTTGAGGATGGTTTGCACAAGTTTATCGACTGGGTCCTCACATTGTAAGTTTCAGTTGATACTCAAAATATAATGTGAAAAGTTGAATGTTAAAATAGATTTGTAACATTTAAATTTTTTTTACATAATTAAAAATGAGATTAATAGAGAAATCAGCCAGTACGTAATGGCATCTTGAAGCTGTATAACGGAATTGTCTCTGTTTAAAGTAGTCTGCCATGATCCAAGATAATAGTCTAATTTTACTGATCTAGACAAGTCTAGGGTATCCATGTTGTATGGTAGTCAGTGTCCGGATGTTGTGTAGGGGAGAGAACTGAGTATCAAACTTGTCATGTAGCTGAAAATCAGACCAATACTACGTGGTTCGGATTCCACATAAATCTTTAGTTCCCTTAGTTGCCCTAGCTATTGGACTATTAATAAATGGTCCTTTCTGGGGAACAGTTGAACTTAGTTAGTTACCAGACTATACAGGTCATTCATATAAACTGTGAAGGAATAGTATGTCCATTGATGATGTTCACGTCTAACTTACTAACTACACATTTTAAACTTTATGGTCAATAGCCTGCAATACAATTGTTATACTTCACCATTCATTCAGAGGACTTTTAAATAAAACTCCCGAACAAGGAATACAAATGTTACATATTTACGCTTAGAGTTCATTTTATTATAATATAATACACTGCAGTAAATAAACACTGTACTGAGTATAGACAACACAGTTCATATATACACATCTTTTTCATTATTTCAGCTATATTTTTTATTTTTAACTCCACAAGACTGTCAAGTTAGCCTGAGTTTCGAGTTAGCGGGAATTGAGTTTCCAAGGTTCTACTGTACCTTAAAATTACATGTACAAGTCATGTGCCTAAAGATTGTTAGTTATACCTAACTACTTATTTTATGTTTTAAGAATGGGCCTAGTAGCTGATAGTCATGTTTATTTATAGTGTTCATAACAATTCCATTAATTACACAAAACTACTGTAGCAAAACTAACATGTAGGTGTGGTTTATGCAGCATTATTTAATGAATATTTTTAATTAGAGATGACGTTTGGTTTGTGACGGTGACTCAAGCTCTAACTTGGATGACCGATCCTCGACCTTGGAAGGAACTCACCACCTTTGAGCCCTTTAAGTGTGATAAAACAGACAACTTGCCACCCAAACCCTGCAATCTGCCCAATAAATGTGCACTCTCCTTCAAGCCCCCGGAGGCAAATTTCTCTTCCACCAGGTAATAAAATAGATAATATACATATGATATAAATTGACTTTCTTTAGGTTTGATCTTAAATAATTAGTTTTGATAATCGGTCGGTAGCGTAGTTGGTTGGATCCCAGCTTAATAAGCTAAAGGTTCTCAGTTTGATTCCAATTTAAGTCTTAACGAATTATGAAAAGGATCAGCTCACACCACCGCCTGTTCATTTGTCATTAGGCTATTGATTAATGACTCTTTCTAAGGAATAGTGAGCCTTAGTTTATAACAATGACTACATTCGCTCATCTACACTCATCTACACACTTCATTTGAAATCCGTATTCGCCCTAAGCTAGACAAAAACGGTGTCTTAAGAATATAAAAAAAATTTAATAATTTACTTAAAAAAGATTGGGTTCTGCAAAGGTTAAATGTTTTGCAAGTTTTCTACAGCAAAATAACGGACAAACTAATCAATCTTTCCATCCTCTTTTAAGTACTTTACAACAGCTATGGGATTCTGCAATGATTTATCAATTTAAACAAATTATGTGCTAGAACATTACAGTTAAATAGCTTTACTCCTCTGCAAAACGTCAATCCTTGTTAAATTGAAAATTTACTAAAATTATATTCATTTAAGATGATAAAAACCAGTATTTAATCCTCTATCACAGCTATAATCATTCTTTGCTCAATTGGCATTACAAAGAAGTTAACACTGAAGATGTTAACATTATTTCACTTACTTACTTATCCACAGTATTACCAATTCTTTCATTGAATCTTCTTGCACAGAGTCCTCCCCTCCATCGTCTCTATTCTCCTCTCCTTTCTTCCATTACTCTAACCCAATCCTCGCCTCTTCTGTTCACTTTTTCTCTCCTCTAATCCATCAATCTCTTCCTGTTGGCCTACGTCCCCCATTCTTCGCTCAGGTAATTTTCTTGGCAATCTGTACCCCTCAATCCTATTGAAATGCTCAATCCATCTTAGTATATTTCTCTAAATTCTCTCTAGGAGTGGTTCTTCTCCCAATTCCTCTCTAATGATCTCATTTCTTATCCCGCCTCTTCTGTTCATTCCCACACTGCACGTTTGAAAACCTCATTGCACAACCTCTACTTTACTTTTATCTATCCTTCCCATTGCCCATATCTCTGATCCATATGGTACTATCAGCAAAAAGTAGGTCTCATGTACAGCCCTTTTGCATCTTCGTGGCACATATCTACTTCTCATCAGCTCAACAATGCCCCCACTTGTCTTCTTTTCTCATTTACCTACTTATCCAACCCCCCATCTTCTGTTTCACATTTCCAAGTTATTAATCAATCTACCTTCTTCAACTCTTCCTCTCCTAGTGTCATTTCTACTTCCTCTCTCCCCTCCATTCTTGTCACAACCTTGTATTCACTCTTTCCAACATTGAAATTGTTAATTAAGGTAAATATTGTTAACTTTGTATAAATATATATAATTAAGTATTAAAATTGAATGTTCCATTATTTTCTAACTATTGTAATAATTTTGAATGTATTTTTAACCCTCTAGTCACAAGTCGCGGACTGATAGTCCGCACTTCTAGATAATCAGTATTATATAAAAACTAATTTTATCTAATGGATGTGGGACCTAGTACACTATAATTTATTCTTAATAAATACATTAATTAGTTAAAAATAACAATGAACACTGTTTAATGGCATCAATGAGAGAATAAACATGTCGCACACTGCAAATGGTGCGGTTAGTCAATCTAGTAGCGGACTGTCAGTCCGCATGCGTTACTCCTTGTTCAGCAATCACGAGGCCACACGTATCATTTTTAGTAGCGGACTCACAGTCCGCACTTGTGAACTGGTGTTACAAAGTGTTACGTGTGTACTAGAGGGTTAAATGTAAATTAACTAAGATTAAAACTATAGTTTATTATTCTGTAAAAACAAATCAAACTATTTAATTTTATAATACATTTTTCAGTGACTGATTGATCAAGTAATCATGTTAACCGTCAAACCTGAACTTTAAAAGCCAAAGAATGTTTTGCTTTAGTTTGTAGTCATATTTATTTGAAATTTAAGATACCATAAATTAAACAGGAACAATCTATGTCATTCTTAAGAAGTCATAATTGACACTTTAGAAGCTTAAATATATTATGGTTTTAGATTTATTGGTTTATATTATGTCTAATAACATACATTTTGAGTTAGATAAAATATTTCATGATGGAATATCTTTACATTGTTTAGTCAGAAATAGAATAACCAAAAACTTACATTTACTAAACACAAAACCAAACAAAGTAATTTATTGAACACAAAGAAATGTTGATTTCCCAATACAGTAATCTTTGCAGAACATTCTCCGATATAATTGGTCGGTAGCGTAGTTGGTTAAATCCTAGCTTCATAAGGTTCTTAGTTCAATCCCAATTAGAGTCTTAACAAATTTTGAAAGGGATCAGCTGATAACCTTTGGCTGTTCATTTGTCATTGGGATATTAATTAATGACACTTTCTTTGGAATTGTATTTGGAATTGACTACAAAAGTCTTAGTTTGTAACAATAATTACATTCGCTCATCTACACTCATCACACTCATTCGAAATACATATTTGTCCGTATCTTGATGATCGGCGTCTTTTGAATAAATTAAATTAAATGTTATATTTTAGCCCTACAAAGTTGAAATGTTTGAAAGAAAAAACGAGTTTGAATAGTATGATAATAGCACAAAAATTGTTAGAGAAGCATTGGCCATTTTGCGAAAATCCTAATTTATGAATATTAGAAGTAAAACATATAAATTACCAGGGATATAAATGTTCTCTATTATTTAGGTGCTTTGATAAATCCCTCTTACTTGTTTATTATATAATGAACTGAATAAAACTATACAATGGACAAACAAAGAAGAACCAATTTTATTTTTCACTTTTTTAAATCACTAAATATGATGACTAAAAAGTTGAAAACTCAGGATTGTACAAGACATACAGCACATACGTTAGGTTGTCAATAAAATTAAAATTACATATAATATTGAGTTGATTTTAATTAACATTTGTTGCACAAATAAAAACGTAACTAATTAATATGAAGTGTTTTATTTCTATTAAACTGTTAACAGAACAGACAAAAAAATTTTCCAGAACAGCTATCGAATTCAACAGTGAAAGTAAGCAATGTGACCCTGTGAATGTAACATATAGACACCAATTTTTATTTAATATAGATTTATTCTGTTTTATTTTTGTGTATTATATACTTTATACTAGGGCAAGGCTCTCGTGACAACAACTAACTATATTATGAATGAAATATTTATAATGTTTAGTTTAAATAGAATTAATTAGCAAAATATATTTTATAATCTGATTAGTACTATTTTAACTTGTAATAACATGTCAGAGTTGATAGACCAATGATATGAACATTTTACTTTCAAATTTACTGTGTTGTTAACCTTGAAATGCGTATAAGCAGAAACGCATTTAGCCACGGCTGAATGTAGCAGCTGGATGAAGCTCGTACCACTTCATCCAGACAGTGTGGCTATGGTTGTATGCTATGCCACCCATCAACAGCGAACCTTGTCCACATAGCTGATGTATGCAGTGCCTACGAGAGCGACCAACCAGAGCCGAACTATACCATTTATTGCATGACCTGACTCACAAATACATTCCTGCTTTCAATTCCACACTAAGAGTAGTTTACAGCTTTTTTTTTACTGTCTTCCTTTACAATTAATTATACTGTGGCATTTTACTAGGGTAAATAAATAATTAGGGATATCTTGTAGGGTTAACATAAACCATTCCTCATTCTGGTGATTGGATTGTTCCAGGTATCTAACGACATGTAGACAGTGCCCTAACAAGTACCCTTGGCTGGGAGACTCTGAAGGGACTGGTATTGCTGGCAAAGACGTCTACAATCCCGAAAACAAACGAAGACGTTAAACTATGAAATATTTTGTCACAACTATTCTATTTCACTTATACAGGCTGTTACATTTTTTTGTAACAGAAGTGAAGAACTGAAAATGTGCTGAGTAACTTTGAGAAAAATCTGGTCATACAGTTTTAATAAAGCTTCAACTTTTATTATTAAAATAAATGTCTGAAATTGACATAATGAAATCAACAAAATTTAATGAATCATACAAATTTCAATCTCTAACCAAAAAAATATGTTTAGCTAAGAAAATATTTGTTAGAGTGTCTATTAGCCAAATAAACATGAAATTAGGATAATGACAGGTTATAAAATCTTGTTTAGAAAATCATATTTCATTATCCTAATATGATATTTGAGTTCACTGATGCTGTCATGCAACCAGAAAATAACAACCCATAGTCAGGGAGGGATCAACAACATTTAACTTGAAGCGTTTGCTTTAAATATTTAAGCTGTTAGATGAACATTTCCTTACTGTTTCTCGTACATTTTATAGTTAGAACAATTTTTTAAAGGTATTTTGCAGATAAATGTTTTATCCAACTAATTACTCACTAATTAAGCCTTTTAATTCTAAGTTTTCATTACTTCAATAAAATAATTCCAATTTTGTTATTTCAAATGAAATTAAAACTGTTTAAAACATTATAATCACCACTTGCACTATTTCAAAATAAGAGAAAACTCATCATTGATATTTTTATTTAATAAAGTTAAAATTGATTATTGTAATAATTTAGTTGATCCTTAAGAAATTGTTGTGTTTTTAAAATTTATATATAATGTGTACTGTTTAAAAAAGCAATAAAATTCTATACAATACAAATACTGTATTCTTTTGTAAATTCCTAACAGCTTGTAATTTATTAATGAATCAAAGCTAACATCATCTGGCAGGTCTCCAGAGAGAAGGCAACAAAGTGTCTGCGAACGTGGTTTTCTTGAGGGAGGGCGAGATAACATTTAGGCATAAAGTGTCTTTATTCTTGCGAAGTGCCCCATGCTTTAGGTGGTGCCTCTAAATGGCCACACAGTCAAATTAAGACTGAAGTTTCTATTCTGTGATGTGTGTCCTCCAATTTTTTTATATTTTTTTTTAACTATCTATCTGCAAAGTCCTCATCTCTACTTGGTGGTGTCTTGAAAACTGTTATGTTATTGTACTTGTTATTGCCTGGCTTCTACGGTTTGCCCCTATGATTATTTTATTTGATATTAGTGTCTAGTTTATATTGTTTTTGTACTGTTATTTTTTGTAAGTCATTCACATTTATATTTTTTCTTGTATTTATTTATTGTTTGCCATTGTTGTTGTCTTGCTATTTATATTACTATTGCTTGCTAATACCATTTATCTCATATATATATATTGTTTTCTTTCATTATTTATTTCTTAACTAAGCATTCCACTGTCCATAATAATGTCAGAGCTTTGACTGTAAATTATAATATTGTAACTAGTTTTAATTATAGTTAGTATTAATACTAACTAATGTTGTAATTAGTTTTTAGTCAAATTAATGTACCACACATATAAAATTGGCGATGTCCGTTGGAAATAAATAAATCCCTCTGGTCTGAAGAAGATAAATGTAGTTTAACATTAAACGGTAAACGGGCAGTAAAATGGAAAGTCCTTTGAGATGTAAATATCAAATAAAGTAATTGATAAAATATTCTGGAAATAATAATAAATAAAAAAATGATCTTTTCTACAGAGTTCTAAAACAGGAGCAACTGGTACCAGCAACCAATATACCCAAGAAAGCTTTTAGTCATTGTTTAAGGTAAGAGTAAAACACCTTTCACCTGTCAGGGGTTGCGTGAAAAAGTGTGTGAGGAGTCGCATGAGGTGGATTAGACCAGTTATATTATAAGAGCCACAGTATTTTAGTAACTATTATTTTGTTTTATGATGCTATTCTATATTTTTAACTCTTGCAAAATAAATCTATTTCATTTAATTTACAGGAAAATATGCAAACACAAATGTAAAAAATACAAAACATACTGTAAATTACTTTTAAGTACAGTAATTTACTGTAAAATCAAATAAGCCTACACCATCCTGTTTTGTGGGTTTCAGGTTTTAGTTAAATGGGAAACTAAACTAATTTCAGGGGCACAAACCTCCTCAGACTAATTTTAATCTGTTCTTTTTCTTCTTTTATTTTTAATGTTTTACTGATTGTTATATTTATTTTATGTCTTAGTTTTAGATACACTCAAACTCTTTTACTTTTGACTTGGCCTTCTGGCAGCAATCTGACGTTGTCAATACTTGTTAAAGTTTTATGGCAATAAAAATGATTAGATTTTATTTGATTTAAAATATATGCAAAACAATACATTTTTTAATTCATAGAGAAGTTTAAAATCTGATAATTTTTTAATATTACTTTGCCTACTAAAAAACAATTTTTATGTGAATAATCAAATTAGAAAATAGATAACAGTCACTAACGCAAAGAGTTGTGCAGGGTGTAATTAACAAAGTAATACATATAAATGACTAACCTGAAAAGTCATACAGGTGTAAAGACTAGTTCCGCACTTTCAGCTCTAACAACAGTGGCTGACATGAAGGGGTGAGATTGGGTTGGCAGTGATTGGGCAGTGAACCTTTAATATTCATACAGTGTTCATTATAACTCATTATCATAATAAACACAAACGGTACAGTTGAAATGGAAACTCATGTTTGACTCTCTGAGCGTAAAATTGCATTGGTACAATAGGGCTTTTGTCTTTCCAGCGGTGGCTTGCCAGTTTGGGAAACTGCTACCTTCTCCACATTTAGTAACAGAACTAAACCTGTCTTAATATCAGGATTGAAACTCTTTTCATCTCTTTAAAGACTAATTCCACAACATATTTGCGTAACATAACAGTGGCATTTACTGGCCTCATCTACAGTTATTCTTGTTTAGGCTACTTAACACAGGCTACTGACACCCTTACAGATATTATTGACCAGCCTCTACAAAATAACAGATGCATGATTATCATGGGTGACATAAACATCGACAACCTCCAACCAAGCGACGACAATAACAGATTAGAAGACTTCTTATCATACTACAACATTTCAAGACAAAAGCTCCCGCCAACCCGAATAACCCATTCAACTTCATCATCAATTGACTGGATTTGTACGAACAAAGAGCCTAATAGAATCCACACAAAAGTTATAATGACAGGTCTCTCAGACCACACTGCACAGATAGCCGTATTAAACCTGACAAAAAACAAATCCAAAAAAATAAACGAAACAAAGAGAAACTTCAGTAGAAGTGCTACTGAACTATTCAAATCACTGCTAAACAACCAAAACTGGGAAAAGGTCCTCTTGGCAGAGGATGTAAATCTAGCCTACAATGTATTTCACAACACAATACAAACCTGTCTGGACATTGCCTGCCCATTTACTAAATCGGTACAGAAACGTTGCGCGACAAGACAATGCTGGGATGATGAATGTAGCAAACTGAAAAGCGATTATCTAAAAGCCCTAGAACATGAACTCCGTACTGGACGAGAAGAAGATAAAAAAGCAACTGCGGCAAAGAAAAAGAATTACGATCTTAAACTGAAAACATTGCGAAAGCAGCAAAATTATAACCATGTAAACACATCAGATAATAAATCAAAAGCACTTTGGCAAGTAATAAATGCTGCAAAGGGAGCTTCAACTAAGTCAAATAATCAAATTAAACTGAAAGTCAATGGAAATACCATAGAAAACCCAGTAGAAACAGCAACTTCTTTTAACAAACACTTTACATCAATAGCAGAAAAGACACTCCAAAACAACATCAACCAAAGCAATAATCTCAATTATGTAGCACCAATAACAAATAGTACATTTCAATTTCAACCAATTGCAGCAAACCAAGTCCAAAAAGTCATAGACAGTTTGAAACCAAAAACCTCTTCAGGCATAGATGACATATCCGCCAAACTAACAAAAAACTACAAGAAAGAACTAACTGTGCCACTGACAAACATCGTAAATAAATCATTTCAGCAAGGAATCTTCCCCGCCCAACTAAAAATCTCCAAAGTTTATCCCAAATACAAAAAAGGACCAACTACAGAAATTAATAGCTACCGCCCAATCTCCCTCATACCAACTTTTTCAAAAATAATCGAAAAAATTGTAATGGAACAACTCCTGCATTACCTCAATCACAACAAACTACTCACACATCAACAGCACGGATTCCTTAAGGGCAAGTCAACATCCACAGCCCTGATACAGCTTGTCGAGTACATCCTGGACAGACTGGAGGAGGGCTGCACAGTCACTAGTCTTTTTCTAGACTTCACTAAGGCCTTTGATTGTCTAAGTCATGACTGCCTGATCAGAAAAATGAAAGCCCTAGGCATAGATGGAAAATCTGCAAACTGGTTCTTCAGCAACCTGAGTGGCAGAAAACAACTTGTGGAGCTGCGGCGTACTGCTGGTAATACAACAGAAAGAGTCCACTCTAACTTACTCCATATAAAGCGAGGGGTACCGCAAGGCTCGGTCCTGGGGCCAGTACTATTTTTACTACTAACAAACGACCTACCAACTCACCTGCAAGGAACCTGTCAAACAGTGATGTACGCAGACGACACGGTTATTACACTTGCAGAAAAAGAAAATGAGTTACTTACTACTAACACTGAAGCAGCTTTCAATCTGACCAAAGAATACTGTGCTCCCAATGACTTAATCCTCAATGACGATAAAACTGTTCAAATAGTCTTTAACACTAAAAACAAAAAATACAGATGCAAGAATAGGTAGACTGGAGCATACCCTGGAGTATAAAACCAACACCAAGCACCTCGGCATCACAATCGACTCCAGCCTCACATGGAAGCCTCACATCGACCAGCTGTGCAAGAAGATCAGTGCAGGCGCCTTCCTGATTCGCAGACTCAATCAAATAAGCACCCCAGAGGCAACAAGAACTGCATACTTTGCCTTTCTCGAATCCCACCTAAGATACGGCATAGCAACATGGGGAGGAACCACTGCAACAAACCTCGAAAGAGTCCTCACGCAACAAAAGAGAGCTATAAGGTGCCTTGCAGGGCTTGAACAAAGAGAAAGCTGTCGAACAGCATTTATCGAGCTAAAGATTCTCACAGTAGTAGCACTCTACATTCAGGAGGTCATCATCCACTCAGTCTCCACACAACAACTAAGACATAGAGATATCCATCAGTACCACACTAGACATGCCTCAGACTTCACCCTGCCCCCTCATCACCTCACCATGTACAAAAAACCATCATACATTGGAGCAAAACTTTACAACGTATTGCTAGAGGACCTGAAGAATACCCCACCTCAGAAATTGAAGAAATACTTAAACAACTGGCTGTTGAAGAATCCCTTCTACTCAGTGGATGAATACCTGAAGAAAACACCACTCGACCCAGATGCAACTTAAAATAACACCAACACTGAAGACTTCTTCTAAATAACTTACATTGTAACAATTTGTAACCTGACGCTAATACTAATCTCTAAGATTATGTTAATAAAGATATTGTCTATTGTCTATTAAATTGGAACGTACACACATTAAAATATCATAAACAACAAGGATTCACAACCTGAACTTTAAATTTTATCAGAACTTGATCCCATTATCTTGAATCTCTACATCACACCAATTATTGATATGATCATCCTTGTTATGAGTACAAAAGATACCTTATATAACAAGCCTCTCAACTCTTACTACCATCAACATTTTGCAGATACAATACAGTGTTGTTGTTTACTGTTCTATTGAAGAAAGAGCCATTATATTGCATGAGCCAATGTGGGAACAAGTGTTAGGACTTTACCAGGGAGTTTCCATCAATCACTTATTGGCATTGTTTATCAATTATTCAAAAGAGCTCTTTGCAATATCATTGTGTAGTTGCTTATAATGGAGAAGCCTTAGTATAATCATATAATCATGCAGAATCCTTATAAACTCAACTGATTGAAAAAAAACATTATTCAAAGGCTGAAAGCAATGGGGCTTCATGAAGTTATAAATATGTAGAACATTTTCATTGTATGGGAGGTATTCTATAACCCTCACAAAATGGGGGTTTTGATTAAAATTTTTGAAAATTTAGTCTAAAAATAAGATTTATTTGAGGCTTTCTAAGTAATATTTTACTAAATAGCTTTATTTATATTTTTGCTCTTAGAACAGTACAAAGTGTTTATTTATTTTACAGTACAAGTAAACGTCACACAACACAAATTTATTACAATATAAACACAAAATACACAAATATATACAATACAAGTGCAAAATGCACAAATATTATGGTGATCGATTTCGGTGAACCACGCTCACCTTCCTCAGACCAGAGGGATTCACAAAAGGATTGATTCTTTTGTGAATCTCTCTGGTCTGAGGAAGGTGAGCAAGGATCACTGAAATCGATCACCATAATATTTGTGCATTTTGTACTTGTATTGTATATATTTGTGCATTTTGTGCTTATATTGTAATAAATTTGTGTTGAGTGACGGTTACTTGTACTGTATATGTACCAACATGGTTTATGCTAATTAAAAAGCTATTTATTTATAATACTTTATAAGTTTTCATTTAGTAAGAAAAAGTTTTTGACAGAATCTTAAACTCGTTAAACAGTATCTGTCTGCCTCATCAGGACTATTAGGTGCACTTCCTTTATAGATCTATTTTCTAAATTTATAATAATTTCTAATATTTTTGTTAATAATAATAATAATAATAATAATCTTTATTGTCTTCACTTACTAAAAAAGAATTAGACACACAAATATAAAATAGTAAATTCATATAAAACAAATGTAACATAAAAATATTAAAAATGGAGAAAAAAAGTTGAAAATCTTACATTTCTTGAAATTAAAAATCTTCAATTTTATATAGATCATTTCTTGATAAATAGTTTTTCAACCTTTTCTTGAAAGTATCTTCTTTTAGATTTTTTATTTTTTTATTTATTTATTTATTTATTCATAAGACGCCGATCGTCAAGATATGGGCGAATATGGTTTTCGAATGAATGTGATGAGTGTAGATGAGCGAATGTAGTCGTTGTTACAAACTAAGGCCGACTATTCCTTAGAAAATGTCGTTAATTAATAGCCCAATGACAAATGAACAGCCGGTGGTTATCAGCTGATCCTTCTCAAAATGTATTTACTCTGATTGGAATCGAACTGAGAACCTTTAGCACATGAAGCTGGGTTTTAACCAACTACGCTACCGACCAATATTTCTTATATGTATTGGTAATTTATTAAAAATGTTGATCGAATTGTTTTCAAACCTTTCTACTAATTTATAATGTGTATAATAATTCCTTCTTATATTGTCTCTGTTTCTCTGTTTCTCTGTTCTCTGTTTCTCTGTTGGGCTCTACTAGACTCACTTCTAACATTGACCTGACAAATATACCAAAACTCAAACTTAACAATACAGAATTACCTTTTTGTGACAAAGTTAAAAACCTAGGACTTATTATGAATAAAAACTTGAACTGGACTGATCAAGTAGCTGTAATGTGTAATAGAGTTTTTGCTGCTATACACACTTTGAAAAGATTTGCCATGTTTTTCCCTCTCAATGTCAAGGTGTTGTTAGTAAAGACTCTAGTTTTCACTCACTTTAATTATTGTGATACTGTAATCAATGACATGTCTGTTGAGCTCGCGGAAAGATTACAGCGTGCCCAAAACTACTGTATCAGATTTATTTTCAACCTGAGGCGAAGGGATCATGTTACTCCATTTTTCTACCAATTATCCATTTTAAAGTTAAACAATCTTCGACAATTCCATATCCTGATATTGTTGCACAGTATTCTTTAAAACCAAATTCCTAAATATCTGTCAGAGCAGTTTGTTTATCTGTCACAAGTTGGTGTGCGTAGAACAAGACGTGGTGAGTCAATGTTAGCTATTCCAGTTCACCGCACCACCACTTTCAACAAATCATTTATTGTCTCCGCGTGCAGGTTCTGGAATGCTCTGCCTGATAATATCAGATCCATCGATAAGCGCACTCGGTTTGGGGCGGAGGTGAGGTGCTATCTGCTGCGGGCCTAGCGGGAGTAGTGGTTGGTGTCGCTGTGGCTTGGTGGTGGCGGTAATGAGTGATTGTGCCGAATGAATGTAGTTTTGAATAAATGTTATGAATAACTGTAGTTTTGTTTGAGATGGTCGAAATATTTTTAAGTTTAAATATAATGTTTCACATTTTTTGACTTTATATGTTTTACTTCGTACATTGCAATTTCTATTTTGTATTTCCTTGTAAATTGTTATTTATATTTGAAAATATCTTATTATGTATGATGAGGTTAAGTGGTAGAGAGGGCTTTGCAGCCCTAACTTCGCCTCTTGAATATAAATAAAGACGTTTTTCATTTTCATTTCATTTCTTATAGAGTAGTTATGTATACTGTACTTTGAATTGTAAATTTATAAATATTTTGTTTAATATATAATAAGCAGTGAAAAACATATAAGGAAGGTAAAGACATAATTTCAAGTTCTTTAAAGAATGCACTAATGAAGTAATTATAAAGTCATTTTTATAGTAATAAAAATGAAACAATAATTAATTAAATCTTACAATTATAAACCTTTTTGTTTAATTATTAAGAAGTTAAAAGTACAAGCAAAAAAATACTTTACTAGTTTTTCTATTTGTTTTTATTTTTCTATTGTGTTATAAAATTTTGTAAAAACAAACTATGTGTTTTTGTATACTAAAAAAAAAAAAAAAACTATGAACAAAACGGTTTACGTAAATCGGTAAGTGAGATCATAAAGGAAAGACTGGATAATGTCAGGGCAAAGCGAATGAGGGAATATTCTAAGCAATTTCTCACAACTGCTTGAGGTCGTGGTGTCAATGCAACAAGTTAGTGTGCGCCTACGCATTAGTTAGTGATTTAAGTTTCCTACAATGTATTGCCTATTGTACACATACCCTAAGCAGGCGTTCACTTCCTGGGTGGTCCATATCCTAAATCCCAACAAGTTAGTTGGGAAAGGAAATAATTGTTATTCATTACTTTCTAGCATTCCCCCACCCCCTCCCCAAGTAGAAGTAGAAAGTTCCTCGTTATCTATATGAACTGGCCGAAAGTATAGACAACTCAACTGAGAGCTTGAATTCCACATACCGAATGGACGGAATGGAAAATGTTATTTTAAAAATTGATGAAGCAAATATATAATATTTCAATCGCATAAGTTTCGACATGAACACTTTGCTGTCTGAGAAGCAATGGATGACCTGTTGCTGGCCATTGAAATTGATAAACTTAAAAGCTACAATCCATACATTTACGTTTGTCTACCTTTGAAACTAACAAATTTGTGCAGAATAGCAACCATTTTATTATCCAGGGTGAAAAAATCATTCCAAAAAGTCAATATGTGATTATGAATAACTAAATATCCATGTATAAAAATTCATTTTTATAGAAAGAATAATTACTTACAGTGGTACATATCGATGTGCTGACAGTATAACCTTTGAGAGATAACAAGAAAGTTTGATAATTGACTTAACAGTTCGCTTTGAAGTCAGCATTCGTCAACCAGAGCTGGCAAATGAGGAAAAGAGGACACTATGTTAGTACAACAATCCCTTATTTCAGGGAGGAATACTCTCTCAAGGAAGGTAGGTGGAAGGGTTGATGATTGTAGCGACAGGTACGCTCTTTGGCATATTCCTCCAAACATTGAAAGAACTTAATTTTCCTTCTAACTTAGCAAAAACAGTTGCACAGAACAATATCTATTCGACTGTCAAATCACACCTTTATGCTCCTGTTGTCCTGTATCTCATTCTTCTCACTGATCCGTTCTACCCGTTACCAAACATCATCATCTCAGGAGACATATCTCAATTCCCCAGCGTACAACTCACCCATCATTCCCCCCAAACAAATTCACCACATCTTAGCCTCATCAATTATAATACTGAGTGGCATCCTTTATCTTCATGCAGTCCACTTCAATAGTGGGAAGACTATCCCAGGACTAACTAAACATGTTGCAGAAGTTTTTGTATCCGAAAACAATACAATAGTGAATTGGTACTGCCTTTTATCAACAGTATCACTGACGCCGACTTCATAAGAGTTGGTGAGGCCCGGGCCCCACCAATATAGTGCTTGCTCAAAATAATATTAAAACTGGTTTAAAATCGTAAAATTCAACATGTTGTTTACCAAAACAACTTTACTAAATTCCAATTAAATAAAAATATTGCTATTCTAAATAGAACTAACTGGAAGATTCAAACCGCTTATATTAAACAATCAACTTTAAGTATAAAAAGCTGGCGTATAGGTACCACTGAAGTACAGTTCAAAGTGCATAGGCCTACGTTGCTCTGATCAGCCACTTGCCGTAGATGCGCCAGTCTTCACACAGTTATGAGTCTGGCTCAATATTGAAGGTTCTGCAGCGTACCTTAAGGACTACGCTCTAGTCCAAAAAGGTATTTCAAAAGAGTTTAAATTGAAGTGTTTGACACTGTACTTATGTGTGCAAGGGAGAGATTTCATTCGTCTGGATTGAATTTACTTTCCACAATTGAAGAAGAATCTATTTCTGTTTTGAAATCTGGTTCTAATGATGTCAAGAGCATTTTGTGGAGATATGGACCATATCCTACTTCTCCAGCTGAATGACGTTGCAAAACAACAAAATATTTCTATCTCGTCAATTCATGATGTGAAGAAGTTTATTTTAATAGATAAAGGTGTAAAATATCTTCTACCTGAAGTGATCAGATGCCTTAAACATTTGAAAAATGTCCCGGTAGCCACTGCAACAGCTGAGAGGTCTTTCAGCAGTCTTCGACTATGAGACTATGGGACCTACATTCAACTATGGGACAAGAGAGACTCAACTACGTCGCAATTCTGAACTGTCATTAAGAAGTGCTTGATAGATTAGACATTAGACCGCTAGTTAACGAGTTTGTCAACAGAAAAACATCAGAATAGGAAGCATTTTTTTGTTTTAGTAATTCTTAATAACACTGCTTTAGCTCTGATTTATACGAATACAGTATTACCTATTTTATAGTTGTCAATTTTTCTTTTACTTGAATATTAAATTTATTCCTTAAAATTTTATTTTCTTGAACCTATAAGTGTATATTTATTACATTTATGTCTTAAACCATTCTGTTACTGGATGTTCATAATATAAAATAAAAGATCAAATGCTTTTGTCACAATCCTACTACAAACGAAAGTTGACATTAGTCGACAGTAGCCTTAAATGATATTCTAATAATTTTTAAAGTGATTTGATTGACTTTCAATTGGCCAATAAAAAATATTGGGGGCATCATAGTATAGACTCCTGATCTAAAAAATCAAAGAGGCGTTTCTATAATTTTTGTTGAACTCGATCTAATTGATGATAAATAAAGCATAACGTTTTGGAGACACTTTTTTGTAGTGTGTTGCAAATGTTTGTGTATTTGTAGATTATTGAAATAGAATAATTTTTAAATGGGCACATTATTAAGTTTAATGATTATTTTAGTTGAATAGGTTACATTTTTGATAGGATAAAAGGAAATAATATACTACCAAGAGAACGAGTGACTGTTTATGATTTACCTTCACAAATTCATACAATTTGTGGAGGGAAACATTCGTAAATACATTTAGGTATTGAAGTGCTGTTTGCTACTTAAGATAGAAACCCTAATCAACACACTCAACATGAAGTCTAAACAATCATCTACCATAACCTACACTTGGTATTTATTTTAACAGCAATATGATGTGTCCTTACTGTATATTCTTTACTGCAATCTAGTTATCGTATTTGTAAAACTATTTTTGTGAAAAGAATACTTTTCGTACTACCAAACCTTCACAAAGCATCATTATTATTTGTGTTCTGCCCTCAGACAAGCTTTGTTGCAACCTTCCGCCAAATCTCTCTATTTAGAGCAAGTTTATTGTTATTTGTTTTCTCTCATACCGAGAATAATGTGGCATACACTACATTGGTTATGACCCTCTCACCCACCGATAACGTACAGTGGTAATGACCCTCCCACCCACCCATATATGTACAATTGAATTTTGTATACATTCAATACCGTTGTATGTGCATGAGAGGGTGGTCAACACCACTGTGCGGATAAAGTAGTTCTTGTATAATTTGATCATAGTTTGTTGAAGCATAGTACTCAATCATGAATCGGTAAATGTTAAAAGAACGGAAGTCCTATTAAGTAAACTTTCGGGAAATCAAAAAAAACTGAGTAAGTTACTAAATATTTAATAAATTTAGATGATATTTTTTAGTAAACCATGTATGTAGGAACACAAAATTATTGTATGCAAAAAATTAAATAATTTTATGTGATGGTTAAAAGCACTTAAAACTGGTGGACTTCAGCCCTTTATAACATTTATCCCAAAACCAACGGTAAGTTTACCTCAGTTTTATTGTTCCTTGCATTGATTAGACGGGAAAATGAAGAAAAATGATTATAATAATTAGTTAATTAGTTTATTAATACATAGTTACATAGTTATTCTGTCTAATCAACATTTTCAACCGCATCAGGAATGTTGTCTTGGGGCCATTGGAGAATTTCTTCATAAAACTGGGCATGTTCGTTTGGTATAATTATGAACAATTATTTAGAGGTTATTAAACAATATGTTTGCGTATTTTATATACATACAATAATGGCTTTTTTGGTACTTTTGTGACCGATTGAGTCTAATTACACTATATACACATAATTTATAGTGACTAGATTTTTTTGTTATTTTAGATGCAACTTGAAAGTGCCTAGCCACACGTATATGTACGGTGGTATTTGCAAGCTCGTCTTGCACAGTGGTGATGGACCTCCCATCCACCCATACACGTGCAGTGGTTGATGGCCCTCCCACCCACCCATACACGCACAGTGGTGATGTGATGAACAAGGAATGTTGTCTTGAGGCCATTGGAGAATTTCTTCATAAAACTGGGCATGTTCGTTTGGTATGTATTGCAAACACTTCAAGTCATTAAGTTTTGGAATTTTAATAGATACTTTTCCTGTTGGATAAGCTATTTGATTTGGAAGATGCAGCTCATTGTCATCACAGGAGATCATTCTCATTTTAAACGTATGCATAACGATTCCATTGATTTCCTGTCTTGCTTTCAGACTAAAATCTTGTTGATCGGAGTTGTACTCAAAGTGGTGGAACTTACTTATTCCGAAAAAAGATTCTTCTTCTTTGCGCTTCCTTTTAGTTTCTTCTGACGCAATATTGCGTTTGTAAAAGGTTGGCCACCAATCTTTCACATTGTAAACCATTGTAGGGCTGTCTCCTTCTACCACTATGAACTTATGGCTTTTGCTGCTTTTGACGATGATCTCAGTGATTTCATGAACACTATAGATTCTGTCATGTTTCTTTAGCTCTCGTTTGATGATGGAGAAATCCCTATCACACGGGAGGAAAGAATGTCCTCTGATAGGGAAGAACTGATAATTTTTTTAAATCGTTTTAAGTCGGTGAGGGCTAGAAACAGTTTGGATAAACAATGATTCTTGTTTTGCCCTCCGCAGTTGTATGCATACACATGTAGCTCGTCATAGTCATTTTCAGGTACTAAAGAGAGGTAGTGTAAAATGAATGAACACGTTTCATTTGGCGATTTTCGTGCTTGTCCTTCATGGTACAGGTAGATGGTGGCAACATTTCTTCTTAACATCATGGATACAGAACCAACTTACAGTAAGTTGTCGCATATAAAAGAGTTATAATAAAACTATACACACACTGATTCAGAAACTACAGCAGCAGAATTTGCGGTTATGTTGTTTGTCCACTCAGCTGCTGGTTAACCAATCTTTGTTAAAAAGGCGGAAGTCCAGACTTCAGCCCTTTTAACAAAAAACCTAGATTTCATGTAGCCATGGTTACTAAAGTAAATTTATTTCAGACGCCCTTTTAACACCAATTGGTGCAGCTACATAAACACAACATTATTCAGTCATAAAACGAATATGTCAAAAAAATTGACTTCCACCCCTTTAGCATTTACCGATTCTCATACAGGTGTACCCACTTTTACTATGCACCTTGACATGTTAAGATGTTAACCTCCGATACACTGTCCACAATCTGATATATTCGTCTTCTTTATTCTCTCTTTCTCAAAATTGTCCGTCTACAGCTGCTCTCAACAAGTTATCCCCTCTCATTACATAAACTAACAAATTCACTTAATTTCTTCTCGTGGTTTTCAGGATTTCCTTCTCTTGACCCACCCTACTCAGTACTTCTTTATTATGCACTCCATATTCCTGTCATATTTCCTCCACCCTTTTCCAAATCTACATCTCCTAAGCTTTAATCTCTTCTCGTCTTCTTTCCTGAGAGCCCACGTTTCAACTTCATCTAATAAAACACTAAATAAAAATGTTTGTAATTTCTTTTACTCAACTTCTTTACAATGGCCAACAAAGTAAACCTCTATTTTGATTAAATCTTTCTTTTTCCATAGCAAAGCCAACTTGTATTTTCTTTTAAAAGCTCACTTCTCCTTAAATCATACTTCCTAGATATAAAACTAAGTACTTGCTCTAATGCTTTTTACTTAAATTTAGTATTCACTCATTCCTTCTCTCTTACTATTCCTTGTTAATTTTCATCATATACTCTTCACTTGCTGTATTTAATGTAATTATCATTCCTACAATCACTTCCTTACTTTCTGCTGCTGAAGTTATATTGTCAGCAAAGTTAATATACTCAAATGTTTCATCACCTATATTTATTCCCACTGTTTTCTATTAAAACTTTCCTCTGTTATTTCTTCTAAATATATATTATGAAGAGTGGAGATACATTGCGAACTTGTCTGACACCTCTTCCCATGTCAATTTCTTCCATTAGATTATCACCAATTTCACTTTTTTGCTTCATATAGAGTTCTTTGGTTGATCTCCTTTCTTGTAGTCTATTCCATTATTCTTAGCATTGCCATATAATTTTTCCACTTTACCCTATCGAAAGCTTTTTTCAAGATCGACGAAAATAACACATATATACATTTCGGTTCATCGCTATAAACATTTGCACTATCGTCCTTAGCAGTCATATAGTATCCGTGCTTCTAACCAATTTTCTAAAACAAACTTGTTCTTCTCTAACAGTGCTAGTTTATTTTTTATTCATTTTTTTGTTGAATTTTCTTAATACAATTCTTTTTTATATACTCATCACATTTGTTCCTCGAGTAGTTATCATCAAAGTGATACCTTTAAAAAGAGTGCCGCCATATGTAAATGAATAAATAATGATTAAAATTAAAAACAGTTACGTAATAAGTAATTTTGGTATATATAGTGTATACATTTGAAAGTTCACTAGGACCATAGACCTTCACTATACCTAGAAGGTCTATGCTGGGTCGCTGAGTTACTTTCCGGTTATTTCTTCTTTTCTAGAAGTTCCTGTCTGAGAGTTGGAAGAAAAAAATTCCATCTCTTCTGAAACGTTTCCATCATGGTAAGTAATGTCTACTTGTTAAGAGTTTTCATCTATTTCAATCTTCTTGAATGATAATTATTTTTGGTGTCTGAAATATATTACCAATGAAATGTATCAAGATTATTCAAGAACTACACTGTCTTGGTTTGGGACTTCTGATCTTTATTTTACTAAACAATATTTCAGGTTAATTTCTTGGTTTGTGTTAATTTCTCTTGTAATAAGTCAAGCCTGTTCTTGTTAATTCTGTCTTTAACGGTTAAGTATATTATTAAATAAATATTTTCATTTAATTGTGTATATCTCAAATTACTTGCATCGTTTGGAATGGAAAGTCTCCATTATGAGACAGAATAGGCTAGTCCTAGGATTTTTGACATGTAGGCCTGTAGTAGTGTAAACTTGGGGTAATATCAAACTTGTCGAATTTTCTACGATAGAATTTTTAGGTTTTCTATATATTAGGGTATCTCAGATGTGATTATATTGTGATTTTCAAGAATTTTAGCCTATTATTTAATGGGACAGTTTAGGTCTAAAACCACATGCCATTGGAATCAGTCAGTATAAGTACAATAGGCCTAACATCTAAAACAAGATTTTAGTTTGCCACAGTATAATTTTCTATGGCAAATACAAGTATTCTACTGGGTAACTTATTCAAGTCCTGCTAGATTGTTTTACTTTAACATGTTCCAACCCAAGAAGCAAAAATTGTGTTGTATCCCTTTGAGGACCAAGCCAAATTAAAAGAATGTTCAATGTCAGAAAATCTTAATATCATGATTTTATATTTGGTATATGCTAAAAAGACCGGGCCTTAAATGAGCGTTTTACAGACTTTTATAAAATATTTTATTCCTGTGGTTGTATGATACATATCTTGATTTTTTTTTTTTTTTTATTATTAGTATCTAAGTTGTCTATTAGAATTTGAGCATAGAACCAATATTATAGTAAGAAAATATTTTTTTATTTAGATATATCGGAAGTATATCAAAAAGAAATTGCTAAACTTTGATTTTTTCCGTAATATAGTGATAAAATTAAAAACATTTTTACCGTGGGAACCCATTCTATTTGAAAGACTACCTAATAGTCTACATGTATATAAATTATTTTGTATATTGAACAAAAAATTAAAAAAATATTTTTTTTTTAGGTAGGCCTAGTTTGCACATTTTGAACAGGCCTAGGTTCTGGTGTTGCATCACTTTCCTCACTAGATGACTCTATTCTAATATCATTGACAACGAATGTGGGGTCATTATCAGTATCATCACTGAACAAATTATCAACTAAATTCTCACTTTCATCATCAAAATCACTTCCTACGCCGTCTTCCACATCAGATTCATCAGTCGACAACAGTTCGCGATCTTATTCACTAGTACGCAAACCTTCACGTTCCATTGTATAAAATCACGAATTCTGTTTAATTAAACATAATATAATTAATAAACAGTAGAGCGATAGTATTTAACACAACAATATAATTATATTGTAACTACTAACTGTTGTTTAACCTCAATATCGTGAGTGTGAGCAGTGAAACAACATACGACTACTGAATTGTTTACAAAACGAACTGCCATGACAGCTGGCCGTATTTGACATCAGCTGTCAAAGTCATACAAAATTAACAAACAATACGATTGATCCTTCATAAAAAAAATCAAAGTGATCAGAAAATACCATAGATACCACAGAATGTCGAATGCAAGGCGAAAGCGATTTAAAAAATGTAATAATCAGCTGATATATAATGTAAACCAAGAATGGGCGATATTTCGTCCAGCGGTCTTTTTTGACTGAACTATGTTGGGCGATCTTTCGTCCATATGGTCTTTTTAGCATAAACTCTGATGGACGAAAGATCGTCCAATGGTCCCCAAAGGGTTAAGCCCAATTTATTGAAACAGAATTGGATCAAACCTCGTTATTACTGGTAGTTATTGACTGAATTCCACTCAGTAAAGGTGTGTGTGAGTGCACAAATCAAATCTAGCCCAAAAACATTACAGGCAGTAAATCTACTACCAAGCTCAGGTATGTGTTAGTGTTGCGTTTAACTACCACTAGTATCACTGTGTTTATTTACCGATGACAAATTAGTTTTTAAGTTCACTTGACGATTGTAATGATGTAGTTGTAGATTGTAATGCTTACTGATGTACTCAGAAGTTTATGCAATAAAGATTGAATTGAATTGAATAGCCATGAATAGTGATATTAATGTATGTTCTTGTGATCTCCAAATGGGTGAGTTAGGATTCTTGCTACAGCGTGAGATGACCGTTTAGAATGTATGAGACTTATGCACATTGCGTGATAGTTCATGGTTCTGAATTAGGTTTAGGCCTACATTAATTTACCTAATATTTTAAACATTTATTATGAGACAATGACAAGCTCCATTAAATAATAATATAAGTTTAGTTATAACTCTGACGATGTCAATACATTTTTTTGTTGTTACGGCAATAAATTCTTGATTCTTGATAGTCCAATAAGTTAATTAGTATTATGCTGCTTTCATGCTATATCTTCAAATCCTTGATTGCCATGCAACTTATTATTGAATGACTTTTTATGTAATCCTACAGTTTTTACTAACGGAGATTACAAGACACTGTAGATCTAGAATATCACAATTAAAATTAGATGTTGAAAGAGATTTATATATTGAGTTATATATACAGCAGATTATTTATTTAGGCTGAAACATTTATTGAAAAGTCCTTTATTGGGTGTTGTGATCTAAAATGGATTCAACTTTTAGAGGAGTGATATTATCAGGCAATCTTATATGAGGTCAGCATTTATTTTAATGTATGCTGACGTTCAATTTAAATTCTTAACTGCATATGTGGAAAGAGTCCTATAGCCGTTCTTCTTTCGGAGCTTGATAGTAGATTTATAGCCTGTAATGTTTTTAGACTAGCATTGATTTGTGCACTAACTCACATCTTGACTGAGTGGAATGAGTCTATAGCAGTAATAAAGAGGTTAGATCCAATGGACTGTTTGAATAAATTTGTATTTGCCATTGAAAACTGTAATGTGATGAACTAAATTCTTGTTTAACATAGCCTACGTAAAACATCTTAAATTGAGCTTACAGTTTTTTTATAACCTGAAGATTTGAGATTGTCATCTAATCAAGATATTGATGTATTTAAAATTACTTTTGAATGCAAGTTTCAAACATGAGTCAAACGGAGCCGTAGAGGAACAATTTACTTGGTATTTACAGTAAACCTCGTTTTATAAACCGAATCATCTGGATTCCGGTTTATACAGATCAGCTCACCGATCCGATGGACAGTGAATATTTGTTTTCTAAAGTTATTACACCGCCTTATAAACAATAAACGTCATTCTCTCATGGCAGCGACGTGATAAGACTCATTACAATCACGTTGCTTGCTTAGTCTCATAGACATGCACACATGCAGGCACGGTTCCCGGTACACGGCAAACTGCAAATACTGTATTGGATTTGTTCTTGTTCTTGGGCAATCTACACGGAGCGCTAGCGTTGCTAACTTTCATGTCGCACGCATTCTATTGTTTCTACTAGTTGCTGCGGGTTGCGTACTTAAACATTTAAGGTTATAGTACGGTTATGAGTACGCAGTATACTGAGTAATAAATACTTTTTAGTGTGACAGTAAACGTTATTAAACGCTATTTTATATGCTATACAGTTGGTTTATTTATATGACCTTCCTATCCAGATGTTTATCACTGTCCAGACCATCTTTAAGTAGTTATAGTAATAGTAAAAAAATGTAGGCTATTATATGAATTACAGTGTAGATAGTCACTTTAACAATATTCTCCACAAACCCATGCTACTTGAAATTATCATTCCTAAGTAACTAGATCTTAATTTTTAGGTAAATATTGGCCAGTTAAATAATCTACTGCACTACTTTTGTTCTTTCATCAGTAGGCCTATCACAATAGCAGATAGCCTACAGTCACCTCATATTGTTCTTTAGGAAGGTTTCTCTTCTGACTTTTTCTAGTGTAATCAGGGAATTGTATATGAGACAGTTTACAACGTAGAGAAATAGAGCTGGATGAGGCTAATGGCAAACTTGGTTCTTTCTTTTTGCATACATAACTACAGCACTCTTCAAAGCATTTATGTAGATGACTACATGAGGTTTTCAAAAGTATTTTTTCGATATTTTAAAATGCTAACCTTATGAGTAATCTCGATAAAATGTTATTACTTTATCTCTTAATTTAACCCCAATTCAAACAAATTGTAGAATCTGATCTGACCCTATTTCCAACTTATTTAAGAATTCTAAAAAATGGTAGTTAATTGTGGCTGTAGATTGTGTATTATTTTAAAATAATATTAAACTGTGTAGGCCTACTCATAGTATTATTTACAATACAGCAATATATTATTGGTTTCTTGTATAGGTCTACTTAATTTCAGAGCGTATGAATTTTAATTTACTATAGGCCTACTACATTTCTTTTCTGTCAAACTGTTTTCTATTTCTATTTAGTTTACCAATGAGAGTGCTTGTAATATTAAGCAATGTAGTGTTTTTTGGTTAATCTTAATTTAGATATTAAAAATAACTATCTGGTTCATTAAGCAGAGCCTAGTATTTTTAATTTGTTACTGATTTTTACCTACCTTATTTAGCTAGGCTATGGGTTTATTTTGTACAATTTTTTGTATTTATTAAAAACTTCACTCACCAGTTCATATGGGATTGCAGGCCTGTGTGTGAATTTCATTCAATGAGTGAAGTACCGACAGTTGGCTCAGTTGGGATTCAAACCTTGGACCTTGCACTCCTCAGTCCGAAGCCTTGGCTACCTAGCCACCTGGCCTGCAGTTAATGCTTTAGATACAATAACATTCTTGTAACTTATATATTTGGCATCTTATTTCAACTAATTACCAAAGAAACTGAAATATATTTTCCTTTTGACAGGCTCGTGGGCCAAAGAAGCACTTGAAACGTCTCCATGCTCCCAAAGCATGGATGTTGGACAAATTGGGTGGAGTTTATGCTCCACGACCGAGCACAGGACCTCACAAACTTCGTGAATCCTTACCTCTGGTTATATTTTTAAGGAACCGTTTGAAATATGCTCTTACCAACTGTGAAGTGAAGAAAATTGTTATGCAAAGATTAATCAAGGTTGATGGCAAAGTTAGGACCGATCCTAATTATCCCACAGGTTTTATGGGTAAGTTAGTTAAAATTAGTATTTTATGTCGTATAAATGTTTTCTGTGTATGGTTGAACAACAAAAAGTTGAACTCGGAGAGAATGTATTGGACCAGTGTATTACTTGAAACTATAAAAAGGCATGGTCTAGGCCGTCTAGGGTAACATTTGCTACGTGGCAATTTCAATTTAAATCACAAAGTCTGAGAATAATTTTACTATCGAACTATAAGGCAGCCAGGTACAGAAATATTCCTTTTAACTGAAAGATATTGAGTAGACAATTTATCAAATATTTACAGTTTTAAATCAACTTCCTTCCCCTTTTTTTCCATTAGTTGATGCCTATTTTGAATTTATGAATTCTACTAATTGCTGTAAAGTAAGTTAGCTATCTTACCTTTGAAATTTTAAGTGTTGCTTTTTATCCACTGTGGCACATCTAATAATTATACTTAGTTTTTTAACGATTTTATGGAGCATCAGTCCAAATCCATCCAACTAAATGTTTTATCTTGAGATATAAACCATGACTTCCTGCTCATAACTCAGAAGTGTTTTACTCTTCAATAGACTATTAACAATGCTTTTATGATACAGGCTATGGCTTTTAGCTGAGAAAATAATTATTGGTAATTATTATTATCTATCTGCTTATAGCTTTTAAGAGTAAATTTGAACTTTTTTAAGAACAAATTTCAAACAATTTATACCCTTAGCAAAAAGAAATTATTAAACAAACAAAATATAACTAGAAAAAAATTCACTCTGAAGAAAACTAATAGTTTGGAACAAGTAACATTAAAAAAGTCCAAGCAAAACCCTAAAAACGTGAAATTATCAAGCAATTTAGATTTTTTTCCCTTTTTCTCGCCAGTTGACATGCTCCTACAGGCCTGAGCATCAACTTTATTCAACGAGTAAAGTACTGACCGTTGGCTCACTGGGGATTCAAACCTTGCCCTCCGCAGTCCAAAGCCTTATCCACTGATCTACCACGCCGGTATTATTACTATTGTCATGCTAAACATGCAGAAAATAACAGATCATTGATCCAGGTAAAAACAGACTAAACATAAGAAAGAGTAAACAATCAAATACGCAGACTGATTTCAAAGACAACACAATAAATAGGACGTATTTATTTATTTACGGTTTAAACAATTTACAGAAGAGACAATAAAGTGACAAGCATACATTATGTATCAATTGTACACATAATGTATTGTAGAACGTAAACATGACTTACTGTCTGTAATTAACAGGTGTTTTATAATCATAATGCAAAATTAAAGAGGAAAACTATTTTCTTGTAACATATATTGTGAAATTTACTAAACTTCGCTAAGTTGGTTATTTATTCACGTTATTTCGTAAAATGTTGATTGAAACATGTTATAAAAAAAATATTGCATTTAACTTAAGATGTATTGAAAATTCGCCACCTTCTTCGCTACAGGTATGAGATCCTGTATATATTAAAGTTTGTTTCCAAATGGTTGACGGTAATTTTAATTTGTTCAATCAGATAGCTGTTAGGTAACAAAAGACAACCATTTCTTAACTCCTTACTTCTTTAATGCACAGCTAGTGAATCAAATGAAAAATAAATATCGTAATTCAGTCGAAAACCAGTAAGTTTTCAATTACCATCAACAGCAAAGCATTTGTTTTTCGTGTGATTTTATACTATTACAATCTGTAAAGTAGCTGCCATAGCTGGAAGATCACAATTTATGATAGTCCAATCACCAAATTACATTAAATAGTATATACAAAAGCGATTGATGTTCAACTTAGTAGGGTCATGAGAGCTATTAGTAGCACTCTCATGGAAAAAACTAATTTGGCTCCTGGTGCTGTTCAATATAGCTCCTCCAGAGATATGTCATGGAACACTAATTAAAGAATTCAATAAGATCTTGAATGCCCTGCACCGCCTTATTATACAGGATCTACGTCATAACGGTTGTTTAAAAACTCAAAACCCACCTTTATGTACTGCTTTCCATTTTAGCAGATCTAATTTCTGGCCAAGTACTAGTTTTGGGCCATAGACACTAGATTGGCCCAACTTGGATTGGTGTCAACAGACACTAGATCATTGCGGAGAGTCTACCCAAAAAATGGATCACATAGTTACCGAGAGCCCCTGCGCTCTTACGAAGGGATTAGCTAGCTTAAATAGAATCAGTGTGGCAAGTTGTAAATGGCTTGATGGATTGGATTTAACTAAGTGACAGGAGATCACTCTATATCTTGTATGTTAATTAATACGTTGACTGCAGCTGTCTATACTTTGTACTTTCCCAAGGAGCTGAAGTATAAAAATAATGTTTTCACTTACTACGTTTACATGGTTCTATATCCATGTAAACATCCAAGAAGCTGTTTGAAGTGATTTTATATGTATATCAGACGTTTTAAATGTAAGACCCACATGTGGGTCATAGCTCCTCTATAACACTATATAATGGAGCGACACCATGGCCCGCAGGTGTGTGACCTGCGGATGGGTCATCCGCAATGAACGTGTTAAAACAATCGGGTCATTTAGTTCACCCACATTCTGAACTTATTACTTAGCCAATTTTGATGACTTTTTTTGTTCAACAGTTAATTGTGATTTCTAAGTTGTAACAGAGCTCGATTTTCCCATAGAAATTCCTATAGGTTTTTGTCCTACATGGCGTCAAAGTTGCAATGTTATTCATATGAAAAATAATTTTAATTGACCAGCTGGCTCCATAAACAAATGTTACATGGTCCAAATAATTTGTTAGGTTAAACATAGAGAGTAGCACACTAAAATATCAAGTTAATTATAAATTAGCGAATACATATCTGTCTGTGTGTAAGTTATTATCAGCCGTTAAATAAAATGAAAATATTTGAAATAGACTTAGTAATAACATTAGTTGTTTATAATTATTATACTATAAATAGAGGGCAAATCAAGTGCAGTGAGTGAGCTACTATAAATCAATTTAAATATGATTTTACGTAATACATTTTAATTACATTCTAGTAGACTTTAACATTGATGTAAATAGGGAAAAATGTTCAAATAAAGTTCACATAATGTATTCTTTTGGTCTTCGTCACACTATTGAAAGTTACTCTAGGGAATTCAAGAATTCAAAAACTACAATCGACAATATCTTCACTAACTTACCACCTCATCATTTTCACAGTTGTGTAAATAAAGCTGCTCTTTCTGACCACCATGCGCAAGAAACTCTAGAATACAGGGTGATTCGGTTAGTGTTACCGGCACTTTCTGAACTGATTGTACTATAAAAAATAAAGAAAAAAGTTCATATAAACATGGGTCCGGAAATGCTTCCTTACTGAGTTATGGCCAATTGAAGAATTCACAAAAAATTTTGTGCACGAGGCCAAATGATGATTTGCTGCCTGTTTGTGAAAAGAAATTTATAGGCGAATGCAACTTTTTCTAACGGATTTTTAGATGAGAAATTGAATAAAGTTCATCTCATAGCTGTATCTCATTTAGTTTTTTGGTTATACTAAAAAAAAAAAAAAAAAAAAAAAAAATAATTTTGAAAACACTTTTTTAAGGTTTAACAGACAATTATTTTGTTAAATAGGCAATGAAGACCCACATTTTTACAAAGAAATTTGCAGAAAATGTAATTCTGAATAAAATGACGTGCCACACGCCTATTAACAGCGAAGTATTAGTTTCTAGAATTTAATTTTACAACAAACACTTTACCAAGCAAGAAATACGTATTTAGCAAATAAACACCGTAATGTAATGATATAAGGTACACAAACAATTGATTAGCATACAATTTTAATGACGATTTTTATATTAATGCTCAACTAAAAAACAATAATACTATTACTTTTTAGGACTATCCAAATGGTTACATCATGTACCTACATATCTTTGTCACGTTACCTTCACAGAAGGTAAATTATGTTTTTATAAGTTGGTATCACAAATCAGCTGTTCAACAATACACTGCAATTAATTGAGGAATCCAAATTATTTGTTACCAATTCTGTACTAGTTTAATGAGTAAAGTGCAATTTAATACAGTTAATTTACTACTCGTTTGTTAGTGAAGTGTATTTTAACCCATTGCGGATCGCGAAGCGTAGCGCGTGCCCGGGCCTAGGGGTACGAATTAATTCCGAAAACGGCGCGGTACTAGCTAACTTCGCGCGCTCGTCTGCCGGCTTAGTGCGCTCGCAAACTCTACACGTTTTGTTGTTACTTACGTCACATAAACACCTCACCGACCTTATTGGACTAAAACATAATTATATTATACTGCAAAATATTTAAAGCGGTTGAAGGGCCAGGTTGAGGGGATGAACAGCCAGGTTGAGCGGATGAAGGGCCAGGTTGAGGGGTTGAAGGGCCAGGTTGATGTTCAACGATACGGGTTTAAGTGAAATTGAATATAAAACTTTGTACATCCGGCGGTGTCCCGGGAATAACATCGGGATCAATGTCACTCAAATTAGCACGCTCGTCACTATCAAAGTTAGTGTCCGAATAATTCTGTAATCGAGGACATAATCGCACTACAGACCCATCGTCACCCTCTATATCACTCTCAAGGTCACTTGGTTCACTTCCGCTACACATTAGTAGTCTGTCTAACTCAGACGAACGTAATTTATCCGCCATTTTCTGGCAGTCGAGCACTCGAAAATATATCCTACCAAACGCAACGACAGAACTCCTCAAACTAGTTCCAAACAAATTATTTATCGAAAACGAGGAATGTTTTGAGTAAACAGGAACAGAGATAAGATAAGCAGACAAACTGATAAGCGCCCCAGAACATCTGCGTGCATTCTAAAAGTGGACATTGACCTTGAATGACGCAATCGTAAACAGCAGGTGCAGCGACGTGAACGTCACGTCGCTGAGCTTTCAGTCCATCCGTGCGCAGGACGTGAACGCGACGTCTTTGATCCGCAAAGTAACTTAATATCACAATTGCAATGCCTTTGTTATTTACAACTGAAGAATATGCCGACATGGTATTTGTCTTAGGCGTTTGTGACGGAAATGCAACCGCTGTTACTGCAGAATACCGAAGACGATTTCCTAATCGCAGAGTTCCAAACCCAAAAACGATCAGTGGATCATTTCGTACCCTAAGAGTAACAGGTAAACTTCCTAGTATTAATAATTATCGGGATCGCCCTGCCCAGAATAATGTCAATATGTAAGAGGCTATAATCATGGCTACTGAACGCAGTCCTGGTGTCAGTACACGGCGTCTTTCCAGGCGATTCGCAGTGTCTCAGTCTGAAGTATGGAGAACTTTGCGCAAAAATAGCATGTTCCCTTACCATAAACAACAAGTTCAAAGTATTCAACCAACAGATCCTCCTCTTCGATTGGAATTTTGCAACTGGTTAATTAGAAACCGTCTACATCATAGAACCATTTTATTCAGTGATTAAGCTCAATTTACCCGAGATGGCGTCAACAACCTTCACAATGAACACACTTGAGCAGAGGGCAATCCACATAGTACAATCGTGCGCAACTTTCAACACAGATTTAGTGTAAATGTATGGTGTGGACTCATTCATGATCGATTAATAGGACCATTCATTCTCCGAGGACATCTAAATTCCCGCATGTACCTAGAATTCCTTACAGAACAACTACCACTATTATTAGAAGATGTCCCATTAGCAGCAAGGTGCAATATTATTTATCAACATGATGGTGCCCCTGCCCACTTTTCCTATAATGTAACAATGCACTTAAACGAGCAGTTTCCCGGGCGATGGATTGGTCGCGGTGACCACACACTTGGCCACCAAGATCACCAGATCTAACTCCATTAGATTTCTGTATATGGGGTTGGATGAAGAACCTGGTGTACCAGGAAAAAGTAAATACACGTGAAGAGTTAATAAATCGAATTGAAGATGCCGCCGCACAAATCAAAAACAATCGTGCATCGTTGCAGAGGATAACTCGATCACTCAGAAAGCGAGCTGCTAAGTATATTGAGGACTGATTTTTGAACACCTGTTATGAAAGTGGTACGTAGTATTATAAGCTTTAAATGAAAAATAATAATTTATTTAAAACTTAATTTAAATTGCATTCTAATAAATCGTATGTGTACTCTATGTCATTAAAATGCGGTTTTCCTTTGCTTTGGAATTTCTTGCTTGGTAAAGTGTTTGTTGTAAAATTAAAGTCTAGAAACTAATACTTCGCTGTTAATAGGCGTGTGGCACTGTCATTTTATTCAGAATTAAATTTTCTGCAAGTTTCTTTGTAAAAACGTGGGTCTTCATTGCCTATTTAACAAAATAATTGTCCGTTAAACCTTAAAAAAGTGTTTTCAAAATTATTTTATTTCTGTTTTTTGTAGTATAACCAAAAAACTAAATGAGATACAGCTATGAGATGAACTTTATTCAATTTCTCATCTAAAAATCCATTAGAAAAAGTTGCATTCGCCTATTAATTTCTCTTCACAAACACGCAGCAAATCATCATTTGACCTCGTGCACAAAATTTTTTGTGAAATCTTCAATTGGCCATAACTCAGTAAGGAAGCATTTCCGGACCCATGTTTATATGAACTTTTTTCTTTATTTTTTATAGTACAATCAGTTCAGAAAGTGCCGGTAACACTAACCGAATCACCGTGTATATATATATATATATCTCCTTTATTTACTGACTCTTTGCCCACTTATAAATTCAGTCGGATAATGTCTGATCAAAACGTACAAACATTTAGTTATTACCTTTCGTAAGAATCTTGGAACTTCCTTCTTCGAAATGTAAAGGTTTTCCCCATTGTAAAGGTTTTTTTGTTAAGGTCCATGTTTTTACAAACTTAGGGCTTTTGAGGACCACCTTAGAATTCTTTTTGGTATTTGTTTCCACATTCAAAAAATCAAAGTTAAGAGAAAATCTTCTGTATTCAAACCTTGTTTTGATAGGAATGTTTTAATTCTACGGCAGAAGGTCAGATGTCTTTATGAGGAAACTACGGATCTTGACGCTCAACATCACCTGTCCATTTTATATCGCCAGCAGAAAAGGGACCTAAAGAAAGCAGTACAAAAAGCAAAATCTTAAAAAAAATAAAAAGTAAAATTTCCCATTCATGAAGTAAAAGCAAAGCAATTTGGGAGATTGTCAATGAACATAGGACACAAAAAACTTAACACTTTATATAATTTTTCACTGGTATATAATAATTTAAAGATTTGTGATCCTAAATCTGTTGCAAACGTCTTTAATAACTACTTCTATTCAATTGGTAATGATGCTTCATTTAATGATCATGATAAATCCCCTATGTTTCCCGACAATTGTGAAAAATCTCTTTTCCTTGCTCCTACATCCAAAGAGGAAGTAGAAATGGAAATATTATCTTTAAAACCAAAGAAATCTTCTGGGCCTGATGGAATATCTCCTTAGCTTCTGAGGTGTTAGTATGACCTGACCTCTTCCCCTCTCTCATATCTCGTAAACATTTCCTTTGAGTCAGGATGTTTTCCATCATCCTTAAAACAAGCTATTGTTAAGCGGAAGATTGTAATAAATATCGCCCTATTTCCCTGACATCATCATTATTTAAGGTCTTTTAGCGATTGTTCCTTAAGAAACTTCTGGCTTTTGTAAAGATAAACAACATAAAGATAAACAACATTCTTCCACCTAGCCAATTTGGATTTACGAATGGCCTATCAACAGTCGATGCAATACATTACTTCATATCTTCAATCGTCCAGTCTCAATAGTGATAACGTAGATGCTGGAATATTCTTTGGTCTTAAAAAGGCCTTTGATTTTATTGATCATCCAATACTACTCTCTAACTTTGGTCCTTGGGTGTCAGAGGGGTTGGTCATGACTGGGTATCAAGTTACCCATCTGAAATGAGTCAGTTGGTTGAAATGCACTTTGTTGATTCCCATAGATATTTGATAAACAAGAAATCCTCTTCTCTTACTGTGACCAAGGGAGTTCCATAGATATTTGATAAACAAGAAATCCTCTTCTCTTACTGTGACCAAGGGAGTTCCCCAGGGGTCAATGCTCGGGCCCGTTCTTTTTCTACTTTTCATTAATTATCTTCCCCAAAGGAGTTAATGGGGCAACAACATGCTTATTTGCAGATGATACTACCCTTGCTCTGAAAGATTGTAATAGCATGGAGTTAGAAGTCAAAGCATTTACAGGATCTAGTTCTGTTCTACAGTAGGCTAATCAAAACAAATTTGAAATTAATAGTTCTAAGACAACAGTTGTAGAATTCAAAATTAACCACAATAAAAGATCAGATATGATATATTGCAGACGAAGCTGTAATACCCAGCACAGTGGTAAAGTTCTTGGGTGTCCTAATTAATAGTAACTTAAAGTTCCAATCTCATATTGATTCAGTTTGCAAAAAAAGCTTTCAACTGGTAATTTTCTTTTAAAAACTTTCTAAATTTTCTAAAAGTAACGGCTTACTTTCATCATATTATGGTATTATTCATCCTTTTTTGATACATGCTGTTACAATCTGGGGCCACGAGTCAGTCAGAACTAATTTTGTTTTTAAATTTCAAAAGCGAGCATTAAGAACTGTTTTCAACAAACACCATAGATTTTCTTGTAAAACACTTTTCTTCGATAACAAGGTTTTAACATTTCCCTCAACATACATCCTTAATACCCTGAACTTTTACTGTATTAAACTTCATCCACAACATTCACAAAACAATGCTCGTTACACAATTTTAGATATCATTCTATTGACATTCCACAGCATAGAACTTCATTTTTAATAGAACTACTAATTACAATGCTGTAAAGTCGTTTAGTGGTGCTCACTTGCCTTAGCTAAGGAGAATGTTGATGATGTGGTTGGCTTTGGAAAGACAGTGAAAAGTCATATGTTAAGTAAATGTTATAGGGTTAAGGACTTTTTAACAGATCAAATAGATGCTATGTAGTTGTATTTTGTAAGAATGTTCTGTTTGGATTAATGACGCTACTATACAGTGGTTGTACTGTCAAATTTAAATGATTTGATTCTGATCACTAATATTTGATGTAATCACGAGTGTAACGATGATGGGATAGGCCTAGTTTTTATTAATAGATAACAAACTTGGATCTTGTTCCTAATAAATGTCGCAGGATTTTTATTTGATTAAAGATGATAAACGGTAGCTGACAACAAATCATGTAATACTGTCACATCATATCATTACAAGTTAGCAAAGATTGTTAAATAATGTTCTTTGTGCATTTTGTGAATGCTTCGTGATTATTAGGGTGATTTTGCAATGGGCAATTCTCAAAGAGGAATTTTTATGCAATTGGTTTATTTTCCACAAAAGGTTAGTTCAGTGATGATGAAAACAGAGCCAATCCTTTGACCTCTAATTTATGAAAACAAACCTATTTCATCTGAGAACTTAATCAGTGGACCTTAAAACTGTTTGTTCTCAAGCAATGCATCAATATACCCTTATCTTCAGAATTTAAGACTTTAAGACTTAAGTGTCTTATATAGTCGTATTTTCTTACATTCGTAGGTTTTGAAAAATAATCCTGTAAAGAGTCGTCTCTATCTTCTATTCCGTTCATTGTTAATTTTTCAGTGGTATTATCCAAATCAAAAAATGTGTTTTTTTTTTTTTTTATTTTTGCTTGAAACGTTCTCATCAAGCAATTTTAACTTTTAAAAAGCATTAACTTTTATTGTTCCCAAAACATATACATATCTTGCAAACACCTATTTATCTGACATTGATCTAAACGTATTCTGTAGTCACAATGTATAGCCTGCTCATTGGTAAGTATCATTTTGTTAATGACTTATTTAGAGAAACATCATGAAGTAGTAATCTAAATATCTGAAATCTCACTGTAATTACATTTACTGATCTTGTATAGTATCTGTCCTATTTGCATTATTGAATATAACACTATTTATTTTTCCTTCAAATGAAAACGTTTATGGGAAGCATACAATATACACTTGTCAATTATAGCTCATGTAGTGATAACATAAAACAATATATATCTAAATGAAATTAAAAAGAACATTTAAATCTGTACTTACCTAACAACTTTTATTTTTATGTAGGCATATTTATTTTATTTAAAATTTCTTTTTTAATTATACACCGTCTCTATTCAGTGATGACTCAAATTTTAAGGCATAATCCTTTGATAAAACCATGAAAAATATCTTACTCATCTGAGAATAGAGGTGCTTGTATGTTAAATAAGAGTTTTTTGACATTTTTTTTAACCCTTTCATTATTCCTTTATTATAAGAGTTTTTATATCTAGATTAGTAAATGATGTGACACGTTAACAACAGCTATATCAAATGGCAATTAAATACAGGCTTTGTACCCTACAACTTATTCGGTCAGTCTGCCAAATTTATTGGGCTGGGTAGAATGTTCTAATAATCATTCAGGGTTCCCACCCAACGGTAAATAAGCGGGGAATAAATAAATATAAATTTCATCAAATCAAAATCTTTATTGCCATTGATCATTTTCATAAAATAGGCATAGTCACAGTGATTCAGCTTATGCTAAAGTATACTAAAGTTGTTTACTGTTGCAAAAATATTTTTGATAGTGATTGGATTTATACAACGTAGCGTTGCTTTTGGAAGGGGGGTCTCATGGAAAACACAGATGTATTTGAAGTCACAGATTTTACTGAAGACTCATGGAAATCTCAGAAAAGTAATATTTAAGGATTCTTGTTATAGTACTTCAGAGGTGTATTACTGTACGAATTATTTCGTAAAACTTAATATTTTAATCGGTGAGCAATGCATTGTTTGGTGTTAAGTTATGCGATGGAGACATAGTGTTATAAGTTTGCACTTGGTTCTGAATGAATGGTATGAATGGATATTATCAACAAATGTTTGCAAAGAATTTCAGCCAACAATACTGGAACATTCCAGTACCTTTGCTCAGATTCTTAGTAAGGATTGCCAGACAACTGTTAATGGTCTTGCCGACAAACAATTTTTGTATTTGTTCAAATTTATTGTATCTGCGTCTGTAAATCTTTATGAGGTCAGGGAACCGCTCCATTTCATTGGAGCACACAACCAGTTTGAAAACGTAATCATGCAAAATGTACAACAAGCGTGTTGTTCAACAAAAAATCATGTTACAAGAGGTTGCAGGCTTCCTGGCCCGAGTCAGTAAAGATCAAAGGGAATCAGTGTATCGGGAAGTATTGTCGGCATACATTACAATCAAATTATAATGCAATTGCAAGCATGTGTTCCCAGTTAATGTGTGCTTTCTGAAGAGGCTCATTTAATTATTATAATTTAAAATAATTTATTATATTCATATGCCAGTCTATACACAAATAGTTTAAGAGTATATTTGACAGTATATGCCTGTTTTTAATGTTTCTTGTTTGTACAGTAGATATCATAATTGAAATTATTCGATGTTGTCTCTCACCTTTCTTGTTTATTTTTGGGCATGGCATGGTTGGCAATCGTTCTTGTAGATCTATTAACGGTGAACAGAGGTTTGTAGATCTGTTCACTGTTGATAGATTTACAAAAGCTGGAGCGTTGTAGATCTATCAACCACTTAATTATAATTGTCTAAACATTTTATGCTTTTGTTTTTAAAAGTTATTTGCTGACATTGGATTGTTATTTGTCAATTTGTTGAATAACTTCTGTCAATTGAATATCATATTATGCTTGTGTATAAGATTTATCTAAATCATCAACTGCTTGCTATTTTAATTACCTGATTTACATTCCCACTAAACATTTTATACATTCATAGAGTAGTTAGCATTCAGTTCCTTGTTAAGTTTTCAATGGTATTATTTAAAGCAGAAAATTATTTGTTCAGTTTGCAATGTTATTACCTTAACAAATAATTTTAACTTTAAGAGCTCAACTTTTTTGTGCCAGAAATGTAGTCATAATTTGTAGTCCTGCTCATTATTATAATCTCTAATTGACAATGGCCCAGTGATAAAAAAAAAAACAAACAACAAAGTAGTAATCCAAATGTATATCTGTTGTATTTTGATAATTGAATATAACCTGATTTTACTGCTGAAGTAATATGTAATTTGATCTGATTTGGACAGATTCGTAATCAAACAGTTGCAAAGCCACTGTACAGCAAATTTGTAAACATTTTTAAATCAGTAAAAATATACTAGAACCGTTGACAGCTCTAATACATATATCGTATGATTTGTTGTCAGCTACCATTTATTAATTAGGAAAAAAAACTCATTTATGTATTTGGATTAAGATCCAAAAGTTATGTTGTATTAATAAAATCAGGACAGAGATCTCCTGTACTGATTTTATTTATGCAATGCAAGCTAATCCCTCCGTAAAAGAGTGCTGGGTGCAACTGGGCAGGTGTAGCATGAGCCTTGGGCCAAAGGTGCGTATTAGACCAGTGAGGAAATGTAGGAGTGAGGTAGCAGCTGACTCAGTTCACTACTGTCAGTGCCGTGTCGTTCCATAGCCCCTATAACTAGCATTCACTTGCCCATACTGTCGTTTTGCATGTTGTTTGTAGTCTAGTGTTTTGTATGTCGTGGTTGTGTTTTGATTGGTGTATATATTTGTGATAAAATGGAAGCTGAGCAGCATCGTAAACTAATTGGTGGACGAAAACTATTGGATAGTCGAAGTTGAGAAATTATTGTTAATGTTTACAAGTTTATGAAACATGAAGCTAGAATTGAAGCTGCAATACATTTAAATCAGTTTCAATGTCGTGTAGCAGAAGCCACAGGTATATCACTTTTAAGAGAATGGTTACAGAAAACAAAATCGCTGTTCAGTCTGGAACTCAGTTTAATACTCCAAACAAAAATAGGCATAGAATGAAGAGTAACACTGAACTAGATGACTTTAATTTGTGTGTAGTTAGGCTAATTAAATGAGTTCCATTAAACCCCCCACCACTGTGCGTGTAGGGGAGGGCGGGTGGGTCAATAACACAGTACTATTGACCCACCCGCCCTCCCCTACACGTACAGTGGTATTGACCCACCCGCCCTCCACTACACGTACAGTGATATTGACCCACCCGCCCTCCCCTACAACAGGGGAACAACCTGCAATAAAAACTATATTGTCAGTCTTGAAAAAAAAATTAATTTTACGGATAGTAAATGGTTGTTAGGTAAGGTTTACACCAGCTAAATTTTTTACACCAGGAAGAAATCAGGAAAATATTGATTTTAAAAAAATTATATAAGAGAACTACGTTTAAAATATTTTGCAATTTTTAGATTAAAGCTATAGCTTATGTAACTACTAATATTAATGTATTAGTTAATTTAGATAATAGTTAATAGACTGTGTTCCTATTAGTTTGTTAGTGAACGGTGGTTGAGTGAAGTTGACGGAGTTTTTGTCTGTCGTCTATGCTCACACAACACGCCGGCTCAGTGCTTCCCTCCCTCTCACTCCAAACTGCCTTCTTCCTTCCCCTCTCTCGCGCAGGTCATGGCTCATGCTACACCTGCTCATTTGTAACTATGTAATCTATTGTTTGGATAGACTCCTTACAATCAAATGACTGGTCTAGTATAAATCCCCATTTATATTTCCAGTAGACACGTCTGTTCGAGTGGGTGATGTTGTTTTCGTCCATTTAATGCACTTAAGATCTTCATAGCTCTAATGAAGATTGTTCCCCCTGAGTAGTTCTAAATCAGGAGCAAGTCTGGTATCTCATAGCTATTGCAGCTACCACACAAAATTAAACAGACATAAAAGATAACTCGTAAAATACATTCAAAATACACATTAATGTGTCAGATATGTTCCATAGGGTTTGATAGCAAGCAATATGTATATCTATGAGGAATCTGAATCAAAAGGTTAATAGTGTTACTTTGTAGCTATATGTTTTATGTGAGTGTGTTGTAGTAGAATATTGGTAGAAAGTGAAAAAAATCTTTGTATCTAACGTATTGTTTAGCGAAGGACTCACCAAGAATTTTAATTGTGATCCACTGTACTTTATTATACAATCGTAAGATTTGTTTCTTGTGTTAATTTAATATATTTTGTGATTTATGTTTTGTTAAATTTATGCTAAATAAATATTTTGCTGTAGGTCTTAGATTTCCATTTTATTTTGTCCAATTAAAGTGAATAATATTTCGTAGGCTTAACCCTTATAGTGCCGGGCATTTTTTGCATTTCCTATGCGAAAAGTGCCAGGCCAATTTTGGCAAAAATGTAAGGTTCCAGGTAAAAATTTATAGAATCCATGTTTTTAATCATATTTATATAAATTCTTTTTTAAATGAAAGAGCAATAAGTGGTCTATAGAGCTATGTGTATATATTTAACCTTTCTTTGTAATAAATTTTATTATTTTCTAAAAACCTTGAGAAAAAAAATTTTTTTAAATTTTTTTTCAAGTTTGAAGGTCCGTATGTTAGTTATAATTTTATTTTAGAATATTGTCCTGAACGGCATTTTATAGAGCATTTAAAACTGAACTAATACATAATTTCATTTACTATACTTCTAAAATTATCTCTTCACAAAATTATAACTAAAACATTACAAATTGGTTGCTAAGCGACATAATAGTTATACCTAATAGTTGCGTGTCTGTCACGGAACAGTTACGTCATCTAGACACAGTCCAAGAGCGAAACTGCGTGCAGCGGTCATTGGCAAAGCGTCTGGTATTATTCTGGCGGCCATTTAATAAAACATAACGATGCACTATAACAAATACAGCGCGTCTCACAGCGACGCTGGCATTTCTCGCACTAGTAAGGGGCGCCGCTGACAGCGATTCCCGGCACTATAAGGGTTAAGGGGCTGGTGTCATTACTAATAACTAAAGCTTCCTCTAACGACTGTGTTAAAGTGTTATTTACATCACCAAATCGTTACGCCCATGCTGTAATGTGGCATCCTCAGTGGTATCTATGTATAGACAACTCTCTTGTTATTTTGAACATTCAAATCTAATATCCGAGTCTCATTTTGGTTTTTGTCAGGGGCAGTCAACAACTGCTGTCATGGAAATAGTGAATCACTCTCAATGCGCTTAATAACAGATAATTTATCATTAATAATGGATCTCTTTTAACATTATTTTAGAGAAACTCAACTGCGTTAAAGTGTTATTTACATCACCAAACGGTTACGCCCATGCAGTAATGTGGCATCCTCAGTGGTATCTATGTATAGACAACTCTTGTTATTTTGAACATTCAAATCTAATATCCGAGTCTCATTTTGGTTTCCGTTAGGGGCAGTCAACAACTGCTGTCATGGAAATAGTGAATCACTCTCTAAATGCGCTTAATAACAGATAATTTATCACTAATGGATCTCTTTTAACATTATTTTAGAGAAACTCAAATTTTACAGGGTATCGGAAGATGCAAGCCAGTTTATTTTGTTTTATTTAACATATAGAAAGCAATTTGTCACAATTAAAGGTTAAATTCATCATTGGCAAACGTTACAAGGGGCGTGCTGCAGGGGTCCGTTCTTGGTCTTTTTTTTACAATAATCACTAATGACGCCAAAAAAATGTAGAAGTGGGATATGTTGTGTACACAGATAACACATCTCTCTTTACCAGTAATCTAAACTTAATTAACCTACAACCAATTGATTCAGCAGAACTCAATGCTTTGAATTGGTTTTCCTCAAATAAATTAATTTGCTATCAGGAAAAACTCAAAAAATGGTAATCAGTTTATCTCCTCATGGTCAAGATTTTCAATCATTAAAACTACTTGGCATACAAATAGACTCGAAATTGAATTGGACGTCTCTGTCAACAACAGTCTGTGTTGTAAAATCTCTCGAGTGAGCTATCTTTTATGGAAATTAAGTTATATACTTTCTGTTGAGTACTTAAGAAAAGCTTATTTCGGACTATTTCAGTCTCGTATATCATAAGCCTTATCCTTTGGGGTCATTCATCAGCTGTAAGAGATATTTTGTTAATTAAAAAAAGTCACAAGAAGGATTTGTGGAGCTGGCTTCTTTGATCACTGCAGACCATAAATTCATAAACTGTTATAAATTTATACATTTCATGTAGTAGTTCACATAAAAACACATCTACACTTATTTTCAACCAGAGAACAATACACTACCACAATACAAGAAATAAATCTAAACTAAATATTCCCCAACACAGGCTGACAAAAATTGGATTATCACATAGAGCTAATTGTATTAAATTCTTTATAAGCTGAATGGCAGCCAGAGCTGTGTCAAATGTTATTTTTAGGAGTAAACTGTTTCAATGTCTGTTAGTTAATCCTTTTTTACACCATACAAGAATTCCTTAGTTTTTTGATTCAATGTAGCTGAGTTTTTATTACTACTAATATTATTTTTGTAAAGCCACTTAAATTAAATTTTATATGGAATTGGAATTGTTTGATTTTAAGTTGACTTGGGGATGGATGGATTTGTATGGATTTTCTAACTATACTATTGGACTTGTGTTGTAATGATTGGGATTTGTATTCAGTTATGACTATGCCTATTTCACTTGTAATGTGGTCAATGGCAATGAAGTATTTTTACTGAGACTGTGACTGAGTCTCAGAGATACCACTGAGGATGCCACATCACAGTATGGGTGAAACGTTTGGTGATGTAAATACTGTAAATAAAACATTGACGTGGTCTTTAGTTATTAGTAAAGTGAATAAGTTGACATTTTGGGGATATTGTTTTCCAGGTTTGTTTGATAAGTGTGCTTTTGTAATGTTTCAAAATCATCTACTATTGCTGATAAACACATAAAAGGCATATATGTGTTTATCTAGCACAGGGAACAACATAGTTCAATGATGATGAAGATAGAGCCAATCCTTTGAACATTTCTGAAAACAAAACTGTTTCATCTGAGAACTATTTTATAAAAATGTTTAAATACTCAACATCAAACCATTGGCTAAGTAATATAAAAGAAGGGCTTTTTGTTGCCCTAATGTCTTTAAAATATTTTTCGCATTCTATATAAAATAGTCAAGAAAATTGCCATGTGTTATAAAACTACACATATAGACAAACTTGCTATCATAAAATAGTTATAATAGGCCTACTAAGTTCATTCTCCTTTCAGTAAATTGCAACTGTCAATTAATATTGACAAAATTATAGTCGTTATGACTAATGAATTCCTTTTTTAGCTAAGAAATTCATTTGTGTTTAAAATTTTGTATTAGAAGTGTAAAAATTCATGTCAAAAATTCAATAGAATGGTTTTGTAGAATAGTATGACTCTTTATCTTTTTCAATAGAATTTTAATTTTTCAGATGTTGTAAAAATTGAAAAGACTGGAGAAAACTTTCGTTTGATCTATGATGTTAAAGGAAGATTTACCATTCACAGAATTACACAAGAAGAATCTAAGGTAAGCACTTTTCTTGAAACTAATTTTTGTTTCATAAAAAATTATCTGGCGAACTCTACTACATCATGTTTATTTTGGATGTGGCCACTCCTATAGTTACTAGCTAACCGGTGTCTCGTACCAAAGATTATAGAACTAAAGAGAGATAGTTTAATCAATGGCTTTTTGCCTGCTATCTGTTGGTCAGGCTAGTATGTTAAGCTTGAGTGATATAAGAAAATATGTTTGTTGAAGTTTGTTTTTATGGATCTTGGTCGGAATGTTTCAGTATAAGCTGTGCAAAGTTAAGAGAGTTCAGACAGGCCCAAAGGGTATACCTTTCTTGGTAACTCACGATGGTAGAACCATCCGGTATCCAGATCCTCTTATCAAGGTCAACGACACCATCCAACTCGACATCGCCACGTCTAAAATTACGGACTACATTAGATTTGATTCAGGTCAGTTACATACATTTCATACCTACCAAAAACGACATGTTAGAAGTGTTAATGTAAATTAAAATGAGTTAGTTAGAAAGACCACTGTTGGATACCTAATAATTCTTAATTTTAAGTAGGCATGTCATTTTTGTTTTAATTTGGCACCTCTGTTCAGTGATGATTCACATCTTAAGGCATAATCCTTTGATAAAAACGTGAAATAAATCTTACTCATCTGAGAATAGAGGTGTTAAGTGTATGGAGTATTTATACGATGTTTGGTTTATGGCCATAATGCAAAGTTAGGTGGATAGTGTAAAACTGATTTTAATTCTGCAGAGTAATGAATATAGAATGAAATAAGTGTTGTGATGCCATTGAAAACAGAGTAAACATCAATTCAGTACTTCTGTTTACTTTACAATAACATATTTGGTCATGTCTTTGATCTAAGATTTATTGAGCTGGGTGGATGTTCTAATGATCAATGGTTCAAATCAAATCAAAATAATCTTTATTCATATTTGTACAAAATATATACAATTGAATAGTGTCTAGTACTATACCTAATATAATTGAAAGTCTACACATAATATTCAAGCTTAATATTACTCACAGAATTCGAAAGTGAATACAAAGCTTTTTCAATCTGATAGTTCTTCAATCTATTTTTAAACGCTTTCAAGTTATTTATAACTTTGATAGAATTTGGTGTTTTTTAAAAATTTTATGCTCATATACAATGGTTTTTTTTTTAAAGAATTCTAATCGATGATTGTGGATTATTTCAGTTTTCTTTCTGGTGTTATATGGGTGACCTGACTGCTCTTTTTGCATTAATATGTTTTTTGTTATCAAGAATGTACTGCCCATAAACAGTTAACATGTGTAGTCCTTAAAATGTTGTCTTACAGATTCATCTTTTTTTAAATTTAGAATAATTCGAATTGACTTTTTTTTTTTGAATTTTTAAGTTTTGAAAATTTGGAGCCTCTATATAGACACAATCCAAAAGATGTATGCGAGTGGATATATGAAATATAAATCATACGCAAAGTTGTAGTGCCAACCAAATAGGCCATTTTCCTTAAAGCATAAATACCAGAGTTCATTTTCCTAGTTATCATTTGTAAATGCCCGTCCAATTTAAATTTTCATCTATTATCAGTCTTAAAAAGTTTGTCTGAGTTTTTCTGTCAATCAAAGTGTCCTCAATTGAAATCTGTAGTGATTAATTTTATTTTGCTGAGTTTTAAATATCATAAAATTAGTTTTGCTGATGTTTAAAGTTAAATTATGAAATTTTAAAAAAGACTTGATATTTTCCATTTCAATTACTGATAATGTTTTGACCTCATGTAGTGTCTTAGCTGATTGTTTTGTGGTATTTCTGAAAGTACAGCAGCCATTTTTCGTCCCACGTAAGACAAAAAGAGTAATGGGCCCAAAATCGAGCCCTGCGGGACCTCCGATTTTAATATGTTCAAGATTTGACTGCACTTTCATTATTCTGTTTGTATACAAGTCATTTATTTCAACATATTGAATTCGATTTTCTAAATATGAGGTAAACCATTGTAATGACTTCTTCTTTAGTCCTAAACTACTCAGTTTATCAATCATAAGTGAATGCTTCACGCTGTCAAAAGCTCTTGACAAGTCCATGAAAATACCGGCAACTATTTCACCTTTATCTATGGAATCTATGATAGATTCTATGAATTCAGTTGCTGCACTAATTACCAATCTTCCTGTACGGAAGCCATATTGGTTATCGTCTAATAGGTTATTCTGTTCTAAATACGTTTGTAATTGATTATATGCAATTTTTTCATATATTTTTGAGAAAGAGGAAAGAATAGCAACCGGTCGATAATTTTCTACAATTTCTTTTTCGTTCTTTTTGTATCATTCTCCATACATCAGTATAACAACAGGAAAATGATAATAATTAACTGTGGTAGTAGAGGATCAGACTACATATAGGAATCCACATGAAGAAATGCTCTGTTTAAATAAATGCTAATGCATACAGAATACTTTTGTTCTCTGAAAGATAAATGTTTGTAAATAAATCTATTGTTTTTGCTTCATGTAAAAGTATGTATACCCATATTAAACAATAGACTACGAAAGACTCATCAACCCCTCAATTGTAATTGTGTAAACATTTCACGCTTTTCTTTATAAGTGTCATTTATTGACATTGGATCGTTTATGACTGTCAATTTGTTAAATGTTTAATTTCTGTATACAACAAATAAATTATCCGTTTTTGCTTGTGAAAAGTATTTATCTAAATAATTGACTGCTTGCTATTTTAAATTTTTGAATAATATTCACTCTACACAAATCTCCATAGAGCAGTCAGCGTGCAGTTGTGTTTACTGTGGGCGTTACCTCTGTGGCACAGTAAGTCTGTGTATATCCAGGCTCTGGCTTCCCGTTCTGGGCTGGTCTTTGTCTGAATTGCACGTTGTGGCTCAAGGAATTGGCCTAGACCAAGTGACAAGCCATGATTTGGGCTGTACATTTTTAACAAAGCTTATTGTTCAAAGATTTTATTTTCATTGTATTCTTGCTGGTAGTAAATATTTTAATATTTTACGTTAAAACATAAAAGAATTTGTTCTAATTGTAGATAATCAAATTCCCCTTTTGAGGTAATGCAAATTTACTCGGCTTTTAATTTATTTTATGCTAACTTGGTTGGTGCGGTTTACTAGTTGACGATTTCAACTTGAAATAAAGGCTTACTTACGCAGCATTCAATTATACAGTACGAGAAAGGCAACTTGCACATGGATTTACTAAGTTTTCAATAGAGGATGGATGTATGTAGTGATTGTAATTTAGTTCCGTGTTCAAGGAACTTTGTTTGGTCCTGGTGAATAATAATTTTGTTGCACAATCTGGTACCAAGGACTGTCACTTGACTGTTTCTTAGTTTAAATTGTGCAACAACAAAACAGATCCATTGCAACTCCCTGTCACGAACTACTGGTAGGGTTACTAATGATCTGAAACATTCCAACGAAGCCAGTCAAGGAAGAAAGCCAAGTAGAAACTAAAGGCCTAATTACAAAGTTTTCAATAAAGGGTGCTTAAAGTGGTGATTGTAATTTAGTTCCTCTTCAAGCAACTTAGTTTGGTCCCAGTGAGAAATAATTAGCATGTGTGAATAAACTGCTGTGTGGGCCTAGTTACCTACTGTAGCTTCAGTTTTCCATGTTAAATCAATGTTTTTTATCTATTTATTGTATTAACTGTGATTCATTTTATATGTTTAACCTGCCTATTTATTTGTTTTATTCATTGTAAATAGTATTTAATGAGTAATTTTATTAATTTATTAACATTGCCCGCCTTTAGAATCATAACTAGTAATGTTATAAAATTGTTAAAATCTCAAACATATCAGAGTGAGCCAACCAGGCCTACCATGCTTGTATGTCGTCCTATTAGTTTTAGGGCTTGATTTAGCAAACTTTTTGATATAATTGTGACTTTGTCGATGCCATTGGTGAATATGACAGTAAATGGTTCTTGATTCATGCACAATCTGGTACCAAGGACTGTCACTTGACACTTGCTTAGTAAAAATTGTGCAACAACAAATCAGATCTGTTGCAACTCCTTGCCACTGGTCAACGTGGCAACATTGCACGTTGTTCTGAGTATGTAATGTTAGAACAACGTGCATACTCAATAGTTTTGGTTAGGTTAGGTTACTAATGATCTGAAACATTTAGAAAAAGCCAAGTAATAAAATAAAAACCTCTGGCATTTGCCCTTCCCTTTTGGGCTTGTTGGATAATGATTTGCATGGTAGGAAGTATACAGTAGAATTTTGATTAACCGTCACTCGTTTATCCGTCAGTCTCTGTTAACCGTCAGGGGTAAAATTAAAAATAGCGATTTTAAATACTGTGCCGCGAAGCAACTGCACAAATGTCCATTGCCGTCTGGTAGCGACTGCACGTCTATTGCCGCCCGGTAGCGACTGTACTGGAGGCGTGGTCAACCGGTCACCCCCCTCCCACGCTGTCACCACACCACTACTCTAGCCATCGTCCATCAGTGTGGCAGTAGCTGTTGTAGTGTTTGTGTCGTAGCGTTCTAGACGTAGTGTGTGTATTGTCTGTTTCGCGAGTTTTACTGTAGTGTGACCTACTGTACTGTTAATGATTTTATTTGTTAAGTTTGTTATTAAACCATAAATTATGTCTGAAAAACGTAAACAGGTTGGGCTTGAGCAAAAACTTGAAATTATCAAACGTTTGAAGAAGGGAGAGACAGCGACTAGCTTAGCTCAGGTTTATGGAGTTGGTAGAACAACAGTTAATGATTTGAAACGTGATTCTGAAAAAATTGAGCAACATGTTTCAAAAATGCATGACGGTGAAAGATAGGAAAACAATGAAACAAGCCAAATTCGATCAGTTAGACGATGCAATATATGAATGGTTTGTCCAAGCTAGGTGTCAGGGCATACCCCTCTCCGGCCCCATAGTAATGGCCAAAGCATCAGAGATGAACAAGAAACTACCAAATGGTGACCAAAATTTTAAAGCTAGTGTAGGCTGGCTAGATAAATTTTAATCTCGTCATGGTATTCGTCAACTGGATATTAGTGGAGAGAAGTTGAGTGCCAACAGTGCAGTTGTGGAAGAATTCAGAGAGGATTTTTTACGGCAAATTTCGAATCTGGGCTTGGTTAGAGAACAAGTGTACAATTGTGACGAGACTGGCCTAAATTGGAAAGCTTTACCTCAAAAAACATTGGCGTCCATCTCAGAGAAAACCGCCCCAGGATTTAAAATGCAAAAGGATCGCATAACCGTTATGGTTTGTGCAAATGCATCAGGTGAGCACCGATTGCTTTTGCTTGTGATCGGTAAATCTAAAAAACCACGTGCGTTCAAAAATGTAAATTTAAATGCTTTACCAGTGAACTACTACGCACTGAAGAGCGCTTGGATGGACAAAATAATATTTCATGAATGGTTTCATAAAATCTTTGTGCCGCAAGTAAAGGCTCATCTTGCAAGAAAGCAGCTGCATCAGGAAGCGTTACTCCTTTTAGACAACGCAACAATTGCGTTGCGTTGATGCATTCCCTTGCCGGTCTACAAAGTGATGACGGCAAGATAAAATGTCTCTTTCTGCCAGCAAACACTACCCCTCTAATTCAACCCATGGACCAGGGGATAATAGAGAATTTGAAACGCCGTTACAGAAAAGCTTTTATTGAAAGCGTCCTATCAACTGATTACAGCATGAGTGTTAAAGAGTTTTGGAGGAACTACACAATAAAGATGCAATCTACAACATTGCAAGCTCATGGGATGATCTCACGGTATCAAATCTGAAGAATGGTTGGAATAAATTGTGGCCTGAACCTACTGCTAATGTTCCTGAAGAAACTCAAAGCGTCAGTGTGGATGAAATTGTTAAACTGTGCAATAGTGGGAGGCAAAATAGCAGATGAAATTACAGACTGGTTGGAATGTGATCAATTGGATGGTGGCTTTGAAATGCTGAATGATGAAGAAATTATTTCTAGAGTGACTCATGACGAAGAAGAAACAAATGAAGACGATGATGAAGACTTAAGTCAGGAGCCAAAACCTACAACAAGCCACTCAGAAGTAGAAACAATGCTGACAAAATGTATAGATTGGTTCGAGCTGCAAGAGGAAGCTAATGCCACTCAGCTTCTACTTCTCCGCAAGATTCGTAGCATTGCCGCTCAAAAAGCTAGAGCTTCTAAAAAACAGAAGAATATGACTGATTTTTTTAAGGCTTAGGCCAATTTTTACATACAGGTGCTGTATTGTAAAATTGTTAACAGTACTGCATACATTAATTACAAATTTTGACAAAGTATAAAAATATATGTTGTACTGCACTGTATATTTTTTGTAATACATACTATAGGCCATACTGTATTATTTTTTGTGCAATACAAACTTCTTTATTATTCATTGTAAATGTTTTAATTTATATTTTTATTCCTTTTTCCAACTTAAATATAGTTTTTTAATGAGTTTACTACATAAAACGTACCATTTTGGTCATTTTAAAGACGATTTTCTGTTATCCGTCTATTCTATTATCCGTCACCGTCCCGGTCCCGACAGTGACAGTTAATAGAAGTTCTACTGTACATGTAATTTTTGCTTTATATATTAGTCCTACGTGTAAGACTAAATTCCCGTGTGAGGATTATGTTTGTGCTTTCTGTACTGTACCAAATTACGCTCTATACTGAAATTTGGTTAAGTATGTAGACTAAAAATCACTTTTAAAGCAATTAATATTACAACAATTGTCAAAGTTAATTAAAATAAATATTTATGATGAATTTAGAAAAAAAAGTTGTCAGGTTAACCTTTTTAAAACCCAACTTTTTTATTCTGCATACAGTGAAAATTATCAAAATTATCTCTAGCTCTAATTCTTTAAAAATCTGAACTTTAAATTGGCATAATTGTAGTAAATTAATAAAGTAAATTATTAAGAGGCTTTTAGATTGTCGAAGAGATTAGATGAAAAACGATGCCAGGTTCTATACTGCAGTTTGCTATTTAAGTTAATTTTTACCCTAGATTTTTAATGTGCTATGCATCATATCCAATTGCAAGTGGTGCCATAGAGCAGTCAGCATGCAGTTGCACTCAGCTGTGAGCGTTACCTCTGTGGCAGAGCAAGACTGTGTCTGTCTGGCTCTGACCTCCCGTTCTGGGTCGGTCCTAGTCTATATGGCACACCGTGACTCTGAGAGTTGGCTTGGTCTTTAGGTCCAAGCCATAGTTTGAGTCGTACATTTCTATAAACTTAAGAATCTATTCTCAAGCCATTATTTATTGAATTCATCATCATGAGCGTTAAAAAAAATGTAGTAAGTGTTAGATACACTTTGTTTGGCGAGTAATGAAGCTTAACCTTAGACGCAAATATAAGTTTCCTACCCTTTTGGGGGGGGGGGCTCATCAGTACTCATTGATCCTGCTTACATAACATATCTCACCGATGCAAATTTGGGCTTTCTCGGTACAAAAACCATTAAGAAAATATTCACCCGATTATTCCCAAATTAAAAAAAAGACACCCTTACAGGATTAGTCTTTATCAACATTTTTAAATTACGTAATTTTACTGCATAACAAATAGCAAATATTATTTAAATAATTTATTCTTTATGTTTGTTTTTATTTTCATACGGCGAGAAATATAACTATATGTAGGGCATCTTATATTTTTTAATACCACTAAATTTAAAAATTTGTAAACTCTGTTTACTCAATTGGTAATTGTACTTTTACCTGCATGTCATATCACAATCCACTTGCAAAGTACATGTAGAGTGAGACACAGGGCCAGTATCCGCAGGATCACGCTTCAACGACTTTGTGCTATTATACTCCTCCCACCCCAAGGTGGTATGGGGAAGGGTTGTGTGTGTGTTGTAATTCACAGTTTAGAGGCACAGCCAACGCTGCATAGCGAAATTGGGTTGTCCCTAATGCCGGCCACACCACCTAATAACAGAGTACAGTAATTCATTGTAAGGTGATTCTTGAAATTCGCATGGTTAGAATTGACTAGATGGGTCATTCTTAACGGTATAAGATATTTTTTTTAAATTGAACATAATTTTTTTATTTATAAGTATATCTGCTTAGAATGAAGTTTTGGTAAAATTGAAAGAAAAAAATAAAAAGCTTTAACCATCAACAAGTGTTTAAAATTTCATATATTTAGTGTATTATATTTGAAGATAAATGGATCTTTGGATAAGGCTAAAGTCTCAATGATTATTAATTTAAACAATTGGTACTTCTGACAAGAAGTGAAGAAACATTTACATGAGAGACTAGGAATTTAAAGATTTGAGTTGATGAAGTAAGTAATACCACTGTACGTGTATGGGTGGGTGGGTGGGTCAATACCACTGTACGTGTATGGGTGGGTGAGTGGGTCAATACCACTGTACGTGTATGTGTGGGTGGGTGGGTTAATACCACTGTACGTCTATGGGTGTGTGTGTGGGTCAATACCACTGTACGTGTATGGGTGGGTGAGTGGGTCAATACCACTGTACGTGTATGTGTGGGTGGGTGGGTTAATACCACTGTACGTGTATGTGTGGGTGGGTGGGTCAATACCACTGTACGTGTATGTGTGGGTGGGTGGGTCAATACCACCATACGTGTATGGGTGGGCGGGTGGGTTAGTAGCACCGTACGTGTATGGGTGGGCGGGTGGGTTAGTACCACCGTATGTGTATGGGTGGGTGGGTGGGTTAGTAGCACCGTACGTGTATGGGTGGGTGGGTGGGTTAGTACCACCGTTCGTGTATGGGTGGGTGGGTGGATTAGTACCACCGTACGTGTATGGGTGGGCGGGTGGGTTAGTACCACCGTACGTGTATGGGTGGGCGGGTGGGTTAGTACCACCAGACGTGTATGGGTGGGCGGGTGGGTTAGTACTACCATACGTGTATGGGTGAGCGGGTGGGTTAGTACTACCGTACGTGTATGGGTGGGTGGGTGGGTTAGTACTATTGTACGTGTATGGGTGGGCGGGTGGGTTAGTACCACCGTACGTGTATACCTTAATTTGTGTTTATGCTAAAATACGTATACATACGTATAAATACGTATAGCCTTTGTAGCTCTCTTATTTGTTTAGGTAATTTATTGAAAATTGAGGAGCTAAATAGTTATAGCTAGTTCTGAAAACAACCTTTTTTGCCTTAGGTGTTCTAATGCAACCACGAAAGACATTTCTAGTGTTGTAGGATAATTCTTCATGACCTCGGTTACCATTTCTAACATAAAATATTTTCAAGACTTTAAAGACAAACAAATGTATAATTAATTGCTAATATTTTCAATTCCTGGTAAAACGGTAAAGAAGCCTCTCTTTTATGGTTTTTTTGTTTGTTTTTTATATCACACATAAGAAATAATTTTGCGTAGTTCATAGTTTGCCAATAAAATTTTTTTAAGAAGCGCCTTGACATAATAAATCAGACTCATAGATATTTTACTATAGATACAAGTACACCTATTATGAATTACACTATTATTATGAAAGTACACCTCTGGGTTGGATGTATATTTAAAACTAAAACAAGGTTGTTCATTAATTTGCCAGGACAATTTATTCTACATTAATGCACATTTATATTTGAGTTGATGAAGTAACTTCCTCTGGGTTGGATGTATATTTAAAACTAAAACAAGGTTGTTCATTAATTTGCCAGGACAATTTATTCTACATTAATGCACATTTATATTTGAGTTGATGAAGTAACTTCCTCTGGGTTGGATGTATATTTAAAACTAAAACAAGGTTGTTCATTAATTTGCCAGGACAATTTATTCTACATTAATGCACATTTATATTATTATTATTATTTTTTTTAAGAGCCTCACCAAGTAGGTTACATGGGTTTGCTGATCTATACTATTTGTGAACCTTAACATTCAACAAAGCATATCAGTTCTGTGGGGATAGAAACCTTGGGTTTATTATGTTATAGTTTTTAAGTCATTGCTGAAGAAATATTGGTATGAATAACTTGAAACACTGATCAAAGTAAAATCTTATGTGACAGGCTTGTGGCAAATGCTTTTAAGACACTGTTGTGAGATAATATTTGCTTTTTCAAGTTTGCTCAATCACTATTTAGTTACTAAGATGCAGCACAATATATGGCCAAGTGCTTAAGGCTATGATGTGTTTTCAAGGTATAGTTTGTATAAATAAAATGGTCTGAGATGGCGAAGAAATGTGTTTTACTTTAGTAGATAGCAAACAAAACTTAATAATGTTTGAGAAAATGAATTTTTTTTTCTAAGAAATATCTAAAAGCTTAGTTTAGTAGTTTCATTTTGTAATGAAAATAATTTTTTATCGTAGGATAAATTTAATTAACTGACAAACTAAGAGAAATGATTAGGTACTTTTTTTTAAAATTTGATCATTGTTCTTTTAGAAGTGAGCTTTAACTACATTTTCAGTAACGTTTTAAAAATACTATTTTACTCATAATATATGAGGACAGAAATAATATTTAAAGGCATAGCTACTTTTAAATTGAACAACTTTTTAAAGTCTCGATGATTATCTTATCAATTGGTACTTCTGAAAAATATAATGAAGAAACTGTTGAATGAGAGACTTCATTCCTTAAAGTTTTATCTGCTGACATAATCATCACTTTTACGATGAAGAAAAACATTGTATGTGTTATATGGGGTTGTTTTTAGACATGGTGTTTTATTATTGACACTGCTTTAGATCTTTACAGTAGTTATGAATAATTATTTATTTTTTGTATAAATACTGTTTTAAGGATATTCTACAAATATGATACCATTTAAATGGCAATTTTAAGTCTTCATTGTGTTTCCTTTTTCTCAATGCTAATGTGTATTTTTTGGGACTGTATAGTTACTTATTATGAATTGGAGGTATATACTCAGCTCGGTAATGTCTAAGTCTCATCGACTATTTTACTGTACTATAATGTTATATGATTCATGGAGTTTAACAATACCAACAGTCTCTTGTACACTATTTGTAAGTAATTTAATTCACGTAAAGTTCTGGTTGATTCATGCAAATTGTGTATAATACATATACTGCAGACCTAAGGTAGATTAGTTTTATGTTTTATGTTCAAGCAACTTTATTGAGCTATAACAGGACCAAGTAAATAATAATTTCCTTGCACAATCTGGTACCAAGGACTGTCACTTGACTGTTTCTTAGTTAAAATTGTGCATCAACAAATCAGATCTATTGCAACTCCTTGTCACGAACTACTGGTAGGGTTACTAATGATCTGAGACATCCAAAAGAAGCCAATAAAGAAAAACAAGTGAAAACTAAATGCCTAATTACAAAGTTTCTGAGTGAGGGTGTTAGTATGTAGTGATTGTAATCTAGTTTTATGTTCGAGCAACTTTATTGAGCTATAACAGGACCAAGTAAATAATAATTTCCTTGCACAATCTGGTACCAAGGACTGTCACTTGACTGTTTCTTAGTTAAAATTGTGCAACAACAAATCAGATCTGTTGCAACTCCCTGTCACGAACTACTGGTAGGGTTACTAATGATCTGAGACATCCAAAAGAAGCCAATGAAGAAAAACAAGTGAAAACTAAATGCCTAATTACAAAGTTTCTGAGTGAGGGTGTTAGTATGTAGTGATTGTAATCTAGTTTTATGTTCGAGCAACTTTATTGAGCTATAACAGGACCAAGTAAATAATAATTTCCTTGCACAATCTGGTACCAAGGACTGTCACTTGACTGTTTCTTAGTTAAAATTGTGCAACAACAAATCAGATCTATTGCAACTCCTTGTCACGAACTACTGGTAGGGTTACTAATGATCTGAGACATCCAAAAGAAGCCAATGAAGAAAAACAAGTGAAAACTAAATGCTTATTACAAAGTTTCCTAGTGAGGGTGTTAGTATGTAGTGATTGTAATCTAGTTTTATGTTCGAGCAACTTTATTGAGCTATAACAGGACCAAGTAAATAATAATTTCCTTGCACAATCTGGTACAAAGGACTGTCACTTGACTGTTTCTTAGTTTAAATTGTGCAACAACAAAACAGATCTATTGCAACTCCCTGTCACGAACTACTGGTAGGGTTACTAATGATCTGAAACATTCCAACGAAGCCAGTCAAGGAAGAAAGCCAAGTAGAAACTAAAGGCCTAATTACAAAGTTTTCAATAAAGGGTGCTTAAAGTGGTGATTGTAATTTAGTTCCTCTTCAAGCAACTTAGTTTGGTCCCAGTGAGAAATAATTAGCATGTGTGAATAAACTGCTGTGTGGGCCTAGTTACCTACTGTAGCTTCAGTTTTCCATGTTAAATCAATGTTTTTTATCTATTTATTGTATTAACTGTGATTCATTTTATATGTTTAACCTGCCTATTTATTTGTTTTATTCATTGTAAATAGTATTTAATGAGTAATTTTATTAATTTATTAACATTGCCCGCCTTTAGAATCATAACTAGTAATGTTATAAAATTGTTAAAATCTCAAACATATCAGAGTGAGCCAACCAGGCCTACCATGCTTGTATGTCGTCCTATTAGTTTTAGGGCTTGATTTAGCAAACTTTTTGATATAATTGTGACTTTGTCGATGCCATTGGTGAATATGACAGTAAATGGTTCTTGATTCATGCACAATCTGGTACCAAGGACTGTCACTTGACACTTGCTTAGTAAAAATTGTGCAACAACAAATCAGATCTGTTGCAACTCCTTGCCACTGGTCAACGTGGCAACATTGCACGTTGTTCTGAGTATGCAATGTTAGAACAACGTGCATACTCAATTGGTTAGGTTAGGTTAGGTTACTAATGATCTGAAACATTTAGAAAAAGCCAAGTAATAAAATAAAAACCTCTGGCATTTGCCCTTCCCTTTTGGGCTTGTTGGATAATGATTTGCATGGTAGGAAGTATACAGTAGAACTTTGATTAACCGTCACTCGTTTATCCGTCAGTCTCTGTTAACCGTCAGGGGTAAAATTAAAAATAGCGATTTTAAATACTGTGCCGCGAAGCAACTGCACAAATGTCCATTGCCGTCCGGTAGCGACTGCACGTCTATTGCCGCCCGGTAGCGACTGTACTGGAGGCGTGGTCAACCGGTCACCCCCCTCCCACGCTGTCACCACACCACTACTCTAGCCATCGTCCATCAGTGTGGCAGTAGCTGTTGTAGTGTTTGTGTCGTAGCGTTCTAGACGTAGTGTGTGTATTGTCTGTTTCGCGAGTTTTACTGTAGTGTGACCTACTGTACTGTTAATGATTTTATTTGTTAAGTTTGTTATTAAACCATAAATTATGTCTGAAAAACGTAAACAGGTTGGGCTTGAGCAAAAACTTGAAATTATCAAACGTTTGAAGAAGGGAGAGACAGCGACTAGCTTAGCTCAGGTTTATGGAGTTGGTAGAACAACAGTTAATGATTTGAAACGTGATTCTGAAAAAATTGAGCAACATGTTTCAAAAATGCATGACGGTGAAAGATAGGAAAACAATGAAACAAGCCAAATTCGATCAGTTAGACGATGCAATGTATGAATGGTTTGTCCAAGCTAGGTGTCAGGGCATACCCCTCTCCGGCCCCATAGTAATGGCCAAAGCATCAGAGATGAACAAGAAACTACCAAATGGTGACCCAAATTTTAAAGCTAGTGTAGGCTGGCTAGATAAATTTTAATCTCGTCATGGTATTCGTCAACTGGATATTAGTGGAGAGAAGTTGAGTGCCAACAGTGCAGTTGTGGAAGAATTCAGAGAGGATTTTTTACGGCAAATTTCGAATCTGGGCTTGGTTAGAGAACAAGTGTACAATTGTGACGAGACTGGCCTAAATTGGAAAGCTTTACCTCAAAAAACATTGGCGTCCATCTCAGAGAAAACCGCCCCAGGATTTAAAATGCAAAAGGATCACATAACCGTTACGGTTTGTGCAAATGCATCAGGTGAGCACCGATTGCTTTTGCTTGTGATCGGTAAATCCAAAAAACCACGTGCGATCAAATTGTAAATTTAAATGCTTTACCAGTGAACTACTACGCACTGAAGAGCGCTTGGATGGACAAAATAATATTTTATGAATGGTTTCATAAAATCTTTGTGCCGCAAGTAAAGGCTCATCTTACAAGAAAGCAGCTGCATCAGGAAGCGTTACTCCTTTTAGACAACGCAACAATTGCGTTGCGTTGATGCATTCCCTTGCCGGTCTACAAAGTGATGACGGCAAGATAAAATGTCTCTTTCTGCCAGCAAACACTACCCCTCTAATTCAACCCATGGACCAGGGGATAATAGAGAATTTGAAACGCCGTTACAGAAAAGCCTTTATTGAAAGCGTCCTATCAACTGATGACAGCATGAGTGTTAAAGAGTTTTGGAGGAACTACACAATAAAGATGCAATCTACAACATTGCAAGCTCATGGGATGATCTCACGGTATCAAATCTGAAGAATGGTTGGAATAAATTGTGGCCTGAACCTACTGCTAATGTTCCTGAAGAAACTCAAAGCGTCAGTGTGGATGAAATTGTTAAACTGTGCAATAGTGGGAGGCAAAATAGCAGATGAAATTACAGACTGGTTGGAATGTGATCAATTGGATGGTGGCTTTGAAATGCTGAATGATAAAGAAATTATTTCTAGAGTGACTCATGACGAAGAAGAAACAAATGAAGACGATGATGGAGACTTAAGTCAGGAGCCAAAACCTACAACAAGCCACTCAGAAGTAGAAACAATGCTGACAAAATGTATAGATTGGTTCGAGCTGCAAGAGGAAGCTAATGCCACTCAGCTTCTACTTCTCCGCAAGATTCGTAGCATTGCCGCTCAAAAAGCTAGAGCTTCTAAAAAAACAGAAGAAGAAGACTGACTTTTTTAAGGCTTAGGCCAATTTTTACATACAGGTGCTGTATTGTAAAATTGTTAACAGTACTGCATACATTAATTACAAATTTTGACAAAGTATAAAAATATATGTTGTACTGCACTGTATATTTTTTGTAATACATACTATAGGCCATACTGTATTATTTTTTGTGCAATATAAACTTCTTTATTATTCATTGTAAATGTTTTAATTTATATTTTTATTCCTTTTTCCAACTTAAAATATAGTTTTTTAATGAGTTTACTACATAAAACGTACCATTTTGGTAATTTTAAAGACGATTTTCTGTTATCCGTCTATTCTATTATCCGTCACCGTCCCGGTCCCGACAGTGACAGTTAATAGAAGTTCTACTGTACATGTAATTTTTGCTTTATATATTAGTCCTACGTGTAAGACTAAATTCCCGTATGAGGATTATGTTTGTGCTTTCTGTACTGTACCAAATTACGCCCTATACTGAAATTTGGTTAAGTATGTAGACTAAAAATCACTTTTAAAGCAATTAATATTACAACAATTGTCAAAGTTAATTAAAATAAATATTTATGATGAATTTAGAAAAAAAGTTGTCAGGTTAACCTTTTTAAAACCCAACTTTTTTATTCTGCATACAGTGAAGATTATCAAAATTATCTCTTTAGCTCTAATTCTTTAAAAATCTGAACTTTAAATTGGCATAATTGTAGTAAATTAATAAAGTAAATTATTAAGAGGCTTGTAGATTGTCGAAGAGATTAGATGAAAAACGATGCCAGGTTCTATACTGCAATTTGCTATTTAAGTTAATTTTTACCCTAGATTTTTAATATGCTATGCATCATATCCAATTGCAAGTGGTGCCATAGAGCAGTCAGCATGCAGTTGCACTCAGCTGTGAGCGTTACCTCTGTGGCAGAGCAAGACTGTGTCTGTCTGGCTCTGACCTCCCGTTCTGGGTCGGTCCTAGTCTATATGGCACACCGTGACTCTGAGAGTTGGCTTGGTCTTTAGGTCCAAGCCATAGTTTGAGTCGTACATTTCTATAAACTTAAGAATCTATTCTCAAGCCATTATTTATTGAATTCATCATCATGAGCGTTAAAAAAAATGTAGTAAGTGTTAGATACACTTTGTTTGGCGAGTAATGAAGCTTAACCTTAGACGCAAAGATATGTTTCCTACCATTTGGGGGGGGGGGGGGCTCATCAGTACTCATTGATCCTGCTTACATAACATATCTCACTGATGCAAATTTGGGCTTTCTCGGTACAAAAACCATTAAGAAAATATTAACCCGATTATTCCCAAATTAAAAAAAGGATTAATCTTTATCAACATTTTTAAATTACGTAATTTTACTGCATAACAAATAGCAAATATTATTTAAATAATTTATTCTTTATGTTTGTTTTTATTTTCATATGGCGAGAAATATAACTATATGTAGGTTATCTTATATTTTTTTAATACCACTAGATTTAAAAATTTGTAAACTCTGTTTACTCAATTGGTAATTGTACTTTTACTTGCATGTCATATCACAATCCACTTGCAAAGTACATGTAGAGTGAGACACAGGGCCAGTATCCGCAGGATCACGCTTCAACGACTTTGTGCTATTATACTCCTCCCACCCCAAGGTGGTATGGGGAAGGGTTGTGTGTGTATTGTAATTCACAGTTTAGAGGCACAGCCAACGCTGCATAGCGAAATTGGGTTGTCCCTAATGCCGGCCACACCACCTAATAACAGAGTACAGTAATTCATTGTAAGGTGATTCTTGAAATTCGCATGGGTAGAATTGACTAGATGGGTCATTCTTACCGGTATAAGATAATACCTCTGCTGTGTGGGCATAGTTTTAGCTTGAGTTTACCACGTTAAGTTCAATGGTTTTTATCTATTGATTGTGATTCTTTTTTGTATGTAACCTACTTATCTATTTGTTTGGTGTATTATTGTAAATAGTATTTAATGAGTACTATGGGATATAATTTTTATATATTTATATTTCTAAGGAACAGTTGAACTGAGGACAGTATCCAGACTACACTCATATCATCATTCATATTCACCTTAAAATAAGCACAACGTTGTGTCAGCGTCTCGTATGTAAGAATTTAGTTTGCAAGTAACTGTCAAAATAATGTATGGTTCAATAATGTTGGATAGGTAATCTGTGCATGATCACTGGAGGGCGTAACTTGGGGCGAGTGGGCACAGTGGTCAACAGAGAACGTCACCCTGGGTCTTTCGACATTGTCCACATCAAGGATGCTAATGGCCACACATTTGCCACCAGGTAATTCTACAAAACCACATTTTAAAAATGTTTTCAAGCAATCGAGAGTGATTTTGGGATTATTGACTTACAAATGTTATGTGTATTTTCCACGGTGACTAAAGAAAAATGTTGTTTGTGCACCTTCCAAGGTGACTCGAGAAAAACCTGTTTATTGTACTCAATGAATGTTGGGTCTTGAATACAGTCCATGGTAGAAAAGGTATATAAAACATTACTTTTATACTAATTAAAAGCTATGATTTCATTAACTCAGTTATTGATATTCATCCATTTGCCTTCATTGAGGAGCTTTTACTATTGGAATCTTAACGCTAAGATAAAAAAGTGGCAGTATACTTTCTCTTACATTTAACGTTGTATTTTTAATGTCTCTTATTGAAGTATACTATAATCATGTGGTGTAAAAGCCTCTATTACAGTATATGATTCTTAGAGTACATCGTAAATAACCTCAAAACACTGGTTTACTTGTTTTAATTTATGAAGTAAAATTAGTTTAATAATCATTGACAACTCTAATTACCCGTACCCTGGTAATTTGACAATCATAATAAGCTGGTAATTTGGACTTGAAGATGTGTTATTTTGACTTGTTTAGAGAATTTAATATTCAGTTTACAGCTGTTCTGTAATAACTTTACACTAATTACTATGTACATTAACTAACTAAATCATAGGTACAAATTACTACTCATAGTATTTACAGGTTACATTTGGGGCACTAGGCCTAAGATTTCAGAATTTGTATTTAATGATAAATTTAAATATCAGTGAAAATCATACTTTTATTTATTTGTACAACAATGCCCTGCTTTGAGTTACCATCGTGACTTTGATTTATGTAGAGAAAGAAAAGTGATAACTATCACAATAAACTGCTAATTTACCAATGCAATTGGAACATGTAATTTTGGATTGACACATAGAAAATCTTAGTGCCATAATATGTAATTTGAGTGCATTAACTATAATAAAACCAAATATAAACTGTTCAAAGGGATACCTTGTGTCGTGGTCAATATCGAAGCTGTAGTAAATTATATGTTTTCTACAGTCAAAACTTGACCAACAACAAATTTTATCTTTGGTCACTGAGAGGCTACGTGCCTGCCCAGTATTACCCAAGGTAAAGACAGATTATAATTATTATAACCAACCATTTAATGTTCAGAACCTCATACTCTCCCGTTTCATCTAAAACACAAAATATATTTACGTTGACATTATTATTTATTTGTCTTGGCACCATTAAAATGGTGCTGGTTTCTCTGACTAAAATAACATCAGTTTTTGAAGAGCAATGACAAGTTTTTCTGTTGTCGCTGTTATCTGAAAATGAACTTTTGAATATTTAAGGAATCTGCCAAAGAGTCACTGGCTGTATTTACTTTAGGAATGTTGTTCTTATTCTTACTAGTAATTGGAGAAAAATCATCACTTTGCTGTCTCAATGATGACTTGCATGTATTACATGATTTATTTTGCGATAAAAACAAACTTAACTGAGACAATTCTGTAATGTCTGTGTTGGAATAATTGAACTCTTACAATTAAAAACCTGATTACTTTTATGGTACAGTTGACTCACGATAACTTGAATCTCACGGGAACGTCGTATTTTTTCGAGTTAGGTGTAATTCGACTTATGACTAGTTCGAGTAAAAGAGGTTACTTCGAGTGAAATTCGACTTATAGAGTCTACAAACAAACTATCTACAGGAGTATAGCTTGATAAATTCCAGTTTCAGGGATACAATTTTGTTGTATATTGCCCTACAGCCATTACATAATTAAGATATTCTAAGTTTAATTTATGGTTACAACATTTTGAATTACTACACATTTAATGAATTACTACGTCTACTACAGCATAAGAAAATGACGTAAAAAACAAAATACAGTACATAATTTTAAAACATCAATTTAATTAATTAAACACTGTTGTAATGGTTTAATTAGATTTTTAAAAATCAGTAATCTTCTTTTGCTTCAAGTTTATTGCAACTTGTAAGTCTGTCTTATTTTCAATTAACACTACAGCAGAAAACACTGTCTGGCACATCATTTGAGTTTTCTAAGAAAGTACAAATGACATGAACAGCACCTTTGGCCTCCTTAGATGTAACATTTAACTTCTCTAATACTACTTCATATGAAGCATTGTCATCAGCATTTAATGATTGCACAATATCATCATCAGATAAAACTCCTGAGACTGCTACTTCTTCGTCAACAAGTACGAAAGTAATATCTGATGGCAAATTAGTGTTTCCCACATCCCAAGCATTCTCTGAGTTGAGATTTAAATCTTGTTGATTGTCATTTTTATCAATGCCATCTTGATTTGGAGAGGTAAATCCATATGATTTGAAAAAGATGGATACTGTTTGCTGAGTAACACTTCTCCAAGATTTCTCAATAAATTTAATAGCCTGTAACAGATTTCCAGAGCACTCTTGACCTTCCTCGATGTCTGTAATAAATGTTCGTACTACTTTGGTTCTGTATAAAACTGTAAAGTTTTTTATAATGTTCTGATCTAAGGGTTGAAGCTTAAATGTGGTGTTAGCTGGAAGAAACTGTACTTTAACTCATTTAAGAGGAGGGATGATGTGCGCGCTGCAGTTATTAATAAATAAAATGATTTTACGCTTATTTTTGCCCATTTGTTTGTCTATTCTATTCAGCCACGAAGCAAAAAGCTTAGCATTCATCCATGCTTTTTTATTTGCTTCCTAATCAACTGGGAGGGACTTAATAAGCATGGGACTTAATAAACCAATAAGCATGGGCTTTAGTTTTTCTTCACCTGTCTTTTTAGCTGCAAGTAAAAGTGTAATGCGCTCTTAGCTGTTCTTACCTTCATGGCACTACCATGTTTAAACTCATAAGTTTTCTCAGGCAGGCACTTAAAAATCAGGGTGGTTTTATCTGCATTGAAGACATTTTTTGGGTGATAGTCTTTCAAGGTGTCTAATAATAAAGCTTTTCATTCTTCACACATACATCATTTATTGGATCAAAAGCTGATAATTTATATTATAACCAGACATTTCACCCATGTTTTTTTTTATTTTCATTCTAATCATTTCTTACTTTATTAAATGAAGCATTGCTTGAAAATCAGATCATAATAAAACGTGTATTTTTTTAATTGAATTTAAACATTTTTAACTATAAATAGGCTGTTGCCTTACTGGTATTTTAATGAATTAAACACTGCATCTGTATGAAGATGAATCATTGCCTGTTATATATACCATATATTTTATCCGGGAAATTTTTTAAAAATCAGTTTATTGATTTATTTCTCATTTTAATGTGATTGAACATAATAGCAACTTGAAACTTTTGTTGTTTTTATTATGATATTTCTTGGTTGGAACGGTTGAAAACAAAAAAAATTAATATTCATTAAACTTTTAATGGGTTTAGAATACTTTAATTATAAGAAAACCTTATGTAGTAAAAAAGATAATTTGTTCTGTTAGTCTACACACTAATTGGAAACATGTTAATGTGTGAACGATCAAGATGTATATTGTTGTATGATAGTAACAGTTTCACTGAAAAGGCAATTCCTGTATAAGTCCTGCATGTAATCATTCACGATTGATGATAATTTTTGGAACAGACTAAAATGAAATAATTTTAAAAGGTAATTTAATAGGGTAGTTTTTCTCTTTTAAAAGTATATCAATTAACATAAGCCACTTTTTGGGAAGAACTTGGTTAAAACAAAATTTACCTGCTTTAAAATCAGTTCAGTTTAGCTATTAAAAATTTGCTAGTCTAGATGTTCTGTATATTATAGAAATTATTAGCTAAAAGCTATAATTTGTCTCAATGATGCCATGTATGTATATTAGCTCTATATGATTGGCAGTGATCAGATTAACCACAACTGAGAGACAATTTGCTTTTATAAATTCACAGGTTAAATTTGGGCACTAGGCCTAGGATTTCAGTAGTACTGAAAGGAAAGGAAAGCAGAATACCTGATAAACTTGGTAGACAATGATATCTTGTTCATTAAGTTGAAGAGGATCTAGAAACTCTTTGTAATCTATTAGTCTGTTTATATCATGTGATATTGTGGGATTGAGTAAACAAATCTTTCCTGCAGTTCCAATAATGTTCAGCATCAAAATATCAAAATATTCAGTAATTGGGTCATCTGATATCCAAGCAGGTGCCAATACTTCAAATTTAGCTAACAATGAAGCAGTTTTATTTTGTAATAGTTTATTTTCCTGAGTGAGTCTTTTATTGATTTCTAAATCATTTTTCAGATCAAGAAAATCATTGTAGTTACAGTTATTTTTTAATACAAAAGTGTTTTTATCACAAGTAGACCTTAATGTGTTATTTTTATTGTTTTGAGTGAATAACTGAGTTTGAGGCAGCAGACTACTTTCTGTTGAAGGCAATTCAATAGATACTAATGAACTACAAAGAGATATTTCCTGGCTGGTACTGCTATTATTTACCTATGAATTTTTAATAAAACTTTCTTCACTGGTTTCACTTGAAAGTTGTGTCTCCACTACTTTGCTTAAAGAACCGTTGATTTTGCTCTTGCAATCATTTTTGGAAAGGCTCACATTAGGTTTATTTTTTCTGTGAGAATTTTCATTAAAACTAACATCAGCCTCTTTCATGGCCTGGTAATTTTTTTATTTTTTAAGTTACCTAGTCTTGATTTATTTTCCTTATAACTACAAACATCTATTTCTTTTACAATTGCAGTTTCTTTTGTGGCGTAAAAAACTACTTTATATTTAGGTAGTTTAGAGCTTAGATCAGTACTATGAATAACAGCTGGCCAATAAATGTTCTTAAAACAAATATTCTTAATAATATTGAGCAGTTTATTTGCACAACAAACTTTAAATTAAAATTCTTTTAAATGGACAGACTGGTCTTCATCAATGGGACTGATAAGATGAGTTCAGAAACAAGGTCAAGGTCGAGCTCAAAGAACACGGCCTATATATGGAACAAGTTTGTTCAGGTGTCACAGTATGTCAGTTGTCTTTATCAGGCTGACTTTTGTAGTGGAGCATTAGTTGACATTTATTTTATATTTCCTTTATTATATTAAAAACTTACTAGGAAAAATAAGCATGCAAGGGTTGTAAATACCCTCAAATAGCTTAAATAATGTCTATCAATGCATACTATCAAACTTTAATAGTTTTTACTGTTCTTAATCCACATTAATTTTCTAGCCCTATCTCATCTAAGTAAAATCTTTCACTGTGTATATAGTTATTATTTAAAAGTTTCCAATCAGAACTACTGAATAAGAAAAGTGCAAAATGAAGTTTAAAACATTTCTAGTTTTAAATTATCCTCTAAACATAACCAATACACTTATATTGTCCAAAATACCTCAGACCACAACTAACTTCTTACATACTTGAAATCACTTACAGACAGAATACACTTGAGTCTGTCACGTTCAAATTCTGTATTTTGTCATTATTATAATTTGAAGCCAAACTGTATAAAATATTGCTTCTGAAATCTTAAGTTAAAATGGGTCAACAAAAAAGAGTTACAATAGCGCCAACATTTATTGCATACATGCCTTGTTTGGTGTAATGACAACATTTTACTGAATTGCCATTGTCAATGCATCATATATCATAGTTACAATAGCGCCAACTATTTACATTTATTGCATACATGCCTTGTTTGGTGTAATGACAACATTTTACTGAATTGCCATTGTCAATGCATCATATATCATAGTTACAATAGCGCCAACTATTTACATTTATTGCATACATGCCTTGTTTGGTGTAATGACAACATTTTACTGAATTGCCATTGTCAATGCATCATATATCATAGTTACAATAGTGCCAACTATTTACATTTATTGCTTACATGCCTTGTTTGGTGTAATGACAACATTTTACTGAATTGCCATTGTCAATGCATCATATATCATAGTTACAATAGCGCCAACTATTTACATTTATTGCATACATGCCTTGTTTGGTGTAATGACAACATTTTACTGAATTGCCATTGTCAATGCATCATATATCATAGTTACAATAGCGCCAACTATTTACATTTATTGCATACATGCCTTGTTTGGTGTAATGACAACATTTTACTGAATTGCCATTGTCAATGCATCATATATCATAGTTACAATAGCGCCAACTATTTACATTTATTGCTTACATGCCTTGTTTGGTGTAATGACAACATTTTACTGAATTTCTATTGTCAATGCATCATATATCATAGTTACAATAGCGCCAACTATTTACATTTATTGCATACATGCCTTGTTTGGTGTAATGACAACATTTTACTGAATTGCCATTGTCAATGCATCATATATCATAGTTACAATAGCGCCAACTATTTACATTTATTGCATACATGCCTTGTTTGGTGTAATGACAACATTTTACTGAATTGCCATTGTCAATGCATCATATATCATAGTTACAATAGCGCCAACTATTTACATTTATTGCATACATGCCTTGTTTGGTGTAATGACAACATTTTACTGAATTGCCATTGTCAATGCATCATATATCATAGTTACAATAGCGCCAACTATTTACATTTATTGCATACATGCCTTGTTTGGTGTAATGACAACATTTTACTGAATTGCCATTGTCAATGCATCATATATCATAGTTAAATTATAATTAGTCTTCACTTAAAAAAAAAAAATTGTAGTCAAATTTACAAACAGTTGATTCTTCTCCTGAATTTGCTTATGCAAATTTGACAATACTGATATATTGCTTGAAAATTAAAGAAAAAAAAAACAAATTTTACAGACGCCTAACTGTAAATAAATACTGTGCGTCAGTGGAGCATCAAATCAAATGTATTATTCTCTAACATTCAAGTATAATATATCTTAAGGTTTTTGAAGCCTAACAGTTGGTATCCAATACAATGATAAAACTGTAAACAGATAGGGTATAGCATCCAATTAAATGTACTATTATCCAACATCAAATATACCTTTGGCGTTTTTTAAGCCAAAATCCTTTAAAAATATGTTTGCATAAGAACATGAACCAATTTCAACCAACTTGTGTGGCCAAAGACCAAGAACCTTGAAAGCTACAATAAGATAAGCAGCTAAAAGTATAAAAGTAATAAAAACTCCAAAAACCGTGGGTGGAAATTCACAGGTGATGTAGAGAGAGTCACCTATTGACGTTTTAGGTTGATCTCTCTCCACAAGGCTGAGAAAACAGAATAAGTCAATTTTTAATTATTTTAAACCTAAAGTTGTTGATGCTTTTCTAAATTTTCTGTGCATTCTGCCTATGAGAAGCCAAGTGAAACCATTGATTCTCTTGGTGAAAACCTTGGCAAACAGAATTACCAGACCAGGTTAACTATAGGTATGATATTGCTTAATAAAGCCTTGTTTGGGACAGTTAAACATTTTATTTATATAATATAAATGAATATAATGCTTTTCAGCTATATTTTATGGACCTTCCTCTCCTTACAGTATATTTAATAATTAATTGTCCTTGCTAATTTGATAATTTTTAATCTATACATTTAATTTAGTAATGCGAATTGGTTGCGTGAAAAATTCCAAGCGCTACATTCCACCTACGGCCTTCAATAATGGCTGATTTTAAAGCTCTGATATTGTAGATGGCGGGAAGAATAAAAGTTTTGCAATTTGCCTTTAGAGCTTTGCCCCATTGGCCTTCAAAGTTCCCATGTTGTTGATCTTATGTGAAGAAAGTTTCTAACATTTGTTTTTGACTTATTGAGTCCAGCTGTCAATAAGACAAGTTGAATATTTCAGCTGTTAAACCTTTAAGAAGCTGGTGTTTACACATAGCCAACTTTGCATTTAGTAAAGTAAAATCCCCAGACGGAATTAAATTTATTCAGTAATTGTTTATTGAAAATACGGTCGACAAAAACAACAAAATAAACAATCCTTAACACAAAAAATATAGTGTACAGAGAAATTTTAACACAACAATAATACTTGATTAATCTGTATTATTACAAAACTATAAATAATTAAATATTATACAACCCTTTGATCGCCGAGGAATGATGTTGTGTCCCAGAACTGCCGGGCCCAGTTGCGCTAGCGCTACTAACAGGCGCCGAGCCGACTCGGTGATGTGTTACCCAAAACCGCCAAGCCATTTTCAGCCGATTTTGCATAAGTACAAATAAATATTTGCAGTTTCACTAATTTTAAAAAGATAGAATAATGTTTTTGATATCATTATTTTTGTGAAAATGTAATATGTATGAAGATGGTTTTATGTTTTTAATTTAATTTAGAGTCAAAAATAAAAAATAACTAACAAAATTAAGTTAAATATTCATAATTTTTAATTTTTCAAATTCAATAACATTATTAATACTTAAAAATAAACATAACACTCTCACTCTTTATTGTAAAACAACTAATGAAGAACGTTACCTGTGAGTTTGAGCTAGAAGTACTCATAAATAACATTGAGTTTTTAATTTTAACGAAATTTGTATATTTAGAAAAAATCTTTATAATACTTATGTAGCCTACTTGTATAATTTTTCAACATATCGTACTGTATTATTCCAAAAGTGCCTGAAATGTAAAAAAAAGTTAATTTAATACAAATTAGTAAAAACATCACTCATAATTACGTTATTTATCTCTAAATATATGTAAATTGTTATACTAACAATTCAAATATTCCCAGGAGTGCGTAGAAAAGATAATTTTCACCACAACAAATATTTTTAAAAACTGAAACACAAAGTTTTAAAGGTAAATAAAAAGTTTATTCAGAAACACAATTTTATTTACACTATATACATCATATTTATTTATTTATTCATAATACGCCGATCGTCAAGATATGGGTGAATATGGTTTTCGAATGAGTGTGATAAGTGTAGATGAGCGAATGTAGTCATTGTTACAAACTAAGGCCGATTATTCCTTAGAAAGTATCATTAATTAATAGCCCAATGACAAATATCAATGACGGTAGTAATATCAGCTGATCCTTCTCAAAATGTATTGACTCTGATTGGGATTGAACTGTGAACCTTTAGCACATGAAGCCGGGATTGAACCAATTACACTACCGACCAATTTTGTCTGTGTGTATATTTTGCACAGACATCTACACCAATGACAGTCATTTTTGCTATTGTATGTTAATTTACTAAATTAAAAAAACATTGTTGAGGCTGTTATCATAAAAGAGAGACCATTCCCCTTTACGAGATTTGCAATTTAATCCTTTAAATAACAAAACTCGGGCAAAATTACTAAAAGCTGATAAGAACGGCTCGCTGCGGTTTTGATCCGACAGTACAAAGGGCTGAGATCGGCCCTTAGCGTTTCTGGCTACAAAGTGGCGAGCCGGTGTAGTCGGTTGTTGGTGGTTTTGGATACAAATCCGATCTCATCGGCCCTTGGTGGTCAAAGCGTTGAATATTTAACAGCAACATTTTAATTTGATTTATATAGGGACTTTTGCCCCAAAAATCCACTAGTAATAAAATAATTTCATAATTTACAGCAAGTGTATCTTAATGCAAATATGATTCTCTGTAGAATGTGAGTTGAAGACTGTGTCTTATTGAAGCTGTTGTAGATTTTTGTATTTATTACAGTCAAAATATGACCTACAGCAAATTTTCATTTTTGGTCACTGGAGGACTAGTGTCTTTTCAGTATTACCCAAAGTGAATACAGTTTTTTTAATATGATACACTGTGTGTTTTCCTCTTTTCAAATTAATTTACTTCAAACAAAGTTTGTTTCTGTAACCTTACCTCCAAGACTTAAGCTAACTTTTGTTTACCAGTTCCTGATATATACGGAATTCCTTGTATATACACACATACATGATACCAGTTTTCTTTTTATAAAACTAACTCAAATTTTGTATAACATAACTATGGTACTCCATTCAACTAGCTTGTCAACTTGGCACTATTTTATAAAAGTAATTACATCCCCCATAAATGGGACGTGAATTTATTTATGCTTCTTCCATCTATTGCTTTTTATTTGTGCTAAGAACAATTAAACTAAATATAGATCACTATTTTGGCACAAGAATCGAACATGCTGCATTACAAATAAAAAACATAGTTGAACGTTATATCAACAAAGCTCTCCTATGAAATAATTTACAGTTGAACTGTTGTTTCTGTAGTATTTCAACTCGATTTAGGCATTTGTATGGGGTATGCAGTACTATGCTGTCTCAATGATGGTTATTTGCATGTATTAAATGATCTGCAATGATTAAAAAAACAACTGAGAGACAGAATTCATTCTATTAAGTCGGCCGGAATAAATCTTAAGTTAAAAGTTATATTTGTATTTATTATTTTGTCAAATATGAAAACTTGAAATTGATATATAAATTGTCATTAAAGGAGAAAGTCAGTTCTGAGAATCACCAAATGAACTATTTATTATGATCTGTCTGGTTTTGATAGATAGATAAGCATTTTTATTCCCAAAAACAACAATTATAATATACAGAACATATAAACGGTGGAAATAGTTCCCCTCATGGGCATATGCCTGTGGAAGGGGAACGGGCCACTACCAGCCAGACGTAAAATAAAATTAAAATGTTACTATTATGTAAACAAATAAAAAATAAAAACGTATATAAATAAACTTATGTTTCATAACAATTATTACTTAAATTACAAAATTACAAAGATACACTTTTATTAACTAAATTTCGTAACATTAGAAGCCACAGCAAATAAAATTAAAATAAAAAACTAATTTTAACATTGATGAGCCAATATGAACAGTGTAGCTATTTTCAATATATGTTATTGTGTTGTAAAGCTGCAAAAGACCCTTCATCTAACTACGGATATACGTGTTGAGCCACTTCCAATTGGATACAGATATGAGGTGTTGTAATATTAATTTTGTGTGAAAAATCACCATAAATTTAAACTTAAAATAGTGGTACTTTTTTAACTAGTCACAATATCCTATAAGAAATAAGTTGATGGTAAAGAGTTGATGGAGATGTGTAGAATTTTTTAATAATATTAAATTACTTTCACAATTTTGTATTTAGTATCAGGGTTGGATTTCCCAATAGGCCTGGGCCTATGGGCGCAAGCTCCCAGGGGGCGCACGGCCGAGAGAAAAAATATTTAAAATATCTAGAAATACAAATAAATAGCCATAACTTAACATATTTTTTGAATTGCTAAAAAAAACAAGCTAATAAAGCACTCTATTTTTTAAGTTCATTGGAACAAATAATTGTTGGTAAAGTTAAACTATTTTTCATCATTATGCATCAACTTTGTTACAACATTGATCTCAAACACGGGAGAACTGGCTGTAAGGATGTTGTAAAGCTGTACGCAACATATTGCCACTGCCAGCCCTATGCAACTCCCATGTACCTTGTATAGAGGAGGGTGACCGTCTTAGTGACGCCAAATAATTACAAATTGCTCCGTGATTCCTTGTGGCACTGGCTGTTTTGGGTCTATATCAATTTACTTGTATGGGTCAGTGGGTGGGTCTATACCACCGTACGTGTATGTGTGGGTCTATACCAATGTACGTGTATGGGTAGGTCTATACCAATGTACGTGTATGGGTGGGTCTATACCAATTTACGTGTATGGGTAGGTGGGTGGGTCTATACCACTGTACGTGTATAAGTGAGTGTTTGGGTCTACAAACACGACATTTCTATTTCATATGCAGATTGTCAAGGGTTCAACACTGGAGGTCCGTCACAAATTTGCTGGAGATGTTTAGACCGTTCTCCTATCAATGTTTGTAGACTAAGTTAAAAATGCCACTGAGGCCTTCCTATTCGTTCTCTCCGTGCTAACATAATCTTGAATTCCTCTACGGAACGTTTATCATTCATCCCTCAATATTAAATATCAATATAAATGATGTTTTTCTGGCATTCCCTTAAATTTTCCAATATGTAGTTTAAAATCATAAAAAAAAAAAACCAAATCTGACTAATAATGGTTTTTTTTGGAGTGGTGAATACATTATCAGATTACTTCATGTAAGTTGTATTTCTGAGATTAAATATATTTTATAATGCATTACAGAATTTTTAAATTATTTTCCCAAATGACTAAGTTGAACAAAACCAAAATTATTAACCAATCTTTTGTTAATACATTAACAGTATTTTGTTAAGCCCAGAACCAAGTATATTCATCAAAAAACTTGCAATGATAAAATTCTATCGTGGAGTGGTGTTTAAACAAATAGCATATAGGCCTGATATAATTTTTCAATAAAGGTTTTTGGAAAAGTAACTTAAACCAGACTAGGGGTGCAAAAATGCTGAATCCGGCCCTGTTTAGTATAAAAAACAGTTTGCTAAACACTGTAGACTTATTTTTTAATAAGTTGACACTGTAAAGTTATCACACATTTTTCTAGTATCTTTCATTATCATTTCCTTATTGCTCTCTTTTTATTGGTTTAGTTGAATGATGTTATTAAATAACTAAATGCATTGATAAAATGTATATATAAATAAATAAAATGTACTGTACTTATTTATGATAGTAAAAAGACATCAATTTGCAATGAGAATGGCCAGATCGAAGCTACAGTAGATTTGTTTTCCTTCTGTAGTCAAAACTTGGCCTAAATAAATTTTCACTTTTGGTCACTGAAAGACTAGTGTCTTTTCAGTATTACCCAAAGTGAAAACACTTGTTAAAATATCATTACTTTTTAGCTTCACTACACTCTAAAAAAATAGAAAGAATTTGCTATTTTTATATCAACATCTTATATTTTTTACTATTCAGTAGAATCTTGATAGTTCAAAATCTTTTTTAAAAATCTTGAACCTCTTATAATACACTTTACAATGCTAAATGTGCCTTTATAATAAAAATTTTAAGGATCAACTGCCTCTATAACACAAATTTTGTTTGATTTTCAAGACAATGATAAACTCTTATACCACGAATATAAAGAGCCAATCACCTCTATCCTACGAATTTGACCTTTATAAGATGAATTTCCATGGTCATAACCTCAATAAGGAGAATCTATAAATCCAATTATTATTTCTGTTTACTCAACTTCCGTTTGTCGTGACTTCTTGAATTGCAGTTGGCATTTGACAGTACAGTTTTAGTGTGTGTTTGGTACTGTTCAGTGAAATCGAAAATATGGCTAGCGTATCTCATGGTAAAAAGAAGTGAAGTGTTTAATTTAAGAGGAAAGTATTCAATGTAGATACTGTAGTATGAAGTGCCTATACTTTCAATAAACGATTTGTTATTGCACAGTATGTAGTGAATCTATATTATAAATTTTACCCTTTTTAACCTCACTACCATGGACGTCACTATCACAAATATCTTGATAGCATGAATATTTTTCAATCCACTTTAGTTTCGTGGTATAGAGGTGCTACTGTACAAAAAATGTGGTAGAATTGTATACAATTTTAGCAAATGTAGCAGAATTTAACCCTACATCTGTGGTTTATTAATGCATAAACCCGATTTACATGTTTGAACATGAATTCTGTGAACATTTTCAATTAATTCATGTTTGAACATACTAATCTAGTTCTAAAATAAGTGCATTATTTCATATTAATGAAAAAGTTTTATATATTTTTTTATACACTAGCTATTCTATATATTTTTGGCTCGTTTGTGCAAAAATTGATGGATGATCAGATGAACTAGCAGTGAATAAGTAATTGATAACCTAAAAAAGATGTTGTGTAGGAAAGGAAGTAACAGTTGACTGTCCACTGCCAATATCTTTGTTGGGCTATCAATTTTCTAAAAAAAAATGTTAATCAATATATTATTTAGAAACTCTGTTTTAAGTGATGTAGCCTACATTTTGAAATCATAATGGTTTTTTAAACTAAAATATTAATTATCTGCTACTGTTGAGACCTGATTAAGTTATTTTTGCAGGATAGTAATAAATATAAACATTTCTAAACAGTAATATTCCTTGATAGCCAACCAACCAGATTTGTTACAAGATTCTTTTACCCTTGCCAACTGTCAGATACAATTTGTATTTAATTTAACTAGTCAACTCAAGTTAATTACTACTCAGCCGTCAACATAGCAATCAGAACTGAAGTACATCATGACTTTTTTGTGTATTCTTTATCTTTATAATAAATATTTATTGAAAAATCCTGATGTTTCTCTTACCCAGAACCTATAGAAATATCATGCTGACGATATTATTTCAGTTGCAATATTTTACAATAATAAATATTACAAACATCAAATAAATTTGAATGACATTTTACTTTTATATTGAATAGTTGTATTAAGAAAAGTGGGAAGTTTTTATTTATTCTTAACCAATATGTTGTTTGGGCCTTTTAATTTCATTATTGTTTGTTTTACTTATAAGTTATGAAATATTTAATGTAAACCTTTGTTACTCCATCATGTAAATTTGTTATTTTAGAGACATTTTAAGAAAGTTATCTAATCAGTCTTTTTCTGTAAATTAGGAAAATGACAACTCTTGTCTACTTACAGGACCAGTTTAATCCTTTTCCACCCACATTACAACATGATATTCAGATATACTAACAAGGACAATAAATTACATTGTTTTAGCAGAGTTTGAAGACTTAGTCTTTTATTAATGTAAATAGTCTTATAAATTTAAAATTGGTTTTCAACCTCCTTGGTCATATCGAAGCTACAGTAGAGTTTATATTTACTGTAGTCAAAACTTGACCCACAGCAAATTTCACCTTTGGTCACTGGAAGACTTTTGTCTTTTCAGTATTACCCAAGATGCATACACTTGAATATTTGAACAAACCATTTAGTTTTTATTTTTAACTTGGCTTTTTCTCCACTTAATTTTAATTGTTCATGCACATTTTTCTTCTACCACTATTCTTTTACCACATGTTAATTTTCAGAACAAATATTATGTTATTTGGAATTGAGATTTTTTGGTGGCTTTTTTATTAAAATAAATATATTGGAGAGATAGGACATCAGCAAACTTATCTTAGAAGACAAGTTCACTAATACCAGAGTAGTAGTAACAAACACAAAATAAACTCACAAATTTTCAATGCCGCTGGCATTTTCTTCAGGTTAGGAGAGAGAGAGGGGGGAGGTTGCTGATGTCCTATCTCTCCAATGTACTAATTCTTGGCTTAGTGCCCTTTAACTTAACCTTTCATATTAAATTAGTAATTCAATTTGGCTATTGTAAAGTGATGTAGCGTATTACTAATATGCGTATTTAGTAAAGTCGGTTTGCCAACTCGTTCTTGGGAAGAATATTTACTATAAAGTAGGACAAATCATATGCAATAAAAAACATTCTAGGCAATTTGCTTATAGACATTTTTGTGCCGAAGAATATTCAATGATGTTAGCTCTAAACACACCGTTATCACTAAACACACCGTGTATTTAGAACATCTCTATTCATAATTTAATTGATTGAACTTATGATATGCCATTTTTACAGAAATTTAATGAATACTATTAAATTCATTGGTTGGAATTATAGATTGGAAGTAAAGGTGGAACAGATTGACTTAATCTGTTGAACTAAAAGATGATCAGTGTTTAGGGTGCTGTAAAGCCTTTACTATTGTGTGTTTGTACGTCTAATGTATGGATGGGCAGAAAAGCCATTGGATTTGCATTTGTATGGATTGGTGAGGCAGATGTGTTAGTTTTCTATGAATATATATCCAAATGAAATATTATAAGATAAAACAAATCGATACTTTCTGGATTATGTTTAAGTGTTCAATATATCTGTTGTTTCAGGTTGGTAAACGTGTTCATCATTGGCAAGGGCCTGAAGCCTTATGTTTCCCTACCCAAGGGCAAGGGTGTCAAGCTCAGCATTGCTGAAGAAAGAGACAAGCGACTCGCAGCCAAGGCTGCTTCTGGTTAACATCAGATTTTAATAAAAATTTGTTAAAAACTCTGCAATTGTTATATTTTTATAAAATAAATATTACCTCATTCCTTTTTTAGTCTTAATTGAAATTGTAGAAAGTCACATATTTTTTTTAATATTGTCGAATAGAACAGCGGTTCTTAAACTCTGGTATGCGGGACTCTTAACCTAACATACATAAAGGGTTAAACTTAAAATGGTGACTTAAGAGTAAAATATTTTGTAAATTTTTGTTGTTTGTAGGCCCGTACAACTCTATTCCAAAAGATATATGTGAATGTATATGAGCAAAGTAAATGCTTTTTAGTACTTCTTTTGAACAGAAAATATACATTGAACTCAGAGCATACAAATCATCTAATTATTAATCCTAGAAATTTGGTGGCTTCTAGTTTTTTAATGTTTTTATTGTTCATCATTATCTTCACTTGAAATTTACTTTGATTTTGTTGAGTATGAAAAGGTATGAAATTGGTGTTATCAAAGTTAAGTAATACATTTTGGCTATTAAATATTTGAAGGGGTCAAGGTAAAAGAGTGCCAACTAACATGTTTATCTAAAGAGAACTAGCTATGTTACCTATGGACTTCAAGCAGCACTGGTTCTTTTGTTAAACAACCACTAGAGTTCTTTGTATATCAATTTCATTGATTTTTACTTGACTGATTTTACTCATTTACTGAATATTTAGGGTAAGACAGTGGTCAAGCACCAACACAACACAGAAGACAACAGGCAGTGTGCCAATAAACTGGGATTTATGAAGTAATCAATACCTATTGATGACACGGTGAGTTATTCTGATTACCAACTAGAACACCAACCAAATGAGGTATTAAAGTTTGAGGTAAGTGTTGCTTGACATTATTTTTGCCCTAACCTATAAGGTTATGATTTTGGGGTTAGCATTATGGCCTGTAAATATTTATTAAGTCTTGTTGCCATATCGTTTAATGAAAAAACAACATTATGTTTAGTGATACCAAAACAAAGACAGGCAATGTTAAATAATCATTATACTCTCGAGGAAACATGTTAAAGTGTTTTGATGCTTGGCATTATATTCCCAAAATCAAAACTATTTTGTTGGTTGCCACTTCCTCTAATCCTGTGTTCTGTTACTGTTTTGGTAATTGGTTCGTGTTAAATGTTTAAAATAAATTGAATCTTGTTTTATATTGTAATTTTTAGTATTTAAAACTAAATCAGTAAATGTTAAAACTACAGCACTAGACTGCACATATTTATAAACTATCCATTTGAAAACCTGTTATTTAAAAATAAAATCTTCATGTTTACAGAATGTAATTTCAATTTTTTATTTACAAAAAAAAATATCTAATGTGTGTTTTGTTTTTAGGAACATGGAATTCAAGTGGAGGCTGATAAAACAGATGGAGAGCAAGCAGTTCCAGGTGGTGCAGAAGAGGAGAGTGAATCTAGAATAAAAACTTATACAAATTGATTGAAGATTTTTTTTAATTTTCACAAAAGAGGTAGTGTTCATACCTTTCTATTTTTAACTTGAAGGGTAGTGAGCTGAACACTCGTTAAAAAAATTGGATGATGTAAGACTTCTGAAGTGCATCCCCTCCTATGTACCATAACTACTACAACAGTCTACTTCTTGATATAGACTGTGATATAGAATAATGGATAAAAGTTGTTTTTTTTTATTTTTTATGGAAGTCGTGGGGTTCATTCAACTTCAAAAGAAGTTCATATAGAAGCATTTCCCCCATGTATAATTTTGAATTTTCAAAAATTGTGCATCGGATTCTCTTCCACAGGAGCCTATATGATTAAACCTGTAGTTATAATTAAAGTATTGAGAGCTACTGAAGTCTGGTTGAACATGTTTACCATCTAGACCACTGATGCAGTGGACTTTTTACTGAATTTTGACCACTTATGGAAAATTTCTCATTCCAAAAACATTTCTGCATTTTCTATCCAACCATCTCATGTTGGGATGTACTCTTCATGTAATTGTAGTTCTCCAAACTGCGATGCAAACACTTCCAATGATTTTCTGTAGTTGTAATTCAATCTTTCATGCTACAACCACTTCCTTAGTACTTGAAAGCACAATACCGTTTTATTTAAACATATATGATACTAATAGAACTTTTTTTCAGGGGAAAACTGATGAAGAAAGGAAGAACTTCCGGGATTCCTATTTTAGGAGTGAAAAGCAAAAGACAGTTTTCGGGCAAACGGCCCAATATGGGCATACGTATATTCCAGACAGTTGCAGTTCTTAGCCAAAACCGATACTCCATCTCCAACAGTATCAAGACTCAGAGTGGAAGAGAGGTTGATGATTCTGGTAATGATAAGAGAGTTAGTGCTTGTCTCATTCTGATGCAGAGCTGGTTCATACTGAATCCGGACCCTCAACAGGTCCAGACACTTCCACTCCCTTCTCTCCCTGCAATAATCCATTAAGCCAAAATAACAGCTAGTAGCTTCACCAAACCAGTAAGTAAACGGAGACTCATAGTTACCGTTTCCCTGCAACCACTTCCCTGGTACCTGAAAGTATAACACTGTTTTACCTATAAATATACGATACTAATAGAAAGTTTTTTACAGGAGGAAAACTGATGAAGAAATGGACAAATATTCGGGACACCTATTTTAAGAGTGTAAAGAAAATGGCTGTTCGGGCAAGTGCCCCAAAACTGGGCATACATATATTCCAGACAATTGGAGTTCTTAGCCACAACCGGTACTTCATCTAAGGGTTGAAATCACCTTAACCCACCACTCCAGCTCTCCAACCCAAACCTCAGGAACAAGACGATGACAGAAGCTTTTTTGACTCTTTGCTTCCCTATAGTTAAAATATTGCTAATCGATGCAAAGATCGATATTTGAGGAAAGGTGATGGAGATACTAAGAGAAATGAGGGCTGATTTGACAATTGCCCCATCATCTAATGTAGGAAGTTTTACCAGCCACCAACATCAAATGTTCCCTCAGAGACAGATAAGCCAACCTCTGATGACTATGCAACACACCACCACCAGCATTTTACGAATATTCAACAACACCAGTTGTTCCAGTGGGAGTCACCTGGTTCATTAAACGCATCGCACATCTCACCTGTCTATAGCAACATTAAAAATAAGTAGTAATGGATTTTTTCAATGTTATTGTTTTTGTTTGTATTTCATAATTAGTTACTTTAATTTCATTTTTGCGTTTTATTAAATTCACAATTTCTAATTGTATTTGCATTTCAATTTTGAAAATTAAAAAAAATTGTTTTGCCTTGTGTTCATCACTTACAAGATTATACTGTTATGAGAAAACGCAACGTACTTTTTTTATACAATAATCTGCTTTAACCCTGCAAGTGTGAGCCATCGTAATTTCCGATGGTTGGTACCCATTACGGGTGTGACTCTCAGAATTTCCGACTGTCTCGTTTCGTCACTACTACGTTATTATTATATGTCAAATTCCATTATAATCACCACCAATTCGTTCATGAGGTTCCATTTGTTATATTTAGATATCTTTAGTTGCACATTTGACTGAATACACTCTGCTAACAGCTGATGTATTTTATACTACTGTCGTCAATTTGTCAGATGTAATCTGTGTGTTCCAGTTTCACTGTCACATTATTTTGTTGAAATCTAACCTAATTCTTACCGTTTTATTTCATACATACAGTCAAATATTGTTTATATTGTATTTACTGATATTGATTTTAGTGTAAATATAGTTATTGGTTTTAGAAAATGTAAATATATATATATGAACACTGCAGGTTACTGGTTGTGTGTTCCAGTTTCACTGTCACATTATTTTGTTGAAATCTAACCTAATTCTTACAGTTTTATTTCATACATACAGTCAAATATTGTTTATATTGTATTTACTGATATTGATTTTAGTGTAAATATAGTTATTGGTTTTAGAAAATGTAAATATATATATATGAACACTGCAGGTTACTGGTAGGCCTGTTTGTAGCTGGCATGAATCTTAGTTATGCTTATTTTATTTTGTAATTTATTGTTTGATGAGAACATCATTCATAATGACAGATACTTGTAGATTAAGCGATATTCGGGATATTCTATTTCAAAGTGAGATTACTGAATTTGAAGTTAGCGTATTGAAGGTATGGTAGCAAATGCAAAACACGCAATTTTTTATTTATGTGCGAATTTACTTTTTGGTACTTATAACTTCCTATCAATACTGGTTTCTATAGATACCTATGCATCTTTGTAATCTGTATGAAATTTTACATAATATAAAGAAACTACCAAGCTAAAATAATTATCACTGGTGTTATAAAAATAAGCAAAATAAAAAATAATTTATTTATTTACATATTTATTTTGTCTCTTATCTGATACCAGATTTACAAAAATAAAGTTAGCCTTCTAATATATGTACTGTCAAATGCTACATTTCAGGCTGAAAACAATGATATACAACAAGTTATATTTATATAATAATAAGGCAGCTGGAATATTAATTTAATAAACCTTTGCGAAACAACTAATTTTGCTACCACAGTGGGGGAAGAACTATACCACACTTGCAGGGTTAACTCTAATACCGGTACGCTGCGGAATTTCCGCAGTTTGTCTTATCTTAAAACCGGTAGACGGCGGAAATTCCGCAGTTTGACAGCACGCAACATAATCACTTGTCACAAAATAAACGTTAGCTGTATCGATATGATTCTTTCATCATTGAAAGATACCAAATCCGATGGTATACATCGATTATTGTTTCGATGTCTGCATCGATGTTACAAAGTGATTAAAAAGAAGAAACTTTGAAAGAAGCATCTGGGACCGGTCGCCATTACTCCAAAGTAGACGCTGTCAGTAATTTGTTGTGTTGTGTTTGTTGTAATTGTGTGGTAATTTGTTGTAAATATTCTCATATAACTATTTATATTATGTTAGAAAATACCATTATGGTAATTTTAAGACTAATTATAAGTCTGTAGATGTGATAGTCAATTATTTATGAATTTTTATTTTCAATGATTTCCATGGTAACAACATTTTAGGTTTATGTAGTAGTCAGGCATATTATTATACAACTTTTTTATTCATAAACATATATCTATATATTTTATATTTTCTAAAACTAGACAACATTTGCTACAAATTGGCTGTCTTGGAATATAAAATTTATAAGTATTATATAATTTTATAGGCATACCCCCACCCTTTTTTTATTTTTACTAATGCATTTTTGTAAATTTCAAACGTCAGAAAAAACATACATATTTTATATGCACAATTTGCATGCTAATATGATTGCCTGGTTCATTGTGAGTGCAAGGATATATACAACCAGGTTTATTGTATTTTGCTATTTTTTATGAATTTTATAAAAAATTTTAACGAAATGAGGAAAAACAGCCCGCCAGTTTAGGAAAATATAGCCGCCGGTAGTAGGGTTAACAAATATATTTAATTAGAGAAGAGATTCATGTAATTCGATCTATTTATATATATAAAAAAAAAAATACTCATTAACATCATACTTGACATATATTTATGAAACATTAGTTTTATATGACTACAAAATTGAAAATAAAGCTAAAATCAAATAAAACAATTTCTATCTTTATCCTTTAATTTTTAAAACTACATAAATTATGCAATTAAACGTTGTTACCATCCACGGAATTCGGATTTAAAAAATCATGAAAAATGTATACGATGTGTATTGGTTTAAAAAATATATATATATCTCCAATGAAACGTTTCTTTTTCTAAGAATGAAGGCGAGTAAAAGTTTATCATCTAGTAACTTTATTTTGTATAATAATTCCATTTTAAATTGTATGCTTTCTCAAGTAAACAAATATGTAAAACATGTTTGGATTTGCCGTCACCTAATATTATTAAATTTTTTATTTTGCTTACCCTAATGTTACTACAACAATTTCTATTTGTCTTACTGCCAAGGCGCATCAAGTTGTCATGGTTCTATGTAATATATATATAATATCTTCCAATTTATCTGCCAGTTTATTGAAAAAACTTATACTCATTTTAAAACATTTCAGAGGTCCTCGAAAATGCACTTCTTAACCCCTTGTGCTCGAATGGCGTGTAGTACTGGCCATGCAAAGTTTTAGACGGCTTGTTATTAGTCTCGTCATTGTTTGTTCTCGTTGCTGGAATGGCCAGCTGTACTGGCCGCGCTAGTTCCACTTCCAGCTAGCGGCCATGTTTGTTTATACTTCTCAGCCAGCGTGTAATTCTTTTTAAATAGCCTTTGTATTTTTGACATGGGTATTTAAAAATGACGTAAAAACCATTAATAGATAATTATAGAAAAACTTTAATGGAACTAACTTATTCTAAGATAAACAAACTGTTTGATAATGTTAGTTTTAAACATACATTTGTAAATTGAATAATTACCATAAATTATTGAAATTACAACTTGGATTTTAACATATGACAGTCATGAAACATTTTGCAAAATCTTTAGTGTTTGAATTTTTTTGCAGAATGGTATTGTTCAAAACACAATATTTACAAATAATAATTCACAGCTGAATAACATCAAACAGTATAGATCACAAGTCAAATGTACACACAACAAGTAGTTATGGGCGACGGTGACTGTCTGACTGAGATGCTAAACGTCAGTTGTCAGAATCTACTGAACAATAAATGTAATTGGCGGGAAACCAATGTCAACAGACGTCATATTTAGTTTACGAGTTCCTTGATAGGTTACAGCACTCACCGGACATATACGTATAAAATAATAAAAATAAAATGTTTGCATAGTGTCCAGTAGTACTGGCCATACGAGCAATAGTCGTATTCTATACTGGCCAGTACAGGTGGACATTCGAGCAATCAGGACATTGCGTTAACAAATAGAACGGGCTGACGCGGAAATGTCTGCGGCCAGTACAGCTGGCCATTCGAGCAACGAGGACAAACTACAAATATTGCTTTCGGGTCCATAGGGTTATAAGTCTTGTACTTACATGAAGATGGGTCTAATACTTTTGTTTCTTATTGGGATGTAAATCTTGATAATCTAAACAAGTCATGATCACACATTTCCGTCTAGATGACAACATGGTTGACATAATACTGAAGAAAAATACAGTAGTTAATGCCGCTGCGTCGTTGCACTGCAATTGTCTCTTATGTGTATGTTGGTGCAATCTGTCGCTTGTGTGTACTGTACTTAGACTTGATGGCACTGCTATACCACATACTCTTGTCTGTCATGCCCTCCCACTTACTTATATCCAACCCCAAGTCTACAGTCCTAACACAAGCAATGCTATGGAGACCTGCGATTGTTTTGTAAATTTATAATTGCTACCATGTATAAGCTATATATATATATATATAGCGGTTGTTAAGAACTTCCTACCACATTTTAATGCAATGTATCTGGGCCAAAAGCAAATTGAACTCCATATTTTCTCACACAAATGTCATTAAAATCTATTGTGAACTAATTTTATTTCTACTTGCTTTAAAAAATTGTTGGATTTTTGTGATGGGATTTGGTAACCTCCAGGCATAGAGTAGATAACTTTGTCTGTTGAGAGAAATTCTAATTCTCACTCTATTCTATTATTCCAATTCTAGCAGAAGTGAGAACAGTTATTTAGCCGCTACACAATTCTAGCAGAAGTGAGAACAGTTATTTAGCCGCTACACAATTCTAGCAGAAGTGAGAACAGTTATTTAGCCGCTACACAATTCTAGCAGAAGTGAGTACAGTTATTTAGCCGCTACACAATTCTAGCAGAAGTGAGTACAGTTATTTAGCTGCTACACAATTCTAGCAGAAGTGAGTACAGTTATTTAGCCGCTACACTATTCTAGCAGAAGTGAGAACAGGTATTTTGCCGCTACACTATTCTAGCAGAAGTGAGTACAGTTATTTAGCCGCTACACTATTCTAGCAGAAGTGAGAACAGGTATTTTGCCGCTACACAATTCTAGCAGAAGTGAGTACAGTTATTTTGCCGCTACACAATTCTAGCAGAGGTGAGAACAGTTATTTAGCTGCTACACTAACATATTTGCTCCGTGCTTAAGGTTTTTATCTCTAGATGAATGGAGTTTATATTTTTTTTTTTTTTTGCTGACGCAACTCCTCCCTTTTTTCTCTAATAATTTTTCTGGGAACAATTTGATCATCCACCATACAGTCCCGATCTTGCTCCCAGTGACCCATTTAAATCTGAACTTGAAGCATCTGGAAGGTTAATGCCACGACGACGCTGAAAATATTAAAACTACCGCTGGTTATCCAGTCAGGTGGAAAATTTTATTTGGATTAAGAAAAACAACCTTTTGTTTTAGAATGGGAAAGAGCAACTGTAAGAGTTGGGTTATTTTCAGTATTACTGTTTAAAAATCTTTATCAATAAAAAAGGCTAGCAAGAGAAATTAAAATTTTTTTCAAATAAAGATGTTTTGGCCGACGAATTCTGTTACTATTAGAAAAAAAATTCTAAGTTAATAGTTGTTCAATTTTAAAATATTGCCATTATTTTAACATCTGTTACCAACAGGGTTTTACTAAAGTTTAAGATGTTTTAACAATTTTAAATAGCTGCAAATTTGAAAAGGATTATTGTATAAGAATGAAATGTAAATGGTATATGAACAAAAAGATCAACACTCATACAAATGTTTGTTCTTTAGAGATATTAAGCTTTTTGTAAAGATCACATAGTTGTCCGGTGCGAGATAGACGATTTGTACAAACAACATTTTTATTGTTTATTTAAACCCAGTAAATGACCTCTACAAGTTTGGCTGGCTACTAACACAACATTAAATTACATATAACTCTTTCGTAGTCTTATGGTAGGTCTAGTAGTTAGGGCGCTAAACCAGTGATGGCTTGTGACCTAGTAAAGTGGGGATTCACGTATGGTTTTTTGTAACAAAAAGTAAAACTTTGTAAAAATTGTACGCTTTAACACACATTTAAAACTATTTTACAACATATTTTAACGTTGTTAGTAAGCTGCTATATATTGTTTCCAAACCAAGTTTTTTAAGATATAAAATAGTTATTGGTTGGCGTAGCTGTGCAAACAATGAACAAGTTATTGTAACAATTAGTCAAGCCAAAAAATAATACTTAATTTTAAAATATGTTGTTTGGTTAGCTCATTTTTGTAATTTAAAAGAAAGAAGTAGTTTTTAATTTGCCTCTTAGGCACATTAATAGTAAGTTTTGTCTGTTATTAAAATTAAAAACCACCTGTACTGTCAAGAGCTAATTATAATAATACCTAAAGACAAACTTTGTATAGGGTATGTACTATGATGAAAAAGACATATTACATTGTCATGATGACTTAATTATGGTAGACCTACAGTAAGATATTGCAAGCATTCTAATTTAAAAAAGAAAAACCTTTTAACAACTTTCAAAGTAAAAAGCTTAAAGTCCATTCTTCTGTTTTTTGCTGGCAAACAAAACGATAACTTTTTAATTGCAACAGACTGCTTGCAGACGCTCTGTTACCACCGTGCTCTTATGGAGTAGCCTCCACTGGGCTGAACATTGATCAGTGGTAATTTAAGCCAAAACGGTTTTCAGCTGGTGATTAGGACCATAAGAAATAATCATATTTCAATGTTGGAGCAGTGCTGTAACCCAGCTACTTGGGAAGAAAGTGTTTGGGAGATTGTAGGCGATAAGTTCCGTGCTTGGTCCTCTTGATACCACACAGCGTCCGCTTAACGGTTGCCATCGACGTGGAAGTCTGGGGGTGTCCATGTTGGATGGTAGTCAAGGTTCAGATGTTGTTGGAAAGAGAACCAAGTGTCAGACTTGTCAGTTAGATGGAAATCACTAACACTAAGTGGTTTGAATTCCACGTAAAGCTGTAGGTTCCATAGTTGCCCTGACTATTGGGCTATTGATAAATAGTCCTTTCTGAGCTAAGTAGAACTCAGATAGTAACAATAACTACACTCATTCACCCCTCATGCCCATATATCTAAGGTTCATATCTTGGAAATAAATAATAATGTTAGAGTTGTTATTTGATGCTCTTTAATATCTGTAACAGTAAGGTTTTCAGTATGATGTGTTGTTTAAGAGTTGTAAGCAAAAAACTAAAAGAAATTAAAAACGTTCATGGTTTTTTGGCTCCTGAGAGCATGCCCTCTCAGATGGTGCTTAAATGAAGGCAGGTTTTAAAACAACTTTGAGCATTCATTTCCAGGCTTTGTCTCTATTTTACTAGACTAAAGAGTCCCGTTCCAGAAAAAAAGAGAGCTCGATTTGAATCTGTAAATGATATGTTATTCTTATAAATGTCCAATGAAGAGAACAATGTCAAATCATTTTTGTTCAATGAAGAGGACAATTTCAAATTAATTTTGTTCATCCAAAAATTGAAAGTATTTTAGTAGTTGAGAACTGAAGTAAGTTGTTCAGTCAGCTTCCTGCACAGTCCAAAAACATAAAATAACTAAATGCCAGAGGTGGAAGAAAGCTGTCTTCAGCTTCATCAATTTAATCAGATTGAGTAGTATAAAAATTGCTGGATCTAAGCTTATAACAGTAATAAAACTTGAGAAATGATTCCAGGCAACAATGATGGTTCAGTAACTGAATTTAAATATGTAAATGGTTTCAAAACCCCTTTTTCAAATGTTAAGAAATCATATAACTACAGAGAAGAAAGAAATAGAAGTTGCATCCAAATGTGTGTCGAGTAGTTCTTTCTCCATGTTGCCATACTATGACAGGTCCAGCATCTCAATCCCTCAGTTATCCCCCAAATCCTCAAGGATAAATTTAGTAATTATTACTTCGTATTTATAAAGATTAGTTGCAATCTATAACTGCCCCTGAGGCGTTCGCTGCAGCCATAAGAAAGCAATCTATGTTTCTTTTTGCTCTGTGCTGTAACCTATTAAACCATCTGTTTATATAACTACTGATTTTATTGTTAAGTAAGATAAGGCGTAGCACTTGGCTGGGTAAAGATAGTCTCTACAATTGAACAAATTCAGATATATTACAATGAGTTTACATGTGAAGAAATAGATTTTTTGAATCTATAAAATGGTTGCTCAATTGTACATCGTAAGTTCAGCCCTCCACAAACTCCCACTGACGTGTTGTTCTGTCAATGCTGATCTACACACACTTCCTGTTGGTGTCTGGATTTCATGTGTCTCTCAAGATCTCTTCTCCTTACTAACACTTTTCCACATTCTTCACATCTAAAAAACAAATATAACCATCAATTAAATGTTACAGGAAGAAGAAAAACACATTGTCTAAAAAATAATCTGTTATGATAATAGGCAAGAAAATAAATTCCTCTTTTTTCTCGAAAATTTATTCCTGGACCTTTATTAGTAGAAAAGGATAGAAAATTAAAAACTGTTTGAATCAGTGATGTTCCAATTCTCTCTGATGCTCTACTACTAGTAAAAATATATAGAATTCGAAGTGCTTGAGAGTGTTTTGTGTTGATGTCCACTTCAACTGTTGGAAAACCAAAAAAGATGAGAGTGAATTTTCTTGTATTCACTGAACTGTAGTAAAAGGTTTAAAAATGGTAAACGAATGTCACACTCTTTAGCTCTTAAAGTATGTAGAATTTACAAATGATGAGTAAATTTGATGTCACACATAAATGAAAGATTGTGTTTTAACAAAACGTTTATAAGATAGTTATGATATGTATTGACAACTTGAAATCAACATTTTTCATGAACATGTCTCAAATTATCTATCAGAGGAAGCTATATTAGGTGATGTGAATAAAACCTGAAACCCTGAGTGCCCACTCAATTATTGTTATTTGAGAGTGCCCACTCCAACTTCGGTTGAATAAAACACACACACTAAACTTGGCAGGTGAGCAGGCACTCCCAACGAAGAGTCTACTTATGACTTGCGGGTGGCCACTCCGATTTTAGTTGAATAAAACTGAATGCCCACTCAAAAAATGGAGTGCACTGCTCACTAGCAGACTCACCGCTGCTGAGTGTGTACTCAAGAAGTTTATTATGGCTGAATTTATGCCAATACGTGCACGTACAATTTACATTGTTCAAAGCGAGTTGAGAAATTATGACTATCGATCACTGTACAGATTCGATAAGGAAAATGTCCTGTACATTTGACTTTTCAATAATAATAATAGGGTAGTCTAAATAATTTTAAAAAATTTTAGCTGATTCTCAGATGATTCAAAATTAATGTTATCATCCATGTCGAAATAGAATTTAAGTTAAATAAATAAATTCAAAGTTCCTAATATAAAACTTGCATATGAATTTAGAAGTCTTGAATTGTATAAATTACTATGGTTTTTTTAATGAGACTGATTGATTACCAATTTCAAACAAAATATATAAAATCTGTATTGGTTTTCAATTGTATATTTGTTGCCAGTGATACATATTTATGTATTTTAATAAAGGTTTTCTTAATATGATGGTATTGACAAATTTATTTTTTTTTTCTTTATGATAAGGTTGTTAAATTTTTCTTTTTGTTACGTCGTATTTAAGACAATTTTTATTTTTTCATAGTTAGGGTTGCCATAAATGTGTTCAGTAAAATACGGACACCAGATATACCTGGGGTCTCGTGGGGGAGAGAGATTTTATAAACTGTCTTTTATGAATTTTTAATATGCAATTTGGGTTTAAATTGGGAAAATTATACTAACGGTATTGTGATATTAATATTGCAACTATTTTATTTTAAGATTTCAGAGTAAGACAATACTAACAAACTCTGCCATGTTCAACAGTTGAAAAAATTCTTGTATTAAGGGGAGAGAAGTGAGTGATAGTATAATTAATAGTGCATTGTATATGAGTCATCATACAACACACAACCTCTTACGATTGTCGATCGACAATTGCCCAAAGTAATAGTAATACGTGTTTGTCTTTTTTACTATATTAAATATTTAAAATAAAGTTTTTTTACTGAAAGAACGAAAAATACGAACATCTACCATATTTTTCCTTTGTACGGTACGGACAAAGAATGTAAAAACAAACCGTCCATACAAAATATGGACGTATGGCAACCCTACTCGTAGTGCTTTATTTCATGAAATAATAATTTTTGTTTATTGTGCGAGTATCTGTTTTTGTACGTATATTGTATGTATATTTATTGGTACTGTATTATATTTTATTCATTATAATAATTCTTTTACGTAAATTGTTTAGTAAATATTATTGTTTATATTGTGTTTTATTTATGTTGTTTCAAGTATAGTTTTGTTTTCATCATTTAGTTGTTTTAATTGTACAGTATCAGTTATTGTACATGGCTGCCACAGAGCGCTATTTGGTTTTATTTTCATTAACAACAATTAATTATTTTTTCCTTTGTTTAATATTTTTTTTTATTTCTTATTCTTACATTATAAAATTTTTGTGTATATATTATCGGCACACATCAACAAGCCATGTCGGCTTGTTTGGACCACATGTTATAACAGTTTTGGTAAATAAATAAATAAAGTTGAAAAACAATCAGTTAGCGTTCGGCAGATAAACAGAACGTTATAAATTAAATGAACAACGTTTGCTTTATCTATAATCGTTCAGGAAGTATTAAGTCAATTTGGGACTTTATAAACACCCTGTATATTGTTTTCTCCTGTAGCCAGAAATACTAATTCTTTGTTACTACGTATAAACATTTAAAAGTATTCTATCAAGTGACGATTAACATTGGATATTTACTTAAAAGTCTGCAGAGGCTGTCGGCCATGTTGGTTTTAATCCCTTAAGAACAATGTTGTTTGCAAATACATATTTTTTCGTTATTTATTGACCAAAAGTTCTGTAAGAGGTGTCATTTTAAAATTTAAATTGCAATTTGGGTTTGCTTTTGATATTTTGAATACATGCGCCTAGTTTTGAAAAATAAAAACTTAAAACTAAATATTTCGTTCCATAAAAATAATTAGGAATTTGGATAGCTATTCCATTATTGATCAAATGCAATGTGTTTGGAAAAACTGTTTAAAAATAACTGTTTACTTTGGATAGGGGTGATTGTATGTCCGTAACATAACAAAAGTAACATTGTTCTTATGAGATTAAAACCAATATGGCCGACAGCCTCTGTAGACTCTTAATAAAAATCATTAACTAAAAATAGTGTTAAATATGCAAAGAAATGCAAATTTACTTGTAAGCAATTCAATGACTCAGCCCAGCACAAGAATTTAACAAAAATATTTTAAACAACTGTGGACTTTCTCTAACATAAACGTTTTCACTAGAATAATTTAATAAAAATCAAATTCTTTTTTTATATTCCAAAATATAAAACTGCATTAAATAATGAATTGCTATCTAAAGAAACGGAAAGTACCGGTACTACTTTACTATATATAACTTACTTATATGGTGTTTCACCTTCAGAATGCAAGCGTACATGCTTGTTGAGATTGCTAGGGTCTCCGAAAGGTCTCAAGCAGAATTTGCATTTCAGAGGCTTAAATCCTGTATGGGTCCTGGAAAATTAACAACTTTTTAATTAAACAAGAGGTTTAATTCTGCTTGTTAATAAGTATTAATTGATATATAATTTTTCTTGAATGCAAACATAACTGGAATAGTTCAAATTTGAAGACTCTGCAAGTTAACAAAAAAGAATATTTATTAATTATAAAAGAGCGAATACATGTATGTCTGTGTGTATGCAATCATTAGCGGTTTAATAAAATGAAAACCTTTTGAAATAGGCTAAGTAACATTGGGTGCTAATAATTATCAGACTAGAGTGCAGTGAGTGAGCTTATGTAAATGAATTTTAATAACATAATTTTGCTTAATACAGTATAATTACTAATATCTGAAGTCAAAAGTTACAGGCTGAGGTGTCACCAGCACAGCGAGTGACGGAGTTGTCAAGCTAAGTGTGCAGGGGTGTCCCCTAGTTGAATTGTAATTCAATTTTATAACTTTATACACTACTAATTGATAGTGATAATTAAAAACTATATTAATCTTATTAATAAGAGAACTTCAAGTAACAGTAAACTTGTTCCTTTGTTTGACGAGGCACAGTTTGTAAACTTGAACTATTTCACGAAACCATTATAATACCAATTAGCTATTAATATTTTTACATTTATGTTTATATTTTCTTATTAGAAGAAGCCTTTCTCGCCGATCGCCCTTTCTCCTTAGACTCTGTCCATTCCCCATAGACTACTGATATGAGGGGGGAACTTATTCTGACAGAGTAAGGGTGAAGAACAAGTACAGTACAAGGTGTACAATACCGAAAAATCAGTTCAGCAATGCCAGGATCCAAACCTGCGCTATTCAAACTAAAGTTCAAAGTCCTGATACCTTACACTGTCATTACTTTCCGTCAGCAACTCTCTCAATCACGTTTAAGGTTTTTTCCATTTTTAATTAGATAAGGTAAAATTTGAGTCCTGACCAATTTGGCCTCAGTTTAAACAAATGTAGTTATAATGTGACAGTAATATCACTTTTAATATAGACCTAACATGTCTTATGATGGTTAAATTTTGTTTACAGCTTTCATTTTAGATAAATAGTACTTCCTATTTTCCCCCAGCACTTTTCCATAGTTGTGTGGTTACACATAATTTTGTATAATAAAATATCATCACACATTCAACATATTTTTAATGTACTAGCCTTAAAAATAGAAGCGGTTGGATATTCCTTCAGAATATTTTGTATATAGCATAGCAATACTGAAACGGCATTAAATATAGTTAATGGGTAGTTATATTATATTTTCCAAACCTCTCGTGGTTATTGAAAGATCTAGGATGGAACATTTGGGTAGCAATAACTAAAACACATGTTGGTATAAATCATTTGGAGAGCACCCTTACCTCATGTATAATCAATAGAAAAATAGTTGTTAACAGGAACAAATGATGCCAAAAGTTTGTGTTAGACATTTCTGAACAATCTTATAGGTTACAGTGGAAGCCAATTTTTGTTTAACTTGCCAATTCATTCATTCATTTCTAAGATGCTGATCGTATAGATATGGGCGAATATGAGAGGTGAATGAGTGTATTCATTGTTGCTATCTGTGTTTGACTTAGCTCAGAAAGGACTATTTATTAATAGTCCAATAGCCAGGGCTACTATTAGACCTACAGCTTTGCGTGGAATCCGAACAACGTAGTGTTGGTCTGATTTTCAGCTAACTGACAAGTCTGACATTCACACGAGGCTCAGGATAGGTACCAACTGTCAGCTCAGTTCAGGGTTCAAACCTTGGACTTCAGATTGCGAAAAGTTGATGACTGAGCCACCATGAAAGAAATTTTATTTTATAGATGATTTTGTTTGTTAAATTTGTATACATAGAAAATGTCAACCTTACAAGAACAAATCTTACAATTCATACTTGTTTCAATTTTGTTCTTTATACTGTAATATCATCCTGTCATTTAACAAATACTTCAGTGTGGTTTTTTTATATCTCCATTAATTATTAATGTAATATTCAGAAATCAATTTATCCAAATTTAAGGTTATAATTGTGTTTATAACAATTTAAATGCAGTATTTTCCATCTTTTATATGAGAAATTAACAAATTCTTTAGAAAGTAATCTCTCTAACTTATGAATTTGCTCATTTGTCGATACTTTGAAAACCAAACCTTGAATAAACCCAATTAGTTTCCTTAATTATACGCTCTGTAAGAAGACTTAATTAATGTAAGGAAAAAATCATTATTGACTAAAAAAATTATAAGTTAAAATATAGCAAAATACTATTGAATGAAACATGCTTTGAATATTGGTAAATAAAAGATAATTTGGAAATTATGTAGTGTTGTAAAGTTTTATAAATCTTTAAAAATAAACAGTTTCACAATTTTACCTATATTTTGTCTCAATGCTTCTTGGCAATATATAAGTAAACAAATAACCACTAATTAATATTGATAGTTAAGACCTTTAATTTAATCGTAAAAATATACCTTATGTGAATTTTGAGTCCATATTTCCTTGAGTAGATTTTGCCACAGTAGATGCAGAGGTGGCCCTGTTTAGATCTTCCCAGGTTGCTGACTAGAGTCTCCATTTCTACTGCTTGCTGATCGACCAGGGATGATGTTTCCAACTTCTTGTGTAGGTTCATTGCTGCAAACGCTGATGGGACCACCCTAGTCACATCCTGGGTTGCACTTGAAAATATTAAATTGCTAGGAATTGTAACTAGAGACTCTGCAGGGTTGTACTCTGAACACCCGATTTTTGTGTGAAAGTTTAGGTAAGGTTTAAATGCAGAGTAGTGTCCTATTGTAGGCTCTGAAGAAGGTCGGACTAGATCTTCATTAGCTCTGGAAATTGCAAAAGCAGGAGGAGTTGAAGCTGTAGACAAATTGCAGCTATCTGGAGGTGGGGAATCTTTATTTAGTAATTTTGGAATGTCCTTAAAATTGAAATTACTTCTTTTGGAGTTTCCTTCATATTCTTTTTTAACCACTACTTCATCACTTAACCCTGTTCTCACATTAGATATCGTCAATCTCTTCCACAAGTCCACTCTTCTCAGTGTTCCACAATCCAAAGACAAGTGCATTTTCAGAGGGTTCGGATATTCAAAGTGTTTTCTACAAATATGGCAAATGTAGTTTTTCTCTCCTGTAAAATGAAATAAAGTTTTTTTTATTGTTTATTTACCAAGAACCATAGATAGACCATGTTTTGAGATAAAAACGAACTTCTAAGTAAAATTATTTTTAAAATATAACTCCTATATAATGCTGATGGAATTCAGCTTCTTTACCATGGAGCCTTGATTTTTTCACAAGTTGATGACTGTGCTCATGTTTGCATATAAATTATGATCAGCGTTATTTGGTGATTCTTAAGATTGTACTTTCTATGCTTGTATTTTTAACTTTATTGCTAGTAGGTATTTTATGAATTAGAAACCAAATAATCTTTACTGAGAAAGAATTTTGCTTTGTGTCTAGTTAAATGCAGACTATTAAAGACGTATCAAATTTTAAAGAATCTAAAATTTGAAAAAAAGAATTTATACCTTTGTGAATCCCTCTAGTGTGAAAATGGTAAAAATGGATACCAAACCCTTTCAGCATAGGTTTTGTACTAATATTGTAATAAATTTGTGTTTTGTGAATTGATTAATTTCTTTCAAGTAAATTTAATGTCACATTATTGTTAATGATGACAATTTATTATTATTAATATTAAAATAAGGCAACCTTTATGACTCAGATTATTGAGGCTGGCAATGATATGGATAGTAAAAATACTAAATAACAATATCTCATTATTCAGTCACTACAGGGAGCGGCAGCATAGTTTCCTTTTTTTTAAAACTAATAAAACAAATTGTATTAATTAGAATATTTGTATTCATTTTCTACAATATAGGCATATGTCTTAAGTTTTGTTTTACATAGTTTTGCAAATCAAATCGGGTAGATGACGTCCCTACTTTCCATACACTGAGTAAACCAATTTCTGGCATTTGTCATGATACTTGCCAGCATGGCAGGCGTTATGTTGGCAATTTCTTCTTGGATGTTGGTCTTCAAATCTTGTAGGATCCTTGGACGGTTCACATAAACATAGAATTTCAAAAAACACATTAGGAAAAATAGTCACAAGGAGCTAAATCGGGAAAGCGTGCAATCTCTAATTGAGATTAAGCACTCTCGGAAGTGTCAAAACAGACATCGGTGCTACTGAAGTGTCTATCGTTGCACTGTCTCGTTGGAACCAAGTGTCTCCCGAATCCAACTCATGCGAGCTTGGTAATAAAACTGTTACGTACTGGCCTGAATTTACTGTCACTGTGACTTCATTTTCCTCAAAGAACCATGGACCAATAATTTCAGCAGAGGATATTGTGTGCCGAACTGTGACTTTCAGTAAATTCAAATCCCTTCAATGCAATTCTCAAGGAAAATGTTTCATGTAGTAGAGAGCTGTTTGAGTGGGACCACATCAGGTTGTTGGCCATCAGTGTAGGACCTCCACAGATAGTGTACTCTAGACCTAGGGTTCTTCTGGATGACCCTTCATGATTTTTAACTTTTTTCTGTTCATCTACTGGTTTATCTTCTCATATTTATCTTTCTAATTTATCTTGGATCATCTGATTGTATCTGTGATTTTTAGACATTTCCCTTTATTTATAAATATGAATTTTTCAATGTTCATTCCTTTGCTCAAAAGCATTTTCAATGCTAATGCACCCTGCTTCATGTCATTGGATTCTCTTCCAGATGCATGAAAAAAATATGAAGAGTCCTAAACATCTGAACTGAAATAAAATAATATATATTTACAACTGATTGCTTATAAATTTAATTGAAAGAACTATACATGGATACTTTTGAGATTTAAAATAAAATTTAAAATATCAATAGAATGAGCAATTACTATTGTTAAAATATATAATTTTCTCAGTACCTTGAATGTTGTTAGGCGTGAGAAATGGAATGCCTGCCGTGGCCAGGAAGTCTTCGTCGTACCACAACCACAGTTCCTCTCCTTTCCGTATCTCCCGGACTGTCTGTAGACTGACAGCTGACTGCTCCTGTACTCGGTGGACGAGAACGTTGAAACTGTGACAGTCAGGAGCACACCTGGTGCGGCGAACCCATGCCTCACTTTTTCTACCCTTTGCTGTCAGCAATCCTGACTTGTTTAGCCCTATTCTGAACTAAAAACATTTAATAAATAAATTTGATGCTCACAGGAACTCTGGTGAGTTTCAAGCCAGTTACACCCTAACTTGTTTTCACAGTTTATAAAATATTTGTTTTTTGAATGTGCCATTAAATTAATATCAACCCAGTACATTTAGTGTGTTGCAATGTTATTAGGGACCACTTGAAGTCTAAGATCTAGGAGTCAACTACGACATTTCAAATAGGAATGTGGTTATGTGATTTGTCATTTAACACTACTTCTATTGCAATCTGATAATGATAATGCAATCAATATTTAAAAAGGATTTGTGTATTTATTTGTTTTGTTATTTTATTTCAATGGTCATACCCTATGTGTTTTCCTAATTAAAACTGCTTATTCGTGGCAAACAAAATTAGATTTGTGTTTTTAGAGTTTTTTTTTGTTTCGTCCGTGAAAGTTAGTTTTAATTAGGAATGTATATAGGTGATAATAATTAAATAAAATAAAACTGTCTTAATGCCTTACAGTTCCGATTTCGCAGCAATTTTATTTTATGTTGGTCTGAAAACATCATTCCAGCCTTTGTCGCCTGTTTTTCATTTTTGCAAAATCCCATAGGTTAATTTTATGCGGGAGTGATGGCAAAAGAGGTTAAATGAAATTGCCTGGAGGCCATTTTGTTAGTTGACATCAGAACGTTTTCAGTGGAGCAACTTGTTGAGTTTCAAAAATAATATTTTCATAAAACAAGGTAAGTAATGTTCGGCTGTTACTTTGATTATTAATCTTTATTTTAGTATAGTTTTGAATGCTTTGTTTTAAAACATATTGGTATTATGACATAAAATCACTTTGTTACTTTTTTGCAACAACATGCACTAATGAAAGGTTCCATATATTGCGTATTTGCAACAACCGGCAACTATGGAACACTCAATCTACTAGAACCTAATTTATAAATTATTCCATTTGGTATATTATTTCATCCTACATTAGTTTTATAGAATGATATTTATGCACTAGATTAACTCATATGTATTTTTCAGATGCGGCGGTCAAGCAGGGCACTTAAATGAGCCGGAATCCCTGAGAAAGAGCTGTTCCTAGATTCCAGTGAAGAGAGCGAGGCAAATGACAGTGACAATGATCCAGACTTTATTCCTGCAACAGTGGAAATGTGTAGGCTGGAGAGATTCCAGCAAACAACATTTATAAAGCATCATCTAACAAATCCAATTGTATTTTCTTACTCTTTTAAATATTAAAATAAGATACTTTTTATAAATACTTGTGTATTAATTTAAATAATCCTAAATATTCATTAGTGCCTATTGTTGCGTTTTTGTAACAAAACCCCAAAAATTTTATTATTATAGACAAAATTTTAAAAATATGTAACATGCTCTCTGAGGTGCAAACAGATTATTGTAATGTAACATTTTTTATTTTTAATGCAGAACATAATTCAGGCATTATGTTACATTAATGTATTACATACATTATATGTAAGAATATGTAAGAATAAGAATACATTAAGAGAACTAAAGAATGGCACATCCTTTTTAAATTCTGTTTGCGCTATTGTTTTTAGCTTGAAATGACAATGTTAGATGACATATCACATGCCTACATTCCCATTTAAAATTTTGAAGTTAACGCCTAGATCTTAGACACCAAGTGATCCCTATTGACATTGGAACACTGTAAATGTAATGTGAGTTATTATTAATTTAATAGCATATTTAAAGCAAAACATGTTATACACAGTGAAAACAAGTTAGGGTGTAATTGACTAGAAACTTGCCCTGTAAGGTGTATATATAAATTATTGAATATTAAAATATTTAAAACGGTTTTTAAATAAACAAAATTGTTTTTTTTTAAACTGCCTTTTATGAAAACAAATACTAAAACTATTATTGTACTTCAAATTTTGAAAAATATTAAATAATTCCTCCTTAATTTTTTTATTGAAAAACTGTTTAATATTTTTTATCCAAATTAATATTTTTGTCCAAAAGCAGTTTTAAAAAAGAATTAAAAATCGAATTATCAGTATTAATTTCATTGGGAAAGCAGTTAATAGTTCTTTAAGTTCCAAACTGATCGGAGGAGGGTTGTTTTAAATTCCCTCACAATTCTATTACTTAATACAGTAGAACCTCTTTAATCCGGCACGTTTGGGACTTGAAGCTTTCCGGATTAAAGAAACTTCCGGACTATGGAGGTTATTTATAAAAATACAGGAGGTGTATAAAAAATAACATAATATGCACAACAAAATTTTACTGTATGTATATATTATTTAAACATGAGTTATTTAAACAATCTAAATCAATATATAAGTACAAGAGAAATATTAAAATGTATTTTTAAGTACAGTACATGATGAAATAAATTTGAATACAGTATGAAATACAGTACAGTACTGTACTATAGTGTTTGTGGTTTTTAGCAACAGCACTGGCAGATGGCTGGAAAAAATATCTAATATCTATTTGCTTCTTGCAACTATTTTTTTTTTTACTAGCTGTCAAGTTGCTCACTTTACAATGCTCATTGTAAAGGCAATTTTGTAATTTGTGTCTATTGCCGTTGATGCCGGATTACAGACAATTCCGGACTATAGAATGCCGGATTAAGGAGGTTTTACTGTACATGGATTTCTCCAGGTGACGAAATCATTAAGGGAATTCATGCTTTATATACGTGTAAAATGCTGAAAACAATCTTATTTGAATCAAATTTTAAAAGTTTTGTCGTAAAATAGTAAATAAATTTAAAAGAATTTTTAAATGAAATATAATTTTAAACCAAAATGTATATAAACCGTGTAAAAACAGTATAGTACTGTATATTGTTTCATTTAACAATTCTTTATACAGGGTGATCAACTCAAGGTGGCCACTATTGGGATCTCAAAAGCATTGATTTTACAGCAAACTTTAAATGGGGGGCTTACCCTCATTTTTTATGTTCATGAAAATTACAAAGGTAAAATTTTAAAATTCGGTTGCTACTTGGTATAGTAGTTTACATTATGGCGGTCAACTTTGAAATTTCTTATGGGAACTCCTATTTTTTATGGTTAAAGGTGTTAATAGTGGTTTTAAGAGTTTTTTGTCTTTGGTAATTTTTTTATATACTTAACGGTTTTGTCGCTAGGAGCATTGAAAGTTTCAAAAATTCTTATTTCAACATTTTTAAAGAGGTGTGTTTTGCCATTTACAAAAATAAAGCTTACCTTATAATGCATTATTTTTATTCAATTATTTGTTGAAAAGCTCTTCAATACATATTTTATTCAAAAATATTATAATCACTTAGTTTAAATTTAAAAATTCAGTCGCCATTTTACAATTAGCAGACAACTTATAGTAACCCCTATTTTGTATGATGGATTTAGGTTTAACTAGTGATTCTAAGACTTTTTTATCCTTGGTTCTATTTTTGTATACTTAACCGTTTTTCCGCTAGGAGAGTTTAACAGTGCTCCTAGGGGTGAAACGGTTGAGTATATTAAAATAATACCAAGAATAAAAATTGGAAAATGGCAACTTTGAACTACGTGATTGTAATATTTTTGTATAAAACATGTATATGTGAAACTCAAGAGCTTTTCAACAATCAATTGAATAAAAATAATAAATTATAAGTTAAGATTTATTTTTCTAAATGGCAAAACACGCCTCTATAATAAATTGTTCAGATAAGGATTTTTAAAACTAACATATTTAACCATCTGATAACTTGCATTTTAAGTTAAAGCATTTTTCTGCTGATGAGGTTTTTGCTGCTGATGGTAAGCTTAGCAATAGTCATAGTCTTGTTGCATATCATTTGAATTCCACCAATATTAAAATCTCTTCATTTAACATTTTTTAAGTACTTCAACATATTTTTAATTCTTGCTTGAATGATGGTATTTTTCCAGAAGTTTTAAAATTTTCTAAAACAATACCTATACACAAAAAAAGGAAGCTTAAAATCATATGAAAACTATTGTACAAAATCTGATTCCAGCGATTTCAAGTTTTTGAATATCTGGTTTACTGAGGAACCATTTTTGAATATCAAAATTTTTTTGAGGAAAATAATTTATTCTCATTACGTGAGTTTGTCTTTAGATCTGGTCGTAGCACATGTGACACAGTAGTTCAATTTATCCAAGACTGTTACAAGTCCCTTGAAAATAAAGATAAGATAACATCTCAATTTTATTACCTGACCAAAGCTTTTGATACAGTAAACCACAAAATTTTAATTTCAAAGCTTACATTTTATGGATTTGATGATTTAACATGTAGGCTGTTTTCGTCTTATCTTCAGAATAGAAAGCAAGCAGTCTTTTTTAAAGGTCAATTATGTAACTATTCAGTGGTAAATAGTGGGGTCCACAGGGTTCTATTCTGGAACCATAGCTTTTTATCATATATATAACTGATTCCCAATTTAATCTTAAAAACCTATTCTTACCTTGCTATTTTTTGCTGATGACTGCTTTAACCCTCAAAAATAATAATGAAATCAAATTAAAACATCTTTAAAACCAGTATAATACAATTGTAAAAAATTGGTGTATAGCCAATTGCCTTAAATTAAATAAAGACAAAAGTCAGAACTTCCATTTCGCTTTTACTCATGGCCATGAGCTTTCCTGTATGAATTTTCTTGTGGTTTCTATTGAATGTAAATTAAATTGGGACAGCCATGTTGAAATGATAGCAAAAAAATTACGAAAGGAATTTTTATGCTTTGTCGATTAAGTGGAAGAGTTAAAATTGAGGTGTTAAAGAGTTTATATTATGCCCATGTCCATAGTAATCTTTCGAACTGTACCATTGTTTGGGGGCATCATTCATCAGCTTCACGTATATTTAAACTTCAAAAGAGAGCCATTAGAATAATTTCTGGAGCTAAATTTGATGATCATTGCACACCCTTGTTCTTAAATCTTGAGATTCTTACAATATACTCCATTTATATACTGAAATGTTTAATATTCGTCAAGAAGAATTTAGATAACATTGAAAATTATGCACTTGTACTTAAATATAACACTAGAAATCGGTTTGACTTAATTAACAATTGTTGTTTTTATAGTAAGGCATACACAAGCTTTTTAGGTAGCAGTATTATAACTTCCTGCAAACAACACTAAGGGACCTTCCTCTTAGCAGTTTCAAAACTGTTTTGAAAAAAAAACAATTCTTAAAACATTTTTATATTCAATTAATGATTTTTTTAAATTTAAACTTAAATTTTATTAAATTATATAATTTGGGCCAGTTTTAAATGTTACTTTATAATGAAATATCAATGTAGAACTATAGTTCCTTATTGCTTAGTATATTTATTTATATATTTGTGTGAAAGTGTATGGTATATATAAATTTTATTGTTTCACATTTTATGTTTTCTTATTTATTTACTTTGTGTTTTGATGATTGTTGAGGTGGCTTTTCATTACAATTATTAATAATTGTATCCAATTTATGACGCATGCCTGTACTAATTTGTTGTTTGGCAATAAAGTGATTTGAATTTGACTCTACTGGTCAGGCCAAGGGCTCATTGTATGTAGATAGTTATACTGTAAATTTTGTAAATAAATAAAAAAACAGTTTTTTAATTAGCATAGTACATGTTGGTACAGATGCAATATAAGTGCATGTAACACAACACAAATGTATTAGTATATATATATACAAAATGCATAAATTACTTTTGTAGATCCCTCTGGGCTATGGAAAGTAAACATGGCTTGCCGAAATTAATCACTATACAATTTATGCATTTTGTATATATATTTTTATAAATTGTTGTTGCATAGCATTCACTTGTACACACAAATGTTTATTTAAAAAATATTGTAGTACTGTAATTAAATAAAGTTGTTAAGCTAAAAATGTTTTTAAAAATTCATTTCGATTTCATGAATAAAAACGTGAAAAACAATTTTTTAGATCAACATAATATTTTGACATTCCTTAAAAAAACGCTCTTGGTTCAAGCAGTCAATGCAATGTACATATGATTTTTTTTAATTACAAAAAGAAAACCTTTTGTAAAAACTAAACAAATAATTTGGCCAAATAAAAATTCAAAACAGAATAGTATCTTGTAGTATGTACCAAAACTTGTGCATTCTTATGTACATATAGATATTGTAGAAACTTCTATAAAATGGGCACAGGTTTTCTTATAAAGACTTAATGTTGACAATAACAAAATATTCGCATACAAAGGTTTAGAATAATGATAGGCTGTGATTTAAAACCTTATAAACAAGAATACTAATATCTGAGCTTTGTATTGATTATACCACAATTGCTCTGACTAAACTGTGCTTCTGGAAGTGAAATTGGAGAGTGTTTGCTTTAAATTGGGACTCACTCCTGAATATTTTACCGGAGAAATCGACTAGTCTAATTCGCTTTAAAAATTTATTGCATTATCAGACTTGATAGCACTCCTCGTGGATTATTTAATGTGGTGCAATCGGTTTTAGGTGAGTTAATTATTTCCCAATTTTATAATCAAAATTAATTAATATACCTTCTTCTCTTGAGACAGATAAAATGCAAACAAAATTTTGTTAGCCACTACATTAGAACTTATGGCTTTATGAAGTGGTGAATTTAGTCGATTTTAAATCAACTATAAGACAAAGCCGTTCAAAGTACAATTTTAATGTTTTCTAACTACGTTTTTTACACTTAACTGGAGGGATTAAGATGTTTTTTACTTTTAAAAATGTAAAAATATTTGTAATTTTTAAGGTAAAAATACCTTAAAAATACCATTTTTACTTTTTAAATTATAAATATTTTTAGAGAGCACCATTTGTGTGTGTGTGTGTAAATATATAGGAACTATTTTTACAATGTGTTTGTATTTTAAAACAATCCTGCCGTAAAAAGGAATCAGACTAACAACCTTGAAAACAATCATACTCTATGAACCTTTACCTTTTTAAACAACTTCTAACAACCTCAACAATGAGATTTTTCTTAAATATACATTGTTGTGTATTTACGAAAAATACAACACAAATACACTCCATTCTTAACTTATACAAGCCAACTACTGTATAAAATATTTGAAGCATCATACATTTTCGAAATATTGGCAAAAAATTATAAATAATAGACTTTTTACTATTTTAGGCTTTGAATGACATAAACGTAGCAGTTAAGTATCCTACTTTAAATGTAGGTTACTAAAACACATTTTCTGGAACGCATGCATTTTCTTTAAATTAAATAATATCACAATTCATAAAAAATGTTTAAAATAAATAATGTTCTTCGTATATCTATTAATGACTATCTATTAACGCTAGATATGCAAGATAAAAAACTTGTACCTTTTTTTGATTTGGGTGTAGTAAAGACGTTGTAGATCAGGAGTATACTTCTATTGTTATATCTAGGACTATATGTTGAATCATGAAAATAACAAAAGGAGAATAGATTTAACTTAATTATTTCCTAGGCTCGCTAACATCTACAATACTTTATGAAAATCTACAGCAATGAAGATTTAAATCATTTAGGCATTTGTTTATCGTATAAAAGCAATGCCAACAATAAATCCTACCTCATGGTTATCCAGACGGTCGTGAACGATCGAATCTAGAGGAATCGGTGGAGAACAGGTGAGTGCCGGGATGTCCTCATCAGCTACCACAGCAACCTGGATCTTCCTGCGGGACTCTGGAGGTCGGGGGACAGGCGGGGCTGCCGCGCGGACGCTCAGGTGGTGCGGGATGATAGGGAACATGGTGAAAACCGTCATAAAACTACGTAGAAATGTCAACAAAATTTAACGAAAAACATATTTGAGCAAAAAAACTACGTGCATTAGATCGAGGAGGTACCAATCGGTGGGACGGCCGAGATCAAAGTGCGCCCTTATCATTGACAACTCATTATATATTAGTTTGTGCCTATCAGGGGTGGGGTGGGGACAGAGGGGAAGCGCCGGCCCCCAAAACACACCATGATCTGTCCACCTTACTCCCCCATGCCAGCCGCAGCGCCAGATTTAATAAATATAAGTTGGTCTTTAAGCTAGCTAATTGATCCGTCACGGGCGGGCAGGTCAGAGAGAGTACCACGTGTGCGGGAGGGGAGGGCGAGGGATTTTCGCAGCTCCAAATCAGCTGTTCCTTCTGTATCAAAATTGTTTTTATTTTGCAACGTTTGTCATGATTACTGAAATCACGGTATCTTAATAAACATGCGGTAGGTGCCACGCGCAGGCAGCTGACTGATGAGACGTCACGTGGCCAGATGCATTCAAAACGGCTTCTAATATAGTTTTATTCGTTTTCAAACCTTCTTTAGTCAATATTCAAGTACGAAATAAGAACTATTTTAATACTTTTTGAATCAGATAAGCAGGGAGAATGCAATATTAAATATAGGTTAATTAATGTTACCACCACATTAACATATATATTGCTTATCAGATTTACAAACAGGAATACAACAATTTAACATGTTAATGTTCTCATTATTTTCTAGTAGGAATTTGAAAAATTTTGTTTTCATGCTTTGCTGATCTGTTATTTCTGTCACAATTTAACTGTATGGATGTTAGGCCTGATTTTTGAATTGTTGGAAGAGCTCCCTGTTTTAAAATGTTTCTTGTTGGGATATTTTAAGAGCTCAGCTTTTGGGCCCGTTCAAAATCATCAACTACGAAGTTTACGGAGCGCACTCGGACCGTTTGAGGGTTAAATTGACCTATTCTTTTATCAAATGTATCCACTTTTTTTCTCAAATCTACTTTTTTGGGAAATATGTGAAAGGAAATTCCTAATTTACTTGCATTTGCTGGAGTTCTTACAGTCAACAACGGCACGGGAAGGCATTATAATATGGAATATACTGTATTAACAATAAAACACACTTCTATGATAAAGTACTTCTAGTTATATTATAAATATATCTTATAAAACTACTAAACAAATAATATAGATAAAACTGGAAAATCAAAAACACCCCACTAGTTTATTGTATAACAACTTGTTTATTGTTTGCAACTTTATTTACTATATTCAGTACAAGTAAACGTCACACTACACAAATTTATTACAATATAAGCACAAAATGCACAAATATACTACAATACAAGTACAAAATGCACAAATATTATGGTTATCAATTTCGGTGAACCACGCTCACCTTCCTGAGACCTGAGGGATTCACAAAAGAATGGAAAATGGTGTTCAACAACTCAATTTATAGGCCTATGATCACGTGACCCCATTGGCTGGAATCGTCAAAATGCAGGCTGCTGTGATATTATTGGTTAATCCCTATTGGCTGTTACTTCTGTTCTTTTAGTCACTGAAAATACAGTATTAAAAACTATTTCGGAATCAAAATTAACCTGTTCATTCGTTAATTTATCACAATCCTTACAATTTTCTTTAAAAATAAATAACTCTGCACAAGCATTCATAATACGACCCTTCTTAAAAACTTTTAGAATATCTACATTTTCATCTATTTTATTCAAACTGTGGGTACAATTCGAAAGGTGTTTAGCTACATTAGATCTTTCAGTTTTCTTATTTTTAAAAGCAGAGATATGGTTTTTATATCTTGCTAAATTTTACAGTCTGACCATGTAAAACAATACAATCATTACAGTTCATCCTATTTGTTCCTGAATTATTGACTTTATCTTAACTTTCAATATACGGATGTGAAATGTTAGACATAGTATTACAAGTCTTAAAAGCTATTGATACTGTACATTGAATTTCTTAAATCTATTACCAACTCTTTGTGTAAACGGTCCATTGTAATGGAGGGATACATACTTCTTTTGTTCTTTATAGGATTTTTCTTTTTTAATTGTTGTTCGTTAATCGTCTCGAATTTCATTTCTATTTTCTTTTTTATTTTACAATTTCATCAATGATTGATGCCTTGTAACATTTGCAATAACTATTGATTTTATTACATTTATTTCCTGTTTTCTATCTGCAACACTTAATGGTATTGAATACGCCCTATATAATATACTTCTGAAGTTAGCCGTTTTGTGATACCGGGGATGGACAGAATTGTTATTTATTGTACAATATTTTTCCTGAAAATTCTATATGAAAGTTTGTTATGATCACAAATTATTGTTAGATCCAAAAAGTTCATTTCATTCATAGATTCAAGTTCACTGGTAAAACTAAGCTTCTGGTGGTAACAATTATAAGTGTATTTAACAATTATAAGTGTATTTAACATATTATCTAAGTCATTACTTGATTTCTCGTTAAAAAACAGAATATAATCGAAATAACGGGTGTAAAATATGATATCTTGTTAATTTTTTAATTTATCTAAAAATGGAGTCTTCATGATGCTGTTAATAAACTTCTGACAAAATGGCTGACAGTGGACTACCCATAGCTAAGCCATCGTTTTGTAAGTAAAATTTGTTATTGAAACGGAAGTAATTTTGTTTCAAGATAGTTTTGAGCAACTTTACAATTTGATTTACACACATTTTTTCATATTGTTGTTCTACAAGTTTTTCTTTAACTAAGTTAATCACTTCATCAACTGGAATATTAGTATACAGATTACATATGTCAAATGAGGCTAACCTAGTCTTATTACACAATGTTATATGATTGACCTTATCGACAAAGTCAGTACTGTTTTTAACGGTATATTTATTTTCAAGGTTCAAAGCAGAAGTCAAAATACTGGACAATATCTTTGATACATTGTAAGTAGGCGCAGATTTGAAATTTATCAGGGGCCTAATAGGTACATTACGTTTGTGAATTTTCGGAATACCATTCATTGTGGGTGCCTTAGGATTATTCATAACAGCTCTAAAACGAACATTTTCAGTAATATCTTTTGTAAAAGATTTTAAAACTTTATTGATTTCATTCTGATATTTATTTGTAGGTTTAGTTCTTGAAATTTATTTTCCTTGATAAAATCTTCGGTTTTATTAATATAATCTTCTTTTTTAATAATTGCTCTTATCCACTTTAACTGCGACTAGATCTTCGTCCTGTAATTTGTTTTACATCCAAAGAAACTTTATAATCTAAAACCTGTTTCAAATTATTAGTTTGGACCTTCATTGTTTTACATATTTTACTTACATCATATCTAACTTCGTTACTATTACCTGAAAGATCTAATGTAGCTAAACACCTTCTGAACTGTACCCACAGGTTGAATAAAATAGATGAAAATGTAGATATTCTAAAAGATCCTGGCCACAACAGTTCTCCACGTTGCTTCACTTTGCAGCATTGCCTCCACTATGATGTATGTCGTAACAGGACCTACCGCGAGCATGTGCTATTCTCCATGGCTCCGGCCGATCCAGGCCTCAAGATCGCCGATGAGTCCACAACCCATCAGTTCTATCATCCCACCTGCTCTGCCAAGCTCGCCTCTATCCCTGCTATATAATAAATACTTTATTGCATGACAACTGTTTACAATTGTATGGAAATCGTCAATTAATTACTTATTCAGTTGAAACTAAAATTTTCTCAATCATACTTTAGCATCTAAGTCCCATTAAAACATACAATATTAACATTCACACGCACTCATTCAATCGAATTTCATATTCTAGCTCCTAGTCAGTCAGCCAATTTGATGTCCCATTCATTTGCCATAAACTCGTCTGTGCTACAGAAAGCTTTATAGATCAGTAAAGCTTTCAGACGATTTTTAAATGCCTTGGGCAGAGTAGCATTTTTGATTGAATTTGGAAGCCTGTTGACAAAATTAGCTTCTGCCTGTGAAGGCAAGCACTCATAGACCACCGTCCTGTGTCTCTCAGTTCGGTAGTCCTCCCTTCCTCTAGTTCCGTAAGGGTGAAAATCACTACCTCTTACATGTTCGCATTTGGTTTTGAAAAATGTGCATGTTTGGAAATTATAGAGGCAAGGGAGTGTCATCAGTTTCAGTTATTTAAATGTTGGCCTGCACAACTCTCTGCGATGTAGCTTTGTGATTGTCCGAATCGCTTTTTTTAGAATGACAATTCTTGAAAAATTTGTGTTGACGCAACCACCCCATAAAGCTATCCCGTAGGTTAAATTACGACATAGCACGCCGTCATGAGTATCTGAATTGGGCAATACTTGGCGAGCTGTCTCAGTATAGAGATACCTGAAGACAGTTTAGAGCAGATGCTGTCAACGTGGCATTCCTAGATCAATCCTCGATCAAAGTGTATTATAAGGAATTTCGTCGTGTGGACTTCTTATACGTTCGAGTTCTCAATACATTAATGATAGATTCACATAATAGAGCTATTGATTGGTTTTCATCCAACAGACTACACTGCAACAGAGAAAAGACACAGAAAATTATTTTAAGCCTATCAAAAAATGAAGATGCTAATTCTGTTAAATTACTGGGTTTTCATTTAGACAATAAGTTGAATTGGCAAACAGACACTGATACAATTTGTAAAAAAATAAGTCGTGTAAATTATTTGATTTGGAAACTTAGAAACATTTTGCCTGATAATTATTTAAGAACAGTGTATTTTAGTTTTTTTCAATCACACATTTCTTATGGATTGTTAATATGGGGCCACTCTTGTCATGTACATGACATTTTATTACTACAAAAAAAGGTTATTAGAACCTTGTGTAGAGCTGGTCCCTTAGATCCCTCTCGACCTCTTTTCAAAAAATTAAAAATTCTCACTGTTTATAACCTGTACATATTCCAAGTATTACTCTACACTAAAGCTAGTTTGAACAGTTTAGATATTAGACAAGACATCCATAGTCACAATACCCGCTACAACAATATGATTGACACTCCAAAGCATAGGCTTTCAAAAACTTCAAATTCTTACAAAGTCAATGGAATTAAATGTTTCAATAAACTTCCTCAGTCAGCTCGGACCATTCCTTATGCTCAATTTAAAAATAGTTTGTATAAATGGCTAATTGATAATCCTTTTCATTGTATTCAAGAATTTTTAGAACATGACCCTAGCCTAATAATATTATAATAACTAACTACTATTATTTCAGACAAGCTTGTTTCCCAGTTAATAGTGTTACATAAATCTAAAGTATGCTAAAATTACAACATGTTGCTTATAACCTGTATATATAACTAATATGTATGTGTTGACAATTCCTATTTCAATGTAAATATTGATCAATGGAAATAAACTATTTGATTTGATTTGATTTGATTTGATTCTTCGATCTCAGTCTCATCTACTATGACTGTAAGACTATGCTCTGAGTTGAATTGTCCCCTCCCGAGCTAACGTCTACGAGCCACTGAGGCAAAGAAACTGTTGAAAACATCCGCGACGGTGAGGGGGTCACTGATGTTCGTTTCCTATTTGTATCTTTATTTGCTTGTCTGACGATGCATACTTATTGTTTATAATGGTCCATGCGGTTTTTGACACATTTGTTGACATGTGCTTCTTTTCTGCCTCGCTATTGTGCCGGGCGAAAGATGGCCTGTCTCTTAAAGGGGAGTAAATCAAGGGGAATGATTTCCGCCACAGCCATCACTGCTGAACCCGCAACAGTACGGCAGGTGCAGGCGACCCCTAACACTGCGCTTCGTTGCACTGCCAGCACGCGCTTACTATACATAGTACCTCCTCATCTTCATCGCACCCGCCCAGACTTCCGCACCGTAAAAGAAGAATGGCATTTACGGTGGGCATAAAGAATCTTCTTTTGCTTGCTCTAGGGCCACAACATTTCCCATTAATCTGCTCAGTGTTACCACCTTTGCTGCCTTTTCGCATACTGCTTCGCTGTGTTCCCTAAAACGGAGATGACAGTCGAGCATTACACTCAGATACTTCGCTGCTCTTTTGGTCTTGACCTCGACGGACCCTAAAGTAAAGGGGTAGCTTTAGGGATTCTCCTTCCAGTGAGCATAACGATCTCGGTCTTGCCAATTGCCAACTCGAGTCCGTGTCTCTCCATCCAGCTTTCAACCCGGAGCATCACTTGAGTTAGGCGTAGCTGCGCTAACTCAAGAGTCATCTCCGTGATGACGGCGACCACGTCATCAACGTAGCCTACCAGGAACACATCATGAGACATCTCAAGGAGAAGCAAGGTGCCCAAATACAGATAAATTACCCACACATTTCTTGTATCAATATCAGTAAATATTATTTAATTTAGAAAATCTATTATACATAGTTCTAAATTTAATCCAACAGCTGTATATATTATCTTATCAAAATTAATCTTAAGGCGTTGAATAAAATAATTTTCTTGTTAGCTAGTTTATAGTTATATTTTGGTTTTACAATACGTGTTTCTACTGTTTAACATTAATAACAATTGTGTACTATCATTATCCTATAATATATTTGATTATTTTATTTCCTTTACTTACTTTTATTAGTGATAACAATAACCAATAAGCTATCGGCAATCTGTTTAAGTTTGTACACAATCTACATTCATACCACCAGCAGTTTTCGGTGTGGTCCATATTTGTTTTAGAGTCTAAATGAAACTATTTAGTATTGAGGGCGTTTTGAGAGATTGTAAAGCTTAGTTTCTTTTCGGGGGACCAACTAACATCCACGTTAGTAGAGGAAACACTACAAAAGACGTTACCACGAACGATCACAGGGAGATGCGTTTTATAAGTAGAAAGTAATCAAAAGGAACCAACTGTACCTTTAGAGGAGATAGTACATATCTTGGAGCGAAGAACTGAGAAGATGAGAGTTGAGATGACCGTAGAGATGGATCCACCAGGCCTGGGATGTCGATGGTGTCCAGTGGTCAGTTTGGAGCACAACACAAAACTGTTTAGAGTTTACTTTGAATAAAATGCTAAGTAGATTGAGAGAAGAGAGATTGAGAAACAAAAAACACGATCGCTGACTAATGAAACCAAAATTATACACTATAAGAGAGGGTCACGGCAATCGCGACGCGAAATCCGAGCGAACCGTTCCGCATAGTATCATGAGTTCAACTGGGGTTTTAATTTTAGGTATACGGGTGAAGCGTGTTGACGGGGTTCACACCACCGGTTACAAGGGTTAGACAATGTCACCTGATATCTGACTTTTGGAAAGTGCATGTGCATAGAGGCCAGTAATATTATTCAAATTTCAATATAGTAACAGGTGAATATGTTATGAGTATGTGAATAACAATTTATGCTTAAGAGATTATAAAAACAGATAAAAGGAACAAACTATTAAATTACTTAATTATGAATTACAAGTAACTATATGTACAATATCTAATACTAAGTACGGAAAAAAAAATAAACTATATAATATATTTCTAACAAATAACTTGTTGGGTAGAGTTGGTATGTTCCAGAGCGAGATCCTGTCTTGTTTCTGTAAGTAATGTGTGATAAGTTTATTTACAAGTTAACATAACAGTTTGTTTACAAACACTTGTCTGGTGTGACCAGCAAAGACACGTGGCCGACACGCGACCGACACGTGGTGGACACCCTGCAGGGTACGCTCCGTCCGCCCCGCATGGTTCCCTCCCCCGCAATCCACCAAACACCTACATACGCTCAGATCTATATGTTACTAGAGTATTACATAAAAACTTGCCATGAACCAACTTGCTATGAACTTGCCATAAAAACTTGCTTCGTCTAGGTTTAAAGCAAGATGGATATTGTTTCTTAAAGAATGTTCGTCATTTCTTCTACGTCAAAATAACGTATGAAAAGAAACCATAAAAAGTGGTGCTGGTGATCGCTGTGAATAGGTTGTTTACAAGAGGTCAATCAACGTGGGAATAGCGAGGAAGAAAAAAAAATAAAAAAAGCAAATAACATTAATCACCATTATACCAAATATAAAATATCTTAGAATATATCATTTTATTTAATGAATTACAATGTTATTTTTCGTCAAAAATGTATTCAAAAGTATATATTTCAGTTGTAAACAGTCTAATTCTGCTTGTATTAGATTTGATAACAAATTACAATTAAAGTTTATTTAATATTTCAAATTACAGACTATCATACTGTTCTTAACTTTATATTAATGTTTTAAAACACTTAAGTGCCTTATTTGAAGGATCGACAATAAATAGCTCAGTGTTCTTCATTCTAACAATGAAGATTTGAATTGAACAAATTCAAGTTCATGGATCTAAGGTTCTCTGAGAATAATATTATAATCCTACAACCAAATGTCAGCAAATCACCTGTTTTATGTAAAATGGTAAAACCAATATATGACGAGAAATTTTTTTAGATAAACTGTTATCGTACGATACAGTTTACGGTAGGAATGTATGTGACACTAGTACATGATGTGCAAATACCCCTGTCTCACGCCTGTATCACTTGAGATAGTGTATGGTGTAGGTTTATACAACACCGTTGCATGTGCACGTGCACGTGCCCCTCTCTTCCGCCTGTATCACATGACATAGTTTATGGTGTAGGTTTATAGAAACCTCGTGCATGTGCACGTTTTTTTTCACTCACGTTATGCAATGGTGCAGGTTTGTACAACACCGTTGCACGTGCACGTGCCCCTCCTCACGCCTGTATGACTTTCAATTTCCACTGGTCAAAAGGCCCGGCTCGGTGATATGAAATATGACACTTTTATCTCTTATCTGAGAAGTGAAATCCTCTTTGGCGACCGCCGCATGATCAATTAAACAATTAAAAGAATAGGCCTTAATCCGCAGGCCCGATGTTATCCGCACTTGTCCCGCAGCCTAGCGTGAACTATTGTCCTCCCTCCCCCTCCTGCCAAGGGGCAAGGTGGTGACACCCCGTCAGCTGGGCTGTCCCATGCACCAGTGGGGGACCATGAAAGCCACTTTGCCAACCTAAACAGACCCGGAACCCCTGATATTTGAGACAGGCCAGGCTAGGAAGTCCTCACAATCACTTTGGTGGCCTAATGACGCCACTTTCAAGACACTATTATTGAAGTATTCTCTGTAACATAAGGGTGTTCGATCGAAAATAATTTTTTTAATTTTTTTAATAAAATTGTTAGTATCCAAGCAAGTAATAAATGTGTCATGGGAAAAAATTGAAAAAATTTCTATGTGGAGATATGGCTGCTAATTTGGCCTTTCTGGTGCATAACTCATGAAAAACTGTGGGATATAATTTATTAACATTTTGAGAATATAGTGGACAAAAGATACTTATCAATTTAGTATATAGTAAATATTTAAAAAATTATTTTTTTAAGTGTTACCAATTATTTTTCTATAAATATTGAGTTGAAATTTGTACTGTCATCTTTGTCTAAAAAGTAGATTAATAATATATATGTATAAAATTTATTGATAGAGTTTACTATAAATGTGGGAGTTATGCCCATCTGTCGAATTTGCGGAGTTGGGTAGACGGGAGCTTTAGAGGAAGAGTGGGGAGGAGAATACATGGTGAGTCAGGCTCTAGTGGCAGTTGCGATAAAATCTAGAACAACATTCCTTAGAGCGCTAAACTGGGCACCCGGATGAACACCATTAAGCAAAATTCATACATACTGTAGTTTATCATCAAATTGCTAGTTTATCATATGAATAGCAAATAGATTTATTTTCACACAGTATAAAGTATACGATTTCCTTATATGTTTATTTATTTATTGTATGGTGTGAGGTATAAATATAAGGATACATATCTTGTGATGCTATAGTTTTATCTTTATGGCTGGCCTGTAAGACCGAATGCAATATCTCATGTAAATATGTATGTATATCTATAAAACTAGGTTTTGAATTTACGTTTCCAAATTTTAGAATATGGTTTAATAAATCAAAATAATAAATACAGTTCTGCAACCATACATCCTAATCCTAGGATTTCACTTCTTAGATGTGTTTTATTTTGTTTATTTTCTCGAAACAGACTCTTACCTATCTACCTTTCGAGAAAACAATCAAATTGATTGTACTAAGTCTACCATCGAGGAAAAAGTTGAATCGATTGAAACAACCTACAAACTTTCTACCTTTTTAGAAAAAAGTAAAGGAAAATAAAACAAAAATCGAATACGTTTCTTAGCGATTTGGGATATTCTTGATATTAAAAACTGTAACGTTGAAATAGCTTTTTCGTAAAAACAGATTTTCTACAACAATTAAGAATATACAATTTTAATTAGATGAAGATTCATTGTTTTATTTTTAATAAAAAAAGTCAGTCATCTTTTAACCTTACTCTGCCCATCTGTCGTAGACTACGAATCTGTGCGGGGAATTGATTACTATGCTCTTTACCATGTAAATATGTTTCCGAACTTTTCTATAAATTATCATATTAGTTAAAAACTATGAATTGTCTGTTGAAAAATACAAAATGATATAAATTAGAATATTAAAGCCTTTAAAGACTTATAATGGCTGGAATGTCTTTTCTTAAATTAATCTGGTCTTAAATTAATTTAAATCGTCCCCTTAAATTTGGGTACACGATTTTGAAAGCAAACATTATGTAAAAGAGTGTAGAGTTTAGATGTATTGTGATTACATTTGAAGGTAACACAACTGCATCAGGAGCAATGCCTTTTTAATAACACCATAAACAACAATCTAATATAAATTCAGTTCAATTTTATAAAATGTTTTAATTTTTTATTTACTTTTTTTAAATCTGTTACTCTACTTAACGTATTCCTTACGGTGACCTTGAAGTCATTTTGTCAGTGGTTTTCTGTCGGCGTGTTTAACAATTACTGACTCTGTCAAATCAAATCAAATATTTTTTTGCAATGACATTACAGAAATGTATAGCAAACGTCATCCCTATATTATAAAAATCTAAAACATACATCCCACATCAAAACCTCTGTCAAAAAATACATCATTTACGGTTGCACTCATAGCATAGTCACTCATACCAAATCCCCACTTCCGACACCGGTTGTCAGTCTTCTGATTATGCGGTCTCCCAATTGTATGCCACGCTGTCGATCGAACTCTGTTAAAAATTTAGTTGAATGGAATCCTAGGAACTAGATACTTTCTTGTAAAAAGTCCACGTTATCTTTCCAGCCTTTACCGATATTCGTAAGGCAAATCCACTTTTATGATTTGCCTACAGGCTACACATTACATTCTCACCTATACACAGAACAAATTTATTTTGTTTGCTTCCAAAATTATACTGTGAAAAAAACAATTATATAACTTAAATTCACCGTTTTTTTCATTATATACATAGCTTTCAGTGGAACGAAATGAGATGAGACGAAATTAAAATTTAATTGACTTTATTATGCAAAGTAACGTTACGACTGGACAGTCCTCTCTACCACATAACCTTAAAATTTGTTGCCTAACCTAAAAATTGCAACTAATCGTAAAATTGAATTGATATACAATAAATATAATTATTTAATACCCCATTACTTATGTCATAAACATAATAATCATTAACATAAAATAATTTTTTCCAATACTGATGTGGTTGATTAAGTCCAAAACATTTAATAGTGCATTTTTGTTATTATATGTTCGAATTAATTTATTTCCAAAAATAAATCGCCTAATATATTAACAATTATATTTTAGTTCTCTGCGATATAAATCCAAGTGTTGTGTTAAAGTAACTGTGGGACGTGTCGCGCCCACAGTAATTTGGCCTTTTGTCAAACTTTTTCCGCATTGATGTAACGTTTTATATATGTTATTTTTAGAGATAAAACATTGATTCCCTAAAATGTTTGACCATTTTGAATTATGAAGTGTTTAAGGTCATATATTAAGTTGAACCTAACCCAACCTAAGCAAACATGATAAAACTTAACCTAAGCCATCCCAAAATAACCTAACCTAGCCTACTTCCAGTTCATGGACTGATATCTAAACATCCGTACCGTTACGAGTAGTGGAGGAATTTCCTCCAAGAAATGCCTATATGCTGTTCGCCGAGAGTTGAGAGTGAGGCTCCGCCTAGACTGTAAGCAACCCACTGTTCTGTATTATCAAGGCATGAAGATGTGTACCTTGATCGTACGAGGCTTGATCGTATCTGTAAAGCCTTGTACCACTAAATGTTTTTTTCCATTCATATATTGGGATATTTTTAACCCAATAAAATACTGACTTTCTTCCGATGATTCTAGTACCTGTGATTTGATACACCAATTAAGATGATCACAGTTAATTAAAGTTAAGCCATTATAGCAGTCCGTGTTTTTTTATTTTTTTATCTTTATTTTTTTATTTATTTATTTTTTTTTTAGTGAATCCTACTTACTGTATTTTGATTCTTCCAAAATTCCCCAGGTATATTGCAAATCAGTGTAAGAATACCTATGATTTGTTGTGGCAATCAAGTAATTTTTACAGCTTTGGTGTATCTCGTAACATTTAACCTTCACTATTGGTCAGAGCCCACTTGTTCTAGTGACGAGAAAACCTCCTTCATAAAAATTCACTTCTATCAGTTGACTTTGTTAGTAATCAGTTTAGTGGTGTTAAAATCTCAGAACAATCTACACACTGTGCCAGTATCGGTTTTTATATATTGTATATAGAAATATTGAATCCATTCTGTATATAGAGGGGCCCATTTATATACATTTTTTTACACCCAGGGATAGAAGTGGAAAAATAAATAAAGCTAACAAATCTGCTGACCACTTTCATTTTATTTTTCTTTGTACAACCTACACAGTATAACAATTCTAATTTAAAATTAGGAATGATTGCCAAATCTAATACAAAATTTCAAAGGGGTTTTTGATTGTAAGAATATAATTGTCCAAAACGGAGAGATGTGTAATATTGCTTCAGATATATTCGGTGGCGAAGTCTCTTCAAGCTTTGATATGTAACACACCTGAAACAGGACGTTTAGGTCATTATTACGTTAGGTAAGTAGGTTTTAATCATTTACTTTGAAACTGAACATACCATTCTATACAAGGATATTCAACTAACGTGAATTTTTATTGAAATCATTATTTACATTTGTACATAAAGTAGGCCTACTGTCTTGAAACCAAGTATGTAAAGTTTAAAATTACAAATAAGTGAAACTCCTGCACTGAATTTGCTTTCTTAAGAGTCTGCAGAAACTGTCGGAGGCTGTCGGCCATGTTGGTTTTAACCCCATAAGAACGATTTTATTTTCGAACCGGACATACGATCACGCGTATCCAAATCAAACAGATATTTTTTAACGGACTATTCCACACAAATTGCATTTGATCAAGAATGAAATTGCGCTTTGGAATTGCTTTGCAAATTCCTTGTTAGTTTTATAGAAAAAATAAAAAATATATATAGTTTGAAGTTTTTACTTTCACCTATTTTTCAAAACTAGGCGTATGTATTCAAAATATCAAAAGTAAACCCAATGCTCAATATGATAATTTTTAAAATGTCACATCATATAGAACTTTTGGTCAATAAATACCAAAAAAATATGCATTTGCAAATAATATTGTTCTTATGGGATTAAAATCAACACGGCCGACAGCCTCTGGGGGCTACTTTTCTCTTCAAAAAACTCCAAAATCATGGGTTTCTTTTCAAACGATTCGATCCGTAATAATAATCGTATAGTAACATTTGAAGTGTCGTTAGGTAGCTGAAGACCTACTCTAGTGGACCATAAGACGATTTCGGTAAAAAAATTCAGAATTTTTATAATTATTTTACAGTAAAATATGTGAAACTTTGAATCAATCGTGAAATTAAATCAGCTCATAGTCCACTAGATTGAACCGTTCACTATAATCCTTAATTATATGCACCGACAATATAGATATCTCGTCCTGTATGAATGTTGTGCCCGTAATAATGGACCACAAAAATATCTGTTAATTTCAGACTTACAATTTAATATTGGATGAGAAATCTATGTGTATATAAAGTCAATGCTCATAACTCATTGCATAAATACCAACCGTACAGTTGAGTTTGAAAATCATGTTTTAGCCCACTGATGAAGATGGTAAGATTGTAGGCTATGTCATTTATAGGCCTGTCAACATCCCAGCGGTGACTTTTAGGTTTGCGAAACGGTCGCCTTTATTAGACAGTGGAAATAAATTAATAAATTGTAAATACTTGAAAATCACATGGTACTATTGGTTAGATAATTTGAATTACGAATCGACTTATAAAAATTGAATGGAGGTTCGTCTACAAAAGATTTGTAAATGTACTAATATATTCAAATTTTTTTGAAAATAGCTTTGCGAACTTACTGTGAGAAATTGTGAAATATTCAAAATACTCACATTCATCTATACTGTTTGTATGGTTTGTTGTTAGCAACATTCTGCGAAGCTCTTTACTCAAACATCTTTTAGAAAAACTTATTTTAGGTATTTAGAAACTAAAGTGCAAAGTTTATCTTTAAGTAAAATGTTACCAAATAGGGCCTATCTTAGTATCAGTACATCGTGTGTCCGTCGATCTGACAACAGTGCCCTTTTTAGTTTATTGTTGCAAATCAGGCACATTGTTGCGTCAATAACGCGTTCAAGTATTAAACATCAATGCAAATGATAATTCACGTTGGATCCATTGAACTTGAAGTATTGTCAGTTGGACATTGTTGCTAACCGTATATGACGTACAGTTGCTGTGAACTGGTTAGTAAACTGGCGGGTAGGAGATATTGTACCGAGTACTTTTAGTGCTTAGTTATTTATGGCGATAGAGGTGCTTGGCGTGACTCGGCCCCTATCTCTGGTACATATACACAGGTTAGTGAACTGGTGGGTCTAAGTAATCATCTTGTAACGAGTACTTTTAGTGCTTAGTTATTTATGGCGATAGAGGTGCTTGGCGTGACTCGGCCCCTATCTCTGGTACATATACACAGGTTAGTGAACTGGTGGGTCTAAGGAATCATCTTGTAACGAGTACTTTTAGTGCTTAGTTATTTATGGCGATAGAGGTGCTTGGCGTGACTCGGCCCCTATCTCTGGTACATATACACAGGTTAGTGAACTGGTGGGTCTAAGGAATCATCTTGTAACGAGTACTTTTAGTGCTTAGTTATTTATGGCGATAGAGGTGCTTGGCGTGACTCGGCCCCTATCTCTGGTACATATACACAGGTTAGTGAACTGGTGGGTCTAAGAAATCATCTTGTACCGAGTACTTTTAGTGCTTAGTTATTTATGGCGATAGAGGTGCTTGGCGTGACTCGGCTCCTATCTCTGGTACATATACACAGGTTAGTGAACTGGTGGGTCTAAGAAATCATCTTGTAACGAGTACTTTTAGTGCTTAGTTATTTATGGCGATAGAGGTGCTTGGCGTGACTCGGCCCCTATCTCTGGTACATATACACAGGTTAGTGAACTGGTGGGTCTAAGAAATCATCTTGTACCGAGTACTTTTAGTGCTTAGTTATTTATGGCGATAGAGGTGCTTGGCGTGACTCGGCCCCTATCTCTGGTACATATACACAGGTTAGTGAACTGGTGGGTCTAAGAAATCATCTTGTAACGAGTACTTTTAGTGCTTAGTTATTTATGGCGATAGAGGTGCTTGGCGTGACTCGGTCCCTATCTCGGGTACATATACACAGGTTAGTGAACTGGTGGGTCTAAGAAATCATCTTGTACCGAGTACTTTTAGTGCTTAGTTATTAATGGCGATAGAGGTGCTTGGCGTGACTCGGCTCCTATCTCTGGTACATATACACCGGTTAGTGAACTGGTGGGTCTAAGAAATCATCTTGTAACGAGTACTTTTAGTTCTTAGTTATTTATGGCGATAGAGGTGCTTGGCGTGACTCGGCCCCTATCTCTGGTACATATACACAGGTTAGTGAACTGGTGGGTCTAAGAAATCATCTTGTAACGAGTACTTTTAGTGCTTAGTTATTTATGGCGATAGAGGTGCTTGGCGTGACTCGGCTCCTATCACTGGTACATATACACAGGTTAGTGAACTGGTGGGTCTAAGAAATCATCTTGTACCGAGTACTTTTAGTGCTTAGTTATTTATGGCGATAGAGGTGCTTGGCGTGACTCGGTCCCTATCTCGGGTACATATACACAGGTTAGTGAACTGGTGGGTCTGAGGAATCATCTTGTAACGAGTACTTTTAGTGCTTAGTTATTTATGGCGATAGAGGTGCTTGGCGTGACTCGGTCCCTATCTCTGGTACATATACACAGGTTAGTGAACTGGTGGGTCTGAGGAATCATCTTGTAACGAGTACTTTTAGTGCTTAGTTATTTATGGCGATAGAGGTGCTTGGCGTGACTCGGTCCCTATCTCTGGTAAATCTACACAGGTTAATGAACTGGTGGGTCTAAGAAATCATCTTTTAACGAGTACTTTTAGTGCTTAGTTATTTATGGCGATAGAGGTGCTTGGCGTGACTCGGCCCCTATCTCTGGTAAATCTACACAGGTTAATGAACTGGTGGGTCTAAGGAATCATCTTGTAACGAGTACTTTTAGTGCTTAGTTATTTATGGCGATAGAGGTGCTTGGCGTGACTCGGTCCCTATCTCGGGTACATATACACAGGTCAGTGAACTGGTGGGTCTGAGGAATCATATTGTAACAAGTACACTTGGATTTTGTAGACAGTCATCTCTGTCACTCATAGGACACGTGAGTGACAGATGAACCGAGAATCGAAACCCGATCTCATGCTTGACAAATCAGTGTTTTTGTCATAGCCTGACAATTATGGTCGCTTAGAAGATTGTCAACGATAGATGATAATAATATAATAAAAACATAATTCTAGACCTATACGATATTTTCGCTAAAATAAAATATCTCAGGTCTAAAATAAGCAACTAATTTCAGACTATGATTAAATCAAAACTCGTTTAATATTCCTTTCGGAGAATTTATTTAAATAGTCCCCTCCACTTGGTGAACAGCGATCCACTTGTTGGACCAAGCGAGCGCGCGTTCGCGTCACAATGGAAATTAATATTTTTCAAATGAACCCTTTCCGATTTGTAATGAACCCGACGAGGACAATGGACTGACAAGATAATGAAATCCCTCAATGGTGGGGGTGAGTGGGGGAGGGCAGTGGTCTCGGTCCGCGGTCGGAGAATATGCTTCGCTAAATTGAGATTAAATGATTGTATGATCGGCCCCCAGCCGCCAGCTGAAGCGCGCTTTGTGTTTAGTGTGTCAAGTCAAAATGTGTGTGTGTGTGAGGGGGGGGGGGGTTGAGGGCTCTCGTAGAGTGCACCTTGCGCTTGCACCCCCACCCACCCATCCTTGGGGTGATCATCCCACTTGCTCCGTGTGCGGGGATCGTAGTACATTGTGCATATTGTCGGTGCTTCTAAGGCAGTACTGACAAACATAATAAAAGGAAAAAGTGATAGATTATAAAACATGTTGATTGTAATTGATCTTAAAATATAATTTTTTCATATACAGGGTGTAACAAAACTCTACACAAACTTTAGGATATTGTTCCTTGGGTGAAATCAAGAAAAAAAAAGAAAAAAAACGTAATTCAATCAATGGTCTATATAATTCTGTTTACTGTCTGTGTGTGTTATTTTACAATTTAAAATGTTTAAGCTCTACAAAAACAGTTTTACGAATATTAAATACGGATTAAAGATATATGTACCTTGTTTTTTGTAATTAAAATAAGAAACAACGAATGTACAATGATTTTTGTGTGACATTGCACAGTTTATAGTGGACAGGTACAACAACGGAAGACACAAATAATGGACTTTATCTGTCAATTTGTAATCTTGACAATTAATTTAAAATATTTGAAACTATGATTGTATGAAAGTATTAAACAGAAAATTATTTTTAATTTTACTAAAAGTGATTACTCCGTTACGTCCTTTATGATTAAATTATTTAATATGGGCCTTTAATTATATGGTAAGTAAAAAGTGTCCGCATATTTGAAAAGTGTAGCAAATATTCTCAGACTTGAGACGCCGACACAACTTTTTAGCGTATTTTAGGGCGAATATGAATGATCATATGAGTGTGGATGACCAGTTTGGTCTGGTTACTGAGCTTGACTGTTTAGAAAGGAGCCCAATAGCCATGGCAATTAAAGGACCTACAGCTTTCTGTGGGCTTAAATTATGTAAGTAAATACCACAAATTATTGTGTTTATATTATTTATTTTTAACTCGCCTATTTTGAATTTAGTAAAAAAAATTGATTTCGTATCCCAACGGTATATATACGGGATCACAAGTGTTGGCTACTCAGTCCAGTTACAAGCTAGCTGAGTGGTTATGGTCACTTACAGCTCTCAGATTTGAAACGATCTTGAAACTGTCGAACACTATTGAAGGGCGATATATTTGGAACTGTAGAGTATTGATTTTCAAAAAATTACAACTCTACGCTTTGCAAATACACTACAAATATAGCATCACAAAATCTTGTTAAAGTTTTTTTTTTTTTTACTTTCTTTGCATTTATTTTGCAGAGCTGTAGAGGGGAAAAAATGGAAACTTCTTCTCCGGTATCGGTAAATTCTGTACAAGGCTCTCATAGTCTGCTCCATCCTGGTATCCTGGTGTGTGTCTAATCCACAATTGAACATAAACAGACTTGTGAAATCCTTGTGAAACGGTGATTTTTATCCTCATAAAACGGCTTTCATTCGGTTTATCTTTGACAAAAGAAGCAAATAGACTGTACAAAACAATACATTTGGTAAATACGTTCGACTGTGCTGCTATATAACGGTGATTAGTTTATATCAGATGGCAGTTACTTCAGAGTGTGCTGGAGAGATACGGAGAGAGGGAGGCCGTTGGCGCTATCTGTGAAAAACCGAACACGAACTAATTTCACCAAACCTGCTTCACGGGACCCATGTGAACGGACAGTTTTTTTTTTTTTTTATCTATTATAGTCCATGGTTTTATCGATTTTTTACCAGGCAAATGACAGCATTTTATCAGATGCATGGTAATCTCCAAGTAAAAAAATATATTTAAGCTCATGTTGAGAACAAAAATAACAAGATAAATAAAATTTAAGAAACAACTGAAAAGCCTTCTGCTCGACCTTTGTTGTTACAGTGTCCATGAGTTTCTAGCTGGCCATAAATAATTCTGATTTACTGTGATGGTTGCAAACTTTGAAATATAAATAAATTGTTTTTGCTCTATCTTTTCACATGTAGTCTTAGTTGATTATTGTTTATTGCATTTACTATGACTTGGCTAATGCGTGTATATATGTTTACTGACTTAGTAAACGATTTGATTTGAAAGATAAATGAAAGTTACTTTTCTTGCAAAAGTTACTCTGCCATATGAGCAAAAACCTAAGCCAGGAAATAACCTAGTTGGCAGCAGGCTGTTTATGATCGTATTTTGAGTCATTACACGGGTTGTTGTTTTCAGATCAGGAAGTTAGTTTCTCTCATTTCGTGTGAGAGTAACCACTTACTTCAAGTTCCCAATGTGAAGGACGATATAAGCTTTGGTCCGATATGAAGTATCGTGTCCGATCAAGATCATTGGTTGGTGCTAGAAGACTACCCTTGAAATCAATTTGTTATCTCTAGGTTCCCCTAAAGTCCTTCTCACTTCTGACAGGCCTGTTTACTGTTTTTCTGTATAATTTATTAAAGATTTTTTCCTTACTCCAGGCGATATATATGGTGTCCAGCTTCGGATGTCACAGGAGGATTGTTTTTCAGGTGAATAAAAGCAAATAATGCCATACGAGTGGCCTATCTCGATTCGTTTTCGGCCTGTGTGTCCGTATGCGCTTGTTATGCAATAATGAATTTTCGTATGAATGTTGATCTTACAAAGATACATTTCATATAAAAAGGCTGAATGTTTAAAATTATCAGTTTCAAAATGGCGGATATCTAAAAACTTCAAACTCAAATATTAAAAAAAAAACTACACATTTTACCCGAAAATATTAAAATACAATATTTTGTAGACTATGTTATGCCAAATTCAACGATATATCAATTTAAAAGATCGGTTAACAAATAACAGAGAAAACTTATTTTTTGTGTCTGAAAGCATTAAAATGTGGGTAAAGAATGACTTACTCAGATAACACTGCTTTCAGACACAAAAAATATGTTTTCTCTGTTATTTGTCAACCGATCTTTTAAATTGGTATATCGTAGAATTTGGCATAACGTAGTCTACAAATATTCTATTTTGACATTTTTGTGTAAAATATATAGTTTTTATATTTGACTTTGACATTTTTATACAGGCGCCATATTTTAAAGTCGGCACTGGTGGCGCAGTGCTGTAGCCCAGCTATTTGGGGACAAAGTGTTTGGGAGATTGTAGGCGATAGGTTCCATACTCGGTTCTCTTAATACCGACGCGGCGTCCACTCAATGGTTATCATCAACGTAGACACTACTAGATAAGTCTGGAGTGTCCGTGCTGAATGGTAGTCAAGGTTCGGATGTTGTGTAGGGAAGAGAACTGAGTGTCAGACTTGTCAGTTAGCTGAAAATCAGACCAACACTACGTGGTTCGGATTCCACGTAAAGCTGTAGGTCCCATAGTAGCCCTTGCTATAGGCTATTAAATAGTCCTTTCTGAGATAAGTCGAACTCAGATAGTAACAATGACTACGCTCGTTCATCTACACTCATTCACGCCTCATATTCGCCAATATCTCTACGATCAGCGTCTTAGAGACGAATAATGAAATAATGAATGAATATTCAAACTGATAATCTTAGACATTCAAGCTTTTTACATGAAATGTATCTTTGTAAGATCAACATTAATACGAAAATTCAGTATGGTATATCAAACGGTTTTTGATATATTCAAATTACAGACAGAACAGGCCGAAAACGAATCGAGATAGGACACATGTTATACTCGTATGGCATTATTTGCTTGTATTGATTGACCTGACAAACAATCCTCTAAAATATGAGACAGTCGAAGTTGGACAGCCTGTATACATTGATATTAATTATTGTTGAAACAATCTATCGATAATGCGCTTCTTTCTCGTACCGTTGAAATGGGAGATTTCCAATTGCACCGGGGTCAGGGATCGGCCCCAAACTGATGTGTCCAGATGCACCGGAGCCCCTTTTGGGGGGTGTTCCAATTGCACCAGAGGCCCTTGTTTATGACATGAGCCGGGAAAGTCCAACCAGGCCGGATTCCTAGTACAGTAACCCCAAGCTGACCGTGCCAAATTCCACACCCTTTGTTATGACATGAGTCATGAGTCGGTTAGGTTAGGTTAGGTTAGGTTAGGTTAGGTTAGGTTAGGTTAGATGTTGCCACGGATAAACACAAAATTAAACATTAAATACATAGTTACCATATTTATTAGTTAGAACCTGCTATGGTCTACCATTAGTATGTGCCACGAAACATCGGCAAGTGTTTGATAGAATATTCCATTGCGAAATTGTTAAACACTTATAAACTATGTTTGAAGAAATGTAGTGGGGTGGGGAAGGAAGGGGCCTTCCAATTGCACCGGCTCCGGCGGTCGAAGGAATTTGCAGCGGGGATAAGTGAGGTGGGCAGATTTTGACCACCGGTGCATCTGGACACTTTTCGGACGGAGGAATGTTTTGACCCGTGGAAATTCCTTTGACCGCCGGTGCAACTGGATATCAGCCGTTGAAATTCGGGTTTTTCAATTGTTAAAATTCCTTCAACATAATCTTGACAGTTTGATGGATTACGGACTCAACAGATGTTAGTATAAAAGTTTGATGCTGTCTACATCTACAAACTTAATTCGATTTATTACTGTTTTAAGCTTTGTTTTTTGTCCACCTTTTTAAAGTTAGTTTTAAGTAACTATTCCTGTTAATTTATTCATGATGAAATGTACTATTTGTTTTTAATTTTATTTGAAATGCTTTATTGTTTTTAGTTTAGTTAAAAGTTTTGCATTTCGTTTTTTTCATCAATGGGAGCAGTAAATGTTCATACATTTTTTAAATGTTTAAATACTTACGAGTATTTTTAATGAAAACGAATTAAATGAAAAGCGTTTTAGATCAATGAGTTTATCTTACTAAAGGATAATCTGATATTATCCCAATCTACTCTTGGTCTCTGATATTTTTTATGTATAAATTTTTATTTAACCTACTGTCGTGAATAATTAACTGCCTAATTTTAATGTTAATACGTAAAATTTAAGGTTTTTTTATTCTCTCTGTCATGTTTGTCTTATGTTTAACGTTCATTTATCTTTATCATACTACATTATGTTTTATCCGAGCCCTTCTGTATTATTAATGCAACTAGGAATCAAGCAGGACGTATACCACTCGTTATCAAAGTGAACAACAGTGCATTTTCCTGTCACGGTTGGTTTGTGCACAAAGTAAGTTATTGATTCAGTGTGGCTACTTTACTTATTTTTCCATCCTTTTTGTAAGAGCTTTCGTCACACAAGGGATGGTCGATTTTAAAGTTTGTTTGAAATCACAAACACCCTTGGGGGTGTTATTCGTACGGGCACAGAGAAGTAGAGACGACTTTTGAAGCTTCGATAAAACGTGTCTCTTAATTTTATTATTATTTACGATCTTTAAGGAAGAGATCAGTATAAAATATAACTTTCATGAATTGAGCTTGATTTTAATTTGATTAATCATAAAATCATATTCAAATTTTAAAAAACCAGCACCTGGTGCTCGCAGGCAGGCGAGACAGGGGCAAGGCGCTTTGTTTGTAGATTAACTCTTTGTTTGTGCAGAGGGCTAAAAAGCGGCTTGTCCTAATCCACCACCCTTGCGAGCAACAGTCGACGCCGCCCTCGCCTGGCTGTGGGTCAGGGGACCTTGTTAACGCTGGCAGGGTGCGGCGAAACTGAACAATTTCCCCCGAAGGAAATGACAGAAATATTTTACTTTTTACTTGCCCTTATTCGAAGCATATCCTATGAGATTTTAATTAATTCAATTGTTTGTAATGGTTTGACGAAATATCACTAGGGTACGAGAGATAATTTAATTGTACAGCTGTATACTTTTGTTATTTTTTTAATTGTTTTGGAAAGTTATTGTTTACACTGTTTCGTTACTATAACACAACTTCAGCTGTTGTTGTTTTCACACATTTGGTTGTTTTTGTTGCTGTTTAAATTATTTAAAAATTTTGTTTCCTCAATTGTTTATTTTTATTTTTTAATTGTTACTCTTACAGTCATTATATTCTGTTTTGTTGTAGTAATTAGCGTTGTAGTTGTTCTGTATACGTTTCTATCGTATTAGTATTGTTCACATTATGTATGTTGAGAAGTGTCATATTGTTACCTCTCACTTAACTGCACTATGATTCATAATGTTATTTGTTCCTCACATTTCACAACGGTATTCATACACTGTAAAATTGGCGAAATTACGTTGGCAACAAATGGCTTCACGTATTGTATACAAGGATTCAGCTACAGGTGATTTCTGGATTTCACGAAACAGCTACTACATCGCCAATTATTGTGAAGAGTTTAGTTTTATTAGTCAAACAGGCCTTACATTCTTCTTCACTTGTATGTAAAATACTATTAATTTTATATGATTTAAAAATTTGTATTGCCCTGTTGTTAGATATATACTAGGGAGACCCCATACTCGCTTCGCGTGCCACAGTGCGCTCGTGACAACCTCGGCCTCCGGCCTCGATCTGTGACTTTGTAATCAGTTGACTACAAATACTAATAGGTACACTATAACAAGTAAAACCATAAAATATAAATTTATTTATTACAGTACCTCATTTTCTGCACATACATTGCTACTTATTTATTAGTATAACCATCCAATTTTATTACTTAGCCTACTACAACACTTTTCCTATCATTTGTTTGTATATGTTTACTTTCCAAGATGATAAAATGTTATTAAGATCATTATTTACATTTAAACATTTGTTCTTTTCGATTAGTTGAAATGTCTTTCCATGTTATTATTTTGGCCAAAAAAACGTACTTTGAAGGTTTCCTGTGTTCTTCAGAGAGGAAATATTGAACAAAATTAAGGCCTTATTGCACAACTACGAATAGGGACGAATTGTTTGACACCTCAAACGTTAAAAATGATGCAAAAATTTAGGAGTTACGTTAACAAAAATCGGCTTCACGTATTATACAGTATATAGGGATAATATTCAGCTCTAGGTGATTTCTGGATCTCGCGAAACAGCTTCTAAATCGCCAATTATTGTGAAGACTTTAGTTTTATATAGGGATAATATTCAGTTCTAGGTGGTTTCTGGATCTCACGAAACAGCTTCTAAATTGCCAATTATTGTGAAGACTAGTTCTATATAGGGATAATATTCAGCTCTAGGTGATTTCTGGATCTCGCGAAACAGCTTTTAAATCGCCAATTATTGTGAAGACTACTTTTAATCAAACGGACCTTTCACCTCGTTTTGTACATACTTTCATTCGACGAAACCCTATCTAACTACCTATTGCACTCTGATAATACATATCATTGCACCCACCCAATCACTTTCTGCAAGACAATGACTGACTTCGATCGAGATTCTACTCTTCGTTCACGGGTGAGATGCGATTTCGTTGAGGCAGTGCTAAATCAAAGTGGCCGACGTAGTGCGAACACTTCAACCATGACGACTATTGTTGTGAGATCGTAATGTGGCAACAATAGACAATTACGTCATCAGCGTGTCTCATGATCGATGTTAGATAGCACCAGGGGATGAAGATATCGGTCAGATAGTGTCGGGGTTGGGGTGGGACTGTACAGGTGGTACGTGTGTACACAGCCGTCCTGTACGTGGCCCTGGGGGTAACTTTATATTCCCTCCCACCACTCGCCACTTACTACCGCCAGACAAGACTGGTGATTGGATGCTGGAGTGACCTTTTTAGATGCAGTTAAGTATCCACGTTTCTGAACTCTCATTAATGAACGTACGATAGATAATCACCCAATTAATGTATCAAAGAACAAAAAGCTTCTTGTTCAAACTGTTAAATTTACACTTGAATCACTATAAACCACAGAATTTCCAATGTAATCTACTCTTAGGGTAGATTTGACCCAATTAAACACCATTTTGAAATCATAATCTTATTCGTACGGAAATATCGGAATTTTCGCCATTCTCTCCAACAACGACCAAATGTGCAAACGTTTTGCAGTGAACGACTTCAAAGTACTCTATCGAAATTGGTTTAGTCACTGATAAAAATATGTACTGATAATATATTTTTTTGTACATATCCTATATACGATCGTATCCTACACCATGACCTTTCCTAATTTACAAAGTTCTGAAGTTTTCTTCAAAATTATCAAATTGGATGTGTATGATCAAAAAGAACGTTTAAATGTTAAATTACTACGTATTGATCCAACATTATGTTTTTTAAATGGAAAATGTCTGTCTATGGAGGAGAAAATTGACGAAACAACGCAAGTTGTACTTATTAATTTCACCTATCTTTATTTTTATTTATTCAATAAATGATAACTTCTTAAAAGAGTAAGGTATATAAACTAAATGAATAAATAATTATATGGGTTACAATTATTTCAAAACAAGAATGTGATCATTTTTCAACGACTTTAGAAAGAACATTGAGCAGTGAAATAGGCCTATTGATATACTTTTTTAATTTGCTACCAAAATAATAAATTGCACATACTTTCCTTATTTTCATGGTTAACAAATAAGCTACCTATTTTCCTAGAAAGTATGTATGAAACTAAAAAAAAAATAAAAAAATAGAGGGTACGAGTGTTGCATTTTCTTAATAACAATCAAAGCGTTGAATTGAATTTATTGTGCATTAATTATGACTTGAATGAGTGTGACTTGAATTTAAAAAAACATTTTACTATGTAATATAATTATTGTACTGAATTATGTACAAAGTGCGAAATTGTTTGCAAAATTTATCAATCTTGACAGTAATACATCTTAGTCAAGCCATATCAAAAAATACTTTCAAATATGAATATGCATGAGGCTAGTTACTAAAAATTGTAAATATCAAACACAATTAATTGAATATTATTAATTAATGAAACTAGGATTCTGCCAACCCCGTCACTAGTGTAAATTTGTTATTTTTCTTCAGGTCGCTCGCTTCTCTCATGTCAAGTTACTCCGTCTTACACCAATTCATTCATTCACGGTCCTAGCACTCTTTCATTCAATTAGTGAATAAATTGGCTGGTAGTGGGATGTTTATTATCTACCTCATTATAACTCATTGAGAGAAAATATTTAAACTCCTTTCTTAATTCGTATCTAAAGTCTATAAAGAATATTTGTGCCAATTTTCATGGTCCAAAATCATTTATTTATTTATTATTTTTTTTTTTTATGTGATCAGTCAATTAGTAAAAAATAATGGTTTTGATGTTATATTTATAAATTTCAACTGCTGAATGCGAATTTGCTCGACACTCATTGTGAAGATACTGATGTGGTAGTGGTGAAATCAGTGGTGTTGATGGTGATATAAGATGGCGACCCGTGGCGAATGGGATTGCCGCAGGGTGCAGCACGTGGTCTGAGTCACCACCAGCTTGCAACCCACCCCCTCATCCCCCTACAACCATCAACCATACACTGCTGCTTACACAATGACGCATTGATTAGTATAGTATTTGGGGGCTCCTTCATATAAATGGCATAATATTTCTATAATATATTAGACGCTAATGAATGCTGACCTTTCAAAAGATTTTATTACAAACACAAAACCATGAAAGAGCGACGAGCAAACCCGTTTTTCCTTATCAACAGGATCAAAAAACCTATATTGAACATGAATGTATGCACATTTAACATGTAATTTTTCCATATCCAAGTGTAAGGAAGCTCTAGCATTCGCTTTTCCCACTGTATCAATAAGCCTCATATGGCTTATCATACACCAGTGATCTAATCTTGCAGTTGCTTCCCCTTATAATCCAAAAATGATGTACTCACTCATAAGGAAACACTGTACAAAGTTTAATGAAATTTGGAAGAAAGTTAGCTTCCATATCATAGAGAACCCCTAAAAAATGATATCTCGAAATTCCAACCCTAAGGGTTAGAATCAGCCACTAAACGTTTCCCATTTTACATAAGAGTAACATTGGTACTATTAAGTTTAGTAATTTCAAACAGCTTATAGAAAAAAAACCTAAACAACACAAAAGCTTGGCTGGCTTTGTTTTTGTTGTTAGATATGTATGGTCATTACTAACTCTGACATGGTTGCACTACTTTGCATCCCCCTGAAGTAGTCTTATGGGGTTTTCTAGACTGTAAAACTTTGTCATCTGCAAAACTTTATTTTATAAATATGACGCTTCTATAATTTTGATTTTTCAGTTTGTGTTTTAATGTGCAACTTTAAGAAGCTTTCAATTAAAAAGTAAAATTGTAACAAATTTCTTAGATGTATTGGTTTGGAAAACTTAACAAACTGGGAAAGCGGACTATCATACGACATCGATTGTACTGTATATAGCAACTCAAGAATATACTTCTTTCGATGAAAGAGATAAAAAATAGTTTCAATAGGAATGAATACTGCTGGTCTACTCACCTTTAACTCAAAGACTTATCACCATCCCCGTACCGCTCAGTCTCATTGTCGTCGTCAGCTTGTTCTTCCTCAGCGTTCTCTACAATGTCAATATCACACCATTATTTCTTAATGTGAGGAATTTGTTTTTTTCATGAATATTTACAACTAAGACTGTATAAATTCGATAGTTTTTTTTTTTTTTTAATTATCAGTAACAATTGAATCACGCGTTAGTTGAACGTGGTTACTCACCTGCGTGCAGGACCACAGAGGACACCCCCGGCAAGGGCGTGGACGCGGGTTCTTCGTCACTGCCGATTCTCTCTCCTTCAGCCATAGCCCGATACACTTCAGCTCGCGTTTCCAGGATCTCTCGAACGATCTCTGCAGACAAAAACAAGAAACTTGTTTTATACGCATTAACTGCACCTATGGCGTACGTAAAAGTGGGATATTGATGACTGATGATTATAAGGCTATGAAAATGAATTGCAGGGATGCAGGTCTATAAATGTGATTGGGTGTTTGTATTTTGTAAAAGTATGATAAATGCAATTTTTGTGGTGAACAAATTTATTTGTTTGAAACGAATCAGGTTTTCTAATCAACTATCGGTTCTTGTTTCCTCTATATTGTAACTTGGTGTTGTCCAGAAATTCATTTTGGACTTGGTCACAGAAAATTAAGAAACAGAGGTCACATTAAATAGTGCCTTAAATGTGTGTCGAGTAGTTAGTTCTCCGTTTTTCAGACATATGGAAAGGCCAACACCTTGTCAGGGTGCTATAAGCTAAGTAACTGATTATTAGTTAGGTAGAGTGAAGATCAGGGATATTAAGATTAAGAGTTTTAAGATATTAAATTATTGGACATTTTTTAGCCTGTTGTTACTGAACAAATTAACTTCTCTCCGAAATAGGAAAATAGAATAAGTACTTATTTCCAAGTAATCTTTTAATGCGTAATATAGGGAATTAACGATATAGTTTTCACAACAATGACTGTAGGCCTACAATGTAATTTGAATTGGAAGAGGCTACTAGCGTCGTCAGCCACGTTTTAAATTGCCTGGCATGTTCTACGGTGATTTGTAAATAAGGAGATATAGATTTACAAATGTGTCATATGCCTCGATCGATGCGACCTTAGAGAACTATTTCATGAATGCTATCATGAAGTCGTCCATAATAAGTCGCACACTACTAATTTTATAACATAAGAAGACTCTAAGATATTTTTGAGGCGTTAACGCTGCAAAAGAGTCATTTAAGCTTCGGTTACATTTTCTTAGATTATGTTTCGTAAAATTAGGCATATACTTATCCACAACTTACTGTAACTACTACAAATAACCCAGGTTAAGTGTTAGAGAGGGCTTCTTCGCCTGGTAAAATTAGACGATCTTTAACTTTTAATTTTAACTTTAAATACCACTCACCGGAAAGCAGATCTCTGTTGTCAACCATCCGCTGCATCTCTATCTTCACCTCTCCCATCAGCCACGTCATGAAATTCTCCTCCACATCTGAAAGTAGTTCCACTTTAAACAGCTGAAAGTTCTCTTAAATCATGAAAAATATCGACTAGGATTTAACTAATCAATTTTTAAAGTTTACTTTCAATTTAAATATCGTGATCTAATCTAAATATTTCATAGAAATTGTGTAGGTTTCACAATAAGTATACAAAGATTTTTAAAGAAGCTATGCGTTTGTAGGAACTACGCTTTTAGGCGGCTTCAAGAAACTGTTAATGGTTGTTAGCTTTTCTTGTTGTTACAATCAGGAATTGTTAATTACAACTGTACTCCAAGATTTAATTTGTATTACAAAGTTTAAAGTGTACTGAAAAATATTCTAATAAAGTCATCCCATTTAGATCCGATTGCTGATTCCACAGCTCCAAATTTAAATCGTTTAAATTTGCTGTCTAAATAGTTACTGAATTTTATAAAGAAGCACATTCAGCCTTTTCAAGTTGTGCAAAACAAAACATGTTTCTTATCGACTTCGATATTTTTAAACATAGAGAAAACATACTTCAGCAAAGCAACTCTGTGTTTCCGATTGTGTGTAGAAAGTTCTTAACATTTGCTAAATTACTTTAGGATGCCACTTTTTTAAACTTAAATTTTTTTAAAATCAATAAATCAGTCTTAATTCAAATTTCGTTTGTAATACTTACAATTCACGTTACAAGCGATAGTTAATAGGAAAACATAAAAAAAAAGAAATACAAAAAAGTATTAAAAAGTATGCAGAATATTTTGAAATGTGTGGAAATATCCATACCGTAATTTTTTAAGAAACAAAACAAGTTATAAATTATTATTATTACATTTCTAAAAGTTAAAGCACTGCTATTTAAGACCTGTATAATATTCTCCTAAATATTTTAATGTTAACCTTATTTTCTTCCAGAAAATTACTATGGTGTATTAGAAATTTAGATAGTAAATTTTAGATTCTCAATGGAGCCGTTTTTCTCCTTTAAAAAAACGGCCCATAATTATTAACATTTAAAAGAATTTAATATGCTATTCTATTTTGTGGTAAACGCCTTATTGTTAAAATCTGTAATTTTTATATGTAGGACATTGAACAATTCAACATTAAATTCTAAGAATTCGTTAGTACGGTTTAGTTTCTAACGACGGATAGGCCTACTCATGTTAATAACAAATATATTTCTATTTCAACGATTCAGTCCGTAACAATGATCGTATCTTAACACTTGAAGTGTCGTTTGGTAGATGAAGACCTGTTCTAGTGGACCATAAGTTGGGTTTTGTAGTGAGTATTATTTCTTTTGCATTTAAATAAGTAACACTTTGAACATCATTCTGGACTATTTTAATTGTTGAATTTCATGATGTATGATGTATGATCGTCTAGACAATCATTTAACAGTCATACTGTGTTCACAATAACTTATAATGATAGTAATCATGAACCGTTCAATAACATCATGTTTTGGCCTGGTTATTGCTACTATAGGGCTGTCGAATTTCCATCAGTGGCTTGGCAGTTTGGGAAACGGCCACCATAAACTCGCCGTTTACACTCCCTCAAAATCTGATTTATCTTAGACTGTGTTTGTCCCCACTCACCGTTCCTGATGTCGTCGATGAAGTAGCCGGCTTCCTTGAGCCCCTCCAGCACGGACGGCAAGAGGTCGGCGATGTAGCCCTGCGTGAGGACCGCGGCTGCCACTCGCTCTTCAGTCTCCTTCTGGACCTTCGCGGCCTCCACCATCTCAGCTATGCGCTTCTCCTGAAAACGCACCGTACACTCTGTTAATAGGAAATCTCTTACTGCAATAACTACTTTTTATTGGGGTCATATAAGTAAACAACTATTTCCAGTAGTTGCATTGCGTCTCTGAGTGTTTCGTCAATTAAATGTGTTACAGTCCCAGGTTAGTATCCTATGTTGATGAGGTAGGGTTTGTGGGCAGTCTCCATTAGGATGTCTCCAGGGTCCACACTACTGGCACTAATACTGGTGAGTTCACGTGCATTCTTTCCCCAGAAAAAAAAATTAAATCAAATCCATACCAATCAGAAATTTGTATTATATAAAGTACTCATATAAAGTATTATAAACTTTTTATTTTTATAATTAAAAAAATCACTCAGATTAATAATTATTAACATTTAAAACATTTTAATAGGCTATTCTATTTTACGAGAAACGCCTTATTGTTAAAATCAGTAATTTATTATATGTAGGACAACTACATTGAACAACTGAACATTAAATTCCAACAATCGTTAGTACGTTTTAGTTTCTAACGACGGATACTCATATTAATAACAAACATATTTCTATAATTTTAATTGCTTTGCTAAATTAAGAAGTTGATGAACAAATATTTAAGACGAAAACATATTTTGTGCTAAACTTATCAATCTTTTCAACTTTCTGATTACATCAATAGTGAAAGTCCATTTTGTTTGGAGGAGGAGGTAATATTGTACTGTTTAAACATTCTATTCTGATTTACTTACCGCTTCTTCTCGTCTTCTTCGTTCCTGTTCTTCCAGTCTTTGTTCCTCAGCCTTTTCTGCAGCCCTGATCTCTTTGAACCTAAAATTGTGGAATGATAGATTGTGAAAATATTACGTATACTGAAATAGTACAGCATGTATATAAATTTGTTCATACATATTAGGCATATTTATGTTAAATAGATTCAATTGTCGAACTATAAAGCCATTCAATTGAGATGCTACATATATTCAACAAGTATTATGACTTTACTAACTAACTGCCTTTTCGTATTTACAATTTTTTCAAAATCAAGGAACGAACTTTGTTAGTAGGTGTACACATAACAATTGTCATACAATCACAACATTCCAGTACACGTGCACAACTAAAATATAAGAAATCTGACCGTAAGTAAGTACTTAAGTTAGATAATGCGGTTATATTTAGGACCTTAGAAAATGTTTAGGATCCAAAATGTAACATCCTCAAGAATCATTAAATCAAGCATTACTTTGTTCCTTGATTGACTTTTTTTTGGTACTGTACTATGTTCATCCAAAACAATCCTTTACCTTCGCTGTTGTGCCTTGATGGCTGCCAGTTCATCCTCCTGGAGGACCTCCACCATCGCCTGCTCCAAGGTCTTACCCACAAGGACCTCAAGGATGGGCTTCACCTCGGTGTCAAAGTGGAACAACTGAACACAAGAGATATTTACAACGTGGGTTGGGTGTATGGAACAGAAAACATTAATTAAGTCGTGTCTTTAGTAAATCTCTAAAAAAAGAGCTATCATTTACTTTAGAAAAAAATCAGTGTTAAGTAATCTCGGATGGACGTTGCAATGGAATTTATATATTTGATCATAAACATTGAGATTCATACATTTCAACAAGATACGCTTGATCATAAATGACCCAAAAGTAGTGTTCGTTTAGACCATCACTCTAAAGAGCATCATCCCACTCACTAGCTCTCTATTAACAAAACGACGAGAGGCTTAACAACACGCTGGGTCTCACTGTCAGCTAGTACCTCTGAATCTATCCACAATCGACAACAACGTTTTAAATTCCTAAACAGTTTGTCCCAAAATCAATTGCAACATACCTTAAAACTAACATTTAATCTGAAAATACAAATTTTTTAAAATCTTTGTGGTAATCGGATTAGCGCAAGTCACACTGTCTACTGTGAGCTATTACATTCATAAAACGCCGCTAGATAAAATAATAAAACATATTATACAACAAAACAGGTCACCTGGCGACTTTTTAAGATTGTATTTTAAATTTAGGTAATCGAGTTTCAAACAATATTTTTAAATTTTATATAAACGACGTAAATTAACCTGTTGGTATTATCAATTCAGTATTTAAGAGGTTTTATTAATTTCATATATTCTCATAATAATAGAAGTAATTTAACAGTTTGTACACATACCAATAACTGTAATTTAAATGTTTCTTTGAATTTGGTTAGCTGTGTGCCATACCCAAACGGAGATATAAACTTTCGGTTATCACTAAGCCGATACGCTAACGTAATATTGATTTTACAGAATATAGAGCGGTGTATTTAACTTCAAAATGTATTTTATAATTTTAGTATTTTTTTCAAAATACGTATATCGGAGCCAAAATGGCTAGTTACATTTAAAATCTACGTCTACAACGATAAGACTTCCTTTACTTTAACTACAAGTGGTATTGTTATGAATATATTAATTAAGTAATGTTAGTGACAAAACGTACAATGAATGCAATAAATGAAGAAGAATATTCATGCAAACTGTACATAGACGCTCGACCTAGAAACTTCCTGACAGTCATATGACATCTTCATCGTCTATTGACGGTTCCGATCAATTGTCTCGCCGTTGTTTTCCACCGAGATAAATCAACTAAACAGTTCAATAAATGTAGTTTTGAATTCTGGTTACATTTCAATGTAAGTTGGTATTCTATGTAGCTAAGAAATGCGATAAGCTATGGCTCATTGAGTTTCCATTATATTCACCATGAGTTTTTGTTTAAAGTCAGATTAATGACCGAAAGAAAATTGTGGATACATATTTGAAATAAAATGTTAAGTCATTTTTCATACTAACTAATTGGTTCTAATTAGCCCTGTGATATTTATGAATGATATCGAATTACCTTTTGTTTCTGAAGTTAAGTACTTGGGACTGATATTTGATGATTCCTTTTCTTGGAAATCACATGTGAATTTTCTCTGCTCTAAAATATCCTCTCAACTATTTCTTTTGAAGAGGTTTTCCAACTATGATAATTTATTTATTATGAGATTGATATATACATCACTAATAGAATCGAAGCTGAGGTACGGTATCATATTATGGGGCTCAACGGCCCAGGTAAATTTTAAGAGAGTCTTTACTTTACAAAAAAGAGCTATACGTATAGTTGCAAAATTAACTGGAAGAGCATCATGTAGATATTATTTTAAAACCCTCAAAATATTAACATTGCCTTCACTCTACATTTATGAAATGCTGATCTATTATAAATTTAAACTGACAACGTTCGTAACCGGTGCAACTGTTCATAATTATGAAACAAGGCACAGGAACCAGCATAGGCAATCATCACATAGACTGGAACTTTCGTCAACCCTTCCTCAGAATATAGGCCCAAAACTATACAATAAATTACCAGAACAAATACGTAATGTAGATACAATAGCCACATTTAAAAATTCCTTACATAATTTTTTGATTGAAAAGGCTTGTTACTCTGTCAAAGAATTTCTCCAGATGTAAATAGAATAGAATTATTGCCAAAATATTCCAGATTCATATAGAATTATTTTCAAGGTATTTCAGTTGGATTCATACATAATTATAATAAAACTTAATTTAATTTTCATTACATCTTAAAATATATTTTGTTTGGAACTAATACAATTGTAATTACTTACTTAATTTTTAGTTATAAGATTGACGTTTGTAATACAATGTAAATTGTCAATGTACAGTAAAGAAATTTTGAATTTTTGAATTTAAATTTTACATACTTTAATCATAACCCGTATCATTATTCATCAGTAAGAAACCGATCGTAGAGATGTAGTCAGTGTTAGAGAGAGGGCTTCTTAGCCCTAACTTCGCCCGGTAAAATAAGACGAACTTTAACTTTTTTATGGGTGAATATGAGTATTGAATGAGTGTAATGATTGTAGATGAACGTTACTGTAGTTATAATTGTAGTCAATGTTACTGGCTAAGGTCGACTGTTCCTTAGTAGGAGCCATTTATTAACAGCACTCAACTAAGGGACCTACAGTTTTACGTGGAATCCAAACTTCGTAGTGTTGGTCTGATTTTCAGCTAATTGACTCAGTTATCTTCCCTACACAACATCCGAACACTGGCCACCATCCAACACAGACACTCCAGACTTCTCTGTTAGTGTCCATGTCGATGTTAAACTTCGAGCGGACGCCGTGTCTTTATTAAGAGGACCGATCATAGAACCTGTCGCCTACAATCTCCACAGCACTTTGTCCCCAAGTAGCTGGATTACAGCACTATGCCACCAGTGCCGACTATACGTAATTTGTAACACTTGAATTTCATAATTACCTTATTAATATTGTACCATATTTTCTTACCAGCTATTCTATCGAAATTAAAAACCTAATAAGAATAAATTCTTGTACTTGTTAAACAAAATGAATAATGAATAATGACTTACCTCGCCCGGGTATATCTGGGTCTCAGCGTCCTTGCCGGTCTTAGAGGGGACGTACACCGGGGTGTCTGGACGGTCCAGGAAGAAGTCGGTCTGGCAGGACACGGTTGCTCCCGGAGGATGATCAAACAGCTGAAGTACAAGAATATGCTTTACGTTTTTTATATGACGCAGAATAACTAACATACAAGTTGTTCATGTCTTAGTTAATATGGGTGTGTATTTGTTTATATTCTTCGTTGAGGTTCTTCTCCTCTTAAATTGTAGATTAGAGTTTCATTTTGCTTTCAAAGAACTTATTTTGATTGAAATACAATACAATGTTTTTTTTTTCAATGTGTATATATTATATTATCTGTACATCTGTAAAGCATGTGGTACATTTACTATGAATAATATTAATTAATACAAGATCAGGTATCATGGAATAGGTTACAATGTTTCAAAATCTCCACATACATGAAGACTATTCTAAATTAATTTTTAGTAACATTTTCTCGAATTCTCGTATTTTGAATTTTGGAGACAAGAACATTCAATATTTTAGAATACAGTTTAGATGGTTATCCAAACAATACAAGCGAAGATTCTAAGAGCTCAGGTTCATGTCATCAATAAATACAGGTGCATTCCCACCATATGCAAAATCAAGTGAACTTTACCGAAATCCTGGATGAAGTTATACTTACCAGTTTCAGATCAAATAAATTTCTGCCCCACCCCTCCCCAAAAAAGGAACGCATTTTTGAGTGAATTTCCAGATCAAATATGGTTTTTAGCAAATTGCCACAAACTGTCAAATTCAACACAAAGTGGTACTCATTACATGGTCGCATAAATTATGCACGCCACTAGGACTCATGGGAGACCAAAGCATCTTATCACATATATATTTAATTCAGACAATTTTAGAGATATAGATTCATATCAGTAGAAGGAGTGTCTTGAAGAAACCACCACTAAAACGAAATCAAATTTCAGTGTCATGAAACTAATTGGAAAGTTGGATCGTTAATTCTCTGGGAAAAGAAGGAATTTCATTTAGAAACTGACTGAGCTATACGAAATAGGTGATGCGATTCTTTTCTCAAGAAATTATAAATCCAGGCAGCAGTAATAACTAACGTCCCGCAAACTTGTCTCGCCATAAGTAGCCTGCAAAGTACAACTAGATAGTGTATGGCTACAGAAATATGTAAACATTGCAGCAAACAAGAATACAGAACTGCAAAGTGTTCTTCACGTTAGCGGCTGCAGTAAGGACGTTCTAATTACCATAACGGAGTGGTCGCGTTAATTATGTGAGAGAAAGGAAAGATTTGGTTGGACATTCTCGAGAAATAAAGGCATGGTTCAATAATATAACGTGAAAAATCCCTGACCTCTTAAAAAACCACACAAATATCAATGTCCTTCTGACTATATAATCCTAGTTTCGGATCTAGGACAACACTTTCAAAGATCGTGTTTTATTTACGTAAGTGAAAGGGCTGGTCACAATAGCATAGATAAACTTAAATCTTCCCTTACTTTTGTAAACTCTTATGTTCTTACCTCTTCCAGAAAGTGGTCGGTCTGGACCAACTCGTGGTGGCGGCCCTCGACCGGCGGCGGAGTCCCGATGCGCAACCGCATTGCGCGCGTCTGCTGTCCTTGTGCCTTGCGCCTGGCCATGGCACGCCTGCGTGCCTCCGCTTGGCGTGCCGCTTGTGACTCGCAACCCACCTGTATACAAGTAAATGCACATGAGCACGCTAGTTTGACATGTAAAATAACACATTATGGCAAAGATACTACACATTTATTAATGTATTATCATTGGCTATAGAAACGAGTAGACTGCCCAAGTGAGCATGGGCTGCTATCTAACAGTGATTCACCTCAGATAAGCGTTTGGACGGCTGTTTAGGGTACTGTTAGCTCGAATATTTGTCACTTCAGTGAGTGTTGGAGAGAGACAGAGAAAGAGAGGAATCACTGGCGTTACCTGCTAAAACCTAAAACCTAAACTAATTTCACCGAAGAAGGAAACTGGATTCACCGAACTCAGTCTTCTTGTGTCTATATTCAATCGTATTATTTGATTTCCTTCATATACTTGTTGTTATAAGCGGTCGTAGAGGTAGGGAGAAATATATTTTTAGGATGGGCCTACTGTCGGAGAAAAAAATATAAACACTCTAGTTTGAAACATCACTGTAAAGAAACCAATTACGCTAGAAAAACAAGAAATACATTAAAAGCCCCCCTTGTTTGTTTGTGCGTTTTTTAGTGTAAAGTGACAATGATTTTCTTTTAAAGATTTTTTTAATGACGGGTAGAATTAGACTAATTACTAACGCTTATTACAGAAACGTTCTCACTTTAAAACTTCCTCCAATAAACACTTCTCGTCGGATTATATTGAAACTTTAACAGGCTACATCAAATCTTGGACTAACTAATCCTAGAGTTTCATGAATTTTTATTAATTAATAAAAACCTTCTATGGAAAATGTAAAACAATTATTTCTACTACTTGAAAAGGCTTCGTGTTATACCTCATAATACCATTATTTCAACAACAAAATGAACGAACGTTTACATAAAATACCTGTATGAATTTACATGGATCAACAATCAACCGCAGGGCAACGTGCAACGGCGACCGAAGCTGGCAAATCAATGAGACGTTGCCGCGTTGAGGTCTGAATCATTTCTTGGATTGTTACCCATAAGAATTACGTTAAACCTTAAAATAGTTTTGTATTGTGCATGTTCATGAACAGTATTTGTGTTACCATTTTGATCGTAAGATTTGCAAACGTTTAGCGATTATAAATGGATGATATACATTGAAACTTACATAATTTGTATTTTGCATATAATTTTAAAATTTGAAAATACATGAACATATTAATATAATGTGGATTTTAATCACATTGTAATATCCAACTACTTAATTAAGGTTACAATTTATAATGTTATTATAATACAAATTTTGTAATGTGAAGATGTATAACTGGGGACTTCATAAGAAATAAACTGTTTAGTGTGTTTTGTGATCCATAAAACGTCACCATATGTTGCTAATAACTTAAATCACATCAGGTGATTTTAATGAAACTCTGTAGTCAGCTGATCATAATATTTGTTTATTATTATGAGACAGATTTATTGCAGCACTCGTGAGATACTGATTGAATGTTGCACCACATTGTGATAACGGAAAGTAGCGACATGCACGACGCTACTAGCGGTGAGAGCAGAGTAGCGCGTATTCCTGCACTGTTTACATCCACAGCTGTTATTAGTAAATGTCTATAATCTAACATGGCACTTTTTCTGTTGTTATTATTCCACTTCTTTGCAAGACACAATGCAATACAACGTAAATGTGGTTTTATGCTCCTGCAATTAGGAGCGCTAGCGACGCGCTAGCTCCGCAGCTCTGAATTGAATGTTTCGCTACTATGTGTTATTATACTGTGGTTAAAATTAATTAAACTAAACACAGCTGACCTTAGGTATAACTCACTATTAATGATTGTGCTCCAAGTTACAAACTAGTAAGTTACAATATTTCATTTATCTTGCATTTATAAGAACGTTTTTAAAAGAAATGCCTTAAAACATTTTCTAATAATGCCACTTTTGAAATGATTCTTAATATAAAAGAAAGTGAATAATACTCAGTTGTTAACGATAAACAAATGCTACTCTAACTAGGAAGTCATGCAATACTATATCTAAACTGTTAAAACAAAAGCCACGACTGTGAAGCCATGCAACACCGATGCATGCAACAGTTCAGTTCCTTTTACCTTCTAGTGCCAAAGTTCATATAAATTGAAGAACGTTGATTATTAAGTTAGTAATACGAACTCGATAGTTTTTAGGTAACTTTACGTTTTACGAAATTTTGTTTGAATTTGAAGTATGGATTTTCTGACAAATTTATATTTTTAACGATTTATTGTCATGTCAGTTTAGTAGTTACGTAAATAAACAAGTTCTAAAGGAAAAAACTATCTTGATTTCTACACTGCGTTTAAGGAATTTCAAAAGATTCAAAACAGGTGTTGAGTCTTAAATCATTTAATTGGTTTTAACAGAGGTGTTTTTATTCCGTGCCTGATAAATGGTTCCAAAGAATTAGCAAAAGCTTTTACCCATTTTAAAAACTAAAAAATCAAAACTGAAAATTACCAGTTTGATACCCAAATATGTTTCTTTTTAACTAAATAACTAGTCAAGTTAGAGTTTTCCGGTTTTACTAAAATATTTTAAACTGTAATTTACATATTTCCTGAAAATATAATCAACATCGTTACAGCCCATTTGGAGAAAATTAAATTTTTGTTTGTTTTCACCATAAAAAACTAAAATTTCAAAAAAGTGAAAATGGTCTGGAGATATTGACTACATACATCTACATACCAAATTTCATAAAAATTGATCCATCCGTTTGGTCTCCAGCGAACTGCACATACACACGGACAGACACACATACGGACAGACATCAAGATTTTTTTCTTCAAAAACCCGCTTTTTTTAGGTTTAGGGGACCTAAAAGTGGATTTTTAGACCAAATTGTAAAACTATATTTTTTTGGACGATCACAATACTTTCTCTATACTAACACATATGGGAGAAAGTAAAAATAAAATAGGAAGACACCAATTGCGTTACTTTGGTAAACTTCGAGTTGGTAACGTACATTGTATATTAATTATTGCTCCAATTAATTAACAGTTACAGTGGTATGCACCCACCCACCCGCCCATACACGTACAGTGGTATTCACCCACCCGCCCGCCCATACACGTACAGTTGTATGCACCCACCCACCCGCCCATACACGTACAGTGGTATTCACCCACCCGCCCGGCCATACACGTACAGTGGTATGCACCCACCCACCCGCCCATACACGTACAGTGGTATTCACCCACCCGCCCACCCATACACGTACAGTGGTATGCACCCACCCACCCGCCCATACAAGTACAGTGGTATTCTAAATATAATATACAAGTATGGTATATTTTATGGGTGAATATGAGTATTGAATGAGTGTAATGATTGTAGATGAACGAATGTAGTCAATGTTACTGGCTAAGGTCGACTGTTCCTTAGAAGGAGCCATTTATTAACAGCACTCAACTAAGGGACCTACAGTTTTACGTGGAATCCGAATTTCGTAGTGTTGGTCTGATTTTCAGCTAATTGACTCAGTTATCTTCCCTACACAACATCCGAACACTGGCGACCATCCAACACAGACACTCCAGACTTCTCTGGTAGTGACCATGTCGATGTTAAACTTCGAGCGGACGCCGTGTCTTTATTAAGAGGACCGAGCATAGAACCTGTCGCCTACAATCTCCACAACACTTTGTCCCCAAGTAGCTGGATTACAGCACTACGCCACCAGTGCCGACTATACGTAATTTGTAACACTTGAATTTCATAATTATTTTTATAATATTGTACCATATTTTCTTACCAGCTATTCTATCGAAATTAAAAACCTAATAAGAATAAATTCTTGTACTTGTTAAACAAAATGAATAAAGAATTATCACTTACCTCGCCCGGATATATCTGGGTCTCAGCGTCCTTGCCGGTCTTAGAGGGGACGTACACCGGGGTGTCTGGACGGTCCAGGAAGAAGTCGGTCTGGCAGGACACGGTTGCTCCCGGAGGATGATCAAACAGCTGAAGTACAAGAATATGCTTTACGTTTTTTATATGACGCAGAATAACTAACATACAAGTTGTTCATGTCTTAGTTAATATGGGTGTGTATTTGTATATATTCTTCGTTGAAGTTCTTCTCCTCTTAGATTGTATATTAGAGTTTCGTTTTGCTTTCAAAGAACTTATTTTGATTGAAATACAATATAATGTTCTTTTCAATGTGTATACATAATATTATCTATGATAAATTTACTATGAATAATATTAATTATACAAGATCAGATATCATGGAATAGGTTACAATGTTTCAAAATCTCCACATTCATGAAGACTATTCTAAATTAGATTTTAGTAACATTTTCTCGAATTCTCGTATTTTGAATCCCCATGGAGACAACAACATTCAATATTTTAGAATACAGTTTAGATGGTTATCCAAACAATACAAGCGAAGATTCTAAGAGCTCAGGTTGATGTCATCAACAAATACAGATGCATTCCCACCATATGCAAAATTAAGTGAACTTTACCGAAATCCTGGATGAAGTTATACTTACCAATTTCAGATCAAATAAATTCCTGTCCCACCCCTCCCCAAAAAAGGAACGCATTTTTGAGTGAATTTCCAGATCAAATATGGTTTTTAGCAAATTGCCACAAACTGACAAATTCAACACAAAGTGGTACTCATTACATGGTCGCATAAATTATGCACGCCATTAGGACTCATGGGAGACCAAAGCATCTTATCACATATACATTTAATTCAGACAATTTTAGAGATATAGATTCATATCAGTAGAAGGAGTGTCTTGAAGAAACCACCACTAAAACGAAATCAAATTTCAGTGTCATGAAACTAATTGGAAAGTTGGATCGTTAATTCTCTGGAAAAGAAGGAATTTCATTTAGAAACTGACTGAGCTATACAAAATAGGTGATGCGATTCTTTTCTCAAGAAATTATAAATCCAGGCAGCAGTAATAACTAACGTCCCGCAAACTTGTCTCGCCATAAGTAGTCTGCAAAGTACAACTAGTAAAGAACTAAATAGTGTATGTAAACATTACAGCAAACAAGAATACAGAACTGCAAAGTGTTCTTCACATTAGCGGCTGTAGTATGGACGTTCTAATTACCATAACGGAGTGGTCGCGTTAATTATGTGAGAGAAAGGAAAGATTTGGTTGGACATTCTCGAGAAATAAAGGCATGGTTCAATAATACAACGTGAAAAATCCCTGACCTCTTAAAAAACCACACAAATATCAATGTCCTTCTGACTATATAATCCTAGTTTCGGATCTAGGACAACACTTTCAAAGATCGTGTTTTATTTACGTAAGTGAAAGGGCTGGTCACAATAGCATAGATATACTTAAATCTTCCCTTACTTTTGTAAACTCTTATGTTCTTACCTCTTCCAGAAAGTGGTCGGTCTGGACCAACTCGTGGTGGCGGCCCTCGACCGGCGGCGGAGTCCCGATGCGCAACCGCATTGCGCGCGTCTGCTGTCCTTGTGCCTTGCGCCTGGCCATGGCGCGCCTGCGTGCCTCCGCTTGGCGTGCCGCTTGTGACTCACAACCCACCTGCATACAAGTAAATACACATGAGCACGCTAGTTTGACATGTAAAATAACACATTATGGCAAAGATACTAAACATTTATTAATGTATTATCATTGGCTATAGAAACGAGTAGACTGCCCAAGTGCGCATGTGCTGCTATCTAACAGTGATTCGCCTCAGATAAGCGTTTGGACGGCTGTTTAGCGTACTGTTAGCTCGAATATTTGTCACTTCAGTGAGTGTTGGAGAGAGACAGAGAAAGAGAGGAATCACTGGCGTTACCTGCGAAAACCTAAAACCTAAACTAATTTCACCGAAGAAGGAAACTGGATTCACGGAACTCAGTCTTCTTGTGTATATATTCAATCGTATTATTTGTTTCCTTCATATACATGTGTATCCTGTAAACCAATTAGTTGTTATAAGTGGCCGTAGAGGTAGGGGGAAATATATTTTTAGGGTGGGCCTACTGTCGGAGAAAAAAATATAAACACTCGAGTTTGAAACATCACTGTAAAGACACCAAAAAACGCTAGAAAAACAAGAATTACATTAAAAACCCCCCTTGTTTGTTTGTGCGTTTTTTTAGTGTAAAGTGACAATTATTTTCTTTAAAAAAATTTTTTTAATGACGGGTAGAATTAGACTGATTACTATCGCTTATTACAGAAACGTTCTCACTTTAAAACTTCCTCCAATAAACACATCTCGTCAGACTATATCGAAACTTTAACAGGCTACATCATATCTTTGAATAACTAATCCTAGAGTTTCATGAATTTTCATTAATTAATAAAAACCTTCTATGGAAAATGTAAAACAATTATTTCTACTAGTTGAAAAGGCCTATGAAATAGTTCAAAACTTCGTGTTATACATCATAATACCATTATTTCAACAACAAAAATGAACGAACGTTTACATAAAATACCTGTATGAATTTACATGGATCAACAATCAACCGCAGGGCAATGTGCAACGGCGACCGAAGGTGGCAAATCAAAGAGACGTTGCCGCGTCGAGGTCTGAATCTTTTCTTGGATTGTTTCCCATAAGAACTATGTTAAACCTTAAAATAGTTTTGTACTGTGCATGTTCATGAACAGTATTTGTGTTAAAATTTTGATCTTAAGATTTGCAAACGTTTAGCGATTATAAATGGATGATATACATTGAAACTTACATAATTTGTATTTTGCATATAATTATAAAATTTGAAAATACATAAACATATTAATATAATGTAGATTTTAATAACATTGTAATATCCGACTACTTAATCAAGGTTACAATTTATAATGTTATTATAATACAAATTTAGTAATGTGAAGATGTACAACTGGGGACTTCATAAGAAATAAACTGTTTAGTGTGTTTTGTGATCCATAAAACGTCACCATATGTTGCTAATAACTTAAATCACATCAGGTGATTTTAATAAAACTCTGTAGTCAGCTGATCATAATATTTGTTTATTATTATGAGACAGATTTATTGCAGCACTGGTGAGATACTGATTGAATGTTGCACCACATTATGATAACGGAAAGTAGCGACATGCACGACGCTAGCGCTACTAGCGGTGAGAGCAGAGTAGCGTGTATTTCTGCACTGTTTACATCCACAGCTGTTGTTAGTAAATGTCAAATAAAAGTCTTATAATCTATCATGGCACTTAATCTGTTGTTATTATTCCACTTCTTTGCAAGACACAATGCAATACAACGTAAATGTAGTTTTATGCTCCTGCCATTAGGAACGCTAGCGTCGCGCTAGCTCCGCAGCTCTGCGATGGATATTTCGCTACTTTGTGTTATTATACCGTGGTTACAATTAATTGAACTTAACACAGCTGACAGCACTGAATACACTAAATACAGCTGAGCTTTTTAGGTATAACTCACTATTAATGATTGTGCTCCAAGTTACAAACTAGTAAGTTACAATATTTCATTTATCTTGCATTTATAAGAACGTTTTTAAAAGAAATGCCTTAAAACATTTTCTAATAATTCCACTTTTGAAATGATTCTTAATATAAAAGAAAGTGAATAATACTCAGTTGTGGACGATAAACAAATGCTACTCTAACTAGGAAGACATGCAATACTATATCTAAACTGTTAAAACAAAAGCCACGACTGTGAAGCCATGCAACACCGATGCATGCAACCGTTCAGTTCCTTTTACCTTCTAGTGCCAAAGGTCATACAAATTGAAGAACGTTGATTACTAAGTTAGTAATATGAACTCGATAGTTTTTAGGTAACTTTACGTTTTACGAAATTTTGTTTGAATTTGAAGTATGGATTTTCTGACAAATTTATAATTTTAACGATTTATTGTCATGTCAGTTTAGTAGTTACGTAAATAAACAAGTTCCAAAGGAAAAAACTATCTTGATTTCTACACTGCGTTTAAGGAATTTCAAAAGATTCAAAACAGGTGTTGAGTCTTAATTCATTTAATTGGTTTTAACAGAGGTGTTTTTATTCCGTGCCTGATAAATGGTTCCAAAGAATTAGCAAAAGCTTTTACCCATTTTAAAAACTAAAAAATCAAAACTGAAAATTACCAGTTTGATTCCCAGATATGTTTTTTTTACTAAAAAACTAGTCAAGTTAGAGTTTTCCGGTTTTACTAAAATATTTTAAACTGTAATTTACATATTTCCTGAAAATATAATCAACATCGTTACAGCCCATTCGGAGAAAATTAAATTTTTGTTTGTTTTCATCATAAAAAACTAAAATTTCAAAAAAGTGAAAATGGTCTGGAGATATTGACTACATACACCTACATACCAAATTTCATAAAAATTGATGCAACCGTTTGGTCTCCAGCGAAGTGCACATACACACAGACAGACACACATACTGACAGACATTAAGATTTTTTCTTCAAAAAACCGCTTTTTTAGGTTCAGGGGACCTAAAAGTGGATTTTTAGACCAACTTGTAAAACAATATTTTTTAGACGATCACAATACTTTCTCTATGCTAACGTTTATGGGAGAAAGTAAAAATAAAATAGGAAGACACCAATTGCTTTACTTTGGTAAACTTCGAGTTGGTCACGTACATTGTATATTAATTATTGCTCCAATTAATTAACTAGTTTAATTTAATTTTTTCTAGATAATTTACATTCCAATACAGCATTTTATATATTCAAAATATCACGTAGTTTTATAATCATACCGTCACGGGCGCAGCAATTGCCGACAGCACCCCAACTCATCATCTTGTTCCGCAAATCGTTTGCGGTTCTCCTAGTGTCTCAAAGATCGATATATCCAGCCATTACTATATATCCTCCCTGAATGGTGATCATGACGCATCTAGATCATACTTCCGGAACACCCGAGATTGAAGTGGCGCCAGTCAGTGTCAGTTCAGTGGAAGTGTGTCTCCGGCCTGAAGTGGAAGTTACAGTCATGTGACAGTGTTAAACAGTGACAGATATTTTACAAACACCAACGCGAGTGTGAATTGTGACATTAATTATTGTAATTAAAAATGATTTAATTCCAAGTAATAAATGGTGTATATCTGGTAATATAAATCTGTAAATGATTTGTAGTGTGTATTTCAGTTAATTAGTGAGTGGGAATAAATGTACACTTAATAGTTGCAAAGTGGAATCGTCTTATTATTTCCGACCCAGTGGACCGTATCAGTTTTAACTCTATAACTCTATAGGTCACCATCACGTTTGTCACGAACAGGACTACATTTTAATTCTTATGTATTTAAAATTCAAGCAAAATAATTTTACATTATTTTTTCGAAACAATATTCTGAGATAAAAGTCATAACTTTAGATTAGTGTTTCCTAATAGGTCGTGTGTTATGCCCATTAAATGTACTTTCAATGGGTGGGTAGGTAGGTTCTCAACACCTTGCCCTCCTCAGGGTAGAAATCTTCTGAAGTTGATGAGGGTACTACAATAAAGTTAAATTTTAATACGTTTTCCGGTATTTCGCTCATTTAAATTTCTAGGAACCGATGTGGTAGAATTGGTGAAACCTTGATTGGTGCTGTAAATGGCTTATTATGTAAGATCTTCACGTACGTCTTATTATTAAGTTTTTTAATGTACATTATTCATTTTGTACAGTTAACAATTACTTAAACCTGTCGTTTATGAACTCACAATACGAATATTGTTATTTTCGAGTTTAAAGTGAAATGTTCTTTTTAATTACTGAAAATGTATATTGAAATATAATAAAAAAACGATAGTTACTTATGACTCTACATGTAACTATAGTATTTTTTTCACCTGTTCTTAAAAATACCTTATGGAATTTTGTTTATTTTTCCAACTGTTATTTTTACTTTCTTATCATATTTTCACTATCGTGTAATTTTTTAAAGATCTTTTTATGGATCATTCATGTCCGTAAAAGCGAGTCTTTTGCTCGTTATTTTTGTTCAGAGGACACAAAAAGCAGGTCCTTATGGTGGGCGAGCTCCAATTAGTTGTGTCTGTTGCCCCATGAGAAATATACACAGGGTGGGTAGGTGGACCGTAAGTGAGTGTTTATTTTGGAACATGGTCGGTTGCATCCCTAACCAGTCAATTATTTCTTTACATTACGACCACACCATTACTATGGTACTCATATTACATATCTTGAACAGAACAACAGTATTCACTGAATAGCCAATATTTGTGTGTACTTATATCAGTAGAGAGCTTAAAACCTTATTTAAGTTAAAAAATAAGCATGCTACATAAATAAACTCTTATTATGCGCTGTCTTTACGTGTCAAATGCGTATAATAATGGTAATTGCAATTGGTATAAATAATTGAAAAGTATTATTAAACTAGAGTTTGCGCGTAGCAATTGAATCTGCCCATAAATGCATTGGTGCGAGTACATGTGTGAGCCACGACTTACCTGTGTAGACAGGAGCTTGGCTTTGCCAGTGTAGGGGTTCCACGGGGGTAGCTGCTGTGTACAGGACGGATCTTAGTGTTATATAACACCGGAACAGTGAATCATAGTAAGTTCTAATGGTTCAAAGTTGCTGTAGCGCGACTACTTTGATTCAGTGTATTTACTTTAAAAATTCTAATACACTAAAAGTTCAGTGTGCAGACACTAAAAAGCCCTAATACATGTTTTAGTGAGTAGCTAAATATAACTTATATAAGTTAATAATAAATTAGCTAAATGTTGTGGAAACAACAAGCTCTGACACATTTTCTCTAATCTAATTTTAAAGGTTTAATAAAGAGGATTATTTTATGTTATTTTACTTTAGATTTTTCAGTTAGCGCTTCTAAAACTGAGCGATAATGGATTTATTGGGAAAACTTGTACATGACAAGCTCAAATTTAAATTACCTATATAAATTATTGAAAGGAATACATCTACCGAACCTTTATTGATAAATATAATAATAAACCCTTGTATCGTATATACAACATATTATTCAATATATAGATACATATTGAGGTTAAGTATTGTCTAATCCGTTTGTGGAGATACTTTGGTCCTGATAAGTTTTACCAAAACAGGCAATTTAAGAGGAGTACTTTTAATTTCATAGCGCAAGTAAAACAAAAAAAGTACAGGCAGATTACGTCTACATCACGATAGTAAATAGAACTATGGTATTATTTTTAAAACTTTTTCAATATAAATCTTGGTAAATTTTTATTTATAATAATCAGCAAAGGTCATAAGAAATTGCAATTTCATTATTTTTTTACTTTCTGGTGATATTAATCCGATCACATTATCTTTACAAACTGCAACGTTTCAGAATTAAAAAATCCGTCCTCAGGAGATGAATAGGAAATCACGTCAGTCAACTTGGACGTGGGGGTTGTCGTGATTCGTATCGCGAGGCGGTATCTGACCGACAGAAGGCGCCGGGGTCAATGCTCTGTACACCACCCCGATGAATAGTACGTGTGTATTTTGAGATTTGTGTTGTATCTTGTATGGACGTGTATTTTAGTGACGTGTTTTGTTTTTCAATTTTTACAAGGAAAATTCTTACTCAGTATAGTATCGTTTTAATTTTTAAGCATTTAAATTAAATTACACATCAACTAACGATCGAAAGATTTTTTCTCCTAAAATTTCTTGTCAGTTTATAAACATTAATTAGTTGTAAACTATAAATCTTAATCAGTTTCATTATTTATTAGTCCTAAACAAAAAAAATTTGTTTCCAAATTGTGGACAAACAATATAAAAATGAACGATTAAAACTTTTACGATACAACCTTCATTGGCTATAAATTAATGATCTTTACTTAATATACTCCTAACACATATTAATATTTTGCTAATTATTTTACTGCGAAGTGTTAAAATAAATACTAATTCTAGTGCTACTACTAAGTCACCTGATATAAATACTAATTCTAGTGCTACTACTAAGTCACCTGATATAAATCATATTACTACAACTTTTGGAGTTAAGTATTTTCAATTGCTTATAAGTGAACTGTCTATGATTCAACTCTACCAAACTACACAGACCTCTATACTACAATTGTCAGTCTAGTTCGTTAACTTACTTTACTCTAGAAACTCACCGTCGGTACGGGGTGCTGTGCGAACGTACTCCCACGCACCACCCGTCTGTCGTACATGATGTTCCCGTAGGACGCCGGACTCCCATCGCTGTAAACAAGAAAACAACTATTGGACTTGTTTGGGGGAAGACGAAATAAAGATATGATATTTACAAATGAATTTGACATCTCGCGATAAATTGAACCACGGCGCCTAGAAAAGAATACGGCAGGTATCTCGCGAATCTCACGTTACATTTCCATTTGAGTAAGGAAACGTACAAAATTTGAACTGTCAACTGTCATTTGAAAAATTAAAAGAATCAACCTGAATCACAAAACTTCAAAAAAAAAAAAAATGTTTTATTTTTAGTAAACTTTAATTTAGATGGATAGATAGATAGATAAGCATTTTTATTCACAAAAAAAACAATAATTACAATATAAAGATCATATAAACGGTGGAAACAGTTCCCCTCATGGGCACATGCCTGTGGGAGGGGAACGGGCCACTACCAGCCAGAGGTAAAATAAAATGAAAATGTTACTATTATGTAAACAAATAAAAAATAAATACGTATATAAATAAACTTATGTTTCAAAACAATTATTACTTAAATTATAAAATTACAAAGAGATACTTTTATAAACTAAGTTTCGTAACATAAGAAGCCACAGCAAATAAAATAAAAATAAAATAAATAAAAACTAATAATAATAAAGGGTACTGTAATCCGCTAAAAACTACAGTAAAAACCTGACCTAAAACCTGGACACATTTCACATTTACAGACACTTGCCCACGCCCATAATTACACAATATTGATACACAAAGCATTACACATTCATACACTACATTTGATATGCAGCAAGACATAGTTTGATGTTAAACTAATTATACGTAACCCCATTTTCATATTAAAAAGTCGTTTTTATTCGCAATTAAAAAACCAACAGAAGGAAGGTAACATTTGAAATATAAAAAACGATGGATTTTAAACACATTTTTTATGTGCTACCTAGGATAGAGCACTATTAAAAATCTTTGCTTAGAGCTATTTTATTTTTAAAATTTTACCGATTTTTGAGTTAAAGATTGGTAGATAAGATCCCAACCTTGTTGTTATTTGAACGAATATGCCATTGGTAGAATGGAGAAAAAGATTATATCCTTTTGATTTACACTAGAATTACAGTAACATCAACTTTAAAAACCAAAAGTTTTTATTCTGGACCACCTGCCCCATTACTTCGAACATTATTATTATTATTAACAATTATAAGGCCTTAAAAATGTGGTATTAAAGGACCTATTCTGATATTTGAAATTTCTGAGATTCAAAAACGTGACCCTCATTTTCAGTCACACCTTGTATTTTAAATGTGAAAAAAACATTTTTGGGACGTTATGAGATTTACATGGTTTACAGTTTATTTCATCCCTCTATGTTAAACAGATCAAACACACACTGGAGATAGTGCGTCAGTGGTCAGAAATACCCTATATATTTGCCTACAACTACATTTGCTTTGGGATATTACAAAAAGCTATAAGATACAAGAATCGTTAAAGATTACCGACTAATTTGCAACTATGGTGTATAAAAAACTATAAATAATCCCACTGTTGTGGTATTTCTGGAAAATATTCATAGAACTGATTTTATTCCTTCTTTTTCAATTGACACAACTTTGATGTAAACAAAACTTTACTCTCGGAAAAGTAAAAAATTGTTGAAAAAGTAAAATTTTAAGATCTAAGAAAATCAGGTACGTGATTTATTATTACTTTGTATGATATTACCAGCTCAATATCATAATAATTTTAAAACACTAACTTTTGGTGTGCTTCAACAAACATTCAACTTAAGTTTTACTAATAATCATATTCATTCATTTCAAATATAAGAAACAAGGAAACGTCAGTATTTATATTTTGGCTAAGAAAAATATAAACAAGTTTTCGTCTAACTGTTAAAAATTTATTCATTTCTTTTAATAAAGACTTTTTATACTAACACGGTTTTATTTTTTAAATTAATATACGAATGTAAAATCATATTTTTGAAATATATCCATCGTATGTGTACTTGGTGTTCACCAGTAACTAGAATTATTTTGCTTAAAATTCCAAGTATACTTTCAAACAACAGGGTGGGTTTCGTGAACAACTATTACCATAAAGCGCCTGCCGGCCTGCAATTCCCGCACCACACGCATGTAGCTAGATCACGTCACAGAGCCGTGCAATACTGTTTAAAAAACCATTTAGGCTTTGCTTATATGGTTAATGCGAGTGCAGCTTATCTCCCTACTGAAACACTGTCTATAATAGTTCATTTCCGATGCGTTATATTTAACAAATCACATTAATCAAATTCTCATGTTCGTCTCGTATAAAACTAATTATATCACGCTTATCCGAACATGTTATTCAGTACCGGTATAGCAATAAATACTTTTTTCAAGCCAGTAAATTATTTTAAAAGAATTATTTTTCTGAATAATTACGTTAGGAACATAATGTATAATAAGCTGTTCAGTTCTATAATCCAAACTGTTGCCTGTACCAAATTGTCGGCACTGGTGGCTCAGTGCTGTAACCCAGCTACTTGGGGACAAAGTGTTTGGGAGATTGTAGGCGATAGATTCCATGCTCGATTCTCTTAATACCGACACGGCGTCCGCTCAGTGGTTGCTATCTAGAGACACTACTAGAGAAGTCTAGGGTGTCCATGTTGGGTGGTAGACATTGTGCGGATGTTGTGTGGGGGAGATAACTAAGTATCAGGCTTATCAATTAGCTGAAAATCAGACCAGCACTTTGTGGTTCGGATTCCACGTAAAGCTGTTGGTCCCTTAGTTGCCCTGGCTGTTGGGATATTAATAAATTACCCTTTCTGAGGAACAGTTGAACTCAGTTAGTAACCAGACTACACTCATCCACACTCGTCCTAAACTCATATAATCATTCATATTCGCCTTAAAATACCTACAACGTTGTGTTGGTGTCTCATAATTATGTAAGAATTGGCTGCAAAGAATTGTAGCCATTTGTATTTAGTTGTCAGCTGATAAATGATAGGACAGTTATCGGTAATAAGATATTAAAAGATAAGGAAGGTTCTCGATTAAACTTAAAACACGAAAAAAAGAAAATATCCTTTATTTAGAACATGAATTTGGTTTAAGTTTAAAATACGACTTACGTTAAAAATTATAGAATTTTCACTTGTAGATTAAAACTATAGACTAAATTTGTAATTTAAATAAAATCTATTATTTACATCTTGTACATCAACACCATCACTAAACGTCGTGTCTCTTATTGTATAAGTAGTTCCTATGAATAAAAAATGGCGGTCAAGGTGACGTGTGGGGGTAAGTCAAGTGGGGGAGGGGTTTTTAAATTAGGGAGTTGACCTGTCACTGAGGTGGCCAGCCACTCCTATCAGATTAATGTTGTTAAAATTAAGTGAATTTACAAATGGAGACTAAACGTGGAGGCTAGTAATTTGCCGTAGTCGAAAACTTCAGCAGTCTGCAGCCCACCATTAAGTTGAGGTGGTTGACTATAAAGTGATCGTGACGTGTTGTATGGTCAGCAAAGCCGTGTTGACACTATTAACACTGACGATTATATGAGTGAAATTAAAACGAAACCGTGAAATTGGAATGGAAATAAGACACTTTCGGCTGATAGAATGGTTTTCTTTGCTTTTATCCGTCTTTTTTTATTTGTAGAAATTCAACATAAAAAAGCAGATAGGTAATTTGATTGTACTACACGTATCATACTAGCCAAAGTGTGGGTTTTGTGTTCTAAAACAAGAAAAAAGCGTATTTATTTAATAGATTACAATTTTATTTTAATATAAGTAATAAACGTACAAAATACAATGGTTATCTATATCGGAAAACCTTATCAGACCAGAGCAATTCCTTTCTTTGTCAATCCCTATGTTGTGTGACGTTTTCTGATTTTATATGTCTGCCAACACGTAATACTTTACAAAGTGAAAATCGCTTTAAAACGTGAATATTTGTAGAATATTCAATTATTCATTTAGTTATTTATTCAAGTAAATTATACAGTTAATATTTAACACTGATTCATGCGAATTATTGAATTATAAACCCACATCACATTTCATTACAGAGATTAGGTAAAACTCTGGTATGATCTTTACTTGAACATACCAGTTACATTTTTACCACTTGCTTCGAAACTGGTTTTTGTCTTTGTAAAACCTGTGAATAATTCATAAATCCTTTAAGAAGGCCGTTGGCCTAAGGTAATCTAGCTTGATCTCTCTAGTCATTATTAAAGACGCCGATCGTCAAAATATGGGCGAAAATTAGGGGCGAATGAGTGTGATGAGTGTAAATGAACGAGTGTAGTCATTGTTACTGAGATCGTTTGTTCCTTAGAAAGAGCTATTTATTAATACAGTACAAGTGAACGTCATTCAACACAAATTCACTACAATATAAGTACAAATATATGTTTGTGCATTTTGTACTTGCATTGTAATATATTTGTGCATTTATTGCTTATATTGTGATACATGTGTGTTGTGTGACGTTCACTTGTACTGTTTTTGTACCAACACGTATTATGCTAATTAAAAATTATTTATTAATAGCGTAATAGCTGGGCCAACAAAGGGTCCTTCAGCCGAACTACGTCGTGCTGGTCTGATTTTCAGCCAATCGACAATCCTGATACTCAGTTCTCTTCCCTACACAACACAACCAAAGTACCATAACATACATGGACACCCCAGACTTCTCTAGTAATGTCCACGTCGATAGCAACCATTGTGCGGACGGATGCCGTGTCGGTGTTAAGAGGACCGAGCATAGAACATATCGCCTACAATCACCACAGCACTTTGTCCCCAAGTAGCTGAGTTATGGCATTGCGCCACCAGTGCCAAGAACAAAGATGTCTCCCTCCTTGCTTTTCTATTTACTTCTTGTGTTCACGGCTGGTGCAGCATTAAATACGGTATCCCAATTTTACCGCACTATGTCTCACTCTCATTTTATAGCCCGTTGGTTGAGTCATCTATAAACGATATAGTGTAATAATGAAAGATTTGAAAACGATCGTAAGACGCCTGTTGGACCGCAATTCCCGCATTACACCAATGTAGCTCGATCACGTCACAGAGCCGTGTATCACCGCTATTTGCAGTCATTACAGTGTCAACCACTGTCTTTCATTTTGAATTTCTCCATGGATTTCGTCGACAGGTACACGTCATTGACACCGTCTGATAGTAAAGTATATTGAAACGAGCATTAATAATTAACTAGAACAAAGAAAAATTCTAGGAATATAACGAGGATGTCGTTATATTGGTGTTATTTATTCCTACATATTCTGTAAATATGTATTACAAAATTATAACTGAGATTTATATAGATAGGGATAGATTTTCCAGCTCAGTAGTGTTAAAATTAGTTTATCACTAATAAATAGGAGTGATCTAAATAAATGGACTCACAAGTAGAGTATGTAAAAAATTATGGGCACAGATTGTACAGTGCTGTAAAATAAAAGCTAATAAATGCTTAATCATAATCAAATATAGATAAGCCAATAGGTAACATTAATATATGATGAGGCAAATGGATGACAATAATATATTCTTACTCACATGAATATCAGCAACTGTAACATTAACTAGATCATTATTTCTTATAACTCTTTTTAAAAGTTAAATGATAAGTGGGTTTTATATAAAACTATTCATAAGATTGCACAAGCCAATTTTTAATATTTTAACTTGATTGAAATTCAATATCCGTTCAGAGTATATATATAGGCCTATATATATTACATTTTGACGTTTCACTTTATTGGGCACTCGTATTCAATTTAATAAGTCTACAGTCTGTAAACACACATTTTGTTTACAGTATGTAAGTATTGATACTATTTTTAAGTTAGGTACACTAAATATTAAATTATTTTTATCTAAATATACAATGAACGTAGTATAAGCGATATCAAAAAATAATTAATTATTACTATGAATGTAAAGCTATTTAAAAGGTAACTCGTGTTCTAAAATCATGAATCCATGTTGTTAAAATGTCACTCATGGACTAGTGAAGAAACACATGAGTGACAGTGTTGTTCTAAGAACTTATGTTTATGAAGATGGTCGTACCGACGGTAACTACTGCTTGGCGTGTTCCGACAACCTTGACTCCAATACTGTTGTGAGCAACACTTGTGTGTAACTGTATCACCAACGACTGGTACAGACCAAGGGTGGTAAAGAGGGAGTCAGCCTAGTTAGATGTTCATACACGTACTCACAGTATTTGTAACATCTGTGTAACGGTGTTTAATTCATTTATCATAGCGTATAAATCAGTTAATGTATTTTGTTTTTGTTTTTTTGTTTTTTTTTTTTTTTTACTCAAGAAAGACAGGTTAGTGAATAGATCCAATTTATCTATATAAAAAAATAATATCAAATCACACATAAAATCTCATTTAAATGTCTCTTAATTGTTTAATTTTCAAAATAGTTTTGAACAATTTTTACCTTATTTTGCTTTTAACTTTAAAAACATTTTTAAATCCTGACACCTTATTTATTTGTTTTAGCTAAATTACTGTAGTAAATAAAAAACACACTCTATTACTGTTAAACATGAAATGTATTTGGGAAATAATAGAGTTAATGCCATCAATTATAGGAGAACAAGACAGTCGTGTGGAGAGATAATATTAAAGGACAACAAGACAGTCGTGTGGAGAGATAATGTTATTGCTCGATGAAGGCCACCTTTTGAAGCTATTGCGCCACTGTTTATTGATATGTTGACACTCTGTCCTACATTCTAATGTCGGCGCAGAAATTACGTTCACCCGAGTTTGAAGGTTGTTCAATAAGAAACTAAGAGAATTACGAAAATTCTAATCACACCATTTATTTCCTTATTTAATTTTTTGATTTATCAGATTTAATATGGACTGTAAATTTTTAAATGCGATATGTCATATTTTAATTTAATAAGTTTTAGTATTTTTATCCTGGCAAAAAAAAAAAAAAAAAAACTAGTTCTCACTGTATGTTAGATTTACGCCGTTATTTCTAAAAAAAAACCCCTTTAAATTGTCGCAATTATACCAGGTTGATAGGAATGTTTTATACGAGTTTTATGAATTTTAACTTTTTAAGAATAAAAGTTCTTATCAATTTTCTGAAACATTGTTTTCATGGTTTCTACAGGTGGTAAAATTAATTATTTGGCGTTTAAAGTTACTTTTTAAAACAGCTGCATTTATTTACACATATGAAAGTAATTAATCGTAACTATTCATGCCATAATGATTACAACAAGTCCAAGTAATTAATTTTACGACCTGTAAAAACCAAGAAAACGATGTTTCAGGGAATCGATCAGAACGGGTTTTTTTGAAAAGTTAAAATTATAAAACTGATAGATCCCGTAGAAAACAATCCTATCAAACACGTATTAAAATATAAATGCGAGTAATATCGGTGTACATTTAATGTAAATGAGATAACTAGTTAAAATTCTGGTACTTTTTTTCTAACTAAGATAAAAAATATTAAAACCTAAAATAAAATTTAAAACTGCATATTTCATAAGGAAAAATTAAATGAGGAACACAATGGGGTGACTGAAGTTCTTGTTTTATGTTCTTACAGAGTTATATTCTTTTAGTTTCTTACTAAACGACCTTCAAACTCGAGTGCACACAATTTCTGCGCCGACAGTAAACATGTTAACGAGAACTCTTGTCATGTTATGTTCCTAGTAAAACAAAGTAATTTCCCAACAAGAACTGTCCGCCGTAAAGTTAATATCGCAATAATTATCACTTTCTCCCTTAAGAAATGACATTAACCCTTCCCTTGCACCCTCCCTCTGGATCAGTGACCGGCCAGTGATTGTTTGTTTGCGTGCAGTGACTATGACAGAAGTAGTCAACAGCAGATATTATCTTCACATTAAAAGGCACAATACATTTTACTGCGGCTATAATAATAATGCAAGAAATCCCTGAAAAAATCACCAGTCACTCAACAGTAAGATTGCACTAATGGCTTGGTAAATTACATTTTCACACATGAATTTAAAATAAACAAAGCTTATTAAACATACACTAGCGGACACCCCTGCACACTTCGCGTGCCAAGTCCGTTAGTCGCTAACCGTGTGACACATCAGCAGTCTGTCTCGGTCTGTGATTACGTAAACATTATTTATTTATTTATTTTGTATTTATTCATAAGACGCCGATCGTCAAGATATGGGCGAATATGGATTTCGAATGAGTGTGATGAGTGTAGATGAACGAATGTAGTCAGTGTTACAAACTAAGGCCGACTATTCCTTAGAAAGTGTCATTAATTAATAGCCCAATGACAAATGAACAGCCGGTGATTATCAGCTGATCCTTCTCAAAATGTATTGACTCTGATTGGGATCGAACTGAGAACCTTTAGCACATGAAGCTGGGATTGAACCAACAACGCTACCGACCAATTATTAGGTAATATTTACTATTGTAGGTCTATTAAAAGGCAGTAAAACAAATATTTATAATTGCTTTTTTTATTAGCAATTTTCTTTATTAAATGTTCATAAAATCTATTGTTCGTATTGTTCTTATGAGATAAAAGGGTTCTTTTTAAGGGCGATTTCTAATGGGATTTGGAAAATTCCTATTTAGTGTGTACCTCTATGATACAAAGCCTCCATTCCCTCATAATCAATAAAATGTAACAGAATAAATATTTTTATTTAACAGCCTATTTTTTATGGTCAGACAGTTTTTGAACCACACTAAAAACGCGCAGTGTTTACAACAGCATACACAATATTATCAACCTAAACAGCTGTTATGTGTATTAATTAATTAAAAAAGTGTAGGGACTAATTATAGATTACTCCTCTGTTAGCACGGAAAGTGGCTACGAAATTTTGTGGGGTCCAATTTTCGATGTACAACACTGTTATGGATCCCAGTGTATTATATACTGAAATACAGAAGGGCTGCATATATAAATAGTTCAGTTTAAACTAGTTGTCAGGTGAAATTTAACTTACACGTGATCATTTATTACATAATTTTAAATTTTTGGAACTTTGAAACATACAACTCTTGTACTTACAAAGTAACTTTATATAAATAAATTATCTATGTTTCATACAAAAGTGATACTTTACTTTGATAAATTAAAAAAATCGAGGATATTAAACGCGTTCCAATAAACGATAGTGCTCTTTAATAGCTTATTGAGTAAATAATTTGTTTATGCTTGTTACTATCGCTGTGGGGGTGATTTAAAGTGCGATCTGGCGTCTAGTTTAGCGAAAAATATCATCGATTTGGAATACTGGAAAGGAAAGGAATATCATCAATACGAGGTGTATTATCAACTTATCAACCAATCTTGTTTATATGGAGTGGAAACGTGAACGTGGACAAAAGGTGATTTAAACAAATTACAAGCAGCAGAAATTAAATGTGTAAGAGGAGTAGAGAAGAGTAGCAGAAGAGATAGAATAACGAATGAAATAACCAGAGAGAAGTTGAAGGTGGTACCGCCATAAGATACAGTGAATGGGGCATGTGAAGAGGACGGGAAATAATAGATTGCCGAGAAAGAGGAAGAAACCCGAGACGATGACCCAAAGCAGGTGGGAGGACCAAGTGTATAATAAGAATGTGGAGAGAAGAGGAATGCAGAAAAGTCAAGTGGAGAGGATGAGGAAACATGAAAAGATAAACAAAACGGAGTAGACTGTGTATGACGACTCGCGAAAACAGAAACGTCAATGATCATCATCATCTTTTATTCAAGAACATTTTACATTACATCTGTTGTAGTTCCATATTGACCGTCCATTGTCGGTGGTTATTCTGGTGACGTTCACGCGACAATAAAAATTGTAGAGGAGGATTTCAAAGGCAAAAGACACAATATTGAGTTAAGTATTCATTGTTGATTTATAAAAGACATTTTTTAAAAATAAAATACACCACTGGAAAAATCTCAGGGATTTGAAACCATTAATAGCAATTGGTCGATGGTTGGTAGTCGATAATGGTCATCCGAATATATCTCCCCCTCCCCTGCAGCGCGTCACGACCACCTCAACGTGCATTATTAACGCCCGCCCGCCCTGAGACACTATGGGGTGACTGGCCGACCATCACAACTTTAATATTCATTCCGACCTAGTTCCTTTAGTTTGCCTCTATTTGTCTGAAAAGAACATATTAATATTACTACCAACCATAACACTTATACTGTATTTTACAAACTTATTTATGAATTTAAATTTTATACATTTGTAACGTTTGTAGGGTTAAAAACTGCCTTTAAGATTATCCAAATTGACAGGCCCCATATATTTTTAATTTTATTTTAAATAGAACATTCTAAATCATTTCAATACTGTAGTACCTAAAGACCGAGCTTCGCTCAGTTAAATTTTGCAAACTGAGGAGGTAGCATCCATATCTTCTAGAGGATCCAGAGGATCGTTTTTTGTTGCTCTACCTTGTAGGTTATTGACAAATTTATTTTCGGAGGTCTTCCACGTTTACCCTTAGCCCCTTTGTGGAACTCGGCCTGCAGCCTCGTGGGGTAAAGTTCAGCCTCACCAAGGCACTCTGCTACAGTCCCATTTGTGGATCTCGGCATTTCATCTACGGCCTCACCAGGATTCTTAACCAGTATGACCATGAATTTTGGTTTTAGGGGCAGTGGAGACCATATACATAGTCTTTTGTAAAATCTGATAGTATATTATTAATTAAGAAACTAATACATTTAATTTGATACCCCACTTGGGTGTATTAGTTTAACATTAAACAATTTTGGGTTTTTGAGCATTTTTTTAGGGGGGAGGAGTCAGAGACTTTAAATGTCTCTTCCAAAATATAATGGTATAATGTGATTTGGGAGATAAATACCTATAGTTTGAAGCCCCACTTTCTGCTAGAAGTCGATAATACAGGACGTCTAGGAGCTTCTTGGGCAGAAATCAGCATTTTCCCCGGGCTTGAGACCGGTGCCAATCGATTTCTCGTGGTCAAACCCCCCCCCCCTCTCCCAAATGTAAAATAAAACATCCTTATAGCAAAAACAATTTCGTCCGGACGTAGCTTGTTTTAGATAATAATATAAGATAAGATTTATGAATTGAAATCAAAGTTGTGTGCAGAAGTGCTCCATAGTAAAAATTGATAATTATTGTTCAATTTATGAGACAAAAGGTAGTTACAACATTTTAACAAGATAGTTTTTCAATATAATGAACTAGGGGACACCCCTGCACGCTTCGCGTGCCAACCCCGACGCTCGCTACGCTCGATACACCTCGGCCTTCGGCCTCGACATGTAACTATTCAATACAAAAATCGGTATATTAACTATATAACGTAAAATTACAATATTACATTTCAGTACAGTATCTCACTCACACTAATTGCTTTGCCTCCTATTTAGCCTATTTCAAGAGTGTTCATTTCATTTATTTTTGTTTAACAGCTGAAGATTAAACTCATAGTAAAATATTAAAATTAAATAGTGTAATGTCAAACATTCAAAATAGACATGTTTATTTATTTACAAAACAGCTGTTATTAATTTACTAAAATCAACCCAATGTTATCCTTATGGACCAATCTTTTAAGGGTGCTTTATACCCCTAAGGAGTACTTTATCAAGATGAAAATACTTTAGTTGTCCTATTTAAGTTCTAAAGAAACAGTGTACAAAATTTCAGCTCTCTACCTACATGGGAAGTTAGAGAATTAGTGACGAGTGAGTAGTAGGGTATAAATCCTTCGATTTGGCAATTCGAAGGATAAAATTTTTACGGCAAAATAGACGGTATGTAGGCTGTGTGTGTGTGTGTAGCCCGGCCGGTGGGCGAGGTCCGAGGTGGTGACGTCGAGTTCTTGCACTTGTCGAGGTGATGGGTGGTCCGTGAGATTGAAGTCTAGCGCAATATGTTCGTCTGAAAACATGTTATGGGAATAAAGAAAGAAAAAAAAAGATGAATAAAGTAGTATACATTTATTTTGAAAAGTTACAGGAGCTGTGATCAGTTTTTGTACAATTCGCTATATGTGTTAATTTACGTTCGATGACTGCTGATAGGAGTGACGTCAGTTTCACAATGCGAGCTTCAAACCTGATTCGGTTGGCAGCAACAAAAATCCATGGGGAATTTCTGTCTTCTTCGTATATAGTATGTACTGCGGTGACTAGAGGATTGGAGAATTTCAAGCACTGCATAACTTGACAAGTTCAATATCGCAGACCTGTTTGGGCTGCTTTAAAAAGGTCTCCTCCGCTTCCTTTTCCGACTTCTGCCGCCTGTACTGAATGTACTTACAGAATGGTGAGTTGAACTCATGATCATGAGCTATGTCATCATAAGGTTCCCACCTAAATAAAATGACTCCACAGTAAACACACTTTGTGCTGTCCACAGTGTCGGCAATCCTTACAAACCCATGTTCGGCCAACTGTCGAGGAGTGGGTGTTGTATGTTTCCAATCAGTAAATGTCTTCTCACGCACCGATACCTCAGTCATGTCGATCTTGGACAAGTTTTGCATACACCAAGACGCCATTTTGCTAACATTGGTCTGTGTGCAGTTAAATCCAGAAGCGTAGACGCTATGCCAAAGACACGGAGGGTCTTCTTCTTCTTCGTCTTTCTCAGTCGGGATTAGTTTCTCTGGCAAACGTGGACATCCCAATTCTTCCAAACTGAACACAACACGCCGGTTGTCAAACAGTCGCCCCAGTACCTTTGCTTTTTCCAGAGTCGACGTGTAGAGTAGTTCTATGTCAGCACAAGTGCTTTGCAGCGCTTCACCCAGCATCTTGTAGTCAGTGAATCCAGCATCAAAATCCAGCCCGTGATAGTGCTTACTGAGCCATCGGTTACGGCGCACAGTGTCATTCCAGCCTGAAGGAGTGTTTTCTTTCGGTGGTCTAAAGATCCAGTGTTGAACACACATGGTTTCAACGTCTATAATGGAGAGCTCTTTGATTATAGACGTACCGTCCTGGGCGGCAAAAGCGCTAAAGTCGATGACTGCCTTCCTGATCATGATGCTGCTGCTGCACTGACTGTAGCGCAACCTCGCCCACCAATTTATAGCGCTAAGCCACGCCCTAAACAAGTTTGCGAACAAGATTTGTAGAGGGATCGTAGGTAAATGATTTATCGTGAATAATTAGACAGTAAGCGCAGGTGTTTTGAGAAAACTGGTTTGCTGCCTCAAAATCAATGCGTATATCAACTGGTGCGGATCTTAAGGTCTCGTTTTGTTTAGAGCAATCAATTACTACAATAGGCGCGATTATTAAACAGTTCTTTGCTCAACAGTGGGCGCGTAATTGTTCCATAATAACTCTCTTGGAAACGAGTATACATGTCGTACAAAACTGCGTAATGATTGTTTCCAAAATCCAGTTTTAAATCATCATACGGATACGAGATTGAGTTAAGATGTAATTTTAAATTGGTCAAATCACAATGATCAAAGTGAGCAGCATTCTTTTCCATTTCATTTCTTCGGCCAGTTTGAAAAGCCACGATCACATACCTTGGTTTTTCCAGTTGAGAAGCAGTCTTTACAGCCCACGTTTGCCGTGAAGTATTTGGCAGCGCTGGATACTCGTACAATTCCCATGACCTGTACTCCACAGGTATGCTAGTACCTCGACTCAAATACTTTAGCAGCTGTACACGCTGCTTATCGCTTAAAGTTACGTAAGGCATTCGCCAGTTTAACTTATCCAACTTAACCTTAATGGATTCCACAGTGGCAGTTGGTGAGTCCTTATCCCACATAACAGCATTCTTGTCACCAGAAGACCTAATTAATACCAGCTCATGGCGTGCATTCACCATAATCTTCTTATAATCTTCGGCAAAACCAAAAAGTCGGTTAAGATGTATACAAAAGCTAAAGTTCCCCTTCTTGTCAACATTATCTTCATCAAGTCTGTACAACAGATTAGCAGACGTAGAGGCCCAACATCCGGTACTCTTCAGTTCTAACTCACTCAGTGACGCATACCCCTTTAGTGTAGTAGTAATACCAGGATTCTTCACCCTGTCAATCTCTACACCGTTCAATTCATACCGCATCTCGTCAAAGAGAAAAGCTATTGCGTTATTGACAAACTTTGTTGCGGCAGTAGCGTTGCCATCGCTTAAAAGTAGCTTACCCTCAACATATAGATAAGAAAGGGATGGTATTACACACAAATCCTGTTGCTGTATTGGTATACGTATTTCATCATTATTGTTCAAAGTCATTGAAGCGTAGGGAAGATGAGTATGCCACTCCATATGCGTGACCGTATCATCAAACGGCACACTCTGCATAATGTCCAACATATCGTTCATTATGTAATGGTAGTATATCCTAGGGATTGCAAGAATCTCCGATTTGTACGTGTTAATCGTTTGACAGATTGATTGTCACTAGTAAACTTATATCTGCGCGCCGCCATTAAATAGGTTGGCTTCCTACTCCAATAAACGAAACCCATTACTGCTTCCTTAAATGCAGCCGTATCGTAATACGTTCTCCACGAAAATTCACCAATTTACCGTCTTGATCGGTAATCCGCAGGGTGACGTTGTCAATATTATGCACGGTGACAGGTACATAAATGACTGGACTCGGGGTTTCTACCAATTTATATCCGGCCGGCACGGTGGGAAAGAATTGATAAATATCATGGGCCGGCATTCCATTAACATAAGAACCGGTGGCAATATTACATTCAACACGAATCGTGTTGATCCGAAAGATGTCCACCATTCCACTTGTAGCTACCTGACCGGGTTTAATAACCTCTTTCTTAAACCCCAGCAACCCACCAATCGAGTTCTCCTTTGTAAAGTCCACCAAAACCGAGGACTTGATGCTCGTTTGGAGAGTGCTGTTGCTCACGGTTATTCGTACGACAGGTCTGTTGGGTAACTTACTCAGTTCAGCCTGTATATAGGCAGAAATCTGATCAACACTATACGTACCCTCTGGTATAGAAAGTACCTCCCCATCGGCACCATAGTGAAGTAGATTGTTTGTACTGTCCACATTAGGTATTGAGTTGTAAGTCTCAAGACTAAGTAGACCCACTTCCCAAACGTCGTCATCCAAATGTATGGGTGGAAAAAATTCCGACCCAAGCTCCGATTTTGTTCCGCTGAAGGTAAGCGTCAGAGACATGACTGAGTAAAACACTCGCAAACATAGGTTAATAAGCAAAAAATAAGCATTAGGTCAGTAAAAATGCTAAACATAGGAGTCCACAAATCGTGCTCTCTGTGTGTACAGACTGGTAGCCAGTACGATTGTAGGATATGAACTTGCCCTTTAGGTAGCGTTGCACTTCTACTGGAGGCTGCAGATCTCCGTAACTATCAAAGTAATCAACTCGATTGTCCTTTTTCTTGAAACAGACCCAGTGGGTGCCAGCACCACTGCTGCTGTCGAGATTCACAATGGTAGACTCATTTCTCCAAGGTCGTAATGGCAAAGCATCCCGCATAAAAACTCCTCTAAAATTAGGAATTGCAAAGAGCTGAGCGTAGAACGTTAAATCCTTGTCGTACAACGCACGGTTGGGCAACAACTTTAATAGTTTTTTCGCACCGCTGAGTAGGGTGTCATGTAGAGACCAAGACCCTTTCGGTATGGTTGTAAGTAGAGTCCTTTACCACGTCGTAAAGCAATCGCTTCCATAGTCTCATTGTGACGTTGATGCTCTGCCAGCCTTTTTGAAGCATCTTTAATTTCAGCAATGGTCTTGGCCACTCCGGCTGCACCTCCTGCCAAACTGCCAATAGCACTAAGGCCAGCAAATATCGGCAGTAACGGTAGAACCCCTCCACTTTTTGGCAACGCCAAGACACGTTCTTTTTTCATTCTCCTAAAGTTGTTGCTGCCACCACTATGCTTCTTCTTTAGCCGCGCAATAGCGTTCAAGGCTATCTGCGCTGTACGTTTCAACGTCTTACTGCTGTTGTCCTTTCTACCAATTCCAGAACCACGTATGGCCGCCCTAGCGTGGCTGACTATCTTTCCAAAAGTCAATCCCTTCTTCTTCTGTTTCCTTCTCCTTATACCACTACCCATCGCTGTTTTCGCCTTCATAGCGTTTGTCACAAACCAAGCTGCTGCCTTCTCCCCAAACGGTACGTCTCCCGTCTTGTAACGTCTCCAAGCCTTATCTGCCAATACGCGATCCGCCTTGTGTCGTGACTCCAAGTCCTTGTGTCGACTGTAAGCGATGTCGTGTTCTTTGCACGCCTCGTCTAGCGGGTTAATACCACGGTCACCTCTTGCTAAACGCTCCTGGAGCCTTGTGCCTGGACCACAAAAGTTATAACCGCCCAAATGCAGTTCAAAAGGAAGCCTGTTGATTACGCTATTAATCAGTCCTCTGCCTCCGTAGCGCGGTTTTCTCATAATGAAACAACTTCTACAAGACTAGCTCTTTATAAAGGAGTGGCATCAATCCTTGCAAATCAGTGTAACGATGAAATTCAAAAAGCAAAGTACTACATTCGCCATAAACACCGATGTGCTGGACGCTTTACTAAAAAAGAAGCAGTCCACCTCCAAACATGGGCCACTGTTGCCGGCAAGCATTCGTTGCGTCATATGTGGACCATCTAACTGTGGCAAGACTAATTTAATGTACAGACTAATTGTTGACCCTTTGGGCCTTAAGTTTGCCAACCTGTACGTGTATAGTAAATCATTACAACAGCCGAAATATCAACTGTTGGCACAAATGTTCAAACTAATACCAGAAATTGGTTACTTTACATACAGCGACAGTAAAGATGTGCTTGACACTTCGCGCCCAAATTCTGTAATAATATTTGATGACGTAGCTAGCGATGGAAGTCAAGAGCAAATGAAACGTTTCTTTAGCATGGGTCGACATATGAACACGGATTCTTTTTACCTTACTCAAACGTATGCACGCCTACCCAAACACTTATTGCGAGACAATGTGAACCTTATTATGCTGTTCAAACAGGATGAACTGAACTTGAAACACGTGTACAGTGATCATGTAAATGGCGACATGACCTTTGATCAGTTTAAAGAACTATGCAAAGAGTGCTGGGAACGCAAATCACCCTACGGATTTGTCACCATCAACAAGGACTGTGAAAAGAACAATGGTCGCTACAGATGCGGTTTAGACACGTTCATTAGCGATATATAAAGGACTCAAGAGCGCGTGCTTGGCTCATTTTAGCACAATGAACAGACGTGTCGAAGAACTTAATCGAGAGCGAAAAGTAAAGGAGGAACTTATCAAAATGACTAGTGCGGTACGAAAGAAATATAAAGATCTGATGCGCAGCACTGACGATATGACACGGTATTTTGAAGAAAAGGCCAAGCCGATTGTACTGCCGCTACAGAAAACTGTACAAGAAGCATTACAAAACGTCCCACCACCACCACCACCGTTTAGTGTAAAAAAGGAGATAAAAAAGGAAGCAAAGATTGAAGAGGAAGAAGAAGAAGAAGAAGAAGAAGGGGAAGATTTAAACAAAACTATGGATACATCGACGCAGACGGATGTGGATGTAATACCTATTGTACGGGCATACTTGAAAAAACTATCTGATCCAAAAGAACGTACCCAGCTCGACAGTACGTACGGTGTAAGAGCAGATGGTAGGGGAGGAACTGTAATTGGCAATTCCAAGATTGCTTTCGAAAAGTTACAAGTCATTGTGCGAAACCGCAAGTACAAGGCTACAATCGGCTTGTTGGAACTGTTGTTTAAACAAAAGCCAAACAAGGATCTACTTGACGTAGACGATTTGAATGCATACAGAGAAATCCTAAAGCTAACAAACGCGCATCGGCAAATGTATTCTGCCGAAAAGCCAGTAAACCGCAATAAAGGTAAAAAGTACCTGTCTGTAATCTCTGTCCTATTTCCTACGCGTCAAAAGACAGAGGAAAAAATACAGGAGGAGGAAGAGGAGGAGGGGGAAGCAAAAGGTTCACTTGGTAAAGGTATTGCACAGTTTAATGTTAACAAACTGGTAAACAGACTTAGACTACTTATGATGTCACAAAAAGCCGGCCACACCGCTCATAACGAGGAAATTGAACATATAGTAAACTTGTTGCGTTTAAATAGAATAATTGAATAACTTAAAGTGTCAGACAATGGAAGTTGCTCGAAGAGGCATTATCAACGAGTTGCACAAGCCGGCCAGAAAACATTTTATTAGACGCAAAGTTTACGTCAAGGGTATTGATGATTTGTGGCAGGCGGACTTGTGTCAAATGGATCTTTATGCACGCTTTAACAAAGGGAACAAGTACATATTGACTGTGATTGATGTATTGTCCAAGTACGCTTGGGCAGTACCGGTCCGTGACAAAAAAGGAAGCAGCGTAACAGCCGCCATGCGTACAGTTTTGAAACAAAGTCACCCTCGGGTGCCAGTCAATTTACAATGCGACAATGGCACAGAGTTTTACAACAAAGAATTTCGCAACTTGATGAACGATCATAGTATAAATCTATATAGCACGTTTACACACTTGAAGGCATCTGTAGTGGAACGTTTTAACAGAACCTTAAAGTCATGGCTTTGGAAGGAGTTTAGCTTACAGGGAAATTACAAGTGGCTAGCACTACTGCCAGAACTTTTAAAACTATACAACGCGAGAGTCCACAGGTCTACTGGAATGCGACCTAAAGACGTGACAGCAAAACATGAAAAACACTTAAAAAATAAACTAAACCCTCGATCTGTTTCCCATAAAATGAAGTTCAAAATCAATGATGTTGTAAGAGTATCAAAGTACAAGACACTGTTCAATAAGGGATACACGCCATCTTGGAGTACAGAACTCTTTACCATTTATCGAGTGAAACCCACTAAACCTCCAGTCTACTATTTGCGCGACTTAAAAGGTGATGATATTAAAGGAGCTTTTTACGAGGCAGAGTTGCAGAAAACAAACTATCCAGACACATATTTAGTGGAAAAAATTCTCAAAAGAAAAGGAAAAAGAATGTACGTTAAGTGGCTTGGTATGAACAGCCGCAGTTGGATATAATGCAACGTAGGCTAGTAATATATTCAGTCTATATTCCGTAATGAAACAGCATTATCTGATCGACAAGTTTGGACGTTCAATGTCCATTATTTACGAGGAGGAGGAGGAGGAGGAGGAGGGGAAGGAAGAGGAGCCAAGTGGAGTACGTACAGTTAGTACCCAGACTGTGGACAGAGGTTACTTGGAAAAACTGTACGTAAGTCGTAGCGAACTATCGGATAAACTTATGCAGTTAGAACAGCGTTTACGTACACTTGTCAAGGACTATTACAGACGCGATTGGAAACGAGAATTTAAAATTGAATTTAAGAAGAGTGCTTGAAGAAGAGATTCTCAAACAAGATCAAACTATAAAATAACTGTCTCTCATCGACCATTGTCACTTTCATGCGAGCATTAATAGACAAATTTGGTCACCCGCTTAAGCGGCCAAAGAATGAGGAGGTGATGTTACGGGCCGAAGATGGTGATAGATTACTAAGTACAGGTTATGTAGAACAATTTTATGTTAGCAAAACAGATTTGGCCGATCAGTTACTTTGGTTAGAAGTACGTTTACGTGAGCTTGTAAAACGTTTAGCGCAAGAAATAGATTTAGAGGAATATCTGCAGCAGCTCATACCAAGGCTGTCTGGTGACTAAAGGTCATCTAGGGCGTGGTTAGCCTTGACGGTCTACCTCCTGGAAGGTGTCTGCAACAGTTCAAGGCTGTCTGGTCATCTAGGGCGTGGTTAGCCTTGACAGTCTACCTGCTGGAAGGTGTGCAACCGGTTAGAGCACCTTGGCCTTGATAAATACAGGTGAGGTGGGGGATATGGTCTAGCGTCAGTCATGGATCCGACACCACGCACACTGCCTGCAGCACGCAAAGATTTGAACAAAGTAGTGAAACAACGTCGCAAAAGTAAGGCAGTCGAACTACCATCATCATCATCACCGGTTATGGATGTGGAAATGTTACTAGCAACGCTTACAGATGACAATGCTCAACCTGCACCACCACCACCACTGCCTCCTCAAGTGAACTACTACACCTACAAGCATCAAACTCCGCCACCACCGCCACCAAAACCATGGGAACCACGTCTACTTTTACGTCAAGCCTACAAGGTAGCCGCAGAAGCTTTCGCAGTGGTCGGTCTTGAGTGTGCTGGAGACTACAATCCATCTATCTACCTCGTAAATGGGCAACAACACGCCAACCTGACCTTTGAAGACCTGATTGGACTACGCAGTAGTGCTGTACTGAACACAGTAGACCGCTTCTTTGAAGAAGGCGTACGATTCTATCCACTCTATTTGAACGGCATATGTCTGGAGCCGGCGGCAACAACGGACACGAGTTTGGTGGTTCGCAACTTTAGACAAACCATCACTGAGCCACCAACGCCTTTGATGTCAGCCAATCCACAACCGATTCCGTTTACCTCCGCTGGATGGTCGGCTCTCAAACGTATGTTTCCCTGCATAGAAGCATATCGCTCAGTCATAGCCGAATGGTCGCCCATAGTTCAACAATTGGTCATCGCTATGGACGTTACTTTACCCGTAGGTACAAGCCATTACCTAATGTCAGAGGTGGAAGTGGTACACTAAGCCCTGAGGTAATACAACAAGTGTCAAACGACCTGCCGAAATTCCTGCAAGATCTCGACGAAAAACGTCTAAAAGTAGCGGCTGCTGTTTCAGACGATTACGATGACAACTACTGGTCACCATCTACTGCTACATCGATGTGGATAGATTCAGAGGTGCGACGCTATTGTGTTTCTAACCTAATAGATTTTGTACTTAACAATCTAAAATACTGTAACAACTAATTACTTTACTTTGTACAATAAAATAACTTATTCTTAAACTTTGTCTTATTGATTATTTGCATATACCTCGTTGTGTAGTAAGGTTGATGGAAGAAGAAGATTTTGTAAATGTGGTAAAAAGCAAGAATTTATTAGCAAGGTAAGTACTTACATAGTAAAATTTTACAGTAAATGTTTTTCACTTATTTACATTTGGTAGAGCAGGAAAGTTAATACTAATAATTATTGACAATGCTATTAATCCGATGTAAATAACAAGTAAATCTAAGTGTAACATTTAAGTTGAAAAAATAAAGTCATATTTACAAATTGATTGAAATCATAACAAATTTAGAGTTTAACGGAGAATTAAAGAAAAAAAGTTTAACAATACATCGGATACATATAATCAAACAGTTGAGTTAAAGGTAATGTTACACGGTGTGTTAAAGCTAAATGTTAATTTAAGAAAATATTAATTCTAACAAAGACTATGTACATAAAAGCAAGTATACAACATGTAAACCTAAGTGTGACATTTAAGTTGAAAAAATAAAGTCACATTTACAGATTGATCAAAATCATAACAAATTTAGAGTTTCACGGAGAATGAAAGAAAAAACGTTTAACAATACATCGGATACAAATAATCAAACAGTTGAGTTAAAGGTAATTTTTCATGGTGTATTAAAGCTAAATGTCAATTTAAGAAAATATCAATTCTAACAAAGACTATGTACATAAAAGCAAGTATACAACATGTAAACCTAAATATTTAAGTTGGAAAATAATTCTTTCAGTCTTATTTACAAATTGGTCTAAATTAGAATTATTGATAGGTTTAGAGTTTAACAGAGAAGACGAAAGAAAGAATATGTTTAGAAGTAACAATACATTGAAATACATGTGATAAACAAATTTAGTTAAAGGTATTTTTTTTTTGAAAGATTTTGTACATGGAAAGCGAGTATGCAATTATATTTACACTTTATACAAGATTGGTGTGTGTTGTTAGTGTACGTAAGCGTCATATATTTGATTGCTGTCATAGTATTCAGATTCACTTCCATGGTCGGTGTCCTCATCCGTATCGTCCATATCGTGCATATGAGTGTTGGCACAACATTTGTCATAGTCGTACAGTTCAAAAAGTGGGGTCAACACACACCAATCACACCAACCTCGTCTAGAACGTAACGTTCGTTTTATAAGCCTCCTGGGATTGTTTGTTACGTAGTGTCGTGTTACATTGTAAAATGTCCAGTTTTTACTGTTCCAATAGTCTTCGTAGTCTATGTCCAACCAGCTTTCGTTTTGTGGGGAGCAACATGTTAGGAAACAATTGCGACAAAGCAATAGTGGGTCACAGTTGTTGATCCTAAATTCGTAGTGTTCAAAGTAAATGTGTGCCGAGTAATGACTGTATGGACTGGGCCAGTAGTCTGGATAAATGTTGAGTGGATGGTTAGTTATCATTACAAATTCCTCTTTGTCCAGTAGACTTAGTTCATGGTAGCGGTACTCGTAAGTGTAAGGGTCGTCTGGCAGTACAGTTTCTCGCATCCATTTTCTCTTTAGTCTTGGTCTTAGGGTTCTTTGAATAGGTAAAGGTAACAAGTCGAATTCTTTAGGTACGTCTAGTGAGATGTCAAAAGCGTTACAAGTAGCTAGTGAGGCCAAGTCAAATAGTCCTTGTGGTTGTCTAATCATAGTGAGTATCAACAGTGGTGTCCTCCTCACCGAGTGTGTAGTGTCCGTAGGGTAGGGTACGTATTCCACAATCTAATATCTGTCTTTTGTCGTCTTCAGCCGACAAAGACTTTTTCACTATAGTTGTGGAAACTAAACGTCCCGACTTGCTACGGATAGTGTTAAAGTGAGCCTTTTCACAAACATCATTTGAAAACAATGTACTTTTGTAGTGATGAAATCGTATGCTCTTTTCCACGTAACTACCTTAATGCCTTTTGCTCGCAGCTTTTCTGTATTGTTTGTAAAGCTAAAACGGTAAGCATACATCTTAGGTCTTAGGCCTACAAATTCATACATAACGCGATGTTTACACTCATCCTTAAATGTACCTATCTTACCCTTGTTTGTATCGTCTCTAAGTGGATGATCATCAGGGTATACTGATCTGTCTAAGTGTTGAGACAAACTAGGTTCTAACATCAAGGCGTGTAAGTCTTTCTCTGTGGTTATGTAGTAGATAAGGCCATCAGTATCAATGTAGGCTAATTCAATCTTACCAATTGGTTCCTGAAAATGCTTCTGCATTACACTGTAGTGAAATTGGTACATGTGTACCTTTGAAACATCCAATACGGTCATTCCAACATAAATGGGTTTGTCCATCTTGACATTATTTCTCCTCATTTGCACAGCCACAACATTTTCTGATATTATTTTTCTCTCAACAAAACGAGTTTGGCGTACAAGCTTTTGATATTGTTTGTCCGTGGTAACAATTCTAATGTCCACTCTGTTTCGAACATTCTCCATTGTCTTGCCATAGCAAGCGTTATTCATCAGTTTGTAAAATGCTTTTAAAAATTCACTACTTGCATTAGCTCTCTGGGCTGCGTTATATTCAATAAATTTCTTCATCCACGAAGATTGGGAAAAGCGAAGAGCTCGATGTACTTTGGTCACCTTCAGACCAAGAAGTACGGCCTGTTGGAACACAGTGTAATGAGCTACGTACCGCTTTTTGTTGTAAAGTGTAGCAAGCAGCTTTTTATTTCTACCTCCCGGAGGGACCATTACCTCAGGCATCAAGGGTAGATCTTGCAGCTTGTCATGTACAGATACGGGAATTTCTACATCACAGTCCAATACATAGCCGTACGGTGAGTCAACTGGTAATGAAGACCAGTCAGGCACTGTGTCTGTCCATTTAAAGTCACCGTACGGTAATGGAGAGGTCATCGCGTGGCCATATAGGTTCACACAATCTAAGTATAATAGGTAAGTGGTCTGTTTGTCAGGTTTGAAGTCACTCTGATCTTCCAACAATTGATTATTTGCTTTGGCATAGCGCAAGTTACACTGCACTAGCCCACCTCTTATAGCAGATTCAATCATTAGCATTTGATCAGAGTCTGTAATTAGTTCTAGTGACATTTTTGTCATCCGTAACATTGCGCTAAATGCTAAACCTGGGGCCGTATAGTGATGGCAACAGTCAATTTTGTATGACTTTAAACAAGCGCTACGGAAAGAGACCAGCGCGTCCATCAGCAGACATACGTCTAATTTAGATAGAAGTCATGATAGTCACCAAATGTCTTCATATTTAGACTATTCCAAACGGTGGTAGCTTTGTCATAGTCTGTTGCACTTATGTGCTCATCATTGAGGTGGTTATAAAACGCTTCACGCGAGGGTAGTCGAGGTTCATCAAATACGGCTGAAGACGTCACATAGTCGTAAGGATACAGGCCTTTCTGTCTGATCAGGTGTACTTGAGAAGGTTGTACTAGTTTGGAGCTTTCTACCAATTCCACAGTAGTCAGTCCATCGGCCAAAGTTGCAAGACTGGCGGACATCAGGCGGTAAGAATCCAAAAACCATATCCAAATCTGACCCACTCGAACAGAAACAGAAATGTACTTTTAGCTGTTTGAGGGGATTACTTTTACCTCACACCCTCCTAATACGTTGAGATTTTTCAAAATAAAGGCCTGATCATAGTTACTAAAATTGTGGAAGTACACTGGTATGAAGTTAGGTGTACGACAACGTAGGTTGCAACGGTTACATAATGTGTGTCTGTATGCACCTGTTATATGGCAATGGTCCAGTGTTTTTCCACCGTACTCTTCCGAAGTCTCGTTAAAAGACCGCTCACAGAGGTCACAGTTAGTTTTCGACTTGTGAAGCTCGTCCTCGGCCTTAGTCAATGGAACTACTGGAAGTTTACGGTTATACAGTACTTCTACACGTTGAGCTAAGTCTTTTATATGTAATAAAAACTCTTGACCGGAATTGTTTGATCGTCTCAAGTAGGGCAAAGTTGATATACCAAACTCACTTAGCAATGTTTCGGGTAGTATCGACTTTACAAGTGTGCAAAAACTGTTGGGTTCATGCGTTTGATATGCGTTGTCAGTACTTGCTGTAGGCAGTAGCGTAGCCTCAAAGTCAGCACTTACTATTATAGGTACTGGAATCTGAGTCTCGAAGTTTGTAAACGTCAGTTGATTGTCGTTTATATGTGGAAGGGACACCTGACACGGCTTGTGTTTTCCACAATAAGAGGTATGTTCAACCAACCATGATTTACTACAATTTCGTGACTCTCTGTATGAAAAGCACCGTTTGCAAACAGTAATTTTATTCGATCCTTTAGCCACTTGAGGTTTAACTAATTTTCCAAAGTCCGTGATGAGCACATAGTGTGACATTTGGTTGTTTTTTATCCACAAAAGGTCTGTATGATCATCTAGTTCTCGGTCTGCTATTCTATACGGAGCTATTTGATAGTCTGAGCCCACTTCAAACACATTTACACTACACCCCGGGTTGCGTTTCTCAAAGAGGTGGATTTGAGATGGAGACAAAGGGAAATGTAAACCGTCAAAGTTATATTTGTTTTCTACCTGAGTAAAAGAATTTTCATCTAGTTTCACCTGGTCATAGTCTACGTTTTGTGGGAGTGATTTTGCCAGTAAACAGTACATAAAACATTTGTCATCGTTATTTTGAATGTTTATTGTAGCTTTTCTACATCTGATTTTTTTTGGAAGTACACTAGTGTTCTTCCCAGGAGGCTTTAAATGACTAAATAAACTTACGTGTAAAGTAAGCGAAGTTGGTGCCACTAGTCCCCAGCCACTGCCCTTTAACTCGGCCTCTGACGATTCTAGCATCAACTTCTCGGCATCTTGTTGCAGCATGTCTTCCAGATTTTCCTTGGAGTGGATGGTTTTTGTAGAGGTCTTGAAATTAAAGATGTCTTGTATATCCTCTGGATGATCATAGAGACACTCGACTACAATATTATACTTGACAGATGTACCGTGTGCAGAACTTTCGTTGGTAAGAAGTTTCATCAGTAGAGGATGTGTAGCGTGTAGAAAAGATGCGAGGTCCTTGTAATAACAATCTGTATTTTTAATGGTGTAATCCTTTGCGCTTGAAAGGAACTTCTTTATCTCCCAGTGCAACTTGGGTGGATGTTCTGGCGTGGCGGATGATGATGATGATGCCACAGCAGCAGCAATTGCAGATGCAGAAGCCTTTGGTAATTGTTTTTGTTTCTTGGCGGTTGGTTGATTTGATGATGATGATGACGATGAAGAGGGTGATGGTCTCTTGTGGTTGGAATGCCCTCGTGAAGACTTTTTTACAGGTGGTTGCTCGGTGATGTTGCTAGTAGACTGTATGGGTAGGCCTGCAGGATGATGTTGAGGTGAAGTCTGATACTGTTGTCCAAGCCGACTTGCGGATGATAATAGCTGAATTGCCATACATATAAGGTTGTGTCGGGATCTAGCCTCTTCTGTAAGGAAATAGGCCTCTCGGCACGTTTCGCATAGCAGATACATCGTGCTGGTGTGACTGTGCCAATAGCTGTTTCACGGGCTGCTTTTATACGATTTTGGGCGTCAGCTTATCCTTCGGACTTGGGAGTTTACTACGTGTGTGTACGTGTACCACACCCAATACCAGAGAAACGTATAAATTGAAGGCATCTCGGTAGACGGCTCAGTTGTTGTGCTACACTCTGTCACAGTACTGCTTGGGTAAGTGGGTGATTGGTGTAGTTAATACAACTAATGGCATGCCGTAATGTCTAAATTACCATTGGCTAAGTTTGTGATTTATACTAGGGCTCTTTTTTTTTTTTTTTTTTTTTTTTTTTTACTAGAACCGACCATTTAATACTACTGCTAAATTACTTCACTTATTGATTAAATGGAATTTTTTTAAATCTCGTAATTTATTGCAAATTTTAATTTTAACTGTAGATTAAGGTAATTCTATTCATGCAGTATGCAATTTGCAAATGTTAATACTTACATAGTATGGGTTAGGTGTTTGGTTTTGTAAGTGTACTGTTTAAGTTATACTGTGTATGTGTGTGTGTCTTTAATAGGCTTTTATTAAGTTTTGTATGCAATAATATATTAAGCTAATTATTAGTTTAAGTACCTACATTAGTGCCGTTGTTTATCATATTTTTTTCATGTTATGTAAGGATTGTATTGTGTTATAAGTTTAATTGCGAAATATTATTGGGTTGAGTGAATTGTTATTGTTTCTGATGCTGGTGGATGGAGTTAGAATAAGGTGTGTGCGTTTGGTACATAAATATTATATTTAATATGTTAAGCTAAAGTTATTTTTATCGATTTTGTCTCTCAGTTATGTTATTGGGTGAATTGTTGTTGTTTCTGATGCTAGTGTGTAAGGTTAGAATAGGGTGTGTGCGTTTTGGTAGATTAAAATGTTATGTACAATAATATGATAAGCTAAAGTTATTTTTTATCGATTTTTCGTTATAAGTTATGTAGAAATTGTATTACATGATATGTTTAATTGCTAGTTATTATTAAGTAACTTGTTGTCACTTTTACAGTTGCTATTAGTTGTGAGAATTGGAATAAGGTGGTTGTTTGGTTTATGCACTTTTCTTATTAGAAACTGTACAAATATTATTATGTTTAACTTGCTTTAATCTTATACTACACATATGTTATATATGAACATTGTGTTAACCTTATTGTTATTTTATATATACTTACTTTCCTTGTATAATATGTTGCACATGAACTCACGCAAAATTTTGGTTTACCTTGATGTGAGTTGAAGTATTTATAGATTACTATGAGGTTGCATAATAGTTGCTTACTTAAGCTACTCACACATATATGGTGGGGACTTGATGAAGGGTTTTACATGTAATGAAATTAACTACTTGTGTGTATATATATTTATTTTTAAAACTAATTTTCTCTTTTATTCTTGTCTTCTTCCCTTGAGGGCTTTATTTTGGCCGTAGGCCTTTTGTATGGTGTTGACAATGATCTAGGAGGTTCCACCTCTTTTAAATAGATCTTAACAGTCCCCACAGCTTGTGCTATAAAGGCAGCTGTAACACAAACACACAACATTGTTATTTAAAGAATAAGCTAAATGGTATTTAGTTTATAGCAATGTTCTAATCTACTAATTTTTTCGTTTGGTGCTTTTTTTTGTGTCGGGGGTTATGTATGAATGATTGGTGATGTGTTGTTATCTAAAAAGGCATGACTTTATTCTAGAGATTTTACTTTGTGACTACCAACTAAGCAGTATGTAATATGTTATTATCTAAGATGTACAGCTTTAGGGATTTGTGACTGACCAGTGCTTAACTATGATATTATAACTTAACACATTTATGTTGGGCTGTAGTAAAAAATGTATTGTGATATATTTACCTAAGACATATAGCTTTAATTTATAGTTTTATTTGTGACTAACAGTGCTTAACTAAGATATTATAACTTAACACATTTAAAAATTTATGTTGGGCTGTAGTAAAAATGTATAGTGATATATTTACCTAAGACATATAGCTTTAATTTATAGTTTTATTTGTGACTAACAGTGCTTAACTAAGATATTATAACTTAACACATTTAAAAATTTATGTTGGGCTGTAGTAAAAATGTATAGTGATATATTTACCTAAGACATATAGCTTTAATTTATAGTTTTATTTGTGACTAACAGTGCTTAACTAAGATATTATAACTTAACACATTTAAAAATGTATGTTGGGCTGTAGTAAAAATGTATAGTGATATATTTACCTAAGACATATAGCTTTAATTTATAGTTTTATTTGTGACTAACAGTGCTTAACTAAGATATTATAACTTAACACATTTAAAAATTTATGTTGGGCTGTAGTAAAAATGTATAGTGATATATTTACCTAAGACATATAGCTTTAATTTATAGTTTTATTTGTGACTAACAGTGCTTAGGCTACGAAATTATAACTTAACGGTATTATACACATTTAATAGTTGTATAGTGATATATTTACCTAAGGCATATGACTTTGATTTGAAGTTTTTATTTGTGACTAACGTGTAGACGCTGCTTAGACTATGAAATAGGAACTTTACAGTATTATGCACTTGAATTATAGTTAAATGGACTATGGTGGAAATTTGTTTTGTATAACTGGTGTTCTGTAATTTTATTTTCTCATGTCATTTTAGCAGTTACGGTTTTATACAATGTCATCTAGAGATATTTAGTGATACTATAGTACATGTATTTTTTTTTTTTTACGCTAATTTCCTAACTAGGGTTTTAAATGTGTGAGTGTGATTGGGTTTGTACATGTAGTTGGTAATATGTTATCATCTAAAGGATACAGCTTTAGAGGTTTTTAATTTGTAACTAACCGGTTTAAATGCTTAGACTACTAAATGAACACTCAACAATATTGTACACATTTTAATACAATTATATTGTTATGTTGGGCTATGGTATAAAATATATTTTTTAAGTTTTCTTATCTTTACATTTACCAATTTGCTAATTATTGTCGTGTTACTTTTTGCAGAAATATGAGTCTTGTTAGCCGACTTTCTGTTCTTGCGGAGCAAGATTATACCGAAAAGGTCGAGGCAAGGCAACTTCAGAAGGACCGACTATACGCAATCGTGTCGGCTAAAAGGGTTCAGACGAAATATGGACAGACAATAATGGTGAAGATTGAGACGCCAGAGGGGGAGCGGGTTTTGTTTCTGCCAAAGAGATTCAACGAAAACCTGACAGATGCTGACATTCAGCAATTGAACGAGGAAAAGGCTTTTAACTTACAGTTTGTGGGGATGAAAGGGAATAGCCCAAGTATTATAATATCTAAACTTTAAATATATATATTCTTAAATAATACTATTGTTGTACTTACCCGCTGTATTGGGCGGAACCTGGTCCTCTTCTTCATCCCAGACCATCAGATTGTCAGCTATGGTTCTCAGCTGACGTAACAACCGTTGCGTTTGGTAATTGGATCGGGGCGCAAACTTCACAACAATCTCTGCCATGACTGCAGTTTAGCATTAGAAGTGCACTTATTTATACTTACAATAAGTATACAACAGTAGTTGTTGATCTTCACGTTCTGTTATGTAACAGTTATGTAACAAGTAAGATCAACCGATCAATAAAATTGTCTGTCGACCTTAACATTTTACATAACCCACCAAACCCAACCGGGAAATGTCAGGTGCAAGGTCTCGCAGACATCGGCTGCCGGCACCAGGAAATGTCTCAAGTGCAAGGCCTCGACGTCGCCACCTCGGACCTCGCCCACCGGCCGGGCTACACACACACACACAGCCTACATACCGTCTATTTTGCCGTAAAAATTTTATCCTTCGAATTGCCAAATCGAAGGATTTATACCCTACTGTGAGTCAATCAGTGAGTGCTTTGCCTTTTATATATATATAGATGCTCTTGATACATATGTTTCCCCATAAATAATTTAATAAGTATGTATATAAATAAACAAGTAACACATGTTTTTGACATTTAAAAAATAGCATTCTTTTTGTAAACGATCAACCCCTACATTAAATAATAAACAAAATTTTATAGGAATGTGTAGAATATTTAGTACTCGCAGCTGTTGGTGTTTAGTAGGGGAGCGATAGTGAAGCCAAATGTAAATATGCAGTTCAAAACTTTATAGGAATGTGTAGAATATTTAGTACTCGCAGCTGTTGGTGTTTAGTAGGGGAGCGATAGTGAAGCCAAATGTAAATATGCAGTTCAAAACTTTATAGGAATGTGTAGAATATTTAGTACTCGCAGCTGTTGGTGTTTAGTAGGGGAGCGATAGTGAAGCCAAATGTAAATATGCAGTTCAAAACTTTATAGGAATGTGTAGAATATTTAGTACTCGCAGCTGTTGGTGTTTAGTAGGGGAGCGATAGTGAAGCCAAATGTAAATATGCAGTTCAAAACTTTATAGGAATGTGTAGAATATTTAGTACTCGCAGCTGTTGGTGTTTAGTAGGGGAGCGATAGTGAAGCCAAATGTAAATATGCAGTTCAAAACTTTATAGGAATGTGTAGAATATTTAGTACTCGCAGCTGTTGGTGTTTAGTAGGGGAGCGATAGTGAAGCCAAATGTAAATATGCAGTTCAAAACTTTATAGGAATGTGTAGAATATTTAGTACTCGCAGCTGTTGGTGTTTATTAGGGGAGCGATAGTGAAGCCAAATGTAAATATGCAGTTCAAAACTTTATAGGAATGTGTAGAATATTTAGTACTCGCAGCTGTTGGTGTTTAGTAGGGGAGCGATAGTGAAGCCAAATGTAAATATGCAGTTCAAAACTTTATAGGAATGTGTAGAATATTTAGTACTCGCAGCTGTTGGTGTTTAGTAGGGGAGCGATAGTGAAGCCAAATGTAAATATGCAGTTCAAAACTTTATAGGAATGTGTAGAATATTTAGTACTCGCAGCTGTTGGTGTTTAGTAGGGGAGCGATAGTGAAGCCAAATGTAAATATGCAGTTCAAAACTTTATAGGAATGTGTAGAATATTTAGTACTCGCAGCTGTTGGTGTTTAGTAGGGGAGCGATAGTGAAGCCAAATGTAAATATGCAGTTCAAAACTTTATAGGAATGTGTAGAATATTTAGTACTCGCAGCTGTTGGTGTTTAGTAGGGGAGCGATAGTGAAGCCAAATGTAAATATGCAGTTCAAAACTTTATAGGAATGTGTAGAATATTTAGTACTCGCAGCTGTTGGTGTTTAGTAGGGGAGCGATAGTGAAGCCAAATGTAAATATGCAGTTCAAAACTTTATAGGAATGTGTAGAATATTTAGTACTCGCAGCTGTTGGTGTTTAGTAGGGGAGCGATAGTGAAGCCAAATGTAAATATGCAGTTCAAAACTTTATAGGAATGTGTAGAATATTTAGTACTCGCAGCTGTTGGTGTTTAGTAGGGGAGCGATAGTGAAGCCAAATGTAAATATGCAGTTCAAAACTTTATAGGAATGTGTAGAATATTTAGTACTCTCAGCTGTTGGTGTTTAGTAGGGGAGCGATAGTGAAGCCAAATGTAAATATGCAGTTCAAAACTTTATAGGAATGTGTAGAATATTTAGTACTCGCAGCTGTTGGTGTTTAGTAGGGGAGCGATAGTGAAGCCAAATGTAAATATGCAGTTCAAAACTTTATAGGAATGTGTAGAATATTTAGTACTCGCAGCTGTTGGTGTTTAGTAGGGGAGCGATAGTGAAGCCAAATGTAAATATGCAGTTCAAAACTTTATAGGAATGTGTAGAATATTTAGTACTCGCAGCTGTTGGTGTTTAGTAGGGGAGCGATAGTGAAGCCAAATGTAAATATGCAGTTCAAAACTTTATAGGAATGTGTAGAATATTTAGTACTCGCAGCTGTTGGTGTTTAGTAGGGGAGCGATAGTGAAGCCAAATGTAAATATGCAGTTCAAAACTTTATAGGAATGTGTAGAATATTTAGTACTCGCAGCTGTTGGTGTTTAGTAGGGGAGCGATAGTGAAGCCAAATGTAAATATGCAGTTCAAAACTTTATAGGAATGTGTAGAATATTTAGTACTCTCAGCTGTTGGTGTTTAGTAGGGGAGCGATAGTGAAGCCAAATGTAAATATGCAGTTCAAAACTTTATAGGAATGTGTAGAATATTTAGTACTCGCAGCTGTTGGTGTTTAGTAGGGGAGCGATAGTGAAGCCAAATGTAAATATGCAGTTCAAAACTTTATAGGAATGTGTAGAATATTTAGTACTCTCAGCTGTTGGTGTTTAGTAGGGGAGCGATAGTGAAGCCAAATGTAAATATGCAGTTCAAAACTTTATAGGAATGTGTAGAATATTTAGTACTCGCAGCTGTTGGTGTTTAGTAGGGGAGCGATAGTGAAGCCAAATGTAAATATGCAGTTCAAAACTTTATAGGAATGTGTAGAATATTTAGTACTCTCAGCTGTTGGTGTTTAGTAGGGGAGCGATAGTGAAGCCAAATGTAAATATGCAGTTCAAAACTTTATAGGAATGTGTAGAATATTTAGTACTCGCAGCTGTTGGTGTTTAGTAGGGGAGCGATAGTGAAGCCAAATGTAAATATGCAGTTCAAAACTTTATAGGAATGTGTAGAATATTTAGTACTCGCAGCTGTTGGTGTTTAGTAGGGGAGCGATAGTGAAGCCAAATGTAAATATGCAGTTCAAAACTTTATAGGAATGTGTAGAATATTTAGTACTCTCAGCTGTTGGTGTTTAGTAGGGGAGCGATAGTGAAGCCAAATGTAAATATGCAGTTCAAAACTTTATAGGAATGTGTAGAATATTTAGTACTCGCAGCTGTTGGTGTTTAGTAGGGGAGCGCTAGTGAAGCCAAATGTAAATATGCAGTTCAAAACAGACCTTACTAACTAATCAGATTGCTGCCACAAATATTCCTGTTAGATGTGTGTGTAATATATAATCAATAGTATGTCGTGAGAATGGTTAGTTCAGTCAAGTTCAATAGTATTCTAACACGCCTTTTTTATTCCATAAGTGAGGAATGTTTGTGCTGGTTTAACAATTCTATCTTAGTTATTATATTAAGTGTCATAATAAAATCACATTGTGTTTTGTTTCTGAAAAAGTACAAATTAACATTATAAAATTTATAAATAGGGCTGAAATGCATATAATTGTGAAACTTAAAAAACTATCTAAATGGTTGTGCTATTTCAACAGAAAAATAAATAAACTTTTTAACTTTCCTTGCCAGTTCACATGTACCTACTGTCCGATTCAAAATTATGGACCCCCGAGTTTAAACTGTCATGGAATGAAAACAAAAAAAGATATCACTATGAGAGTTACATTGAAATTTTCGAAATTTAATTCTGCGTTTAGACATGTAAGAAATATTTTTTTGGATTACAACTTTCTATTTATTTTTTAGTTGCAATAAAAAAAGTACCGGTTTTTGTGTGCTTTTCAACCAAGCCACAACTTTAAAAAATCATAAGTCAAAAACTTGCACTCCAATCGAAACCAAATTTTAACACAAGCTAGCCACAAGAGTTCTTTAATTTTTCATATAACGGTATAATTTTATGTTTTTATGAAAAAAAGTTGTTATCAAATTACCAAGATAACTTTTTCTCTCGACTGAGAAGATGGAAAAAAAAGATTTTTCTTGCGTTATGGAGACTTGATAGTAATTAACTTGAATATATTATTTAGTAAACTACAATGAAACAGGTTTAATTCATACTACAATTTATTTGGAGAGGAATTTCGATTTCCCGCGAGCGGCTCCTTCTCGGCAGAACTCGCTTTCCGCTCGACAACCACCACACCGGTGCGCGTCAGCCACGATGATGCGGCCGCCCGCTGATAACCTTACCATTCCCATTAGTTAAAATGTCTCCTCATCGGCTGATTCGTCATATTATGAAGAGTCAGATGTCTCTCCTATATTTATTACAAGTGGGTCGGCTGTAGGAATATCGTCGCTTAAGTTGAATTTTTTCCAATAATGTTGAACTCGCTTACCGCTCGACAACCACCATGATGACGCAGCCACGATGACGTGACCGCTCGGGAATTCCTCCTACTGTTAAAGTATCTCCACATTGTGACTCATTGCAACCCTTGGACAGGTATTTCCCTTGTTCTCAGAAGAGGCCAATGACAATGGATAAAAGGAATCTTAGGTTCAATATCGGTTATTCTGTCGTTAGTGTTGGATGTGCGAGCGTTAACTTTACATCATGCCTCCAAGACCTCCTATATCTGAAGGCGAGACTGCAATGATCTTAAGTGCAATTTGTTTTTTTAAGTTGGAAGGGGAACAGTTAGGGGATAAACGTTACCCAGTGTATGAAAAGGTGTCAACGTGTTTGGGAATATCAAAGTCAACGGTGAAGAGGATTAGCGCTTCTCAAAAAGAAAACGCAGATTGTGTTTCACCCGGTTCACGACGCAAGAGGCTGTGTACATCTGGACCAGGACGACCTTCAATTAAGCTGGATGACTTTACATATGGAATAATAAGGCGAAGTATACATGACTTTTACCTGAAAAAAATGTTTCCGACAGTAGAATGCCTTCGAAAAAAACTTTCTGAAAACATTACCAATTTTCCAGAGATGTCAAAATCAACTCTTCTAAGAATTGTCAAGAAAATTGGATTCCGTTTTAAAAAACTAAACAGAAAGCCTGTCTTGATGGAGTCGACCACCATTGCTGCATCACGTCACACCTATCTCAGGAAAATGAAAGAACTTCGTTCTCAAGGTTACAAGTTGTTTTTTACTGATGAAACTTGGTGCGGACAAAACCATACGAAGACCCACGGATGGCAAGAAAATATCATTGAAGCTCTTCAGAATAGTTATAGTAATTACGATCAGTATCGAGGACATATACAAGAGATATATGGATGGCGTGGGGGATTTAAAACCCCATCCGGTGCTGGAAAGAGAGTAATCATTTTACACGTCGGAAGTGAAGATGGGTTTTTACCTGGCACTGAGCTCTGTTTTGTAGGAAAAAAAGGTACCGGTGACTATCATAACGAAATGAATTCGGATCACTACGAAGAATGGTTTAAAAAAGTCCTTAGTCTCTTGCCAAATAAATCTGCCATTGTGATTGATCAAGCTCCATATCATACTATGATTGATAAGTCCACCAAAAACCCTTCCATGAGGTGGAGAAAAAATGAAATCATATCTTGGATTGAAGAAAAGAACATTGCATTACCAGAGTATGTCACATCTCATGATCAACTAACAAAAGCCGAATTAATCGTCCTATCAAGGCCATACTTCCAAACACCGGTAAAGAGACTGGAAATTTTAAAACAACAACTCCGACCTAACGTCCAACTTGTTTGGTTACCTGTTGCGCACTGTGAGTTGAACCCAATCGAATTAATTTGGGCATATGTAAAGAACAAGGTTGCGACTGTTAATATGTCGAACGCCATGGAGAAAGGAAGAAGTATGGATGTGATGAATACTCTTTGTCAGGAAGCTTTACGTTCTGTGACCCCTGAACTGTGGAAAAAGTGTATATCACATGCCGAAAACATTGAAAAACATTATTGGAAAAAATTCAACTTAAGCGACGATATTCCTACAGCCGACCCACTTGTAATAAATATAGGAGAGACATCTGACTCTTCAGAATATGACGAATCAGCCGATGAGGAGACATTTTAACTAATGGCATTAATCAAGAAACAGTATATTATTTAACTACTTTACAATTATTAAAGACAAGACGATTCAGCAGATGAAACATAATATATATAATAGTACCATTTTGTAAATATTAAAGATAAGACGAGTCAGCAGATGAAACAAAAGAAGCATGAGAAACTGTAAAATTAAAACAATTTATTTTGTAAATATTTGTAAATACTATACCATTTTTAAACCTGCCGTTGGAGGTCCAAAGCCCTCATGAGAAAAAGGTGATGGGAAATGGTAAGGTTATCAGCGGGCGGCCGCATCATCGTGGCTGACGCGCACCGGTGTGGTGGTTGTCGAGCGGTAAGCGAGTTCTGCCGAGAAGGAGCCGCTCGCGGGAAATCGAAATTCCTCTCCAAATAAATTGTAGTATGAATTAAACCTGTTTCATTGTAGTTTACTAAATAATATATTCAAGTTAATTACTATCAAGTCTCCATAACGCAAGAAAAATCTTTTTTTTCCATCTTCTCAGTCAAGAGAAAAAGTTATCTTGGAAATTTGATAACAACGTTTTTTCATAAAAACATAAAATTATACCGTTATATGAAAAATTAAAGAACTCTTGTGGCTAGCTTGTGTTAAAATTTGGTTTCGATTGGAGTGCAAGTTTTTGACTTATGATTTTTTAAAGTTGTGGCTTGGTTGAAAAGCACACAAAAACCGGTACTTTTTTTATTGCAACTAAAAAATAAATAGGAAGTTGTAATCCAAAAAAATATTTCTTACATGTCTAAACGCAGAATTAAATTTCGAAAATTTCAATGTAACTCTCATAGTGATATCTTTTTTTGTTTTCATTCCATGACAGTTTAAACTCGGGGGTCCATAATTTTGAATCGGACAGTATATGCCTGTGCGTGAACTTTTTTCAACGGAAGTACCGACCTTTATCTCAGTTGGGGGCTCGAACATTGAACCTTGCCATCCACTATCCGAAGCCAAGGAGCCACCACACCGGAAAGTTTATATTTATTTCGGATGATCTGCTAGGAAAAAAGTTCACTTTTATTAGGCTCCTAAACGCCTGGGGAGTTTCAATAAAAATTTTTATACTATGTCAAAATTTCAAAATTAATAAAATAGAACGTACTTCAAATATACGTTTTAGTATTGCAGGACTTGCAGAATCACTATATATGATACAACGTATTTGTCCTTTATAAGATGACTTTTTGATATTTTTTTTTATTTTGACATTTTTGAATTTGAATTAATTACATATCTTATATTCGCACACACTTCCTGGCCTACCGCATTCAATCCCTTGCCACTCGTACAACGCCCGTCATTGTCGCTAAGGTTTGCACAATCGATCCCCATCGATATGTCACTTTGCACAGAACACTGCACAAACTGTTCTACTTCGGACCTCTTCCTGTCTGACCGATAATTGTAACGGTTGATTCTATCGACAACTCGCTGTAAAACGTCTGCTAAAACACTTCCACGATACATTGCTTTGGACAGGCTTCATCTAAATAAGATATTATTATATAACGTTCCAGAACATTTTTATATAAGTTGGTATAAAGCAATTCTTCACGAGATAACCATAAGTCAAATTGTGATCACATTTTTCGTAGATAATATTTTATATAACATAAAAACAAAACATCATTATAAAAAAACTCAATGATTACATTAACATATGTATAATATTTTTATTTGAAATTTATTTTAGATACAAGCTTAAAGAAAAATTTTTCACCAAAATACTGGAATGATGTCATTTTAAAATCAAGAAATGGATTTAGATAGAACAAACCATTTCAAAAAATGACTGGGATGACGTCAGGTTACAATGTGTAGAAACAGATTTAGAAATAACAAAACGTCACACCAAATTACTGGGATGACGTCAGGTTACAATTCGTAGAAACAGCTTTAAAAACAACAAAACTTTTACCAAATGACTTGTATGATGTCATTGTACAACATATGGAAGCATAATTATAAAAAACAAAACGTTTGCCAAGACCGGGATGATGTCAGTTTAAAAGTGTGTAGAAAACTTGGGTCTAACTGGATAAGACTTTTTTTAACCAACTAGGCGTTGGAATCGTTCAAATTTTGTATTGTGAATTCAACACTGTAAAAAGATTTTGACTGTTATGGGTGAATAAATGTACTTAAAATGAAAAAAGAAAAAAAACATACCACAGAATTTGCGTGCACAACAATTATACATATAATTGTATAAATTTTTCAATACACCAAATTATATTTTTGTGTCCTTGTGCATTATGTTTAATGTCTCATATTGGCCTTTTTTGAGTACGATATTTCCTTTGAACTGTGAGTTCTGTCATCCAACAAATGACATTTCAGCCAACCTGTCAGCTCTTCAATTGTCATCGTATTTGTTTCATTGTACTGTTTTATTAATTTCTATCGATTCTGTATGGTCGATTACTGTCATTGCGGTTTCACCGGTTCTAATCTCAATCTAATTTAACTCAATGTTTCTTATTCTTTTTTTAACTCCTAGAAAAATTGTTTGCCACATTTCAAAAAGTCATATGGTAATTTTTGCTCCATATTTGACAAATTCCTAGTATTTTTACTTTACTAGGAATTTCCTCCAATGTTAATTTAAGTTTGAGCATTTGCAGCAAAAAGACATTCTATTTGGGAATATAAGGATTTATATGTTTGTTTTTTACGTTAAATAGTTAGTTGTTATTTTTTTAGTTTTTAACTCGCGTCGTTGTTTTAAAAAACACTTAATGTTCTTGTTATTAAGTAATATTACAGTACCACAACAGGTCTAGTAGCTTTTGATATATTACGCTTTATAAAAACTATAAACTGTCACTGAAATTAATTACTTCTAATTTTATCTTATGCTATTTATGTATGAAGGTTTAATCCATAAGTTTTAAATAAGATAATTTGACGTAGGTGTTTGCAACAATTAAAACATTGTTTAAAACTCAATTTAAAATAAATCTTTAAAACATTAAATATTTTGTAAAATATTTATCATATTCTATACCTAAACACATGAAAACAGTTTTAAAAAAAACCTCTTAAAATTAAAATGTGTAAAACCTACTTGCTCACAATTCACATAACAGGGAAACAAGTAATAACTTACTTCTTTTTCGATGGTATTAAGTTGAGGTCTCTCTTCTGGCGAACCTTGTTGTTGGCTACAATATTCTTGTTCTGCTTGTCAGAAGCTTTGGAGGGAGGAGGGACCTTCGTCCTCTGGTACTTCTGGTTGACCACTCTGGGCTGACTGGCGAAGCTGTACATGATCACCTCCTCTCCGTTGTGCGACGGATGAAGTGAACCAGTAGAGCCTGAGGAGCCGTTCACCGACGAAGAGTAGCTCTGGAGACCCAAGATGGCCGCCAGTTCAGGGGGAGGTTCCAAAAATATCCCGGTCTTGACAGTGGTCACAAACATGGGTCGGTTGTCAAGAGGTTTTATCGGAGGAGGTCGTTTCTGCTTCGTCTGATTCACTGGGCCCGTGCCCAGGCTTCTCAGCTTGGAATCGAGACTATTGAAGAACTCCTTGGAAACGTTGTTTTCCTTCCGGATGTTCGAAGGCGGGAACTTCCTGTTGAGGTTGTTGAGCTCGTCCACCGACGTGAAGCAGTTCTTGTGGTAGTAGTGGTGGTTCTTGTTGATATTGTCCGCCGAAGACGCCAGGTTGTTGAAGCGATTGTTCGTTTTCCGCGACGGCTGCGTCCTGAAGTCGTCGAAGATCTTGAAGGCCACTCCACCATTTTGGACAGCTTTCGTCTTCTTATCGGGCAGTGTGGACTCGGAGTCCAAGGTCATGGGGATCGTTTCAGTGGCACTCATTTCTTTTCAAAAGCTTTTGACGGTTTTCTTTCTCATCTCTTACTTCTCAAAGTAAATCGTATAGCTGTATACCACTATTTATATTTAAATACAAAGGACACTAATCTAAACTATAGAATTTTGCTTGAATCACACCAGCGAATAAATCTTAACTTTTATTATAACACGTAAAATAACAGGTGGAGTTGACAGTACGTATGTGATCTAAGCGTTAATACTCACTTCTTTCGGTAAAATGCTGCTTTAGATGTAAAACTTCTAATCGATATTTACATATATATTTGAAATATTCGGTCGTAACTTGGTCGGATTTCACTTCGCACTACATGATGAAGTCTACAACACTCAGTGGCTACAGGACAACTTGGACGGTGGCCACCAGGGGCGCACGCGTCGCTTGACCACCGGTCAACCTCTCACGCGAGCCTTGGTAACCGCCGACACAACCACGATCTATAAACCAAAACATCGCCACTCCAACCCTTTCCGCCCACGAAACAATTACAACTCTGCTTACAAACCAACTTAACCATGGTGGGCTGCACTTAAATATTTGGTCGAAAGGTATGATCTTTTTCAGAATTTCTCCGCAATTTGTTTAGTAATGATTAATCGTCAAACGAAGTTGAACGTTTACATGTTTATAAAACATAAGCAAGTAACTCGTCAGCTTATGTCTATTTAATCCTAACATAAACTAACTTAACCAAACATAACCTAACAACCCATGGTGGAATTGTTTACAACGTAACCTAACCTAAAATAAATACCAGAAGGCACCGATTGATAATTAAAGCGAAGACGCTTACTATTTTCTTGTAAGCCAAAACCACTTTACCAATGTCAAAGGTACACTGTTTGTAAGTTTAGTTCAGTTCTATTCTTGGTTGGTAGACAATCTTTCCCAAATGAAGGGACTTTGGTTCCTTAGAAATGTGTAAACAAAATTCTAATTTAAGTTTTAGTTTCGATCGTTTTTCCTGAGGGCTTTAGGCTTTTAAATGACTGAACCATATCATTTATTTAGGAAATGAGAAGATTTTTCAATATATATAACACATTTTAAAGGAGGTTAAATACATGTACCTATTTTTCAACTCCCAATCCGATATATTCATTCTGGGTGTGTGAAACGTCAGATAGTCGATATTTCGGATTATGAGTTTAACTTTCTCAACAGGAATAGTAAGATTTATGTAAACACGTATAGCTAATCCTAAAAAATCATTAAATATCATTTTAAACCAGTGAATGTGGTAATAATGGGTTATTTTATCACAAAGTCGACCCGCTTTAATTTGTAGGGGTCCCTACCATGGTTTGAAAGCCAAACTCAAAAGTCTAACCCCAAAGTTAGAATAAAGAGTTCTTCAACACCCCGTATTATCAATAAGATATAATACCAAAAGGCCAAGAGATTCAATTTAATAAAATAAGCCACTGACGTCGGTTGAGCGTTTTTTTTTTTTTTTTTTTTTTTTTTTTTTTTTTTTTTTTTTGTACATTCAATGAAGGAAAAGGAACTAAATTGATAAAGTAACTTAATTATAATGGTCCACATACTAATTGGAAAATCAAAGATATTTCTAAGTGAGAATAGGTTATTTCAAAAACAAAAATTGTAAAATTAAAGATCTTATTTTCGACGTAAAACAAGTTTTATTTTAATCATATTTTTTAGTGGAAACAAGAAAATTTCCAAGGTTTTTTTTTTTAAACGAGCTTTGTAACTGTTCATAATTTTAATTTCTTAAAAATAAACGTTCCTTCCCGAAAAATATTTCACCTGCTTCGATATTTTTTTTATTATTAATGTTATTGATCTTTAATTTTACAATTTTTGTTTTTGAAATAACCTATTCTCACTTAGAAATATCTTTGATTTTCCAATTAGTATGTGGACCATTATAATTAAGTTATTTTATCAATTTAGTTCCTTTTCCTTTATTGAATGCACAAAAAAAAAAAAAAAAAACACTCAACCGACGTCAGTGGCTTATTTTATTAAATTGAATCTCTTGGCCTTTTGGTATTATATCTTATTGATAATACGGGGTGTTGAATAACTCTTTATTCTAACTTTGGGGTTTAGTTCTAGACATGAAAACAAACAAAAAATGTCATATAACAGTATGGTCGATCTCGCTTCATTAACCGTCTGTGCGCATGTTTGTGATTTAAAAAAAAAAAAAATAATAATAATAACTCAGGAACAATAAATAACATAGATTTCAAATTTTACATATTTAGTAAGACTAATAACAGCTATAGTTACAATTATTTTCGATGTTTGTCGTTCAACTGTTTAGAAATGGGAAAATTAACGGTTTTTTCTATGTCAATTTTTAATACGTAAGCTATTTCCAAACTGTTGAACAAAATGTTTTTCAAAAATCATTGCACTTTTAGGTGCTATCAGCTTTACTATGTATGAATAATTTTTAATCTGTAACCTTTATGGTTCCTCAGATATTATATGTGTTATACAAATCACAAACATACGGACAGAGGGTTAACGAAGCCAGATAGACCATACTGTTGTACTGTATGACATTTTTTGTTTTTTTCATGCTCAGAACTAAATCCCAAAGTTTGGCTAAAGAGTTTCCCAATACGCTGTATATTCCATGAGTCTGTTTTCATATAGTTAGCTTTTCCGAATGTCGACGGGAGCAGCACCCGTGAAATATCTAATTGGTAAGATTTGGCACCGTGGACCAGACTTATTGCAATATAAGACGACCTAGCTTGACGGTCTCGTCTGAATTATAGCGTAACTAAAACTGACAAATTGAAAAATACACATCCTCTTTCTAGAATTAATTCAGCTTTCATTAATACCTGCATTACCACAGGAACTGAGAAAAAATTGAATTTCCTTTAATGGTGTACAGAACAAATTTGAAATATTACGAAAATGGATTTACTGACGCTATTAGTATTTAGTCTAGCCAAAAGACTTAACGCGTTCACCTAACTCATTAAACCAATCCAAGTCACTTATCTACGTAATACAGTCGACCTTGAACAGTGGCCGATCTGTGACGTGACGCCCAGTAGGGGTAGCGACCCTGACATGCGGGTATATGCAAATGTGGTAGTTACAGCAGAAATGTTTCTGCATTGTAAAGGTGATTAATAGTCCAACACAGCTCAGTTGAAGGTTACGCAGATAGCTGTTAACTCTAAGTTATGCGGAGAAAGAGTTTACTATATTAAAAACTGGCATGTATCTGTAGTGTTACAAACACAAATTTATAAGTCTAATTGTTTTAAAAATCATTTAAATGTCATGGTACCAACTTATTTTGTAGTTATAATGTGTATTAGCGTAAATATGTGATAATTCTTGCTTTGATTTTTTTTATAGTTTATAGAAAAGCATGACCAGTGTCAAAGCATAAGTTCCAGCAAAATTGTGCTCTAAGGGCACATTAAATACATTTAGATAAAATATATTTTCAATACATTATAGTGTTTATATTGATCTCAAAATAATGCTTTTCATACAAATAGGTTTGAATTATATTTTAGCTTTAATTTTAAAGAAAACTTTTTATAAGCAGTGGCCGATCTACCATTTACCTTACCTACCCATTTCTCAAAGACTATTGATCTGTTAGGGGAAACTTTTTAGACAGAGTATGGAGAAGAACCTGTGTAGTAAAAGATGAACATTACTGATAAAAACTATTCGAACTGGCCAAATTCGTACAGTTCCAAATTCGAGTACAAGGCCAAAATTCGAACTGGCGCTATCTGCAATCCACGTACAAAGTCCTTTAGACCGCTCGGCCACCGGCTCTCCCAATGGTATTTAATGGTACATTTGATCATATAAGTGACGTGCACAAGATTCAATTTTCGTCCGAAAGAGTTTGTAGAACAAACTAAGTTATTCCACGAGATTTCTATTTTTATAATGAAATTAGCATATAAATCAAACAGTTGTAGTGACACGCTGTTTTCCAATCCCTCCTCAACTAACCCCACGGAGTTATGGTTTCAAAAACCCATTTTTTAAATTGTGATAAAAAAAATGAACAGCTCATCCAACAGAGTCCGGATGTTGTGTAGGAAAGAGAAGTAAGGCTTATCAAATAGCTGAAAATCAGACCAACACTGCGTGGATCGGATTCTCGTGGTGCAATGCTGTAACCCAGCTACTTAGGGACAAAGTGTTTGGGAGATTGTAGGCGATAGGTTCCATGCTCCGTCCTCTTAATACCGACACGGCATCCACTCAACGGTTGCCATCGACGTGGACACTACAAGAGAACTCTGGAGTGTCCATGTTGGATGGTAGTCAAGGTTTAGATGTTGTGTATGGGAGAGAACTGAGTGTCAGGCTTATCAGTTAGCTGAAAATCATACCAACACTACGTGGATCGGATCCCACGTAAAGATGTAGGTCTCAGTTGTCTTGGCTATTGGGCTATTAATAAATAGCTCTTACTAAGGAACACTCGATCTTAGTTAGTAACAATGACTACACTTGTGCATCTACATTCATCTCATTCATTCGCCCCTCATACTCGCTCATTTCTCAGCGTCTTAGTAATGGATAGTGAATAAATAATATATTTTGCCTCTTATGTTTCACATTACATTGATGAGCCGTTGCGGTCATATCAGAAGTCCCTCTCAGAATCCGTTTGTACAATAACTACTTGAAACTGTGGTTATCAATTGTTTTCCGAGTGTCAGCCTAACTCTGAGCTACCTAACTAAATACGATCATGTTACTTGGTCTGTATACATTAAACGTGTCCTTACTTTAAACATCCTTCTATTTTTATTTTAGATAATTCATATTATACAGGTCTATGGCAGTCATTAAACTCATGTCGTGTCCGTCCTGCCTAGTTTAGTTTTAGCATTATTCCCCCCCCCCCATTATTTGTAGAATAGATTTAATATTATACTGTGTGATAGAGACTTTTCAGCCACGTACAGACCATTCTGGTCCACGTAGGGAGTAATTCCTAAAATCCTAATACATAATTGTAAAATTGTTTGTAATTTTGAAAAGAATAAACTGATTTATATGATCTTTTTATTTTGATTTTAATACCTGGATAATTTCACAAATCAGTTCAAGCAGAATGAAGGACGGCATTTCATCTCTGTCTAATTTTGTATCAACTGTAATATGTTGAATAAAAAATAAAACTTGTGAACAACAATATCGTATTCAACATGCAAAGGGCAGTTTCCTCTCAATAGTTTTTACTAAAAAGTATACAATTATTAGAAAACATGCCTGTAAAAATAATCAACGGAGAAATACATTTACAATAACTCTATCTTTCATAAACTAAATAATTGAAACAAATGAGATTAATTAATTAAAACCAGTTCATTGTTTTTTATTGTAGTTTTCTCCTTTGCCTCTTTCAGTCTCGAAATTTCATAATTTTCTTCTCTAAACTAACTTGTAAACTGTCGTTAATATTTTGGATGTAAGATTTGTGACTGTGGACGGAGGAGCCTTCAATTAGTACATATTATGAGTTTTAGATTTATATCATTGATGTGATTAAACGCATATGAGAATCTTCAGAAGATCAGAGGTGTAGATGAGTTTTACACTTATGAGTATCTTTAGAAGATCAGAGATGTAGATGAGTTTTACACTTATGACTATCTTCAGAAGTTCAGAGGTGTAGATGAGTTCTACATCTAGGGAAGATGTACATCGTCTTAAGATACGGTTGGAAGGATAGCCTATGAGAAGGTCAGAGGTATAGATGAGTTTTACACCTATCAGTATCTTCAGAAGATCAGAGGTATATATGAGTTTTACACTTATGAGTATCTTTAGAAGAGTAGATGAGTTTTACACCTATGATTATCTTCAGAAGATCAGAGGTGTAGATGAGTTTTACACTTATGAGTATCTTCAGAAGTTCAGAGGTGTAGATGAGTTCTACATCTAGGGGAGTTCAAAGATGTACATCGTCTTAAGATACGGTTGGAAGGATAGATGTATGGACTGAAGTATAAGTCAATAAATTAGAAACCATCACGTTAAGACCGCCTATGTGCGTCTATAATCGGAACCATCGACAATATTTACTGACCGTCAAAGTCACGCTATGACGGTTGCCGTGGCAGTCTGCCAACAATGTCGTCCATTGACTCCCGGTTTGTCTGAATGAGATATCATCATTTGACAATTACTCATGCTATTCTAGGTAATAACTGTACTTCTATTTCAAGGGCACGTTAATATATTTCATGATGACACACGACACGCACAAAAGAACAACTTGTAACATGATATCAGTAAAGTTGGCCAGTAAATCTCTTAAGGCTATTATATTGACTGAAATTATAAAGGATTTTAAAGAAATTTCCACAGTTTCTGTTTAAGAAAATCGTCTGTTCACTCATATCACAATCTAAAAAATATAGGATGTCCCTAAACTAAATTACCAAACTCAAGGATGTGATTCTTTCGTTAAAATAAACAGTACAAGTAAACGTCACACAACACAAATTTATTACAATATAAGCACAAAATGCACAAATATACTACAATACAAGCACAAAATGCACAAATATTATGGTGATCTATTCCACTGTACGTGTATGGGTGGGTAAATACCACTGTACGTGTATGGGTGATCGGATGTGTAAATACCACTATACGTGTATGGGTGGGCGGGTGGGTAAATTCCACTGTACGTGTATGGGTGGGTGGGTGGGTAAATACCACTGTACGTGTATGGATGGGCGGTTGGGTCAATATCACCGTACGTGTATGGGTGAGCGGATGTGTACATACCACTGTACGGTACTGTATTGACAACATCTAGAAATACCAACTTCATTACAATTGAGAAAATGTATGATCCAAAATAATAATAACAAACTAGAGGATACCCCAGCATACTTTCCGTGCCAACCCTGTCACTCGTTGCGTTCATGACCCTTTTTTCGGCATCGTCAAGTAACTGTTGACTAAAATATTAGTGATATCTATTGTTCTAATCCAATCCATTCCATTAGATAGATAGATGTTTTATCTATTATGGTGATAGATGTCTCGAATTTTGTTTTCTATTTTCTTTTTTATTTTACTTCCAATTTCATCAATCATTGATGCTTTGTATCCATTTGCAATAGCTATTGATTTTATTAAATTTATTTCCTGTTTTCTATCTGCAACACTTAATGGTATTGAATACGCCCTATATAACATACTTCTGAAGCTAGCTGTTTTGTGAGACGGGGGATGGACTGAACTGTTATTTATGGTACAATTGGTTTGAGTAGGTTTCCTGAAAATTCTATATGAAAGTTTGTTATGATCATGAGTTATTTTTAGATCCAAAAAGTTAATTTCATTCATAGATTCAAATTAACTGGTAAAACTAAGCTTCTGGTGGTGACAATTAAGTATATTTAACATATTATCTAAGTCATTACATGATTTCTCGTTAAACAAAACCATAATATCATCGACATAACGGGTGTAAAATATGATATCATGTTCCTTTTTCAATTTATCCAAAATGGAGTCTTCATAATACTGTAAATAAACTTCTGATAAAATGGCTGATAGTGGACTACCCATAGCTAAACCATCGTTTTGTAAGTAAAATTTGTTATTGAAACGGAAGTAATTTTGTTTCAAGATAGTTTTGAGCAACTTTACAATTTGATTTACATACATTTTTTCATATTGTTGTTCTACAAGTTTTTCCTTAACTAAGTTAATCACTTCATCAACTGGAATATTAGTGTATAGATTACATATGTCAAATGAGGCTAACCTAGTCTTATTACACAATTTTACATGACTGACCTTATCAACAAAATCAATACTGTTCTTAACGGTATATTTATTTTCAAGGTTCAAAGCAGAAGTCAAAATATTGGACAATATCTTTGATATTGATTTTATATTGACAATAAAATCAATAGCTATTGCAAATGGATACAAAGCATCAATGATTGATGAAATTGGAAGTAAAATAAAAAAGAAAATAGAAAACAAAATTCGAGACGATAGACGAACAACACTTAAAAAAGAAAAATCCGATAAAGAACAAAAGAAGTATGTATCCATCCATTACAATGGGCCGTTTACACAAAGAGTTGGTAATAGATTTAAGAAATTCAATTTATCAGTAGCTTTTAAGACTTGTAATACTATGTCCAACATTTTACACCCGAATATTGAAAGTGAAGATAAATTTAATAATTCAGGAATATATAGGATTAACTGTAATGATTGTAATATGTTTTACATAGGTCAGACTGTAAATTTTAGCAAAAGATATAAAAACCATGTCTCTGCTTTTAAAAATAATAAACCTGAAAGATCTAATGTAGCTAAACACCTTCTGAATTGTACCCACAGTTTGAATAAAATAGATGAAAATGTAGATATTCTAAAATTTTGTAAGAAGGGTCGTAACATGAATGCTTGGGAAGAGTTATTTATTTTTAAAGAAAAATGTAAGGATCGTGATAAATTAATGAATGAACAGGTTAATTTTGATTCCGAAATAGTTTTTAATAATGTATTTTCAGCGAATAAAAGAAGAGAAGTAACAGACAATAGGAATTAACCAATAATATCACAGCAGCCGCCATTTTGACGATTCCAGCCAATGAGGTCACGTGATCATAGGCCTATAAATTGAGTTGTTGAACACCGTTTTCCATTCTTTTGTGAATCCCTCTGGTCTGAGGAAGGTGAGCGTGGTTCACCGAAATCGATCACCATAATATTTGTGCATTTTGTGCTTGTATTGTAGTATATTTGTGCATTTTGTGCTTATATTGTAATAAATTTGTGTTGTGTGACGTTTACTTGTACTGTACATGTACCAACACGTATTATGCTAATTAAAAAACTATTTTTAAAATAAACAAAAAGGTGTCTATAAATATAGTTCCTAAAATGTTTTGCTATCCGTTTGTGTATTTTAAAGAAATGTATTTAATATAAGAACCACTGAGGTTAAAATGTTGAAAGTCAGTACGGAGATTAATAATATTATTAGCTTCTACTAGATAATAACTATTTTACAATACGTTCAAAGTTTTAAAAATGGCGGACTTTAAAATGCTTTAACTGACAATTACTTGATGTCTAACACAACTTTTACAAGACCAAAAAAAGATTAAAAATGTAATCAAAAATCCAATGAACCATTGTTTGTCTAAATCTAATCATAAGTTACGAAGAAATGAATACGCTTTATGTACGTAATGTGTGCTGTGCTTCAGCCCACTTCCAACCATCATGGTATTTTTAACAATGCTGATCAGTTACCTTACAATGATCGAATGCGTATTTCTCCTTCGTGTACGGTTAAATTTTAGATTCGTATACTCTTTGGATTACAGATTAAATTATTAATACAATTTATTACTTGTAATTTGTTGTATGCCTTCATGTTTTTTAGTAAGTGTCAGTTAGAATATTTAAACAACCAACAATTTTTAAAATTTTTAACGTAATGTAAAATTATTATTACCAACTAAAACATAAATATTAAGTTTGAGCATTTAACCTCAGTGGTGCTTAAATAGAAAAATTTTTGTTTAAATACACATACAGACAGATGGGCTCCGAAGTATTTTAGTATTTGTGTATTAGGATATTATAGGGGCCTTTTTTTCGTATTTTGACCCAAGAATCCACACAGGGGTTCCTTCATAAGAATCAATACAACAATTAGAGTATTCTCGTGATTCTGTAAACTGTGATCGATTTATTTGATTCTCTTTCAACTCGATTATCCCATCACTACCAGAGGAGTTTTGGACATATCTAAAGCCACAGACTACTAGAGAGTAGTACATATAGAACTTTATTTGTAGCCCGTGCTAATACTCTGAAGAGGAAGGTGATAATGTGTGCTGTCTTCTCTCCTCCTAGGAAAGTTGTCATTCGTTTATTTATTCAAAAATAAAACATGAACAGAAACCACTACGTGCTCACTAGTTGTGATGTGGTGAACGTACGACAACCCCTACTTTCAAACCCTACTTCTTTACTAGAGCCTAACTGTCGATTTACTCATCAAAGAGTTGGCTCAAGGCGATGTCTTTTATTGTTTGCCTTTCTGAACAGTTATAATCACAATAGACCACTTTTGTCCCATTACAAATTCTTGTATTTCTAAACCCACATTACATTCCGTTTAGCATTCAGATCCAATCTTATAGATCAACAAACGTACAAATACATCATTGCATACCAACTGTTGGAAAAATTTGTAGAATTCTCTTTAAATATGTGGTCTTTCAGTATCAAAGATGGCCTTGGGCATATCGACCCGTTCGTTGCTTAGATTAGCATGCCCTCCCCACCACCATTAGCCGTGGCGTTAGACTCTGAGTCACAACTACTGACGCTATCACCACGCTATACTTCAGTGATTAACACCCCCACCCCCACCCGTCCCCACAAAGAGAGCTGTAAACCGATACACCTTGCACGATACTTTATTTGTTCTTTACACCGATAGACAGGTTTACAGCGAACGCTTTTCTTTGATTTTTTTACCAACATAGTTCATATTATTACGTTGAGTTGTGTAAATGGAATTAACGATAGGTCCTCCCGATATTAATACGGACATAGCGTGGTTTCTCCCTAGTCTTTTGGCTGTGATTAAACGTTTAAAGTGTAATTTGTTTAAATTATATTTTTTATTGTATTTTTTGTATTGTTACAATGTTTGCCCATATCTTTTTAGATTTGTTTTTGGATCAATGAACATTTTTAGTATACTTATAAGGTAATAATTCAATTTGTGATTAATTTAGTTACTTTGAGGAGAGGATTAATGTGACGAACAATAAAAGTCAACAAAAAATAAAAATCAAACGCCATTATAGCCAACTAAATAGGAGGAGTTTTGCATAAAAATATGAGTTCGTACACAATAGGCCCACATTATATATGAAGTGAAATGAAAATTGTCTTTACTGTATATACAAATGGCGAGGATATGACTAAATATTCCTATCTTAAACCTAACCATGATGACCAACTTTGATCAAGAACCAACTAAATATGACCATTTTCTAAGTCAACAACCACGATGTTTAAATTCAAAGAACACATTTAAGTCCAGACGTTGAAATTATAACTTGAGACCAATGATAGCTTCTAAGAACCGTATTAAAAAGCAAGGTTGGCGTCACAATAATTAGGCAAGTTTGTAGGGATAGTGGGAGTTCCACTAGGCATCTTAGAATATTAACAATCTCATTACATCATCTATACATTTCATGACGTTGACGAATCGATCCTTGAGATATTTTTCGATTAGATTTGAAGCTTCATTAGATTCGTTTGAAAACTTGTGGGCTAAGGACGGTGTGAAAAATATAAAAAATGTGAAACATTTTTACCACTAAATTCTTTATACTGATACACACGACATCTCTTTGTAATTACAATGCTTATACTGGGGTTAAACATTGGGCTTTTTAATGTGAATTTAAATCCGGATTATTTTTTCCAAATCATAAAAACAGCTGCTAAACAAAGCAAATTAAAAAATTTAACGACTTGAAAATTTGAGGGAATTCAGATTTTATTTAGTAAGGTTTCACTAGGAAAATTACTTTTGAAAAATCTATTACAGATAAACGTAAAACAACCCATTTATCCCATAAGAACAGTACCAGTAAATCACCATTAAATTTGAAATAGTTGTTAAACAAAAACTGCAATAAAAATGTCGCTTGCTGAATTTAATAGTCGTATAGTACCTGAGTTGACCTAATGATAATAACGTTATCACAGACCGGGGCTGAAGCCGAGTAAATCATAAAGTTAAAGAATTTTAATAGTTTTGGTAATATTGCCATCCTTTGTCAGCAATAATTCTAAGATCATCATTAGGTGAATAAAGCAATCCTAAAGCACAGCAAAGTGACTCAATTTTATACGAAAAGTGTCAGCAGCTGCGCAGACTTAATTTACGATTATTTAGTATTTCACGTGATTGTTTTCAGAATTGTCCATACAAATGTGATATTTCAATATTGCACGTAAATTAAGTCATGATACTAATATTATGTTTGCTTATCTTCACGAATCGAAGAGTCCAAAATGTGGTGAAAAAATAATCGCACTCACATTAACCATGGATATAATTTACCCAAAAATATCACTACCTTAGTAAATCGTTTAAAGTCATACAATTAAACAGCATACAGCAATAGCGCATATTATTTTCTTCTTTTCATTGCTATCTGCATCAGGATTGGCCGGTCTAATTGCCTTACTATCTACTGTTATAAATGGCACTTGGAGTTGCACTCTTGACAGGGGAAGGTCAGGGTTATATTCAAACCGAAATGGCGATATTTGCATAGCCCGGCATGGCAGGGGTCAAAGGTGCTCTAGGTGATGACGTGCTGGCTTATCAGCCCGGCGATCTACCGACCCAAGGCCGAGTAAACACCGAGTAACTCACCAACTTTCACTTCCACTTTGTCGAATCGGAATTGATCGAAACTCGATTCAGCAGGTTAAAGTGAATATATCGAGATCTTGCTAGGTGCTTGAATGACCTTGCAAACCTTCAGGTTATTTTAAGTCTTAAATTATTTGTTATTTAGTGTAAATACTGCATTAGTAACTATATGAGAAAGGAAATAATATCATACTTTGTACATACAATGAGAATGCATGACAACAGACAACAGAGTAAATAAATCGTTAAAAAATGTCAGCAAAGTCTGGTAAAATTAAACTTTTTCAAATGAATACAGGAAGTTGTGAAAGAACTTAATTTAACTAACGAATGAACATTGTCAAACAAATTAAATTAAAGCACTAAAATAGAACCAAATAAGATTCACACACAAGATAAAGGAAAGAACTGCAGCAGTCAAGGGTATTTTCAGAAGAGATACAACGGAGATTCCAGTTAATGAAGAAATAATGGAAGAGGTGCAATGAAATAACACTAAAAGATAATATAGAAAACTAAAGAAATCCTATGGTGATCTTAAAAGCAACAACCAAATTATGGTAGTAGAAATAGTGCATCGTGAAATGAAGAAAGAAAAATAAAATGCCCGGTCATAAATATATTGCAATAGGCTTCATATCGATGTATACATCAAGGTAGAAATGAAACTCTCACTGTCATGCAGCTATTACCTGGCTTCATAGGTTCATTAAAATCTAATGTCTGTGAAAGAAAATAAAAGGTTCAACCTTCTGATAACTTCTTTGCTAGTACTGGTGTCCCACAAGGGTCGAATATAGGACACTTGATTATTACTTTCTCCCATATGCGTTAGCATAGAGAAATTATTGTGATCGTCCAAAAATATTGTTTTACAAGTTGGTCTAAAAACCCATTTTATGGTCCCCTGAAAAAAAAAAAGTATTTTTTTCAAAAAAAAAAAAAAACAACAAAAACATTTTGGTGTCTGTCCGTAAGTCCTTCTGCAAACTGCACTCGCTGGAGACCAAACGGTTGGATCAATTTTTATGAAATTTGTTATGTAGGCCTATGTGTATTTAGCCAATATCTCCAGACTAATATTTTTCACTTTTTTGAAATTTTAGTTTTTTTATTTTTATGAGCAATAAACGAACAAAAAAGGAGTTTTCTAAAAAAATGGCTATAACGATTTTCAGGAAAGATGTGAAATACAATTTAAAATATTTAAGTAAAAACCACGTGTCTCTAACTTGGCTAGTTTTTTTAGTTATGACCAAAAAAACTATCTGGGTATCAAACTGGTAATTTTCAACGTTTTAATTTTGTAATGTTTAAATGGGGGGGAAAGTTTGTGACAATTCTTGGGAACCAATTATTTTTTATTTTTTACAATATTTATTAATGAAATCAGTCCTGTCTTGCAAAGTTCATCTGCTCGCTCACGATGACAATATCTCGTAGGGAACCGAAGACTACTCAGCCTTGCAGTCAAGCTGTTACATTGAATCTACCTAAAACAGTGGTTGTGTCATTTACGAGGGAAATGAATATGCCTTTTTGACAAACAATCCTGGTATCCTTATATTCCCTAATCCAGATGCCTTCTTGATTTCGCCACTCTTATTAAGAATAAGGATCGCGGGTATTCTCGTAAATCCATCGAGGCTGTCCAAAATAAATTCATTTCGTGAATGGTCTTTATATTTTCAGAATTTCATGGGCTGGAAATTCATCCAAAGCTTAACCTTTCGGCTCTCTCAATCCAACTGTGACTGACATGTTTTTTTTTCTTTTTCAGATAATCTCGGTCTTTTATTTATTTTTATTTTATTTATTCATAAGACGCAGATCGTCAAGATATGGGCGAATATGGATTTCGAATGAGTGTGATTTTTATTTATTTTTATTTTATTTATTCATAAGACGCAGATCGTCAAGATATGGGCGAATATGGATTTCGAATGAGTGTGATGAGTGTAGATGAGCGAATGTAGTCATTGTTACAAACTAAGGATAACACGCTAAAGCCTAATTGTAACACCCAAACCTATATTCGCTGTTTCAGGTAATTCGAATTCAGGTATTACATGGTTTGAAAGATTGATTAGGTTGTAGATTTGTTGTGATAAGATGTGATATCACAGTTAAGCCTTAGCGTGATAGTTGAATGAGTGGGCTCTCAAACCTACTATGTCATGGGCACGAGGCCCATCAAGCTACCTCTAAGAAACTCTGGGTGGGGGGAGTCGTGTAATACCCGCACATGAATCAGGAAGATTGTAATTTTACAATTTTTGTCCTGAACGTACCTCATGGGGACCGGCAACAAGGCGTGTGCAGAGATGGACATGTTTGGATCAACCTTGAATTATTTTAAGAAGAAAACTTTGCTTGGCCACTCATCATCGTGGCTAGGCTGATCCTTGTCAACTCCTGATCACCCTAAATAAATGCATGTTATAGTTGAAGCTAAATGCTCCAAGTTTTAATTCCTCCCCCGAAACACTCTGGCAAGTCACTTTTCACTAACGAGGTACGCTGTTTACTCGTTTGTAAGCCTGTAGAGGTAAGTTTGTTTTGCTATTCAACCCCCCCCCCCCACTCATCTCCTCTCCTCTATAACCAATCAATCCCTCTCGGCGAGTGCCTCAACACCTAGCCCCCCCCCCCCCCCCCACAGCCACATCCGTGGTTTCGGAAGTCACGCTAAGTCGTTAGTCCTCAATTAAGTGGCAGTTCTCCCAGTCTCTATTACAGTCCTAACTTCCCTTGAGTACAAACAGTCTATTTTTAAATAAATAGCTTGTTTCGGATAACTTAATAACTCGTTTTTATAGCAAGTCAATATTCAAACTTATATAAACATTTAGTTTATATAAGTCATTACCTACTTACTTAACTTTACTTAACTTTATTTATAGTCATTACCACTGTACTTGTATAGGTGGGCGGGCGGGTCATTACCACTGTACTTGTATGGGTGGGCGGGTGGGTCATTACCACTGTACTTGTATGGGTGGGCGCGTGGGTCATTACCACTGTACTTGTATGGGTGGATCATTATCACTGTACGTGTATGGGTGGGTGGGTGGGTCATTACCACTGTACTTGTATAGGTGGGTGGGTGGGTATTAATTAACTAACCACTCCTTGACATTGTTTTACTTTGTTTTGAGTATATTTCGATCAACATCATCAATTTTTTTTCAATAAAATTTAATTTTATTAATTAAACTTTATACCATTGTGCTAAAAGTCATTTCCTAACAATCGTTTTAATGTTTCAAACCGTTTAGTTTCTTTTTTCACTCGATACATCAACTTAACGATTTTCATAGATAAAAGCTATTCGTGATTTCTGTTTTTATGAAAAACACAAACAGCTAGATTGGTCCACTTTACTCTTTTAGTTTTCAAGATGGCACAAAGAAAAGTTTTTTAAGCAAATAATTATTTTTTTTTAAATAGCAATTAAATTTGAAGCATTTTGTCGATTAGATCCTAAAAATAAGCCATTATTTTTTAAATGATGATACCCAAAGGAATTAAAAATTAATCTTTAAATTTTAACCCAGTAAATAGGTAATTCAAAGGTACTAGTGTGGGATGCTACCAATATAAAATTTATTTTAAAAATGGTTTTTCGATTTTTAAGAGGTCTGTAAACGGCTGTTTGGTGTGCATTGGCGTGAGTCAGATTTTATATATTTTGATTGTTGTTTATTTACAACCAGTTATCAGCTGATTAGTTTGGAACTTGACTATATCATTGTTCATCAGCATTTACATGAAAATAATATGTTTTTCACTACACTACTATGAGTTCAGCTGTTTTCGTTATGTGTTTACAACCTGCGAAACATCATATTTTCAACAGCTGTCTATTGTTTACTACCGAAAGTAACATTGTTTACAATTGAAAATTTTCCACAGTCAACAACACCTGTTTTTATTCAGTAGTGTAGTGAAAAGTATCGTTCAAAACTCGAGTGAAAGTGTTTTGTATCTTCTCGACCATTTGAAGTGCTCGACAAGTCTCGCACTTCAAACATATGGTCTCGAACATGCAAAACCCCACTTTCCACTCTTGTTATGAAATATACTATTTTAGATGAGTTATAAGTTTTATATTATCATAGATTTTAGATTACTACTTTGGATGTCCCGTCCGTTACAAAAAAGGAATTGTAACTAGGCGTGCACATAATAATGTATTACTACATTATTGAACATTTGCGAAAGTAAGGTTGTATATGTCCTGTATTTACTTTGATTTAAAATATAATTTTAAAAATGTATTTTGTTTAGTTTTTAGTGTAACGGACGGGACAAATAATATCTAACATTAGGAATGCATATTTAAGAATTAAATGATATAAATTTCAATTACCAACACTTTGTGCTATTGAGAATAAGCATAAGACTATCTACTTTTTATGACTCAAAATGATAATTCTTATTTAAATTAACATTTTTTTAAATATATAAATGTTTATACACGTTTCTAAAATTTTCTTCTGGAATAATGGTGTAACAAATTAATTTACGAGGGTATTAACTAATTTAAACAAGCATATTAGACAGAAAAAGAAAAACTTGGCAGTAAATGTAGGTATAAGTCACAACAATTGTTAGTATAAATAAAGAACCTACGTCTCTTTTAATTCTATCGGGTATGGCTCTTTTTTTCAAAAACACGATGGAAAACGTTGTGAACAAAAAGATGCAAATCAGGAGGAATGGAGAGATTATTTAGATAGTACAGAGAAAGAAAAGAAAGCTCTTCTATTTGTTAAAAACCAATAAAGGTTTCCTATCCTAAAATGATGGAAAAATATATAGTAAAAAAAGCAACTTCATAAGAAAAAAAGCTAGGAAAGACATTAGAAAGTAACAGATCGAATGTGGTTGGTTCTTATTCATAAAATCAGACTTTAACAAAGACTGTTAACAAACTTTAACGTTTACTTCCTCACAGTCCTGTTAAAAAGCTGGCTGTAATCCATCGACGTCACTCAAACATTTAGGTCGGTTAAGTGTTTGTCCAATCTAAAGAAATATCGTATAGGCAACATTTTATTAAAAAGTAAAGAAAGAAATGGATCTTTATTTATATGAAAGGAATAACATTTGTCATGAAGCTCCAGGAAAGAGGGACAAAGATCTGTAAAAAAAGGCCGTTTCAGAGATGCAACATAATGTGTGCGTTTTTACACATTATGTAAATTTACCTTACATTTATTATACTTGCAATCACTAAGTATTTTTAGGGTAATGATACAAAGCCCTTCTTGTCGAGGTGTAAATATTCAAAAAGAAGGGCTGTTTGTGCAATCAAATTCAGCATATCAATAAAAAAGGCCACTAAAGTAGTTTCGTTTACTTTGTAACTTATTTCTACAATTAAAATGGAAATATTTGTCTGACAGCTTTTGTTTTCTTAACTTATACCCTATTGATTGGTTATTTTAAATATAACCACTTAAGACTTTTAAATTTGAAAAATTAAGGCCTATAAAGCAAGGTAAAGTAAACTTGTCCCGTCCGTTACATGGAAAAATAATTATTATCAAGAAAATGGAATTTTGTATCACTAAAACATGTTAGGCTTTGTTAAATTTCACTTACTATGAGACAAGTCTTTTATTATTAAAAGCCTTCATTCATGAATTGAGCAGAAATGCTCAATTCATGAATACGTCAAATATCAATACGTCAGGTCATAGTTCCTCAGAGTGTTCCGTCCGTTACAATTACAAAAACGTGTTTTAACCCATGACAGAAATATAGTGTAAGAATAATACTTTGCTTATTGTAACACTGAAAGTATATGTTATTAAACTATGTATCACAGTTATATTTACATTCATTTACTTAATTTATATATACTTTAAAGAAGTGAAATATTAGTTCAAATGTCCCGTCCGTTACAAAAGAATAGCTGAAATATGCTATTCATTATTCATTATCAATAAAACGCCGATTGTAGAGATCCGAATGAATGTAGATGAACGAGTGTAGTCATTGTTACTAACTAAGGTCGACTGTTCCTCAGAAAGAGCCATTTATTAATTGCCCATTAGCCAGGGCAACTAAGGGACCTACAGCTTTACGTGGAATCCGGACCACGTAGTGTTGGTCCAATTTTCAGCCGATTGACAAGCTTGATACACAGTTCTCTCCCCACACAATATCCGGACACTACCACCCGACACGGACACTCCAGCCTTCTCTAGTAGTGTCCACGCCGATAGCAACCATTGAGTGGACGCCATGCCAGTATTAACAGAACCGAGAATAGAATCTATCGCCTACAATCTCCACAACACTGTCCTCCCCAAGTAGGTGGGTTACAGCACTACGCCACCAGTGCCGACAATAGGACGCCATTACGTGTACTGTGTTATTAATTAAGAAACAGATTATCTTTAATCGCCATATAGATACCTAAATAATATACATTGTACACATTAAGGAATTGTATAGTAACTGTTTGAACCAAAAGCCATATATTAATTTAAATTTTTTTTTCTGGACTCAACGTTGAAAATCTCTAAAATATTTTTGGATAGTATAAGTAGGAAATTCAAATATTGTAGTTACCTTCCAAATGGGTGTTTGTACTTTTTCTTTGTCGTGACAAGAGCCCTGGGGCTGCTCTGGAAGGAATAAGTAGCTTGGTCCCCTCCCCCACCGTACGGGGGTGCGGCACTCAACTGTTGTGACACAACATTGTTGAGGTAATACTGTCCTTCCATTTAACAACAAGTACTTAAACTGAACAACAAATCGGAAATAACCATAGTCACTATAATTGAAAACTAAATACAACAATATACCGCTTCTCACTTGGCACTTTAAAACAAACGGAACATATTTATTATTAAACCAATTAATTAAACTCAGGATTTTCCTCTGAATTGTAATAACTAAACATGCCTGAAGTCCTAACCATAATATAAACTTGAAAATAAGTAACTCGAATGTTTACAAACTAACGACCGCATTGTTTGAAATATCCTTCGATACCATTGTTTATTTACTCATCTGGCAGTTGTTAGGGCAACACTGAAGATGATAAGTAGTTCTGTAGCCAGCCACTAGAGCGCAGCACCAACTGGCGCAGTTGTTAATCTACTTTATCGACTTCAGACACAGTTTTATAAAACGCCGATAGGTGGTAGCATCGTCCAGGCAACGATCCATATAATGGCAACCAATTATTATTACTGTATTTTAATGAGCTGAATTTATTTATTATGATATTTAATTTTTGTGTAGAAATAAATTCTTTTAACAATGTAAAAGAAACGTGTAGTAATACTTGTTAATAATATGTTAGTACTTTCATTAATGTTGATGTAGTACTGTATATAATATAAAAAAGATCAAATGTATCAATTCCCTTTGTATGAACATTTTTAACACCTCTATGTACGGGAGCAAGAAGTTCTCTCCCACCCTATCTAATGGTTGAATAATTTCTATTAACTGCAACATGTTCAGAACATATTACAATATATCTGGCGAAATGTTATTTGATTTCAATAATCAAGTGCAATTAATTAAAAATACGCAACTAATGAATTAGATAGTGGCGTAAATTATCAAAATAACCAAGAGTAGATTGTTTTTATGTTAACGATCACACATAAAGATTGTAAAAAACTTTATAATGTCAATTAACAACTTGTTTACAAATCTTTGAGTAAGATGGAACCCACTTCAACTTTAAAATATATAACATTAATCCCGTAATTCTTAAATTAGATGCTACGATAATCAGGAGGTTACTAAACATTTTATGTAGCTAGTTTTAGATCCAGGAAACTATACAAATGTACTATAAAACAATTTACTGTGGGGCCCATACTTAAAGTTGTTAAAATATTGACAGAAATTACAGAACTGTTTCCACTGTACACTTTATTAAAAAAGTATTTGAAACATTAATTCTTCAGAAACTCCATTATTTTTTTGTATGTTTTTAGTAAACAGTAACTTGGTTTCATAAGAAATTGAAGTGCAACTTATGCCTATATAGTGATGCTGAATTTCATATGTATTCAATATATTCAAAAAGTAAAAAAACATAATTTGCTTTATAAGCTTTGACACTTTATAGCATGAATCAGGAAATTTTACTAGCCAAACAACTTTTTTAGGGTGTTTAACTAATTAAAAAAAAATCAAATAATTCAAATAACAAATACATTTTCAGTAGGTAAAGAAATGAGATATATAGTCACTCTAGTTTCTCTCTTGGGACCTTTACTATTTAATATTTATACAAATGATAATGTTAAATGTATAAACTCAAGTATGGTGAAACACTTTATATATGCAGATTGTTATTAAAGTTATTTTAAATGCTATGACAAGAATGACAGGCACCACTCATAAATGTATTAATTTGAGCAATGTTAAATTTTTACAAGAATCGTGATATTAACTTCTCGAATTCAAACAAATTAAGATTTACATTAAAAGTTGGCCACTAAATAGTTTGGTAAAATGTCTTGACTATTCATTTTTACTTTCTCCCATATGCGTTAGCATAGAGAAAGTAATGTGATCATAAAAAAAGTTTTAGAAGTTAGTCTAAAAATCCATTTTAGGGTCCCCCAAACCCAAAAGAATGTTTTTTTTTCTGAAAAAAATTTTGATGTCTGTACATATGTGAGTCTGTCTGTGTGTATGTGTAGTTCGCTGGAGGCCAAATGGACGGATAAATTGCTATGAAATTTGATATGTAAGTGTATTTAGCCAATATATCTCGAATATTTTTTTTACTTTTGGATATTTTAGTTTTTATTTTTTTGTATGGCCAAAACACATACAAAAATGAATTTTCTAGAAACCGGCTCTAACGATTTTTTTTAAATTTCCAGAAAATATGTGAATTACAATTTTAAATATTTTGTAATGCGGTATTACAAATTAAAAACCGCAAGTCTCTAACTTGACTAGTTATTGAGTTATGAAAAAAAAAAAAACATATTTGGGAATCAAGCTGGTAATTTTCAAAGTTTTAAATTTTTATTGTTTAATATGGGGGAAAGTTTGTGCCAATTCTTTGGAACCGTTTATTTTAAATAAATTCAAAGGCTATATTGTTTTACAACTAAATTAAGGTATGCTCTGAACCAGAAAATTTAAATAGCCTATAATGTTCACGGACACGTACTTTTATAAACTTATTATTATTATAAAATGCTGCCTTACTGACAGTAATGCAAGTCCCTTTTAGTCATGATATTGCACAAGCTAAATGGTTGTTTAATGTCCTAAACACTGACATTAATGTGACATGTCATACCGTTAATACTGTCATTATCTCTAACACTTCTGAAATGTTAAAAGCAAGTTAATTACTATCTTAATAATTTAGTACAATTACTTAAATATTAAATATAATAGGATTAGGCTGTTAATCTTATGTCTAAGCGGAAAAAGGAAACATCCTTCTTAGACTCAGTACTATAAACCTGAAGCCTGTTCTGTTGAAAGGAATAGAATCTTGGCGAGGTAAAATTAGGCCTACTCAATATTCACTTCTGAAATGAACAGTGTAAATTAGTTTTTTTTTTCAAATAGTGGCCATGAAGCCAATTAGATGGTCTTTATTTGCCATCATTATAGATTCACTGTTGAATTAATAATAACTCGTTCCCCTATCGCCCAAACCTCCTACCTCAAGTACCTGGAATACAACACTACGCCTCTTCGGTGTTGAAAATGGTGATAGTTGCATTACACGTTCCACAGAGCGCCTTCAGGCCCACGAACACTTAAGATCCAAAGGGTGTTCGATCAAAGGTTAATTTGGAATTCTTACAAGTAATAAAAATAAGTTGAGGGAAGTAAAAAAATCTGTGTGGAGCTAAGGCAACCTAAAGTGGCTGATTTGGTTTGGTACATAACACATTAATAAACCGTTTGATATATATATATATATATATATATATATATATATATATAAATAATTAAAATGTTTAGAAGATAGTAGATAAAAGATACTAACCAACCTAGTGTTGAGTAAAACTAAAAAAGTAATATTTAAAATATAACTAATTATATTTTTATAACTGACCTGTGTGAAAATGTTGTGTTTAGTTTGTACTTTCCTAAAAACGTTATACTGATCAGCTGATGTAACAGATATGCGCCGGTAACTAATCGTTTTGTATTAATTCTATTTGTAAATATAACATTTTCTGTCTTTTTAATTCATTGCAACTAGTTATATCTGTTTTTGAATTGTCTGTGTGGCAAATTATTTCTGTTAGTTAGCCCTAAAAGTCACATAAACATTTGAAGGAGAAGAAATTTGTTAATGATGGAGTATCACTGTCTGTTTGTAAAGTACATTTAAATAGTATTCAATCAATATGTTTGTTATTTATTTAAATAAATAACATAAGCTTATGGTTTTGTCGTTTTAAAAATATATTATGGAAAATGTTATTTTTTGTAACATCCACGTGATCATAGTATGATATTATAAATATTAAACAAAACTTTATTATCTAGTTTAGGGACATGTTAAATATTTATTAGTCAATGGACGTAAAAATTAAATAGTTCTACGCACAGAACTGCTATGTGGTTCTACGTCGTAGAACAGTTAGTATAGTCGAGTCCGCATGGGCTAGGCCATCTGTACGCTTGTGACGCCTCGGTCTACGGCCTCGGTTTGTGATAACTTTATCATCACTTGGTAGGACTATTAAAAGCAGCAGAACAAATATTTAGTATTGCTTATGAATTGTTTTATTTTATATACTTTTATTATGTCGTATACGGAACTATTTTTGTTGTTCTTGTGGGATAAAATGGTTATTTTAAATGCCATTTGTGATGGAATTTTGAGAACACCTTTCTTAGTGCACCTCTATCATATAACATCTGCATTCCCTCAAAATTTAATTTGTTTACCTGTCTATTTATTAAAATAAGATCGTCTCTATTTAGTTGCAGTTTTGAGAAACACGTTGGTTTGTCAAGATATTTGTTAAACACAATACACTTTCAAGTGTGCAAAAATTACCCATTGTCCATAAAAGCTTTATACTTCGTAGTTCATCCAACTACATAAACAGTGCTTCTCTACCCCCCCCCCTCTAAATGTACAACTGTGGTATCTTACAGGTACAACCTTTTTAATGACAATAAATGTAATGTCTTACTTGGCTTTACTTGTCTTACTTCTTACTTGGCAAAGCACCGAAGTATTGCTGACTACTATCTGCTGTGCCACTGGTACTATAAGTGATACTTTGTCTCAACAAAACACTGCACCCCCTCCCCCCCAGCTTTCTAATGCTCCATTGGACTTTGTCCTACCCCCAAAGTGTTGGTTGTCCACTTGGTCTTCTACCTTCAGAGTTGTTTTCTTTGGGTTTTTTTTTATAGTGTTCATCCTTCCCCCATGATGTGGCGTCTCATAAGGATTTTTCTCAGTGGTATTTACTTTGTTTATTTATTTCACCCCCAGAAGTTCAAATTATATCCTTTTATTAGTTGAATACAAAGTTTTAGAAACAAATCAAAAGTTGGACTGCCTACAAACTTCTGAGGTCATTGGGTCTCAAATAGGCAGCCAAAAATATCTTCGATATCTTAATTAGAAACACACACGAAGGACTGAATAGCTAAAGTAACATGAATATTATAAAACACCAGTGAAATACTTGTGCTTCACTATGAAAAAAATCGATATGCCTGATATAAATTGTCGGAAACTATTCCTTGTAAAATAGTTCAAACAAAGGAATAAAAAATATAGTAACATTGTCGATAGTAACATCATCGCAACTTGGAATACTTGGGGACGGAGTTATAAGGCGAATAGAATATATTCAAATGTTTTATAGCCTTCTCAAAGAACAGAAGCTCAATTGAAAGCGGTACTTTCATTCCTCATGTAAAGCAAAAATGTGAGCATTACTGACAGACAAAAATGTAAGTAAGAATCGTTTTGGATTCACTGCTGTACAAAACTTTTAAGTTTTGCACTTTTACACGATGTTCATAAATTTTTTCTACGTATATTTATAAAAATACATTTTCACAGTTCAATTATCTATTGCTAATAAGCCGTACACTTGACAAACAAGTGAGACGAGCTTTAAAGGAAACCCTTTAATTATAGCGCTTCAGCACAACTTAACATGGCCGTCATTTTTTATATATTTGAAATTGCGATTTTCAGTTTTCAGAATAATTCTTTCTTTTAAAAAAACTTTCAAATGAGGAGTCACCTCAAGGGGCTTTATATTTAGACATAAGTTATCCTCCCTATAGTCAACTTTTGAGGGGACATAGAAGTTTCCAAAAGATTAAGAGGTTCCTATTGATGATACAATGAGTCCAAATATCTTTCAACTTATTAAACAAATTCATGGGGGGACGTAGGTTTTATGGACGCTCTGTAGAAAAAAATATATATATTCTTTAATAAATTGTTTCCTAACTAACAGATTACATTTTGGTAGGATCACAAAACAGGTGAACGTCACACACAACACGTTTATTACAAGTACGAAATATTATGGTAAACGTAGTTTACGGAAATCTATCAGCATAATATTTTGTTCTTACATTACTATAAACTAGTGTTGTATGACGTCCACTCAGCTCTTTAATGATTTTTTTTATAATAACCTGAAGAAATAAAAATTAAACATGGAGTAATATTAAACATGGAGTAATATTAAACATGGAGTAATATTAAACATGGAGTAATATTAAACATGGAGTAATATTAAACATGGAGTAATATTAAACATGGAGTAATATTACACATGGAGTAATATTACACATGGAGTAATATTAAACATGGAGTAATATTAAACATGGAGTAATATTAAACATGGAGTAATATTAAACATGGAGTAATATTAAACATGGAGTAATATTAAACATGGAGTAATATTAAACATGGAGTAATATTAAACATGGAGTAATATTAAACATGGAGTAATATTAAACATGGAGTAATATTAAACATGGAGTAAAATTAAACATGGAGTAATATTAAACATGGAGTAATATCAGCATGAAAAGTATCTGACAGAGCAAAATTTACGTAAAGAATGTCAGACACGGGTTGTTGGGGGCGTGCCTGGACTTTTCATAATTTGTTGCTCCGAAATTCCTCTATAAATCAGACCTGGAGAAAACAATCAGGACATTGTTAATGGGTCTGGCTGCAGCCCTTTGTCAAGGAGTGACGTTTCCAAAAAGCCCAGCGGGGGCTGTCGTTACCTTGACGAGACGGTTTAACTCGCCAGGTTAATTAAAGGTCAGTCCAGGCATATTTGGCAAATCCTTAGACCAGCAGATTTCATTCCTGATCCATGTCGACTCGAAATCCTGTCATCTTAATCGTCAAAAAAATCAGTTCTAATTTCTTTGACCAGAACAAAAGCTTTATAGGATAATATCTTTTAGATTTGCACGATCTTTATGTTAAATCATAGAATTGAAAATATGCAAGTGAAATAGTCTTTGTCTGAAAATGTGTTTCTGAAAAACTTTTAAAATATTTTACCACAATCAGAAGAAACTCTCATAATCTTCAAAAATTTTACTTTTATAATACTAAAAAGTGCAAAAACCACTCATCTTTACTTTTGATCTTTGAAAAATCGACGTGGACACTACTAGAGAAGTCAGGGGTGTCCATGTTGGATGGTAGTCAAGGTTCGGATGTTGTTTAGGGAAGAGAACTGAGTTTCAGGCTTCTCAGTTAGCTGAAAATCAGACCACTACGTGGTTTGGATCCCACGTAAATCTGTAGGTCCCTTAGTTACCCTGGCTATTGTGCTTTTAATGAATATTTCTTTCTGAGGAGCAGTTGACCTTAGTTAGTAACAATGACTACATTCGTTCGTGTATTATCATCACACCCATTCGCCTATATCTTGACGATCGGTGTCATACTAATGAATAATAATAATGAAACTGAAATAACTTCTATCGATCAGCTAATAAGAAATAAATTAATGACTTCTACTGCATCTCCGATTGAATGAAGTCCAGCGAATCCCTCTTGAAAAGTACACAATGGACACTCATTAACTATGCGATCCATAGTCTGAACTCTCTTGATAATGCCAGAAAAGAGAAGTGGGTCAAATACAATAGCAAACTTCTTCATTACTTTATTTCATCATTTTAATGACATAAGATGTGATTTTTAATCAGGGTTGGTTACAAACTAAGGGCAAAAAATGATCCAAAAAAAGCTCAGCAGTTAAGAAAGTTGTGGTGTATGTCCTCACTTTGCTATGCTTCAATACTTATATTTGGCATAACTGTAATTGAAGTGGTAGAGTATTTTTCCCAGCAGAATTATTATATTGGAGTTGTTTTTACTTAGAACAATAATTTCGTTTATTCTATGTCATTTACGTTGGTGATTAAAATCAGGCATATTTGTGACAGATGATGTTGTTTAAAAATCTTCAATCAAAATACTCTCCCTAAGTTACAACACTCCTTGGATTACAACACTACGCTACTATAGGTAAGCCGCTTAGAAAGCGACCTACTGAACGCACTCTTGCGAGTAGATGCAATGAGTGGTGGAAGTGAGACAGAGCACTACTCTCCCCAGTGTAATTCCATTTAAAAATTGTCAACGCAACCACGATGGACCCTCGCTATTACGTTATTAGTAGCAATGACGATTGGTTGGTTTGATTAACACCAACAATCCAATCTTAGAACGTTTAAATTAAATCAGTATTTATAATTCAAATAACAATTATAAAGTTATTTGCTGTTAAACATACGCAATTCGGATCATACTAAAGCTAATCCGTCATATATAACACTCCAGCAGCTAGGGAAGAATCATTCCATGAACAGAACGACCCAGAGGAGCCCATTTTGACCCCGGTACAAGAATGTAATTTTCCAAATAGTCATCAAGATTTACTCTAATCTGCTCGGTAAATCACAGCCAATTGCCACGTACCAAATAGTTTTTAAAAAGTAAATCAACACGGAACCGCTTTCGTCTTTTAATTTCGGACCGTCTCCCCCGTTTACAAGATCGCGCCGGCAGTTTTATTTCCTCGGGGCGATTGGACTCAATTACAAGACCAGCGGGGCGCCGTCCCAGGGATGTTCGGCGTGGTCCGGGCACGAATAGCCAGATAAAGTAGGATTTAAGTCGGACGTGATCGTCGCGTCTTGACACACTTAAAACTCGCACTAAACAAAAAAGTTAACGAATATACGTATTTCTTCCAAGAGGAGTCTGAAGATGTATAAAAATACATAATTTATTTGCTTGCGGTTTTCTTTCTCTTAAAACTAAGGGCGTAATTACAAGAAGACCAGAACGGTGCCAACTTTGTGAAATAGCAAATCAATTTCACACACATACCAACCTGTGTTAGATTCTGTTTAATCATGAAACCAATGTATGTAAATATACAGTATACATTGGTCGAATATTGGCGATGGTTATAGAACACAGAAATACATGGTTGACTGACACAAAATACTGTTAAAACCCCTAATTAATGTAAGTGTAGGATGATTTTACCAGCGTTGTGGCAAAATTTTCAGGCTAGAAAGGGCAAGTTCCAATGTTCGAATCCCCAACTGAGCTGACGGTCTGTTGAAAAAGATCACACAACAGGTCTGAACTGTCTCATGAGAAGTTAAAAAACTTGTGTTTGTGACTTTTTGAAATATTAAATAAGTTCAGGATCTCTAAACACTGCACACCTTACATTTTTTTTTTACATTAATTAGCGAACATAAATAGGGGATGTGTGACAATCCCATCTCTGGTTGTCAAATCCTTCATCGTCTACTTATTGTCGTAATTGACAACTGGAAAACAACACTATAATGTTAAATGCAAACTGAAAGCATAACTCAGAATTCACCATCGAAATCGGGGAGCATTGTAATTTAAAAAATACAGCTAATTGTTAAATTATGCAGACAGTGGAGAAATTTCCTTGTATTGACTCAAATAAAATTGAAAGCATTTAGTCGTTAGAGCTAAAATTCTAGTTCTGGGATTTTGTTAATCCCAAAACGGAGTTGGTTGAACAACTATGAACATTTTAATCTCTCCAGTTTTTTAGTTAAAATCCCAAGTTATACTCTAAACAATTCGTATCAACCTGTTGTAATGAACCTGTTGAAATCACCGAAATCTTAATTCTTTATAAGATGACCACGTGGAGATCTTGTTCAAAAAAATGCAAATATTGGTTTAAATTAGAATTGTACGTTTTTGAATAAACGTTTATTTTTGTGATTACAACAATGTACTTTTTGTTACATTTTATAAACATGGGACACTTTATGAACCACTTGTCTTTTCTTAAACTGCTTACTACAAATTCGAATACATTACCTTTATGATGGGGCTATTTAACTATATGTGGCGGCTCTGATCAAAATAGATACTGCTGAACAATGCAATTATTGTATGTACGAGAAAGAGACTCGAAATTGGTTAAACTACTATTTTATGATAAACAATCACCACTTAAAAAAACGCTTAAATAATATTTATCTACGAAAAGCAATTTTGTAAAAACATATTTTTTATTTATTTATCGAAAAGGCGTAATAGTTTATAGAGTGTTGGAACAATATCACAAAAATTATTAATATACTGAGGTTAGGCACCAAAATTGCCAGTTTGGTGAATTTAAAAATCAAACCAAACCTCTTGAATGAATCTTTTAAGTTGGTGATTGGTCATCATAATTAAGCTTTTTAACGGAAAAATGTTATTTTACATGCAGCAACATAAAGACAAAACAATAACCAATGCTCCAAATTCTAAAATTTAATAACTTCAATCAAAACAATACACTCAAACAGCTGTTAATAATATTGCTTACAAACAAAAAACAGATGTCCTTTCGAAGAAATATTTTTCAAAATCCCAAATATGCGAAACTTTAATACTATTCACAACGAAATTGTTACGATCCTCCTGTTCTAAAAGAAAACTTCCCAGATTTTATTCTGTTTGGGAAAGTATTGTTTCAGACATGCAGTGTGCCAAATACTAAACATCAGTCGGTGACTATATTCCAACACAAACTGATGTGTGACTGGAGATATTCTTCTCTTAATAAGCTAAGCCCAACTTCAACAAACTTTGGAACTATCTTGGAAGACTGCGAAGTTCCCATCTCCAAGCTCCAACACACACCCGTTGTCGTTCTTAAAATTGGTGACCTATTCTCTGTTCTACCGAGGTTCTACTTTTCAAAATTATTAACGAATTGCCTTTTTATCTGTTCTTCAACTTCCCTAAAAATGTCATGTAACCTCTTTAGTTCTTGAAGTTCATCAATTTCAATAGTTTGAGACAAGTCGTGAGGACAATGTTATCATCCCCTCTCCCGATAAATTAAATTTCTTGACCAAACACAAGGAATGCTGGGGTGTGGTTTCATGACACAGTCACTTGACCACTTTGAGGAACGTTACCATCCCAATTGTGGTCATTATCACCAATATAGGCTCTTATTGTGTTCCCTATAATTCGGTTGACTTTCTCTATTGGATTGACATGAGGACATTAGGTCGGAGTATCCATCATATATGCTTTGTACTCTTTAAAGAAGGGTTTCATGTGTTTTCCAATAAATTTGGATCTATCATCACAGAATAACGGGTTTGGAACACCATAAACCAGGAATACATTTTCTTCCAGGTGCTTTACCACTAGTTTTGACGTTGCCGCTCTTAGAGAAAATAAAGTATACTTGCAACAACTAAATGGTACTTTCTTGAAGATCTTGTGAAGAGACCCTTCGAATCCAGACTAATATAACTGCATGGTTACTCCACCATACGTCGCGCCTCCATGAATCCGGCTGGTCTCAAATGATCAGTTTTTGTCAGATGACTTACTTGGCAACAAGAAACATGTTGCTGCGCCCTTCCTCATCTTGGGTCATTTCAGTAGATGCTGATATGTTTCATATAAACCCATAAGATCTTATGGGTATATATAAAAGGTTAGAGCGTCATCAATATATGAAACCCTCTGACTGTATCTATAACAACGGATACCTGATCCTCAGGTAAAACAAGCTTCCAGCATTACCAATGGAAGTAGCTGAAGGGAAAAACTTTCCTCGGCTGCTATCTGTATTCCAAGATATTGCTCTGAATGGTCTTTTATTGATTCAAGTGTCCTTACGTACTAATTACCCCTTACTTGGGACATTAACAGTTATGGAGGCGTTATGGAGGCAGTTGTTATTTCTGTGGATACAGATTTTAAGAAACTGAGCTGTTTGTTAATTTATTGTTTTTACTAATAACGCATTCTACTAGCGCTAATATACATTTGAAAGATATTTTAAATGTTTTAGTAAACTTTTGAGGACAGAAAATTATTTTTATATTGACTTTATTTTATATTATGTGTTTATTGGTAAGAACATTCAAGTGTAGTGTATCATGGAGTTTGGGAGGGTGTAACCCTAACAAGTGAGGCTGAAATATATCTTCTAAAATCAAACTTTCAACAGCTTTCCCAGTCTTTTCAAACTAATTCCAAGGTAGATTTTGTACTGACGAAATGTTTCAGTCGGCTTATCTTACTAACCAAGAACCTCCTAGTTGCCGTTGGACTTTGCTCTATAGTCTATCACGGCTAGTTCCCTGGTTGACGTGTGCTGTGAGGATGGTCGGCGTGTCTCGCGATAACTCTGAGCTCCACTCGATGTACAGGAAGTGTCGAACAAGGACCACCTTGGGGCGACAAGCTATATAAATCCCTACGTGAACACGCGGCCTTGTGGAAACTAGCTCTTTACAGACCACAATTTCTCATTTTATACCTCTTTGTTTTAGAATCGTACATAGATCGGTTGTAAGTAGTGAATTTAATGTACATGGAAAAAGCTAACTGATTTTTATTTCTGTCACTTTATTATGGAAGTAAATTTTATCTGATTTCACTGTTATAATCACTTTCTAAACTATTAGTATATGAAAAGAAGGCCAAAATATTGAAGTAAATAAAGGAATCCAGTTGTATCGAAAAGGCAGTGTGATGGTTGTGAAGCCAAGTATAACCTCAACGGGCTCTCAACTCCTCCACTAAAGATGCAGAGTTCTTTTATAGATCAATTACCCATTGTAGTAGCCAACAACTTTAACGATTATTTATTAAATATTCCTTTTCGTAATATTAATATCTAAAACGTAAATTTTACCTTCAGTCCACTGTCAAAATCAAGCCAAATCCCTAAAATAAACTTTCATTCTGTTTTATCTCCCTGGTATTTCACATGAAGTTGAACAAGTAGTCCTTATTTAAAAAATCAAGAATCTATGCTAGGGTGGATGAAACATCTAACTCTCTTCTAAACAAAGTAAAATGCTATAAATCCATTATTGAGCCCCTCAACACATTATTGAACAAGTCTCTGGTCTGTGGATTGTTTCCGGTTGTCTTAAAGGAAGCAAAAACTTCTACAAGCATAATCATATTGAGGGAGTTTCCGTTCTCTTCAGATTTTCACGTTTCCAGCTCTATTCATTTTAGGGAAATTCTTAGTCTTTAGCTACAAAGATACTATACCAACTGTCTGGGATCATCAAAGATGTCCTACCAGGTATGGTGGGACACTACGCACGCCAAGATATCGTCTTGCTTTGTCGGAGAGAGAGGACAGTTAGCTATATCCAAAGCAATAAAAATACTTTCAAAAAGTGCTTGGAAACGTTTATAATAGAAAAAGAGATGTTCAGCATGGAATATTTGCATAAGCGGTTGTATTAGTTCTGTCATACTTTTGTAAATAATTCTAAAATTATTATTATTAATTTTAGAAATTTAGTTAATAGTTTAAGCTATGACAAGACTAATCTAGAACGATTAAGATATTCATTTTGTTTCTAACAAATGTATCTATTAAATCATACATATTAGCTGCCATAGTTGGGAGATCACAAATTTGTGACGGTCCAGCTACTAGGTTTTTTGCTCGTTTAGAACTACCCAGGGGATACGTACAGCTATAAAGTTTGCTGCCTATGTGAACAATCTCCCCCCCCCCCCCCGACAAATGAATTTTGGAGTTTTTCCTAAGTATAAAACACAACTTTTGTCAGATGGTAGCTGACAATAAAAATCACACGCTATATATATTCATTCAATAAAATAAAATTTGATTTGATTGACATCTAAATCTATTGTATGTTACAATATTTTACATTTGTTTTATTCGTCGTAATTCTTCTTTATATATTTTTAATTCTTTAATATTATTTAATATAACTTTTTATTGTTAAAAGTGTTCTGTAATACCACAAGCGATATTATGAATAACCGTAATGTAAATTATTTTATCCTACTGTGCAACAAGCTGACTAAATTAAGAATAAATTAATAAATTTTGTTTCAATCGTAATATAAAAATAAATTAACTTTTTGATGATTTTCTTCGCACCTGAAACTCCAATAACTGTAAAGCTTATATATTATTATATATCTTATTAATGGTGATACAAGAGTTGGACTGAATAGGTCAAAAGAAGGAAACAACAGACTCCAACTTCATAAACATTGAAGAAATGGAACACCATAGTTAGAGAAATTAATGGACTTAAAAATATTATGGCAAATATCCCAATAACATCTCCAGCGCACATTCCCTACAAGAATGTAAGATACAACAAGATATTCAAAAGGAATCTTTACATATTATTTGTGTCTTTATTAAACATTAATTTATAGTTTTGTACACTTTATGTTTATTTCCTTGGTGTATATTGATGATATTATACATGTATACAGGGTGTGTCTGAAGTCTCTGATAATACATCTAAAAAAGGTGTATTTAGCTGGAATTTTGTATAGTTCTTGACATAAACATACATTTTGGAAAAATAAAAAAATTTTTGATTCTCATTTATCTTATTTAGCAGCAATTTAAAATGTTAAATTCTAAATAACTCATAACCAACTATTATACTATAAATTACATAAAATAATATTTTTTAGCAAATTCAGTTACAAAACAAATTGTATATTTTTTTAAAAAATCGGGTAAAAAATAACAAAAAAAGATAATTTATGTGACAGTATGTACAATGCAATATGTCATTACAATGTGCAACAGACATCTAAAAGCTGATAATAATAAAGTAATTTGTGAAGGTCTTAAATCAGCTGAGTAGTACAACAATACAGTTTTTGTAAACATCTGATTTAAGACTATTACAAATCACTTTACTATTTTTACAATATCCACAATATTTTATATTTCACAGAAAGGAACAAACATGCTTAATATATTAAAATTTTCTCTTCAAGTTTTAGTTATACATTTAAAAAGATAGATGTACGCTTCGATTGTTGTTACCATCCCAACTAAAACTAAACACATGTTTTCATGCAGGTAGTGTTTTGTAAATATCTTATTTCCTTTTGATTTTCCTTTAGGCTTCGAGGACAAATATTAAATTTGTTAAACTCACGTTTAACATTCAAATAAGGTTCAGACATTTTTGTATCCAGAATTTTTAATTATATAGTGACTTTTAGTTTTTTTTTTTTTTTTTAATTGTTGATATATTTGTTTTACATAATATTTAATAGCAATTGATAAACAGGTTTTTACTTCTGCCATACTTGTTGAGTGATCTGTCTATATTAATACTGTACATTTCATGTTTGTCCATTATTTTCTAGTCAACAATGTATACGTATAAACAATGCGCTTGTATGTAATTTATGCAACAAGTAGGTCTAGTATACTTTAAAAATTGTTTATCCCTTGTTAAATCTCTAAATATTTTCTGACGAGGTTGTTACATGTTTTCAAATCATTTACTGTACTTCTTCCTAAAGTATTTGAGTTATTACCTCGTTTCAATCCTTAAGGAGATTCTCGCAATAGTTCCAAAAGGCGAGACTATCTCAATATACAGTTCAATAACATGCCAAATATGAGCAAGGCAACACGTTTTAAATAAACCGTTATACTTTAACGGCCATCAAATTTACTAGAGGACCGTATTTAGATTTTTTTATACCACCATTTATAAATTAGTACACTACTTTATAAATTATTCTGTTTATCCTTCAGGATTTCTAGGGTAATAAGGGGAGGGACCATCCACATAGATATTGTAAAGATAACTATTCGACAAATGTGAACATTATCTATCTTTATAGTAAATAAGACAACCAATCATAAAGTCTAGAGAAATGCAATTTACAATCAGAGAAACGTAATACCTCTGAAGCATTGTAATCCTGTAGTGGGACCACACATATTTCACTATAACCAACCACAGAAGCACAGTGGTTCTGCCTTGGGACCACTTTTACTGAACTCTCAGACAGTTTCTATGTGGGAATATTTCCCTCCCTTTTCTCTCCCTATTTAGGTTGGCAGCGTTAATGCCTTTGTAAACAAACCTCCAACACCACGTTGTATGTCTTTGATTTTGTCTCAGCTGTGAAATCATGTCCTACAGTTATTTATAAAGGTAAGTGCACAATTTATACTTTATTTATTTCTAAATTTCACTACAATATTATTTTCAATTACAAACTTTATGTTGAATAATTAAACTATTTGAAAATTGGTAAAATGTTGGTGGTCCTTCCCTGGAACCACTATGCCTGCAAGTCCCACTGTATACAGAACTCTCTGGTAAATATAAACGTATATTTGGTCATTTATTATGACTCTTCTAATTCATATTTGTTGTTCCAGTGACCAGAAACTTGTGGAATGGGCGAGCAATAGTTGAAGATGTCGTTTTACAAGCCTTTGAAGATATTCCAAGTGATCCAGAGTCAGTCTACGGCCTTGATGGTGAAGATATTATAGAATAAGACCTTCCAAACCAGATAAGTGGAATAATAATTTTAAAAAGTATTGAATCAAGAGGAAATGGAAAATATATGCCCATCCACAGCACCAAAAGAAGATGCGCTCTTTCTTGCACAAAAGAAACCAACTACGCCGTACTTACTGGGGATGTGATACATGTGACTTTGTCCTACGTATTAATCAGGAGAGAAATTCTTTCAAAGATTTCCATGTGATGTAAATATTTCATCTATATACTTAATTTTGTTTCAAGTAAACTCTTTTAGCAGTTTTCGGGTGTATTTATTTTACGTTTACATATACCATGTAATATAGGACAATAGTGGGTAAGCTGGCACTAGTGGGCTTAGTGGTCCCATGATGGTACCAATATAATAAAAAATAGTACTTATTTCATAACAATATATTCTTTTTTTATGTAACTAAAAAACATAAAAACTATTCAAAATTAAAAAAATAATATACACGTGCCCCAAAGGGATAACTTCATCATATAAGATTGTTTCATCGTAGTCGTAAGAAACAAAATTGAATTAGATACACAAATTGTAAAATAAAATTATTACATACGATATGATTATAAATTAACTATTGTAGTAATATTATTATCTTTTAGTAGCCGTTGTTTATTACCTTTATTTAGCATGTTTAGGCGCAGCTCTTTGAACCACTTGACTAATTATGATACCAATGTTGATTTGCAAGGTTTTAGGGCAGAAAATAGTCAGATAAAAAATACCAAGACGTTTAAAAACAATTCTTCAACCGCAATAATAAACATAATTTATGGCAACAATCTCACCATAAACCACGATGACTCACCATTAATAATACGGCACAGTAATTACACAACACAAATTTATTACAATAGTGATTGATTTTCAGTTTTAAAATAAAACATGTTGGTCGTTAATTTATGTATTATAAAATAAATACAGCACCTTAAAATAATGAAGCTCTGTAGCCTCAAAATATTTTAGAAACGTTGCGCACTACGGTGATGGCCCTCCAACCCACTTATTAATGTACATTGGTATTGGCGGGGGCCTAAAATCCTCAGACCAGACGGAATTGCGAAGGAAGGAATTAAAAATACTATATATATCGATACTGATCTTTTGTACTTTTATGTTGAAATACATTTATGTCGAGCGCTGTTTACTTGTGTTGTTTTTATACACAGAGATAAAAGGAACAGAAGTTGCTTTCTAATGGCTACAATGAACACGTATTGGTAGCTAGTAATTTATATCTTAACAAATTTGAACTAATAATTAATACTTTTACTTTCAGCATTTGGAGGGAAATAAGGGTAGACTGACAACGGTGCTGGCCCTGCCAGCCACTCAGAGTATTGGAAGATTAAGTACTGGACACCCCAAGTTTTTTATATACCTGACAGCCATTCAGCGCGCTTTTTTATGCGAACTCTGTTTGTTTCTTCCCTGTGGTTTCTACCAACACGTGATATACGCTACTAATTAAGAAACTAGTATAATAATAAATGTCAAATAAAAAATGTGTTTGATGAATCATATATTACTTTCTCCTTTATGGTTATCGTAGAGAAAGTATTGTGATCGTCCAAAAATTAATATAGGAGTTTTTTTTATCTATCAGTATGTGTGTTTGTGCACTTCGCTGAATATCAAACGGGTGGATAGAGTTTTATTAAATTTGGTAAGTATGTGTATTTAGCTAATGTCTCCAAATCGTTTTTTTTTTAATTTTTTTTAATTTAATTTTTTTTTAATTTGTACAGGCAAAAACATACCAAATACAATTTTCTCAAAAACCGTTCTAACAATTTTGATTACATTTTCAGGAAATATGTGAATATCAATTTAAACTATTTTAGTAAAACCGCATGTCCCTAAGTTTAATAGTCTTTGAGTTGTGTCATTTTTGTAAAGGCAAACATATTTTTAAATTCCTTTTTTTCAAGCTTTATTAAAGCGATTTTGATTAAAATTTCCATAAACATACAAATTACAATTTAAAATGTTTTAGTTACCCCCCCCCCCCCTAACCCTGTTGGAGATGGCTGTTTACATAAAATCTGATTATGTGATTTTAATTGAACGTCTGTTTGGTTTTTTTATTAGGTGTGTTTTTACAGCCTTTAAGTTTACATCAATTCAACAATATATTCATTTTTAACATTAAAATTATACTTGAAGCAAACTTCATTATATTTTTATGTAGTTTAGAGGTGAGATTTTTAGCGTTGTTGGGTGACTGATTGCCGGTTCCGTTTTTATTAATAAATTAAACTAATTGTTAGTTATAAAATAAATGTAAACATTAGTGTAGTTGATTATTGAAAGAACTGTGGATATTATTTCTGGAGATATCAGGTCAGCTCAAACATGTATGGTATGTATCTTATTTAAAATAAAAATCAATACACTAAACTATTTAAATTATTATTTCTTTACCAACCTTTGTACAGATGTTAAGCAATCCGACCAAGGGAGGGAGAAAGTTTGTGTCAGTTACCTGGTACCATTTATCTGGTACCATTTGTTTGGTACCATTTGTCTGGTGCCATTTACCTGGTACCATTTATCTGGTACCATTTATCTGGTGCCATTTATCTGTTACCATTTATCTGGTACCATTTATCTGGTACCATTTGTTTGGTACCATTTGTCTGGTGCCATTTACCTGGTACCATTTACCTGGTACCATTTATCTGGTACCATTTATCTGGTACCATTTATCTGTTACCATTTATCTGGTATCATTTATCTGGTACCATTTATCTGGTGCCATTTATCTGGTACCATTAATCTGGTATCATTTATTAGGTATCATTTATCTGGTACCATTTATTTATCGTTTAAATTAAACATTTAATACGCTAAAATTTTAAATTAAGAATCGTAGAATTTTTCTTCAACGTCACAAAACCAAACAGCATATGGACAGGTTTCACGTCTGGAAAAAACACCGTATGTGTTCCTAAGGATTAAAACTGTTCATTTTTAAAAACAAATGGTAAACAGCTTGAATAGGTAAGAAAACAAACTTGACCGCTGTTTGCGTTTATGCACGACCAACAACATCGTCCACACTTCACCTCGGCGTGCGGCACTCGGCACATACGTCAGACGTGTTTATCAGTTGACCTACAAATCACATTAACTTCTCTCTTACTGCAGAAAGTACAGGTGTACAAAGTGCCAACCGCCAGATAAGTACCATAATAAGACTAGGTAAGTCCAATGTACGATGAACAGTTTGTAGTTAAGTACGCGAAACGTCTTACAGATTCCAAAATGTCCTATAACCTGGACAAATGTCAAACTTCCGGTCAAAGCAGTGGATAAGATCTTGTAGACGAGTCGGGGGCGGCAAGACATCTGCCTTGTAAAACAGCTTTGTTGAGATTCGGGGGTCACCGACGAACAGACAGACAGATGGACAGCTCGACCTCATCTCAATACGGCATCGATCACTAGGACATCGCCTTCAGGGGCCCGTCTCAACCTGTTTCAATGTACCTCAGGAGGTTGAGTTTAATGTTTCATGTATAAGACTAGGCATGGCCCATATTAGATGTTTCATAATATTAATTAAGGAAAAATATTAGTTGGAAATATCTAATATTAAATATTACTAATATTTTTCTCCGTACCACACTGATTTAATAAAGGTCAGCAACAGTAATATTTCTAGTCGTTATATACTTGTAATATTAGTAATATTTTAGTATTAGTGATTTTAGTCATTCCGCATTCAGTCAGACAGGCTGAGAGCGAATGTTTGTTTATTTGTAGTCGTACAGCCGCATCATCAGTTAGAAAGAAGGTGTTTGGATATTAACTAATATTTATGTAAAAATGATTTTCTGTTTGCATTCACACTAATATTAATACTGTATATCAGGGATAGCAAGGGATAATATTTCTTTTGCCAATATTGCACTAGAAGGCCAGCCAGAAGTCAGCACCAGCGAATCATATAAGAAGGAATACATAAATATTAATATAAGTCTGGATCACATAATGGTTACTCTGAGTATTAGTTACAATTCTGCATCTAATACTAATATATTTAGCCATACAAAAATCATCAAGATAACGGATCACTAGGAGACTAAATAAAATTTTATATATACTTACAATCTTACAATTTACACATTAATTAAGTATTTATTTTTACTAAACTTATAGCTTATATTTTAGATCATCGTGTTCATTTCTACTGGATAAATTGTCTCTTTTTGTCGATTTGTTCAATTGTTAGAAGATTAAAGACTGCTTATAAACTACAAATATTACAAAGTTACACTTATTGTTGATGAAACGAATGCTATAACATATTAGGAGTGAATTTCTTAGTTTTTAGTATTTTATGATAACAGTTCCGTAAAATGGCACTGTTTTAGAACAGTAGTTACCGTGATTGTAGATTAATAAGCAGTTCTTAACCATCTGCATATAATCCATATTAACAATCAAGGGGAAATCAGCATGTGCTGCAGAATCAGCCAAGTGATAAAGCTCCCCAATATCTAACGTCGAAAGAAAATAAATAAAATCCCTAATATTTTTTATGTAAAAGTTGTATTAATATTAATTATAATTACTTGATAAAATGGTGTTGAAATAAATCGAACTTATAGGCTTCTCGATTTGTTATTTGTCTATCTAGTCTTCATTGAATTGTTATGTATTTATAAAGAATCTTTCTTGTATCTTCATAAATATTTACCTGAGTATCTTCTTTTTGAATTGCATAGTATAACGTGAAATAAAACTTAACAAGTATCAAACTCCATTTAAGCGTTCAGTTTCATTTCACGTAAAATTTCCATGTCTGAATCCAAAATAAAAACGCACGTAAGTGGTTGTCACGTAAGTGGTTGTCACGTAAGTGGTTGTCACGTAAGTGGTTGTCACGTAAGTTGTTGTCACGTAAGTGGTTGTCACGTAAGTGGTTGTCACGTAAGTGGTTGTCACGTAAGTGGTTGTCACGTAAGTGGTTGTCACGTAAGTGGTTATCACGTAAGTGGTTGTCACGTAAGTGGTTGTCACGTAAGCGGTTGTCACGTAAGCGGTTGTCACGTAAGCGGTTGTCACGTAAGTGGTTGTCACGTAAGTGGTTGTCACGTTTTTTATTCAGGTTCTTTTTTTAATATTTCAACCTTTCCACCAACATATTGTGCAAACAATAAGAAAAATATTATGTTTGAATGTTGTTTTCGTCTGTAACAGCAAAGTTTCAACGTAACTACGGGGGAACAAAGATACGAGGCTAGGTGAAGTGGGGGAAGGGATCTGGCACAAACAAGCAGCGACAATTCCATTACCACAAGATGGATATCATATCACCCGAGCGCCAGGCTGCTGTTTAACTAGCACCTAGCCACGGAAAGTTATGCATTTCTAATGGAAACAACTGCGAGAAGCGTCAATAAATAATAGGGGTAAAACTGCACCTTCGCGAACAATAAATTGCCGACCAATCGGGAGGCGTCGCTAGATTAGAAAGTTAATTTAAAAATTTGATATATCGCGGGGAACATTACAAGTCAATTACGCGCGAAAATAAACAGATGGCCGTGATGAGATACGAGTCGGCCGCACGCGAAAGGTAAGATGTAATTCAATATTTGTTTATGTAGAGGAGACTGCGGGAGGTGGGCTGATCAAATGACTGGTAAATAGATCACGACCTGGGGATGAAGAGGAGGCAATGGTAGGAGGGAAGATCCTGGACTACTGCCATTGTTGTAGAGATGGCAACGATATATCGATAAATACGTTTCGATATATTAGTATCGATTACATCGGCCATATCGATATTTTGGTCCGATTTATCATATGACTAAATATTGACGTTATTATCTCTACTCAAAACCATCAGGATTCGAAAAAAACACATTTAAATTGCCTCTTATGCGTACAAAACATGCATTGAAATAATAAAGTAACTTTATTAAGTTTTTTACGTGAGGTTTACGCATTAAAATTTAGTTAATGTAGACCAGTGGGTGGAACGGATAAATGAAGTTGTGTGTGAGTTGGCAACGCTGACTCTAAGATGCCTAGCCAGTCGACTTATAAACCATTATTACTTTATTATTTTACAATTAACATAATACAGAAACGTATGTAGCCTATAATCATTCTTATTTAGAATTTTTTCATTCAAACCCTCAGATTACAGCTAAACATGAGTGTATTTTTGGTCACGCCATAAAAGTCGGTGCATAATTTTAAGCAATAAATCCTTTACAATCTTTTGATACTATCGTTAGATCGATATTTGGTTTGCAACGCATCGTTAATTCGATATATCGATGTATTGAAAAAATGTGCCATCCCTAAAATTGATGGGCAAGTGTTGCAACAGTTAAAAATCTGGAAGAACATTAAGATAAGAGAAATGCTCCAACAATATTTGTCAGATCGTTTCGGTGTTCATACGTGTGACCTAATAAAGCAGGCAAGTGAATTGATCTTTTAACACATATACATTCAATTGTTAAAGCATTTGGACATAGCAAGTATTTATGCTCCAAAATTGCAGATAAAACTTCCAACACATGTTACACTTTGAAGTACAAAGCAAGTGAACAAAAATGTATCATATTATAAGTACAAAATACTATAATGACCGATTTCAGAAAACTACGTTTATCTTATCACACCAACGGAATTCACAAAGTAACTTTCTTTTGGTGGTGATTCCTTTATGAATCCCTTTGATCTGAGGAAGGTGAAGGTGGTTTATCGAAATATTTCACCTTAATATTACCATACGTTTTGTACTTATATTATAATGAATTTTTGTTTTCTGACGTTCAAATTTTTTGTATTTCTCCCAGCACGTAATTTGATAATTAAGGAACTATTTCATTTTGAACACAATCTATTTTAGAGAGAAATGGTGGCTGTGCAAACCAATTGTGTTTGGTTTGCACATTTTATATATAAAGTGATGAATAGATCGTAAATGTTGGTCAGGTAATTGAAACTATAGACACGTGCTAAATGTCTACGATTACTGTCATCAATCATGTGTAGATAGGATGGCTTATATGAGCCTTTTGTTCGTAGAATGTAGGTGGGAAGTGATAAAAACCCATCAGCCTCAACTATTACATTCCCATATAGAAGACATTTTTTTCAGTTCCAACAAAGTCTACGAAGAATGACTAAAGATTTATTTGTAAAAGCATAAAATATGCTTTGTCCAGTGAACAATAAACATAAATAAATAAATTTTGTAATTACTTAGAATTCGTTATAAATCATGTGTTAACATAGACCAGCATTCAAGCAACTCTCACACAAATAAACTCAAGTATCAAACTCGTAACTGGAAAACTTAATGGAGGTGGGTGTGTCAATGCAACCGTTGTTGTATGGGCGGGTGGGTGTGTCAATGCAACTGTTCTTGTATGGGCGGGTGGGTGTGTCAATGCAACTGTTCTTGTATGGGCGGGTGGGTGGGTCAATGCAACTGTTGTTGTATGGGCGGGTGGGTGTGTCAATGCAACCGTTGTTGTATGGGCGGGTGGGTGTGTCAATGCAATTGTTGTTGTATGGGCGGGTGGGTGTGTCAATGCAATTGTTGTTGTATGGGCGGGTGGGTGTGTCAATGCAACTGTTGTTGTATGGGCGGGTGGGTGTGTCAATGCAACCGTTGTTGTATGGGCGGGTGGGTGTGTCAATGCAACTGTTCTTGTATGGGCGGGTGGGTGTGTCAATGCAACTGTTGTTGTATGGGCGGGTGGGTGTGTCAATGCAACTGTTGTTGTATGGGCGGGTGGGTGGGTCAATGCAACTGTTGTTGTATGGGCGGGTGGGGTAGGCTGTACAACATGGGTATTGTATTGTAATGTATTGTATCTCTCATTCCTGTGTTTATACTATTTTAAAAAGAATACATAAAATTTTAAATAACAAAACTACTTGCAAATTAAAGAGGCTAGTACTCGTGAAATTACGATGACAGAAATGGTGTCTGATGATACCTCTCCTGAGGATATTCATTTATCGGGCAGAATAGACTTATACGTCTTAAAAACCTACGAAAATCCACCTACCCAGAAAGAAGTCCACACTAGTTGTGCATAATATCCAACATAATTATTGCTAGTTTTCATTACCTTGGACTCCATTTCAACGCAAAGTTGCGCAATGGAAATTTCTCCATGAAATAAACTCTAAGATAATGATGATTTTTAAAGAACATTTTACTCTGTATTCTTCCTTATCATCATCATCTGTGAATTCTGAGAATGTTGACCACCTATGTATCTCTATGCACTTGTCTCTTGCATCTGTGGGCAGATCTTACTAAATTCCTTCCAACATAGAGTGGAATGTTCAAAGATCTGCATTCCTCGTCAGAAATTACTCCACACGTTACCATTCATTCGACGTAATATCTTGCCCTCCTTGAACCATCTGATCGCGTCAGGTTTTCTTTATGCACCAGATGGCTAGACCGACTATGTAGGCAGAATGACGGTTATATATATAAAGAACTTTAGTGTACTATTGACTATGTTTGGAAAATTATACATTATGAAATTCGTCTTTACCTAAAGTTATCATTGTAATAGTTTACTACTAAATAATTTATGAACGTGCTTAAAATTTTTAAACCTGAAGTTTTCCTAGATTTTTATCCTACTTGTGTATTATGTTAGCTCAATAAAATAAAGCCTTGAAATTTTGTAAATATTGGAATAGAGGTTCTTCCATCTACGAAATTAAGTTTCTATAAGCTACCTCATGTAAAACAAATTCCAGAAAATGGGCAAAAATACAATAATCACGCAAAAATTATTAGTAAATAAAATCACCCCCCCTCAAATAAGTTATTTATCATTTAATTTACTGTACCAAATCAAAAATCAAATCAAATTAGTTTTTATTGCAGTAAATACATAAATGCATTGCAAAAGTCAGAATGGTTTTAAAATAACTATAATTTTGTTATCAATCACTCATACAAAATTCACTCATACATACAGATTTAGAAAACATTCACTCTTCCAATTAATTAATCCCACTCCCAGCATCGGTGTCAGCTTACCAACTATATGGTCTCCCAGTTGTTTGACAAAAACTCGTCCACAGCATAAAATGCATGATAGGCTAAAAAGCCTTTAAGACGAGTTTTGAAGGCTTTCGGATTTGTGGCAATTTTCATAGAATTGGGCAGTCTGTTGTAAAGATGAACACCTGCTTCTGAGGGCAAGTGCTCAAACGTTACTGTTCTGTGTCTCCCAGTCCTGTAGTTGTCCCTGCCTCTTGTGTTATATTCGTGTATGTCTCGCCCCTGAGTCAAGGAGCATTTAGAGATGAAAAAAGTTGTTGTTTCGAGAATGTAGAGGCAGGGTCACGTTAAGATCTTAAAATTTTTAAAAATTGGCCTGCAAGAGTCTCTGAAGTTGACTTTTGCGATTATTCGTATTGCCTTTTTCTGTAGCCTGAACAATCTAAGAAATTGATTGTTCGTACAGGATCCCCATAACACTACGCCATAAGCTAAGTGAGGGTATATCAAGCCATAATATGCCATCAACAGGACCTGAATAGGGCAGTATCTGGCTAAAGACCTCAAAACAAATATGCCTGATGTTAATTTAGCGCACACCACGTCAGTATGGACATTCCATGTCAACCCTTGATCCAGGTGTATTCCAAGGAATTTCAACGTGTGAACTTCTTCTAGCATAGTGTCTTCCAACATCACATTGGGGCTCCTTTCTAGGCCACAAGGACGTAAGGAAAAATTTAAAAAGTTTGATTTTGAAGTGTTTGTTTTTAGGTTGAGGCTCTTGAAGTGTTGAATGCATTTATTCAACTCTAAAAATGCTTGTTGTTCTACAAGATCCGGTGACTTGTCTCTAAAAAACAGGGTTGTATCATCTGCATACAAATTTACAAACTCCACATATCAGGGAAAATATAGTTCTTACGATGAAGTTGAATTTTTAGTGCCATGCGAAAACATTACCACTCCAAAATGTTCTAAAACAAGCAAAATAAATAAATAAATAATAATTTAACTGTACGTGTATATATGTAGATGGATGGGTCAATACATGTTGTGGTATTGACTCACACACTTACTCATACACGTACAGTGGTATTGTCTCATCCATTGACCCGTACACGTACAATGGTATGTCCCACCCACTCACCCAAAGACGTACAGTGGTATCGTCCACCAACCAATCCATACACATATAGTGGTATTGAACCTATATCTCTTTCTCCTAGCTACTTGCGGGGAATCTAGCCATAGGATGGATTTATAGGGATAAGGAAACAATTATGATCTTAATACAGTTAAGGAGACATTTAATAATAATTACAATGTTTAAAGGTTATTGTAATTAGATATATCATTGTTCCCTTAAAAGAAATAGAGTTATATTTTACATATTAGTGTTATTTTTTATCGATTAGCAGATGTATACAATGTCGTAATGATAGTTTAGTAATTTGTTACGCCACATATAGAAAAGAAACAGAGGTCTCTTTCTTATAGCAGCAGCGAACGTGTCATAGGCAATTGCCATTACTATAAGTCTTTACAAGTTTATAGTAATATTTAGTATATTTATTGTTCTGGGTTTAAAAGGTAATTAAGCGAAGAACCGAAGATGGTGCTGGCCCTGCCATCCTTATAAAGAATTGGAGAATTATAACTACCTACACTCAAACACCAAGTTTCTGTAATTTGGCACCCATTTATCGTTTTAATTTTAAGTGTCTTTCTCTCTGTGGTTATGAGTCATTTACCAAATACATTCTTTAGATATTGCAAACTCTGCATTAACTCCATCTGTGAATTATCCTTTTGTACTAGAGATCCATCCACTAGAGGACCTGTTTATTCAGCCATCACAATTAATTTATATACAATTTATCTTTTCATTCGTATCTGTAAGGGGTCAAATGTACATATACAATTGTTCATATTGCTTGTATTCGAAATAGTCCAAGATTTTTTCTGACTACTCAACATTTAAATTCTACCGCCTTTCCCTCTACGAAAGTGCATGATCCCAAATATACTTCCTACATTTGACTTCCCATGGTGGTTCTCTCTTCGAACTTGTCTAGTGTCCAGTGTTGTCGTCGGCTCGGGAATGAACCCTTCGCCTTATGTGCAACACGGGCGGTCCCTGTGACATCTGTATCTCACCCACACACTCCCACACACGCGCACTTACACGCACAACTATAAAATGCAGGTCCTACAGCCCACTCAAGACATGTGTTACACCTACAGTCGATAATGTGTCCTACAACTCCATGGAACATGGACTCTCGGCGTTTTTACCGACCACAATAGAGAAAGACACGGACGTCCAAGAAACGTAGGACTTCACATGGATTTGGTCATGATTCAACGAGTCCGAGAAACTAACATGACCATGCAAACTTTGGTTCAATGTTTATGGCAGATACAAAGGAAATGCTATTTTCACATTTACATTGTTTCACCGCCCATATAAGACATAATTGGATATATATATATATATATATATATATATATATATATATATATATATATATATATCCAATTATATATATGTGTGTGTGTTCGTTATGTACAAATCTTTTTAGTTTTACTGTCAACGATGTTGAAATAAGTAAAAAAAAGAATAAGATACTTACTGATACATTCACGACAAATGGCAAGTATTTATTTTGGAACACCGGAATACCTAGCAAGAAAATTTGTTTTGATTTTGTCCATCATATTTTGCCTACTAACTTGCAATAATGTGAATGAGTGAGGTTGTACCCAAGTGGTTTAATGTTATTTATAAGAAAGGAAGTGTTAAAGTTAATTAATTAGCTGTAAGAAATAGGGGGAAAATAAAACACAATGAATTTGAAAATCTAATCAAGCTTTTATGAATAAATTGTGTACAGATTTATTTTTCTAAACAATCCAGGCATATACTTCTAAGAAGGTAATAAATAATTCGTCAACGTTTTTGGAAGGATTACAAAATCATTTCGTAGATACCCAACTAAAACTAGATCTGTTCGATTCTCATTGAGATTAGATTCATATGGAGCCTACAAGAAGATATCAAAAAGCTTTATTGTTCTAGTTTTTCATCTAGAACTGTTTGGCGAGCCAAGAAGTCTAACAGTTGGCAAAATCATGTGCGGTAAGTGAGCACGAAGCTAGATGTGATCTACCATGGTTATAGTTGAGGTCACACGATGAGAAAGAGTGCATCAGAGCATCTCTGTCGGCATCAGCGGCCTGGGACTTCGGTCGCACGTCTGGGGTCATAGCCATCCAAGCACCTCCAAGGCAGAACTTCACCAAGACGCCGAGTACCAGGAGTAAACTTACTCATTGTTGGGTGAAATCTGAAGATATTCTTTCAGAGATGTGGGAAAATAACATCATTCTGTCGTCAATCTTTAAAGAACAGAACTAGTCCGCCGACCCAATGTACTGAAACGACTCATGAAGAACGGAACAATTCTTTAAGGTGCATATATCCATAGTATGGAGACGACTCATAAAGAATAGGCCAATTCTTACTTTTGGGTATACATGGCTGGAGAGCAGTAAAGTTAATAAAAAATTAGACTAATTGTTTTTTTTACATTCTAATTGATTAATAAGTATACTCAATGTATATCCTATAAGGTAGCTGATTTTTTATCTCCAGGATTTTTCTATGCTCATCCTGAAAAATAACTTTTTATGTACCCTGTAAGATAACTCCTTGTGAATCATTTAGAATAATCTTTTGTGTTTTATCCATAATTAATTATTACGTAGCATCCAAGGTACAGTTATGTGTTTCCTCTAAGATGACGTTTGAGTACTCTCCAGAACAACATTGTGGTTAATCCTCCTAGATAACTTGTGTCCCTCAGGACAATGTGTGTGTCCTGCAGGATTAGTTATTGTGTGCCCTGAATTGTGTATTATAAATTATTGTGTATCCTCCAAGATACCTATGAGTGTATGATTCAAGCTAGCTTCTTGTGTGCCCTCCACGATTAATTATCATTTAACATACGGGATAACTTTATTAGCCAGAATAATTCATTGATTCCTTAACATTAACTTATGGTGTGTCTCCGTAATAACTCCATGGTTATCCTCCGAGATAAACCTCTTGTGTATCCGTCAGGGAAATCAATTATTATCATATCGCGTATTATCATATTTTAACTTTTATTATCATATATTTTACTATCGGGAAATCTTTCGTGTATCCTCCATTTATTACAGCATTCTGCACGATTCCATCTTAGGTCTCTCGTGTTCTTTGAAGAAGCATTCAATCCCGTTTTGATTGAATTTCAGAGTTCCTTTTTGTACAAACTTTCTTGGTTGAACATAACAGTTTATTGCATAAAGTAGCGAATGATAAAGTCAGCACTAAATTAACGCAGGAGAAAATAAGCTCAAACTCATTAAGTATATGTCACATCTTCAGATCTTAAGTAAATTTTATAAAATACCTACAACCAGAGAGTACGGAATACCAAGTTAATTGAAGTTCCAGGCGTCAATGTAGCTCCTGTGTTATCTAGAGTACCAGGGACTGCATACCTCTTCACCGATGATTATCTCCTCCAAAACCCAAAATAAACATCGTTACATGTGGACCTCACACGATCCGATTAGCAATGGTGTCTAGAGACCTAGCGATCATTTATCATCGGGACAAACGAGAAGACTGCGGGGCGCCTGCCTACCCGTGCCACACCTGGTCGGCACACACAACCATTTCATATATCTAAGGTATTGTTGGACATTATAGATGCCAACAATGTCGATCTTGGAATCGTACATTATAGATGCCAACAATGTCGATCAAACCCACGATACTCTTCAGTCTACTAGTCAAATTCCACAATGTTTGATATTGCCTTAACCACTCCTTCACACGTATAATAATTTGTTGTACACAATTTTGCATATATTTGTTGAATAGTTAGTCACCATATTGTATTTATTCCCATAAGAAAAATGTTAAATGTGAATAAGCACCGTGACTCAATGATTTGTTGAAAATTATAATTTGTACATAGTTCGAAAGGGCGTAAAAGTTACTAGATAATCCACTTTTTTAAATTTTGGTTGTTATTTTTTCATTACAATCTTAAATAATAAACTAAAATTATGTATTTTTAATAGCCGACAACCCTTGTTTCACTAAGAGGTGGTTCTCTACGCTTTCTTATCCTCCTCTCCGTGGTTTTCTCTAACCCAAAATAGCAATATAAAAACTCAGCCTGCTTTTATTATCAAGAGGTTTGTAAAGAAAGTGTTATAATCTAGAAACCCTAAGCCTACTTTAGGGGATACAAAGTTGTGCAATAATGTCAGATTTAGTAGAAATTACCTTTACAATTTCACAATGAAAACAAAGTAAGCTAATATGTTGTGTCAAGTTTATATATATATATTTTTTTTTTGTATCACTTGCTTGAAATAAATTATTAAATTAAAATAATACCAATGTTACTTATGGGGAAAAGGAAAAGTTTAGGGGCCGTTTCTACTCCTTAAGAATTTAATCTCGAGAAATCCTTTCTTAGTGGGTCTCTATGACAAAAAGCAAAAGCTAACATCCCTCAGAATTTCATCAAAATCTGTTGAGTGGTTCCGGAGATTTCGTACATCGTTTTTGGGGTTTATATAAGATTTAATCACAAATTAATATTTATCGAACATCAAAAACTTATAGAGAATTTTACGATAGAGATTCTTTGAAACTATGTAGATGTCGTAGTGTACATCTTTGAAACTATGTAGATGTCGTAGTGTACATTTTTGAAACTATGTAGATGTCGTAGTGTACATCTTTGAAACTATGTAGATGTCGTAGTGTTGTTCCGCATAAAACAATGCTCTTATGGTAGGCCTAATAAATCCAAGTGTACCTGTGCTGAGCCAAAGTACATCACCGCCAGAGTAATGTGGGATCCGTCGTAAGGTTCATTTTAGATACCACATAGTCCTTTTAGTGATTGTATGATTAAAACAAATTCACAGAATAATAGATTTTTTAACTAAACGCCTCCAATAGTTTTTGGAAAAATGTATATTTAAATATTTAAAACAGTGTACAGTATAATACCCTAATTCAGTTTTCTAGCTTTTCTTTGGAGCGATGATCCCCTCCAGTTGGGACTTCAGCTGCTGATTCGTCTTCTTAAGAAAGTCGATTTCCTCCGCGTGTTTCTTTTCCTCAGCTTGCCTCAGCTCCGTGGCCCGTCTCTCCACTTGCTCTGCCTTTGCTCTCAGTTCCCCCACCTGCCGCTCTAGGTCCGTGTTCCCCGCCTTAAGGTCTGCGATGGTTCCCTCCATGTCCGACTTACCTTGCTCGGCCTGTAGTGCCTGAGCAAAAAAAAAAAAAACTCATTAGCATGAACTGTAAAATTTAAAATAGTATTGTTATTATTTTTAAGCATGTTTGTATTTCCTATTTTTTACATATAGAAGCATTTACATTCAGGAAGTTAAACTCACTTCTGAATAAATATTTTTACCTTTTTCATATTTTTTAACCAAATTAACTAAGATAATTTCACCGTATGTACAAACCTGAATGTATTCGTTTTCACTTGACGAGTCAACCGTTTCTAAATTCTCGGTAAACAGTATGAGTCATTACTAAAATGCTGATCATCACTCATTTTTGTGATTTCAAGTGTAAAATGAGTCATATTTAATGTTATATTGGTTAAATTTTCAATAAGGATATTGAGCCAATCATATATGCTTGAATTTGAATTTGCTCATTATCCTGCATAGACTTAATAGACATAAGACTTAATATACATAGCTAACTTTCACCGTAACTCAGCTAGTATACAAAATTAATTGTTTACATTTTATACATATTTAAGTAGTTGATTTTCCATTAATTTGGTAAACAATTTGTTAAATATACAGGGTGTCCAGGTTCGACTGTCGCATATTTTATGCGATTGTTTGTCAGGTCAATACAACCACCTAATGTCATATTTGACATTAAAATACGTATTTTTGTTTGACTGAAAGCAGTGTTATCTGATTACTCTTTACCCAGATAACACTGCTTTCAGTCACAAAAAATGTTCTCTGTTATTTAACAACCGATCTTTCAAATTGGCATACCGTTGAATTTGGCGTAACGTAGTCTACACAAATCGTGTATTAAAATTGTTGGGTAAAATTAGCAGGTGTTTTGAAATTTTATGACAGCCGCCATTTTGAAACTAATAATCAAAGACACTCAGTCTTGTTACATGAAAAGTGACTTTTTCTTCAACTTTCATATGAAATTCAGAATTGTATGTCAAACGGTTTTTGAGATATTCCAATTTTTGTAAAAAATAAAAAAATAAAAAACACATACAGACACATAGACAGAAAACGAATTGAGAGTATAGACATTAATCTAAGTTCAATGTCATTATTTGCTTGTATTAACCTGACAAACAATCCTCTAAAATATGGGACAGTCGAAGCTTTGCACCTTGTATGATAATTTTGTACCCCTGTTTTACAATATAAATATTAATAATTAATCATATACATAGTGTGTTGCTATTTTATTTTTATTATAGTAATAGTGTGCATTTCCTCGCAAGACATTTGCCTGTGACTCTGTTTTTCAACAAGGCACATCTTTCTTTCAACCCTTTTTCTAACAAAATAAAAATTCCGTAGTTGAATATTTAGCTATATTGGTGGTAATATCAGCACTATAATAATCGAAATGCGTTTTTGTTAGTTCAATCAAACCACCAGACTGCCTAAGATACCAACAAGTTCAAATAAAATGTAATTAAATTTGATTAATCAGATACATTACTTTTCCGTTCTTATCTTAGTTATCGTCGGTGTCTCGTTATTTGATAGATTTTTTAATTTTGTCGGGAATCTATTGTAGCATCTATTTTTCAGTGTGCCTTCGAATTGTTTGCTAATTTTTCTCTGATACAAATAAATTCTTTACAACCCACTATAAGAAATATACTATATTTCTACATATACAAGGTGGTCATAAAACACCTTCAAGACTTCAGAATATGGTTACGTACGCGAAAACTAAGAAAACGATTCCTATAAACATTGTCATAAAACGATTAGTTTTCCGCCTGTCTGTCTGAGTGTGTTTTTTACATAATCCATCATATCTTAATAACCCCTCAACATAATATCTTCAAATCCCGTACATGTATGAGGAATAATAAAGTCTAATTCAGTAAAGAGTATCAAGTTCCTACTTTGTACTATTTAAAATGGCGGCTATTTTTAGTCTTCGAAGCGTATTATTTTTAAAAAGTAAAAAATTTCAAAACTACTACAAGGTACACAGTAATTGAAAATTTTGATTGCCAAAAAAATGGTACAAAGATTTTTAATATGAAACTGATAAGCTGTGATTTTTTTGAACACAGTAGGCCCTACATGTTGTGGTAATTTTATCAAATTAGCATGTACTGCATTACAAAAATCACTACTTCTCGGTTATTAACGATTCGCTCTTAACAATCTTTGTGCCGTCTTTTAGGAAACCAAAATTTGCAATAACTTCAGTTTATCTGGTAGTTTTTTTTTTTTTTTTTTTTTTTTAGATATTAAGCTTTGGAAATTAAAAACAGTCGCAATTTCGAAATGGTCCAAAGTAGGAACTTAATTCACTATTCTGAATTATTATTCGTAATACATGTACGGGGGTTTGATAAATACGATAAATTATGTAAAATCACATACAGACAGACAGGCGGAAAAGTGTTTTAGGACGTATGTTTATAGGAACTTTTTCTTAGCTTTCATGTAATTAATCACATTACCCAAAAGTCTTGAAGGGGTTGTTCATGAAATCCCTGTAACGAAAAATCACTATCTTTAATTAAAAATACATATTGTTAAAAACCTTACCTTGTTGTACCATTAGTTTATCCAGCGTTTTTTTTTCTGACTAATATTGCCGGTCGTCTATCATAGGTTTTGTAAAAAAAATTTTTGTTGTTTGGATTATTGAATACAACAGGTTCGTAATAAACAGGATTATTGAATAAACACCTTTCTGTAAGAAATATTGCTGGTAACTACCGTTCTACGAATCTGTTCACATTTCACTTTGTCACATTAAACATCCCCTATCTAAAATTATATTACTAGCTAAAATTACTTTAACGTATAAAAACTAACAAAGTAAAACATTCAACACAATTATTTAGTGACAAAATTTTTCCTGAACGCCAAAAATGTTATTTTCAATAAAATTACGAACTTATTATGTTATAGCGTCATCTAAACACAGAATAATGGAAAATCAAATGCATCTAAATGTGCTTTGATTAATAGGTATTTCAATTGTATAAAGGGTGTTTGAAAAGTGTGGGGCAAAACTTCAGGAAATGATTAATTAGGTACAAATTAACAAAAACGTTCCTATGAAGATGCGTCTTTCTCACTTAGTTTGGCGTCTGTCTGTCTATGCGTGTTAAAAAAATACCTTATCTCCTAAATGGTAATAGCATAGTTTTGAAACTTGACACCAACTAATATACTAAAAAAATATAAAATATTATACCCGTTTCAAAATGGCGGCCGTTTAAACATTTTAATACTAAATTTAATGAAAACCAAAGAAAAAACAACAAAATTGTCACAATACTTAATATTTAGCATAAAAAGAGGCAAATATTTTAGCACCTCATTTGTTACAATCGGACAGTAAATAACTGAGAAAATGTAATTTTTCTGATTGTGTGCATAATTTGACAGGTGGTTTTGTTCAAATCAATAGACACAAGTATACGAAAGTCAATCAGAAAATTAACATTTTTTCGGTTATTTACTGTCCGATTGTAACAAATGAGGTGCCAAAAGATTTGCCTCTTGTTATGCTAAATATTAAGTATTGTGACAATTTTTTTGTTTTTGCTTTGGTTTTCATTACATTTAGTATTAAAATGTTTAAACGGCCGCCATTTTGAAACTGGTATAATATTTTATATTTTTAGAGCATATTAGGTGGTGTAAAGTTAAATATTCGTGACACATTTCAAAACTATAGCTAATACTGTTTAGGAGTTATGGTATTTTTTAAAGAACACACATACATACAGACAGACGTCAAACTAAGCGAGGTAAGACATATCTTCATTGGAACTTTTTTGTTTATTTGCACCTATTTAATCATTTCCTGCGGTGTTGCCCCACACTTTTCAAACACCCTGTTTAGTTTGACTGCCTTTGAATTGGCTTTTGGATTTCAAACTACCTTTATAGCCAGTATACGCACATGAGGACGGACCTGATCGTGACGAATTGTGACGATCGACAGCGCAAGGTTTAAAACAATCGTTAACATAATGTTTTCACATATTGCTTTAAAAAGCAAATATCAAACTATTAAAATGACACGTGGTCTATAGAACCCACCTTACGAATTCCGAATGCGATGCTGCTCTCATAGAGAGTCTGGTAGGCTGCCATTGTCATCTTCATCTCATCCCGCACCCTCAACAGCAGCAACCCTCGTTCACAGCAGTTCACTGTCACCTTAAATAAAGGGATGTATATCGTATGGTTTTCATACGTCAGTTGTCAAACTTATAAAAGATTAAAAATTGTCTAATTCAGCGTGCATAAATAAAATAAAATCTACATACAAAGTACACGTTTCTTGGTGTTTTAATATTTATCTCCCGTCACATATTTATTCATGTTTAGTATTAATTGCTACTTTTTCCTTGAAGAATTGAAGGTAATACAGGAGGAACTGACAAGGTGTTGGCGCTGCCATCACATGGTAAACTAGGGACATAACCACTCGATACGCCAACTTGACACTAGCACACTATTGGATGCGACCTCTATTCCCTTATTCTTTTTGGTAAATGTAAAACTTGATTTTCCGGAATCTCTTTAACTTTTGTATTGTATACTTTTATTGTAATAAACTTGCTGAACCTTTTTAGCAATATATTGTTTAATATATTTAAATATTGACACACTTACTTGTCAATCTTAAAATTAATAATGTTAAAATGTTTACTATAGTTCTGTTTGTATTATAGTGAAACTTTATTACTCATTTCAATATTAATATTTAAAAGAATATTTATATTTACAAATATCTATGGTTGATTGTTATTCAAATAAAATTCTGTTTGTTACATTTTAATTTCTAATCTCCAACAACACTCTTTATGATCGATACGATCATTAAGTGTAAAAAAGGCCGTGATGCCCCAACTTCGCTGTTTCGTAAACACCATAAGAAATGTCTATCCATCAATCTATCTATCTATATATGCTAATAAAGACATTATAAGTAGCTAATGTAGACAAAATTACTAAATAATATTGTTTAAAGTGCAATAACCTGTCGGATAACTTCGTCGAAGCACTGCCCGAACAGTCTCCTCCTGACAGGACAAATCCCAGTTTCCCTCGCCTGTTGTTGCTGAAGTCCCGTATCCAGCTGTTCCCCTAACTTCTTGACATCCTCCCTGGTCGCCGGTTCACTGGACACCGTCTGCCTCCAGAGCTCTCCGTTCTCCTCCCATTCCCTGGGTGGAAGGATGCAGTTGAGGACTTCTTCTGTGGACTTGTTCTTTTCCTTGGCCGCCGTAGCCACCAACCCTTCAGGCCTAGACGGGCCAGGGAGGTCGAAGTCCTTATCCTTATCAGGATGTCTCGAGACAACTATTGGGTTACTGTACCTCACCAACGTATCTTTGGAGGCCAAAACACATTCTGTTGACATTTTTATAACGACAAACACTGAACGTAATAACAAAAAGTAAATTATTCAAACATAACCTAAACGTAGATAAACATAACAAAACACGACAGCTGCCCTTACAGGTACTGATGGTGTTTTGTCAATATCCAGCGACTTGTTTGCCTGTCTCTATGGGAATGTGCTCGGCGCTTCTATCGATCAGCTGAGATTCAACGCAACAGTTGGTTTACTGCGAGTACAAATTTTTTTGTTAAACCTTTGTATTCTTTTCTTTGTTTATCATCCACTAACTATTGTTATAATATTTTTAATATGAAACGTCCTTTAATAGATCATGGGAATTCCATAAATGTAAACAGCCATTCGATTCTGATATGATAGAGTGATAAAGTTTAAATAGAATAGTTGTTAGTTGATTATATGATTACTATTTTATTCGCGAATAAATTTAAAAGAATGTAAGGCTTTCATATAGCTGTTCTAGTACCTCTAACATACAACCACTGTTATATACTGTACATACAATCACATACAATTTCGGCACCGGTGTAACCCAGCTACATGGGGACAAAACGTTGAGGAGATTGTAGGCGATAGGTTCGATTCTAGTTTCTTTTAATACCGACATGGCGTCCGCTCAATTGTTTCCATCGACGTGGTCACTTAATAGTCTAATGGACACCCCAGACTTCTATAGAGAAGACTGGGGTGTCCTTGTTGGATGGTAGTCAGCATTCAGATGTTGTGTAGGGAAGATAAGTAAGTGACAGGCTTGTCAGTTAGCTGAAAATCATACAACACTACGTGGTTCGGATTCTACGTAAAGGTACAGGTCTCTAAATTGCACTTTATCTTGGAATATTAATTAGTAGCTCTTTCTAAGGAACAATTGACCTTAGTTAGTAACAATGACTACACTCATCACACTCATTCGGCATTTTTATTCGCCCATATCTTGACGGTCGGCGGCTTATTAATGAATAACAATAATAATCATGTATTTATTATGCTGAGTTCTGTTAGATATTGTGATCAAGACATTTTATAATACAATTAAATTGAAATTTTAATAAACATAAATTCATTAACATGTCCTTTTTAACAGTTCTGTAGTGTATTAACTAGTTTAAAATTTCCGTCTTTAATTTATTTCTTTATTGACCGAAAACTTAACTAAACAAACGCAAAAAATAAAAAAATAAATTGTACTAGAGCAAATAACAAATTTATAAATATTGTACTATACGGTAGGACAACAACAATTAGTAACTATAATACTAACAAACCACCAAAATTAAACAGAGCCAGTTAAACTAATATGATAAGTAAGTTGTAATACAAATCAACAGAACCCAGTAAATAAAGGCGATAGCAAAGAAAATTACTATACTCTTTTGAAATTGCATAGCATAATAAACAATATGCAGTACAGCAACATAGAGATAACTATATTAAAATCTATTCCATACATATTAAGTTATAAATAGTAAAAAAGTACAAGGATACAAATGAATCTAAAGAAACTTGAACGATATAAGTAGTTTAGGATTCGATAATTAGTTCGTGTCTATATGGTGTGTCCTACGCTTATGCGAGTTTTTTTTTTAAATAAACGAAGATTTAGTAAACAAAATAGTGCTCATTCACCCATCCGCCCCCGATATTATACCTAGAGATATAAGATATATTTCTACGATCGGCGTCTTAATAATGAATGAATATCTTGTCTTGCTCATTGGAGTCAACAACAGCACAGAAAAAAATATACGGTACATAGGTTGCTTTCTTATGACCGCAGCGAATGCCTCAGTAGCAGTCATAAGTAGATTTTGCAAATCATGTAGGGTCCTAGATCTGTAGTAATAATTACTACGTTTAACCCTGACGATTTTGGGGGAAGGGGGGGGGGTTGAAGTAGGGAGACAGGCAATATGGTGGTCCTGTTATCGCATGGCAAAGTGGAGTAATAACTACTCGACATACATTCAGCGCACTATTGGATGCCACCTCTGGTTCCTTCCTACCTGTGACTCTTACCACAAGGAAAATGAATTATTGTACATTTCCTGGATGAAGACCTCTGATTGACCTCCAGTATTTTAGACAAGCGTGAAAGTGGTAGATCGCCGTCTGTCCGTTACATAACCGGTGGCAGCCGCATTCGTTTCGGATGTACATATGTATGTGACTGTGGCTGAATATGTAGCGGTCAGGCACGCTCTTTATGTAATGTTAGGCCTACCTGTCGACCCGGGCTTTGTGTATTATATAATTCGCGGAATTTAGTGAAACTAATGCGAATTTATTCCGAGCTAAATAAATTTATTGTTCGTAGTTTAAGTAGGTCGAAAAGACAACATGTGAGCTCTACACATGTCGGCAAGTCACTGCAAGTAAACATGTTCAATTCGTATCAGAAGTGTATTAGGGGCAGTGAACTCAATAGACTTACGGTGCTTCTAGATCCTCTTCGCCATCTATATCTGAACTATTGTGAAGTCTGTTGGAAATTATTAAATGAACCCGCTAAAATGTAGGGGTTCGATCAAAATTTACTTTTGAACATTTTTTATTAAAAGTGTTGTCATATTGTCTATATAGTAAATACAAACGAATGTATGTGTGTTTGTCCTGTATGCATTACTAAACCACTCATCAGATCGCCATTAAACATTGGGAAGTTGTAGATTTCACTCCCGGGAAGGTTTTTTGTATGGTTTCATTTTCGTCCAACTAAAGGGCTCCATCCTAGTGTCATATAATTTTTCAATGATTTTTAACTGCCCACCATTGTTAACGGATAAAGTTTTTGAAGTGCAGTTTGCAGCATTCTTCTTTGCCTGTCTATCTAAAAAGCTAAAGTGATCCCAGTGTATAAAAAGGGAGATTACAAAGACTTTTCATCATACCGTCCTATATCGCTTCTCCCAACTTTCTCTAAAATATTTGAAAGGTGTGTGTATAATCAACTGTTGAATTATCTTGAAAATAATAATTTATTGGACAAGGAACAGCATGGCTTTAGGCCTGGAAAATCCACCATCACTGCTGGTGTTAATTTTATTGAAAACATTATAAGTGCTATTGATAAAGGTGAGAACGTAGTAGGTATTTTTCTTGATTTATCATGTGCCTTTGACAGCGTCTCTCACACAAAATTAATAACCAAGTTAAAGGAACTTGGATTACGTAGGAAAGAAATAGATTGGTTTGAGTCATATTTAAGTGAAAGACCTCAATATGTAGAGATTAAACATAGAGAAGAAACTCATTCGTGTAATTACATAAGAAAATTTGCATCAAAATCTCAAAGAGTTAAGCATGGGTTGCCTCAGGGTTCCATTCTGGGACCTCTTCTTTTTTTATGTTACATCCAAGGCCTTCCACAAAAAGTAGTTAATAGTGATCTCTGTCTTTATGCAGATGACACTAATATGATGGTTACTAGGAAAAATCAAGAAGATATTGAAATATCATCTCTTTTAGATTTATCAGAGGTCAAATCATTTTTTGACTCAAACAACCTTCTTCTAAATTCCACAAAATCTACCTTTTTATCGTTTTCTACAAAACAGGCCAGAAAAAAGCTTCAACCACACATTTCAATAGAAGATGATTTTTTGATTCAATGCAGCAGTACAAAATTTCTAGGTTTGACTATAGATGAACATTTATCGTGGGATATCCATGTGCACAACATTACTCGCAAACTTTCTTCTGGAATCTATGCCTTACGACGAATGTCAAAATTGTGCAATACAGAAACTATGAGAATGATATACTATGCTTTTATACATTCCCATATATCTTACGGTATTAGTATATATGGCGCAACAACTAAACAGAATTTAGATAAAATCTTGATATTACAAAAAAAAGCACTCAGAATAATGTTCAAACTGAATATAATAGATCATGTAAAGCACATTTTTCCGAACAAAACATACCGACAGTATACAGCCTATACATTATTGAATGCATTAAATTTTTTAAGTCAAACTGCAGTGAATCTCTAATACAATCCCAACACAATTATGACACACGTAATAAAATATCCTTAGATCGACACAGCTTGGAATTCTATAAAAAGAAAACAAGCTACATTGGAAAACATTTCTTTATGCAGTTACCAACTGAGATTAAGCTTGAAAATAATGCGAAAAGTTTTGAAATCAAAATAAAAAGATATCTAACTGAAAAAGCACTCTATTCAATTAATGAATATTTTTGTTCTTGAGTACTGAGAGCCTGGTCTTCCAATAAATTCAATAAGTCCCATTATTGTTATTATTTGTTTTATTTTTTATAGTCATGTATCTCGTAGTTTTATTTTAGTTTAAGCATTTAAGTATTAAGACGCTATTCTTTGTATATGTGTACAAAAAATTATGAATAAAGAATTTGAATTTGAATATCTCTTTAAAATAATGTGCATATCAGCCTATGCTTACGTTGAAAATTTCTCTTACCCCTTGTGGATCGTTCCTATAGAAGTATAGCTGGGCCCTGAATACATCTTAAAGTAATCCTGTGTGAAGTTTTGTGGTTTCTTCTGATAGGGTTACCATAAAATTAAGCCATGGAATGCACGCACACGCACAGCACGCGCGCGCGCACGCACACACACACACACACACACACACACACACACACACACACACACACACACACACACACACACACACACACACACACACACACACACACACACTGTGCCCTTATTCATGCTATTTTTCTTTATGAAATACAATATCACCCAGATGCATTCCTCCGATTTCCACACAGGTCTCTAATCTTTTCACAAAATTTGACATTACTCTACGGATCATAATGCAGTTCTTCAACTCGAAAATGGTTATAGGTTTTGCAGCATACAATTTGGCCTTCATTTAACCCCACAGCCAAAAATCATAAGCACTTAGATCGGGTGATCGTGCAGGCCACGCGACATCACAAAAGCGAGAGATGAGATGTCCTGGGAATAGGTCTCGTAAAATAGTCATATACAAAATGGTTGTGTGCGCTGTTGCACAAGGTCGGGTGATCGTGCAGGCCATGTGACATCACAAAAGCGAGAGATGAGATGTCCTGGGAATAGGTCTCGTAAAATAGTCATAGACAAAATGGTTGTGTGCGCTGTTGCACCATCTTACTGGAACCATAAAGAGTCCATTTCAATATCTAGCTCTTGCTCCCCACACGAAGCGGCAGTGAGGGTCAGTCCTAGTGGAAAGGTCGTCTATGTCCGTCGTCCTTGTGTCTGGGTCCCCCCACACGACGTGGCAGTGAGGGTCAGTCCTAGTGGAAAGGTCGTCCATGTCCGTCGACCTTGTGTCTGGGTCTCCTCACACAAAGCGGCAGTGAGGGTCAGTCCTAGTGGAAAGGTCGTCTATGTCCGTCGTCCTTGTGTCTGGGTCTCCCCACACGACGAGGCAGTGAGGGTCAGTCCTAGTGGAAAGGTCGTGTGTCTGGGTCTCCTCACACAAAGCGGCAGTGAGGGTCAGTCCTAGTGGAAAGGTCGTCCATATCCGTCGTCCTTGTGTCTGGGTCTCCCCACACGACGTGGCAGTGAGGGTCAGTCCTAGTGGAAAGGTCGTCCGTGTCCGTCGTCCTTGTGTCTGGGTCTCCCCACACGACGCGGCAGTGAGTTTCAAGCTCATGTCGCACAAGACCTAACAAATCGGTGTCTGCCCGAGTCCCGGGGTGCCCATTACTCTCGCCCACGGACCCGTCACTTCAGGGCCAAATGTTATTGGACACCGCTAAATAATGCTTCGAAATTTTTATTTTTTGACGCAAGTCCAATTTTTTTAAGAATGAAAGCTGCTGCCTGAAAATGAAATAAGTATACGAGTGTAAAGAGTACTAATAAAATTAAAATATAATATCTGCTTACGTCATGAAGTGATGGATGATCGTAATTTATTTATGTAATTTCCGTATTTAAAAGTAAAATATATGCTATCCTTTAAGCATGAGTGTGGATGGCATGCATAGTCTGGTTTTCGAGAGTAAACTATACAAAGAACAGCTCATTTAGTTGCCAAGTTTGTCTAGGGAGGTACAATTTAATACGGAAACCAAACCACATAGCGTGTTGAAAAATTGTGTTTTACTATATATAATCCAACAAACAAAATCATATATAAAAGTAATTTACATTAGTATAAAAAGACAAAATTCTCCATTTCAGTCATCTAAAGTCTTATATACATTCTAATTAATAATAATCTTTTATTGCCATCAAACTTTACAGCATTGAAAGTCATAATTGCAGCTATATATTGCCAAGTCATTCTGTATATGATTTAACCTAACATAAAATAAATACATAACATATTAAACTATTAAATAAATTAGCAAAATATCTTTAAAATATTGGTAAATATGGGAAACTAACTTTTTGCAATGTTTATCTTTTCTTTCGATTACCATTCCGGTTACCCAGCGGTACGAGTATTGCCAATTACTGCAGTCAATAAGAGATCAGTCAACCCATACACTCTCCTTAGCTCCCCCCCCCCCCGCTCCTGACAGGCACAGACTAATCAAGGAATACTACAACAGGTTGGCAGTTGCTTAGTATTCCAAGTTATCTTGACTGTTGAATCAATACTGCATCATCTTACCTTTCAAAAGTACTCGAAATTTGAACTGTAAGTTACTCGTATATTTGTATGTCATTTATTTTTAACTTGAATGGCAGCACTGGTCGCTCATATTTACATATCATAAGTCACAAGGTACAGTTTTTTTTTTTTTTTTTTTTTTTTTTTTTTTTTTTTTTTTTTTATCATTCACTAATACTGTGATAAAATAATGCTAACGGTTAAAGCCATTTTTTACAATAAAGCTCGATGTACGCACTAATACTAACACATGTAGGGCCTTCTAACGCTATAAGCAGAAAATGTAGAATTTTGAATTAAAATTAGCCTTGGGCTCAGTATATTAGGTAAATTAGAAAGGAATTATATTCGTATTTACGCTTAAAATTCAAAACGTGGATTATTAAATTGAATACATTACTCTCAGGAATTCGAAAATATCTTCAAATTTATTTAACTGAGATAATAATAAACTTCTTTATTGCCATTAATAATAATTAACAATCGTATAGCATGCGTCAATAAATGTACATAATATTAATCAATTAAGGAAAATGTATTATAAAATTAAATTAACATTAAGATTCGTCAGCCCCTCTCCCATTCACATATATATCATGATTTGGGGAAAAAACATGCAAAGATATGTTGGTTTGAAAACCAACCACAAAACAATACCGTAGGACATTTGTGGGGATAGGAGGCCGTAATATACAATCTTTAATAGGCTTTCGTCACAAAAGGCAGCTAAATTTCTCAAGACAAAAGTACTAGATGATATTTTTGAACATATTGAATTGACATGAGTGTCCCAGTTCAACCCCTGTCGAGATATATTCCTAGGAACTTAGTTTCATTTGTTCCATCGATAGCTGTCTCATTTAGTAAAATGAGTGATGGTCTGCACTCTTGGAGTGCTCTTCTACCCGAGAAATACATGAAATTAGATTTGAAATCATTTTCGTAGAAATTTAATTTTGGGAAGAACTAGTTCACCTCTATTATTTCCCTGAATACAGAGGATAGTGTCGTCTGCATGTTGGATGATTTGGGCATAGTTTATAGAAAACTTTAGATCATTAACACATATCAAAAATAGTACTGGACCGAAAATCGATCCCTGGTGGACCCCACTTTTAATAGTCAATGCTTTAGATAGGTATTCACCCAACTAGACTTGCTGGGATTTGTTGTGCAGACACGACTCCAACCACAATGTGGCGTACCTCGAATCCCACAACTACTTAATGTAGAAATGAGGATTGGATGATCCGCACAATCGAAAGCCTTTGACAAGTCAATAAAAACGCTCAGTGTCTTTTTTTCCTATCTAGGCCTTTCACGATGGTTTCAATGAACTGTGCGACCATCAAGCGTCAATTGTTAGCTTCACTTTACTGAATCCAAACTGTTCCTTGCTAAGAATATCATATCTTTCAAGGAAGGAATGTAGCCGTGCAAGGAACAAATTTTCAAACACTTTACTGAATGTTGGGAGACTTGAGATCTGTTGGGAGACTGAGGGGCCTATAACTGTTTGCAGACATGTTGACTTGCTTTTTTCAAAACATGGGATAATTTTTGCGTTTTTCAGATTACTTGGGAAATGTCCAGTTTCAAATGAAAAAAATAATGATCCTGGCAGATACCCTCAAAATATACAGGCTTCACTTCTCTGCCTCAAAATATATTTTAGAATTAATTTTATGCTTCAAAACAATTTAATGGGGTTTCAAATTAAACGGGGCAAAAAATATGTTATAAAATGTCCTTAAAATACTGCTTATTTTATTACCAAAAAAAGAGTAATTATTTAAAATTAAACTATGTGTAGCTCATTTTAATATACGTTAAAAATCTATTTGAATCAAATCATATATTTTAACTGGTTGTGATGTTCAGATAATACACACCCTGTTTCTAAAATATAATAAACCTTAACTGGAGATGGGTGGTTCATTAACTAAATTTAAGAAAATTTTAGTTGATATTTTACTCAACGAATCCAAACCAAATATAATTTAGTTTAAAACACGAAATATTGTAGAGAAACTGTTATTGGATGATTCTATAAATTTAACAGAGTCTCATAAAGTTTTAGGAGTGATAGAAAATGAAAATTTAAATTGGGATGAACATTTGAATTTTCTATCTTTTTAAATGAAACACGTTTTAACTACCATAAAAAGTTGTTATAGTAAAAAAAAACTATTATAATATACGATAATTTTTACGTAATATTTAATTCTATTTTATATTAATTATCTTGGTTTATTGTAATAGACCGCAATTCCTTACAGAGCCAAAAGTCAAACTCCTCTTTCGTTTCAAACGTGATCAAAATCAAATTATGGAAGCCCGATCGACTATCGTCTGAACGAGTGTCAACATGTTTGTGTGCCCGGAGGGTTCTTATTGGTCGACAGCTTCAAATATTCGTGAATTGCAGAGCGAGTAGATCTACATAGATCGTGCGTCAGCTTGTGCAAGCTCTCCCTGGCTGACCTGTTGCTCAACGGCCACCAGGATCATGGAAGTGTCAACGATAGATCCTCTCGAACTGGGTGTAGGGATGGTGACGATATATCAATACATCGGAAATATCGATAAATACATTTCGATTTATCGATATATTAGTATCGATATTTTCTTTCGATAACATCGGTCATATCGATATTTTGCTCCGGTATATCATATTCTCTCTCTCTCTTCAAAATCATCACGATTTGAAAAAAAAACACGATTAAATTGCCTCTTATGCGTACAAAACATGCATTGAAATAATAAAATAACTTTATTTAGTTTTTTTACGTGAGGTTAACGCACTAAAATGTAGTTTATTTTAGACAGTGTGTGGAACGGTTGGCGATCCTATACGAGTGTTATTATATTATTCTTTTATAATTAACATAATTATTATAGGTGTAATTATTCTTATTTTTAATTTGTATCTGTCAACCCCACAGACATCAACTTCTTTCGTGTAGATAAAGGTATTTAATTTTTACATTCAGTAGGATAGTCTAAATAGTGACAACAAAACATTGGTGTATTTTTGGTCTTGACATAAGAGTTAGTGCAAAAATGTATATAGATATAAATCATTTACAATTCGATATATCGGTTACCCGACATATCGTCATTTTACTTTCGATATTATAGTTAGATCGACATTTGGTTGCAATCCCTACCTAGATGTGCTTAACAGTTTTGTAGCTCTAATATTTAAAATTAATTCAACTTAATCCTTACTTCACCGGTCTGGAGATTTATTGATAAATAATTTGTTTATTGTAAAAATGTCGATGTTTTAAATTATTAGCGATGGATTAACTATGCCTAAAAGCTGAAAACTAAATAAGTTGAAGATTTATGAACAATTTATCCTTCAGTCGTTTTTGTTTAAGACTTTAAAAAATAATCTATAAGTATAATAGCCAAATATAATTGACAGACTGATTTCTATTTCAAAAACTATAAAGATCTGAACCAGGAAATTTGGCACAAATATTATTTATAGTCTGGATTAATTTTACTTACACATACTAAAGTGTTCTTACCTTTTGCAATCGATTTGGTAAACTTGATTCGTACGTAGATCAATTATTAGGATATTCAACTCAGGTCAATAGAATCTATTAATCCACAGTCAGTTTTTGAGTCTACGAACTTGAAGTCGATATCCCAATAAATAGTGGAGAAATCGAGTTGGATTGCTCAGATAAGAACACTTTAGTATAGTATACATTCTTTATTTTCTCTAGTTGCGTACTAAGAAAGGCTTTTATAATATTTTCCCTCAAAGAACTAAAAATTGACAAAAATCCCTATACTAGAGCCTTTGTTTAGATCTTTTACCAGACGAATACGGGAGTTTAGAAGAGTGCAACTTGACATAATATGTTATTTTTTAATAATGTAAGTGTGCAATTTAAACAAAAATGACAAAATTACGCGAGCCGGTGACGGAGTTGGCACGCAGAGAGTGCAGGGGTGTCCCCTAGTAAGTTTATAATGATATGACCCATTTTTAAATAACCTTGACTATCTAAGAAGAATAGGTATTTTATAGCTTATGATTTGTAAAAAGTTTGATATGTTTCAAGGTATCAGTTTTGTCAAGTATCGACAGCTCAATTTTATTTCTTGAGATGTAGCCTTCAGGATCTCAACATTCCTAGAACTGAGTCTGAGTCCAGGCTTTTAAAAGACCGCGCTTTACCACTGCCAACGTAATGTAACCAGGCATATAATGAATTTCGTCTCAAGATGATTATTTCAGATCTGATGAATGTCATAGTTAAAGGTTCATTTTGCAACATCATAAACCTGTTATATTGGTCTTACATCAGATTTTGATCGGAATAAAACTTCTTAAATCACACATTGTTAAAATATTTCTTTGAGGATGAAGTTAATTCTTTTAAAAAGATTCTATGTCCTGGCGTTTCTCTTTCAAGAAAATCGTATGTTCTCCCCTAACGAAGTTCTCGTTCACCACTTATCTTAGGTCTTCAATAGTTTGAGTTTCTTTGAATAGTTCCGTATAAAACAAATCTTCGATCATTTCAGGTTAGTTGCAACACATTCTTTAGCTTATCAAAATGGCTTCTTTTTGTATTTTCCAAATTATTAGCTATCCAAATAGATACAAAAGTGTCGTATCTCTCTTGATGATAAATTAATCCACAGTTTTACTAATGGTTCTGTATAGGATAGATGTTATCGAATATTTTTAAAACATTCCAGATTATAAAATTTATATGACGTGTTTGAACACGCAGTCAATTTAGTTTGTTATACTTCATAACAAGTAATTAGATCGTATTATTATATAATCATTAAATTATGATTTAAAATATTTTAGCCCTCCAACTTCAAGTTAAGAGCTAATAAATGAACTTTTGTTTCAGAAATACCCATAAATATTTAAAATTCCAAAATATAAAATATTTAACAAGTAAGGCATAATCTTTAAAGTAGATAAATAAAACAGGAGCTAGCTGTAATTACCTTTTTAATGAATCTGATTATGAAATGTTGTATACACTTGTTTCTAACCAATTTATAAATCTTTCAACTAGATATTCAACTGACATATTTAAAAATGTCACGAAGCAATATAATCATTTTTAGTACTAAGAATAACTAAAATCTAATCAGCCGGTTAAAAAAACTAAGTCAAACTATAAACCAATATAAGTAACAAATGAACTAATAAATAAAAAAATGAAATAAATTTAACCATAAACATTTACCAACTAAACTGATAAAAATGTTAGGCATTCAAGAAATGAACTAATTTGAATACATATATTGACACGTCCACATAATAAACACACACTATCGTATTATGTAGCCTGTTTATTCTAAAAGAGGCAATGCCATGTGTGTTTCACCATTTTCACCAACTAGTACATTTTTTATTTGTTTCTCTCCCTTCTTGGTAATTTAAGAGCACCGCTTGTTCAAGTGCAAGTTAGGCATTTAAATGAAAAAAACCTCCTTGCTAACAGCTTTTTCTAAATGATACGAGTTCAGCTTAGACGTTCTAATTCCTACAGTTTCCTTCATAAACATAAGACTCTATAACTCTATTTAGGCATGTACATACTGTCAGATTATATACATTTATTTCTGAGAAATCAGAGTTCCTGAGTTATGACTACCTTTCAAAACTTTAAGGAGAAGCAAATGCATTTTTCACTAAGAGTGGTTATCAAAGATGGCGTCTTTCTCCTTCACTCTGGTCCTTAGTCACCTTTCAAAATTCTAAGGAGAGTCAAGTGAATTTTTCACAAAGAGAGTATCAATCAAAAATGATGTGACGAGTTGTCTATTCTCCTTCACTCTAGTCCTTGGCCATCTTTCAAAACTCTAAGGAGAAGCAAATGAATTTTTCACAAAGAGAGGAGCAATCAAAGATGATGTGACGAGTTGTCTATTCTCCTTCACTCTAGTCCTTGGCCATCTTTCAAAACTCTAAGGAGAATCAAGTTAATTTTTCACGAAGAGAGGATCAATCAAAGATGATGTGACGAGTTGTCTATTCTCCTTCACTCTAGTCCTTTGTCACCTTTCAAAACTCTAAGGAGAAGCGAATGAATTGTTCACAAAGAGAGTGGCAGTCAAATATGATATGATGATCTGTATATTCTTCTTCAATCTAGTCCTACAGAAGACTTCTAGAATTTTAATCCATCGTCGTACGTACTGATAGTTGTATATCAACCAGTGACCATGCAACAGGGCTTCCAAAATTCCAGTTCTCTCGTAATCATGTCAAGGCTATTTGATGTATAGTCTCCTAATTTGTCAAACCATTCGTGTGATGTGTCTTACCCTATGTTTGGACACTCGGGCATTTCTTAAAGCAAAGGAACCGGAAGCTGCAAAAATGTGGATATGGAAAAGAATGGCGGAGATGAGAGGGTTAGAGAGAAAGATGAAGTAGAGAACCTTCAAGAGAATAGTATCAAGAAATAGAAAAGAGCAAAACTAGAATAAAACATAATACGCCAAAATTAGTTCCTCGACAATATCTTTGAAGAGAAATAACTTGGGAATAAAGTCGAGAGAATGGTTGAGAGAAATGACCCTTTTATTTTTTGAAGATATGACAGTGAAGAAGACACACCAACAACAAAGCAAACCTTTTTGAACACGACGATAAATAAGGCACTATAAAATTTGTCAATGTGAATTAGTAATTACAAAGCAAAATGTGTTTAATAGAAAATGATCGCTAGACGTTCCAACTCGGTACAACCCAAATCTCCTTCAGTAATTATTATTTAGTAATACTTATGTCAATTAGACGGTAGAGTCTTGTCTATACTAAAATTTCTAAAGGATTTTCTATGGTATTTATATTCAGTCATGTCCTCTTATCCAACTGTTGGTCTGGTGGGACCTATCGAACTTAATACAAGTGAGTTGCCTGGACTGAGCAGTCGCGAGCTCTGTCGCTTAGTCACTGACACGGCGTCCGCCCAATGTTTGCCATTGACATGGACACTAAATGGTTTGGATTCCATGATAATTTGTAGATCCAATTATTTCCTTGTCTATCTTGCTACTAATAGACATCATTTTCTGAGGATAAGTAGATCATAGTTAGGCAGCGAGACCTCGCCGATCACCCAAACCCACCCTAAACTCATATTCACCTTACAATACTCAACGTGTGGGGGACGTCCCATAGTCTATTTTTGGTATCAGATAAGCTGTATTTTCTGAATTCTCTTGTATGTATTGTGTATTTATTAATTAAAACTATCTTGTATTTGTGTTTTTAGCTTGTGATGTAAATTATATAATTCATAAGTATTTTTGTGTTGTCAGGCTCACCCTTTATCAAAGCAGTTATGATGTACAGTTAGAAAAAGAAACTTGATTACACTAGTTGAAATGTCTTGAAAGGTTTTTACAAAATAATGATAAATGAATGATCAACAATTCTTTCATTTATAGGACTACCTTATGAAATACACAATCATATTCAACAACTTTTAAGTCACCACAAACAATCTATTTGAAACATACATTATTTTGCTACTATACCAGTAGAACCTACGCAGACTCGTATCTCTGATAAAACAAAACTCTAAGAAATAATTCGAACTGGAGCGAGCGAAGAAGATAAAGGATGGCCGATGGCCAGGCATTAACATGGAGACAATGGCCGAGCGAAATTAGTAAATCATTGAGATGAGACAATAGGGTCACGGTGGCGGTGGCGGCGGACTCAAAGCTCACTGGTAGCAGTTTGTCCCGCGCATTTACATAGTCCGGCTACCGTGCCGGCTGGGGAGGGTTGCGTATCTGATCTGAGGCCGGTTTGGGCCGCCATGCCATCGACAACTCGGATACTGCATCTCTGGGGACCCAAGTCCAATACAAGTGTTGACATGAGGCTTGGGCCGCCATGCCATCGACAACTCGGATACTGCATCTCTCGGGACCCAAGTCCAATACAAGTGTTGACAAGAGGTTTGGGCCGCCATGCCATCGACAACTCGGATACTGCATCTCTCGGGACCCAAGTCCAATACAAGTGTTGACGTGAGGTTTAGGCCGCCATGCCATCGACAACTCGGATACTGCATCTCTCGGGACCCAAGTCCAATACAAGTGTTGACGTGAGGTGTAGGCCACCATGCCATGGACAACTCGGATACTGCATCTCTCGGGACCCAAGTCCAATACAAGTGTTGACGTGAGGTTTAGGCCGCCATGCCATCGACAAGTCGGATACTGCATCTCTCGGGACCCAAGTTCAATACAAGTGTTGACATGAGGCTTGGGCCGCCATGCCATCGACAACTCGGATACTGCATCTCTCGGGACCCAAGTCCAATACAAGTGTTGACGTGAGGTTTAGGCCGCCATGCCATCGACAACTCGGATACTGCATCTCTCGGGACCCAAGTCCAATACAAGTGTTGACGTGAGGTTTAGGCCGCCATGCCATCGACAACTCGGATACTGCATCTCTGGGGACCCAAGTCCAATACAAGTGTTGACAAGAGGTTTGGGCCGCCATGCCATGGACAACTCGGATACTGCATCTCTGGGGACCCAAGTCCAATACAAGTGTTGACGTGAGGTTTAGGCCGCCATGCCATCGAAAACTCGGATACTGCATCTCTGGGGACCCAAGTCCAATACAAGTGTTGACTTGAGGTTTGGGCCGCCATGCCATGGACAACTCGGATACTGCATCTCTGGGGACCCAAGTCCAATACAAGTGTTGACTTGAGGTTTGGGCCGCCATGCCATGGACAACTCGGATACTGCATCTCTCGGGACCCAAGTCCAATACAAGTGTTGACTTGAGGTTTGGGCCGCCATGCCATTGACAATTCGGATACTGCATCTCTCGGGACCCAAGTCCAATACAAGTGTTGACTTGAGGTTTGGGCCGCCATGCCATTGACAATTCGGATACTGCATCTCTCGGGACCCAAGTCCAATACAAGTGTTGACTTGAGGTTTGGGCCGCCATGCCATGGACAACTCGGATACTGCATCTCTCGGGACCCAAGTCCAATACAAGTGTTGACTTGAGGTTTGGGCCGCCATGCCATGGACAACTCGGATACTGCATCTCTGGGGACCCAAGTCCAATACAAGTGTTGACTTGAGGTTTGGGCCGCCATGCCATCGACAACTCGGATACTGCATCTCTGGGGACCCAAGTCCAATACAAGTGTTGACTTGAGGTTTGGGCCGCCATGCCATCGACAACTCGGATACTGCATCTCTGGGGACCCAAGTCCAATACAAGTGTTGACTTGAGGTTTGGGCCGCCATGTCATCGACAACTCGGATACTGCATCTCTCGGGACCCAAGTCCAATACAAGTGTTGACTTGAGGTTTGGGCCGCCATGCCATGGACAACTCGGATACTGCATCTCTCGGGACCCAAGTCCAATACAAGTGTTGACTTGAGGTTTGGGCCGCCATGCCATGGACAACTCGGATACTGCATCTCTCGGGACCCAAGTCCAATACAAGTGTTGACTTGAGGTTTGGGCCGCCATGCCATCGACAACTCGGATACTGCATCTCTCGGGACCCAAGTCCAATACAAGTGTTGACTTGAGGTTTGGGCCGCCATGTCATCGACAACTCGGATACTGCATCTCTCGGGACCCAAGTCCAATACAAGTGTTGACTTGAGGTTTGGGCCGCCATGCCATGGACAACTCGGATACTGCATCTCTCGGGACCCAAGTCCAATACAAGTGTTGACTTGAGGTTTGGGCCGCCATGCCATCGACAACTCGGATACTGCATCTCTGGGGACCCAAGTCCAATACAAGTGTTGACAAGAGGTTTGGGCCGCCATGCCATGGACAACTCGGATACTGCATCTCTCGGGACCCAAGTCCAATACAAGTGTTGACAAGAGGTTTGGGCCGCCATGCAATCGACTTCTCAGATATTGAATATCATAGGACAGTAGCCCAATACAAGTGTTGATGTGAGGTTTGGACCACCATGCAATCGACGTCTCAGATATTGCATATCATAGGACAATAGCGCAATACAAGTGTTGATGTGAGGTTTGGACCACCATGCAATCGACGTCTCAGACATTGCATATCATAGGACAATAGCCCAATACAAGTGTTGACGTGAGGTTTGGGCTGCCATGCTATTGACGACTCGTATATTGTCTCTCTGAGGCCACAAATGCAATATACTTACTAAACCCTTTTAGTTGCTTATTGTTTTACCTGAAATAATGGTGACCATTAGATATTCTATCAACTGAACGATCTTTTGTACGATCGTACAATAGTCTCTACCTCTCTTGTTGAATTCTAGCGACAAATTTTACTCTGGAGCTAAACAATGCAGATTCCTGGCAGGTGGTAGAGTTTTCCTCTCTGTTATTGAACGTGAATTTTCCTTTCTATGCACTACAATGGCCATAAACCTGGCGAGGCTCGTGCTGCGTGGAGTACGTATGAATATGGAGAGAGGTCGAAGTACGAGTATTTAATTCAGCGCCAAGAATGAGTTGTCCCCGCAGTGCACCAAGATGGTAAGGTTGAATGGGAGGCGCATGGTCGTGCTTACAGACTGCACGATTCCTATGTCCACAGTAGCTCTCTGGTATATTTGCGACTGCGACAAAGACCGCAAACCTCGTTCCTCAGCTATATTGTAGTCTGAAACACTGTGGAGCACCATTCATAGGTAGGGATGACAACCCACCCGCCCACCTATATCGATATATCGAAATGTGTATATATCGAAAATATCGATAAATGTGTTTCGATATATCGATATAATAGTATCGATATTTTCTTCCGATAATATCGGTCATATCGATATTTTGGTTTAATACATCTTATAATAAAAATATTGACGACGTAGCCAGTCCAGGGGCGTAAATTGACGTAATACTATCTCCTCAAAATCATCAGAATTAAAAAAAAACACACACTCAAATTGTCTCTTATGCGAACAAAATATGCATTGAAACAATAAAGTAATTTTTCTTTAGTACGGATAAACGAAACAGACTACGCGGAAAATTTATTTGAAAGCTTTTATTTTTTAATGGTTAACATGACAAGTACTGGAAGTAAGTTTAGTGAGTTAATCGGTTACCCGATATATCGATGTTTTTCTTTCGATATTATCGTTAGATTGATATTTAGTTTGCGATCCGTATTCATAGGATAGAAGCTTATTTCATCTGTAACGTCCAACCTACAACAAGTCACTGAAACTAATAATTGTAAAGGGCGAAATTGATCGATCATACTATTTAAGGTAGCCGTTCCCCAAACTGCTAAGTCACCGGTGGAAATTCGACAGCCCCTTGAAGCCGTATAGTAGCAATGCAATTTTACCGTCCACGGGCCAAAACATACGTTTCTATTTCAACTGTACGGTTTGTGTTTATTATTATAATGAGTTATAGTTAACACTTAATCATTATTAAAATGTACATTCATGGACAATTTGTTGAGTTTTTTTAATTTAAAATCATCAATAATGACATTTAATGTTTGAGATACTCAACCTTGAAAAAGAATAAAAATACTCATTTTTAAACCAACGTAAGGTTTATTAGAATATGTTTTCACATTTCAAGTGTCATTTTAACTGTTACGATACGAATATTATTATGAACAGAATCGTTGAAATAAGAGACCATGTTTTGACGTTTTTAGTCAGGTTTTTTTAGTTTCAGACACACAAACTGAAGATGGTAACTTTGTTACCGAAAGGCCTGACAAAATTAAAAATCTAATAACTGGAGTGTTTGTTTCATCTTATAACATTAAAACATATAATTTTTTTTTTTTTTTTTTTTTTCTTAAGACGCAAGATATGGACGAATATTTATTCAAAATGAGTATTATGAATAAAGATGAGCAAATTTTGGCATCTTCACAAACTAATGTCGACTACACCGTAGAAAATTTCATTAATTAATAGCACAATAACTACAACTGCACAGTCGGTGGTTATCAGCTGATCCATTTCAAAACATGTTATAATTGTTTGTGATCGATCCGAGACCCTTTAGCTTATGAATCTGGTCTTTAACCAACCAAGCTACTGACCAACTTTTGCTAGTAAATAATATTTGAGGACAATAGTGTAGTACATACTGTAGTATTTCAAATTCAAAACATTGGAAATTTCCAACTGATCAGTAATCGTAGTTATTTTGGCTGAGAATATTAAAGTAATATTCATCCAGTAAATTCTTTCTAGCGAAATGGGCCGAAGAAGGCTCAACTGAGCGCAGCAAACAAGTCTAAATGGCGGATTGTACAAGAGATAAACGCTGTGCCGAGGAAAGATTTATGTCAGCGTTGTTGTACCTCCGAACAGTTTTTCTCTGTATTAAATAAGTGTGGCTAAGTAAAAACTTAAAGGAACACACCCAAAGTTGTAAATCATGTACGGTTACTGCGAGAATGCCGCCATGTTTGTTTGTGGAGGTTATGAGTTCCTTTGTCATTAATGCGACAAATGATTTCTTCCATAATTGTTGCATGTTTTTCATCACGAGGCCACTGTTATTGTTTATTAAGAACAACTTTCTAGTTACTAATGAAAAAGGGGAAATAAAATAAAATTGGACCTTTCCATGAACATATAAAAATAACAGTTTATTGAATACAATAAATGAAGAAATGTATTTTTTCCATATACAAATTGTTGAATCATACTTAAGTTAAAACTGATTCTTCTTAGATTATGTTCGCTTTACGTGTGTTACATAAAACGTGGTAACTCATATATAATAAGAGAGTCATAAGTCGCGCAGGGTAGGTAGAGTGGGGGTCGCAGATATATTTACGGGGAGAGTCGGGCAGTTAGAGATTCTCATAATTACCGCATGAGTTCAGCACCTGTCATTAGTGTTTTGTACTCGTATTACTTTAGAGAAGGAGCCAGTCTGTTGGCCATTTTGGACGGATTCTGTTCGGCGTCTGTGAGTTATTTGATTTTAAGAGTAATTGAGATTAGTGGGCGATGTGTCGAGTTAACTTTGCACACCTGTACACTTTACGAATGTAAGTATATCTTTTATCACATATATTAATTATAACTATTTTCTATAACTTATTAAAACTATAAGTAGATTAAACATATATTTTAAACAGGGTTAGGTCTATCGTAGTTTTTTGTAACCCCGCCATTTCGGTGGTATCGGACACTAAAACATTTTCTTGATAATGCCAATACATTTTGTTTATAATTTGACAGGTGCTATGGGGAAGATACCGGACAAGTGGAATGAAGAAAGCTGCTATTCAGAGGGGAGAAAAATTAATTAGAGAGTCTAGTCAAAGATACTGTAATCCCAAAAGTTCATTGGCAGATAGTCAACGAAAAAAATGTGTAAGTAGAAGAGAGGAAAATGAAAAGGGAAGAAAAGCAATTTTAAAAGATTAAAAAAAAAGGAAAACGATTACTGATTGGAAGAAATATTGTTAAGAAAGAAAGAAGAGTTCGTGAAGAAACACCAAAAGTGGTGTTAGCCAAGCGAACTTTAAATGTTGATGAGGTCTCTAAGAACGACAACAGCAACAATTACCCATTATTTGTGCTTAAAATATCACTGAAGACTGGATTCGGTGCAGTACTAGCAAAGGACGGGCTAACGGAAACTGCGCTGATCTTGAGGGAAGTGACCTATTGTACATATGTGACACTTGTAAGAATAAGAAATGAACATTCATTCTTCTGTTAACTCTTTTGTCAGCCAAAACTAAGCAGTCAAATTTCTGTAATTTTTTTAATTTTCATCCAAGATACTGATCATGTCATAAAATGTGTTTCCAAAAATGATTTCATATGTGCATTCTTAAAGAATCCTTGTCCAATACCACCAGACACATTTAAATCATAGGAAATACAAGGTCTATGAAAATGAATTACCAGTTTTCTATTTATTATCTTGGTAAAAATTCAATGTAGAAATTAAATACTTATGTTGAATTTAAATGTGTAAATTAGTTAAAATATTATTAAGATTCGTAAGCTACTTGTATTATTTTATTTAAACAAATTTTGAGTATTTTTTTATTTATTCTTAAGATGCCATCATAGGACGGCTGTGTGAGCAAATTTGTGTGTGATTAGTATAGGTAAACGAATGTAGTCATAGTTACAAACTTAACTATTCCTTACAGTTAGGTTTGTAACTGTAGTGTATAGATAGGTCACTTAGAAAGCGACCTACTACATGCACTAGTGCGAGAAAGATGCACTGAGTAAAGGAAGTGAGAAAGAAAACTATTCGTCCCCCACTAATAGTAGTTCGGTTTAAAAATTTTCGTGGCAACCAGAGCGGTAGTCCGCGTGCTGACGGCACAATAGCAAGCCCCGCACATTTTACGTCATTAGCAGCAGTAACCATTGGTTGGTTTGATTAACGCCACCGAATCAAGCCTAGAACTATTACATTAAATCATTATTTGGTAATCAAATAATAATGATAACACACTGAATAATAGTGTAAACAATAAATAGCAATCAAACAAAACTGTACAGTTCATTACAGTTATTTGTTCAACTAAATACTGTTGCGGAAGTTCAATACCTGAAGGTGGGAGTTAGTCACATCCGTGAAGTAAGGCAGCTCAGCGGTGGAATGATTTCCCTGCACAGCTGAAACCTCTACATGTACTAATTAGGGGGGGGGGAATTAATAGCCAGTGACAAATGAACAGCCGGTGGTCATCAGCTGATCACTTTTACAATTTTCATGAGTTCCAAAATTTGTTAACAGGGTTCACTACTTGTCTTAGCTTCTCGATTGCCTCACGATTATGAATCAACGCTGGGTGCTTTTTCTATCCACCACCCCGGAAACTAAACGCGGAAGGTAAATAGCATACTTTTATATATATACTAGCTGTACCCGCCCGCTTCGCCGGTCATAATATTGAGTTTTGATTGTATCATTGAAATGTGCAGCAACCTTTCAGTTTACATAGTATCCAATTTACAACAGCTGATGTTTTGTGTAGTTTACTACTGTACTCAATTATTTTTAATTTTGAAAGTGTTGCCTACCACAATTTTATTATATTTGTTTTTATTTAACAGCTGTTAATCAAATAAATCAATCAATTAATATGGCCTCACAAGAAATCAAAACATAAAAATATAAACAGTATAATTTTGACATATTTAAAACCCACAGCTGATATTCTTTTTATATTTGACTTATTATACCTTCATGCATCCTGCTATTTGATTAACATCGAAACTTTAGAAGTCCAAACTAATAATAACCTCAGGGATGGAGCCCTGAGGGATTAAAGAAACGGGAATAGGACAGAAACCTTCCCTGGGGTATATAGAACAACTTCCCCAAGTTTCATGGCGATCGGCTGGACGGTTTGGTAGCGCATAAAGGATAGACAAACAAACATACATTGGATTTTATGTATATATATATATATATATATATATATATATATATATATATATATATATATATAATATTCTTTTTTAACCTAACTCCACCCATTCCAAAGATTACTGATGTTTGTATGGAATATAAATAACTCTTTGCGAAATTAGATATGGAAAATACGAACGTTTTATGGATTTTTTAAATGTTCGTTGAAAGGTGTGAATAATTCCTGAGTGGTTAAGGTGAGTGGATTTGGATGGGCTAAGTTAAATTGATAGGATTTCAAAAATCAATGAAAGTACTCTATTCAAGAATCAAGTTATAGCAATGTGAAAATTTTGAAAAAAGGAGCCAATTAAACTTTGAGAAGTAAAGCCCACTAAAATTAACGAAATGGTTCCAAAGAATTGGCACAAACTTTCTCACTTATTAAACATTACAAAATTAAAACGTTAAAAATTACCACTTTGATTCGCAAATATATTTTTTTGTCATAACTCAAAAACTAGTCAAGTTAGAGAGTGCAGTTTTTACTATAATATTTTAAATTATATTCATATCTTCCCCGAAAACGTAATCAAAATCGTTAGAGCCGTTTTTGAGAATGTTCCATTTTCGTATGTTTTTGGCCATAAAAATAAAATAAACTAAAATTTCAAAAATGTGAAAAATGGTCTTGGAATATTGGCTAAATACACCTACATACCAAATTTAATAAAAATGTATCTATCTGTTTGGTCTCCAGCGAACTGCACATACACATAGACAGACACACATACGGACAGACATTAACAGTTTTTTTTTTGTTTTTTTTTTTAGAGAGAAAACCACTTCCTGGTTTCTGGGGATCCTAAATGGATATTTAGACCAACTTTAAAAAAAAATGTTTTGGACGATCACAATACTTTCTCTATGCTAAAGCATATGGGAGAAAGTAAAAATTATCAATGTAACCCAATTTAATTTTTCAAGAAATCATTTTTTTATCGCAAATCTTTTACTCTCTCAACTGAGCTTATACTAAATACGCTCACCAAACTTTTCATGAGTTATTCATATTTTTATTAGAATTTTTACATTTTTATAAATACATTAGGAAAATCCAAATTTAATTTTGCAAGAGCAAAAAGACTTAGTTTTTGCTTATGAATTGTACTATATACTTTTGTCCGGATAGCTATGGGATATCCTGAATAATAAATGGGAAAAGATTGATTTGGCAGTCGACTTTGGAAGCGAATTGCAATAATAGGACTCTAAGAGGGCATACTTCATTGGTTTTGTGTAGGATATTTGTTTGTTTACCTTTACCTTTACTTTATGGTCCTTTGTAATACCTCTAAAATAAATCAGCCAACTTTTAAACATGTTATACAATAGTTTTAACTCTGTAAAATTAGCTATTAAATGAACAAAATCTGTTTCTTTGTCTCAGAGACCGTCTTTTATTCTAAGTATTATTAAGAGTAAAATTAAGCATCCCTAAAATAGAGGTGAGAGTTTAAAAATAACAATTTTCTTATTAAAAAAAATAACATATAAATGTAACCAGGCAATGTTTGATTTTGATGGGCTATCTCTATTCGCATTGGGATTTTTTAATTAAAATAATGCTTTTTTAAAGAAAAACTAATTTTTAATTAATTTCTTTTATTTCATTTGACTCTCCATACATTTATTCTATTACTGAAATTACTGAAAATAAAATATCAATATGGTAGTACTCCAGCTTCAAATACACTCCAGTCAAATATTTTTTCAAATTATATTCCGCTAGTTATTCTCGTACACATTGTTAGCTAATTCAGAGCCGACATTAGAAGTGATATTACATTTTTATATTCTCGCTTAATGAGTATAGTTTACCATAATATTTCAAACTAATGAGGTATCTGTTCAAACTCAACTGTTAAACATTTTGTCCGTGACGATTCAATCAAGATGACAACAAGAGTCTGGACTAATCTTACTGAAACATTAAACGTAGGTAGAAACGTATCTACCAATACGTTAGGTTGTTTGTGTAATTTTTCTAAAATGGCAACAATGTACTCAACAGTACCTGGTCCCCGATATTGTTTAAACTATACTGGCTAAACTTTTAGCACTATCATATAGGCTTTCAATGGAAAGGAGTTTTACACAAAACAGTCATGAAAAGAACGCCGCGCTACTGGTGTATAGGCAATGTTTGCAGTACATTCCTGTCGTGCGGTTCACAGCACTCACGGCGCTCTGACAATATTTCTCACGTTACGTTTGGAACGTTCTGAAGCAAGATCTACTACGGTTGCGTGAATTGCGTACTAGTTAAAACAACTATTGTGTTATAATAAACACTAACTTGTAAACAAGTCAGACTGAGTAATTTCATAGAGATTGTTTAGAAAACCCCCATAAAGGTGTGTTTAAAAGTGATCAATGTTGTTCACTAACGTTTTTTTACATCATTTTAACTATAGAAGTATTTTATTAGTAGAAATGGTCTCTATGCATCTATTTTAGTACAAAATATCTTATTTTGATTCAAACCAATGAACCAAGGAGCCTTTAGTTCACTCTAACCTTTTGGAATATTTTTTGTTTTATTAGCAGCAATGTTCAAGAACTTTTCACTCTTATTAAGATATATTAGCCCATCAGTATACCAACTTTGTAAAGCAAAATTTAAAATTGTTCACTTAAAACCAAGTGTTTTTCAAAAATTAAAAAAATACTTTTTAATAAAACAAATAATCAAGTGAAACACGAGGAAACTATTTGAATTTACTTAAAAATACACCGTATTTCAAAACCTAATTTAAGCACAAAAAATTATACTGCTATAACATTTTTTTAAAGTTGGCTTCCATATATCTAAAAATACTGCAGTACTCGCACGCACAAGTCGATTCACATAGAGTGGTATTGGCCCACCCACCCATACACATACTTGGGTATTAGGATTATCACCAAAACCACCGTACGTATATAGGTGGGTGGGTGGGCCAATAACATCGTACGTTCTCACCAATGGAAAGAGGCTGCCGGACCACCAAAGTGAAAAAAAAAACAACTCCATATATGTTGTAGGTAGTCATCGTCAGTGCTATGACCACTCCTAATACAGTAATACGTGGCACTTCTCATCTTCGCATTTAGCCACGTGTACCACAACCTCACCCACACTAGCCACCTGAATGAAGTGATTCAGTTTCATGTTGTGGGTGGGTCGTCAGTGTTGTGACCACTCCTAATACAGAAATACGTGGCACTATTCATCTTCGCATTTAGCCACGTGTACCACAACCTCACCCACACTAGCCACTTGAATGAAGTGATTCAGTTTCATAATGTGGGTGGGTCGTCAGTGTAGTGACCACTCCTAATACAGAAATACGTGGCACTACTAATTTTCGCATTTAGCCACGTGTACCACAACCGTTATCACCCACACTAGCCACTTGAATGAAGTGATTCAGTTTCATAATGTGGGTGGGTCGTCAGTGTTGTGACCACTCCTAATACAGAAATACGTGGCACTACTAATTTTCGCATTTAGCCACGTGTACCACAACCGTTATCACCCACACTAGCCACTTGAATGAAGTGATTCAGTTTCATGCACGTTGTAGAGGAGTTATCATTGATATGACCACTCCAAATACTGAAGTATGTTGCCTTACTGATCCTCACTTTACCCACTTGTACGACAACCTTTATCACCAACATTAGCCACCCGAACGATGTGATTCAGGTTCAATTTATGGGTGGGTCGTCAGTGTTGTGACCACTCCAAATACTGACGTACGTTGCCCTACTCATCCTCGCACTTAGCTACGTGTACGACAACCTTTATCACCAACATTAGCCACCCGAACATGTGATTCAGGTTCAATTTATGGGTGGGTCGTCGGTGTTGTGACCACTCCTAATACTGAAGTACGTTCCCTTACTCATCCTCGCTTTTAGCCACGTATTCGACAACCTTAATCACCTACACTAACCACCTGAACGAAGTGATTCAGGTCATTGCTATGACCACTCCAAATACTGAAGTACATTGCCTTACTCATCCTCGCACTTAGTCACGTGTACGACAACCGTTATCACCCACACTAGCCACCTGACTGAAGTGATTGAAGTTCATGTTGTGAGTGAGTCGTCAGTGTTATTAACACTAGTGATACTGAGGTACTTTGCACCACCCAAAGTCTTTAAGGCTGAGAGGTCACCATATCCCCATAGTGAAGTGCATCAACAACGTGCTTGTTGTGGATGGGTCGTCAGAATTGTGACAACCTCAGTACTGAAGTAAGTTGCCCCATCCTTTTTCACATAAAAACCCGTAATAAATAAAAATAACAGAAAATAAATGGTTCCAAAGAATGTGCATAAATTTCCCCCCTTATTAAACAGTAAAAAATTAAAACTTTGAAAATTACCAGTTTGATTCCCAAATATGTTTTTTTTTCATAACTCAAAAACTAGTCAGGTTAGAGACATGCGGATTTTACTAAAATATTTTAAATTGTAATTTAAATCGTTCCTGAATATTTAATCAAAATCGCAGAGCCTTTTTTGAGAAAATTCCATTTTTGTATGTTTTTACCCCATAAAGAATTTTAAAAATTAATATATCAAAAAAGTGAAAAAATAGTCTGGAGATATTGGCCGAATAAACCTACATACACAATTTCATAAAAATCAATGTATTCGTTTGGTCTCCAGCTAACTACACATACATACAAACAGACATATACGGACAGACATCAACATTCTTTTCGAAATAACCACTTTTTGGGTCATGAGACCCAAAAATGGTTTTTTGACCATCTTGTAAAAAACCTTTTTACTCCCAAGACTTTCTCTATGCTAACACACATGGGAGAATATAAAAAAAATCATAATTATACAAATTAGTTTGTACTTTCCACCAATAGTGATTATGTTTACTGTTTTCTTTAAAAAAAACTTGCTGCTAAATATCACTTATAGAAAGTGTAAAAGTATTTTGAAAATTGGACAACTTTTGTTTATTTTGACTGAAAGAGGAAGCTATAACAAATCTACTATTGTACAAATTTGTACATAATGAACAGAACACATAGAAATGAGGATGATATTTTTAACAGTCGCACAAGTATATTTTTGGATAGTATAACTGTTATTTTGTTAATATATGTAGATGCCATGTTATTTTAATTTTATTTATCAATAACAGTATCTTTTTATTAAATTCATTTACTGATGACATTGCACAGAATACATTATTTATGTAATTAACTTAGCCTAGTGATTGTTTTGAATTACTCAATTTATTTATTTTCAAATGTTTTGAGTTAAGTTTCAAACTGCATTATATTTTTGTATGTACATTTTTGTCAAAATAGGTGTAAGGACTTTGTTGTCTGTGGCTATTATGTATATTAAAATAAATACATAATTTGTCAGTTTTTCGTTGTACTCATTTAAATGTGTTTTTTTGTTTTTTTTTTACTTATAATGTTTCAGAAAGTGTATTGTGTATTTTGAAAGTGTGCTGTGAGAAACGTATTTTTATTTTATATTAACCTCTGAGTTAGCCTCCATTAAAAGAAAAAATAATCTAACGGACATCGTGTTGTTTTGATTTTATTTTTATTTTGTTTGAACTCTTATTCCACGCTATTATTCCTTTTGGGCAATTAAAAATGATTTGCATTTTAATTTCTAAAACTCATGGCTTAGTGACACTAATTTTTACTAAAGCTTATTTCTACTTTCACTCGTGAAGTACGCACATTGAAATTTCATCGCCTCTTCACCATCTTAGACTTAGTTAGCATTAATCCAATATAGGCCTACCAGAAATAATCCAAACGAGAAACACAATGACCCCAAGTGATGCCATCAGGGACATCTGATACCGTTAAAATGAAACTGTACTGGTGAATGCACGAATCATTAGTCCTATCAGTGATGGAGTCATCTAGCGACAATACAACCGGAAGCTGGGCACGCGTCTCCCGGAAGCTCCGAGAGGAAGTGAGATGCGTTATTACCCTCCCCCACTCCCAGCTTCCTCTCGCTTTGTCAATCGTTGTTTATGTTTGTTAATGATCTGTAAAGTGTTTAATGTTAGGGGGCCGACCCCTGGGTCATTGTCGACTCCAATCTCTATAGAAACATAAAAATCCACTCACAAAGCCTAATTTACTAACCTACTTGAACGATCGACATAAATCTAGTATCCAAGTTCTGGCAGATAACAGTTCTTAGATATGACTCAATCTGTAGATTGTTTTAAAGAACTTTGTGCTTTGCTTAATTTACTAACATTATTCCCGCTTAAGTTTTGGTCCAACATAGTTGCTGAACTGTTTTTCACCCTCTGTCTTCAGTTTTGGTGAGCTTAATTCAACGATTTTTTAATTTTAATTTACAATGGAACCTACTCACATTACTTTTAAGGGCACATTACAATAATTCTGTACCTTCTAGTTCTTAAAAAATGTATAGTATTGCAATTAATACTTTTCGAATAATATTATTAAAGTACTTTTAATTAGGCTGTTGTACTTCTGATTTGTTTATCGGCTTGTACGTATTGACACACCTTCTGAGATTGAGAGATAACTATATACCTCTCATATACTATATATATATATATATATATATATATATATATATATATATATATATACATTTTAAATATTAAAATATATATATATATTTTTTTTTTGACATGTAAGTTAATGAAACAAAGCAGTGATAAGTAGCTAATTATTTTGTATTAATAAATTAATAATCGCTGATGTGGTGTCTCAGTGGCTAGGTCAATGAATACTGAAGGCATTTTCCAAGGTTCGAATCCCCAAATACGTAAACGATCGGTACTAACACTCCTCGAATAAAAATCACGCACAGGTCTGCAGGCCCATCTAAACTGACAAGTGAAGTTTCTTTTTAAAAAAAACTTGACAATTTAAAATGTTTCATAATTTTGTTAATCTATGTTCTGATTTTGCTTTATTTAGATAACAGTAAACACAAAAACTCTTGTGCGTCATGTTTGTTTAATTTGTCATGGTATATAGTAATTAAGTAATTAAGTGTAAGTAATTATAGTAATTAAGTGAACACTTGGCCTTGCCTTCACATTTTTGCTGTGCTAGGTCGAGAGAAAGAAGAATTGTCCTTTATTAAGATAAACCAAAATATAAGCATAATTCATATTGTGATGACTAAATATAATATCATATATAATTAAAAATATATTTATTAAAAGAACGTTCGGTCAGTAAAATTAGTATAGCAGTTATATATTTTTTTTTCTTCGTCATTATATCCGTTAGGGCCCTTTACACGCACGTTCTTTCGCGAGTGCTTGAGTGTGCAGGATTGCGTACGGGAAAGCGCGCCGATTCAAGTACGCGTGATTGCATTTTCTACTCAACTTGCAAGTTTTTCGAACACACGTTCTTTCGCGCGCGAATCCCTGTTTCACTTTTGTTAGAAAGGAAAGAATTGTATCTAAAGGTGATTCGCACGCGATTAACCGCGTAAAAGTGGAATGTGTTGGAGCGTGTGCAAAACGCACAGTTTTGCTGTAGCTTATGTACGCTGTGTTAACGTGTCTTTTAGTTTTTGTGTTAGTTCATTTTAATTAATAAATGTTTTATTTTAATAAATGTTAAATTTGTTCAACTCAAGTACTTTAAATCGATTTCAAGATGGGCATGAAAAAACTGCTCAAGTAATTTCATTCGCTGCTCTTATGTTCAAACAACCTTCAACAACTTAAGTTGTAGGTTCCAGCCCCCAACCATTTGTCGAATATAAAAACCCCTAGTCAGATTATATTGAAACTTTAATAAGTCATTAACGAACTATTTTACTAACTTACACCAGAGTTTTATGAAATCTGATTAATTAAAATAAAATGTTCTTACGAGAAATATAAAACATGTATTTCTAGTAATTGGGGATGCCTACGAAATCGAATGAAACTTCATACAATATCATTATTTTAAAAAAAACTAACGAACGTTTACATACATATTTGTATGAGTAAATAAAAATAAACATGTCGGTTTTTTCTTTCAAACCATGAAATTAATTCTATCACAACAACGCACATCTACATCGTAATGATGTCTGCAAAAAAATGTAACAACTTTCAAAGGAATCAGGAAAGCTTGGTCTCAGTTATATGAACCAAACGACACACTGTATTATGTATAAGTGCGGCTTTATACGCCTAGTATAAAAATAACCTACATTTCTTGAGTATAAATAAACAAAAAACACAGCAAAACAAATCTCGCGCACTTTCCTCATTCAAGCGTGGCCATTGACTTCTCTTATTTAGTGTCATTATGAAAAAGTTTAAATAATGATACCAAAAATTCCAACCACTTAAAATAACTTCGATAAATCATAAATTGAGATATAAACTAAAACCCTCCATAAATCCCGGGGCTCGTTAGTGTTGTTGGAACGAAACAAAAAGCAGACGGATAAAAAAGGTGTTGGTTTATAGGTGTTTGGTTTTGTTTTTTGTCCGATTGTTCGTTACAAAAGAATCTTGTCCCGGTGTGCGGGGGATGGCCGACTCGCCATAGGGGCTCTTTTCGTTCAGCAGACCTGTCGGCCGGCCCGCAGTCAATACATTACCGAAGACCACCCGGGGCGGGCGATTATCCGCTCTACGGTAAATACTCGCTCGGCTCGCACCCTGCATCCATCTCTGTATGGAGACGCGTACGACCGGGAGACCGGTGGCGTGGCTGTCCGGGCTCGTTGTCGTAGACGTTCAATCCAAGTTAATTTAGCTAAGGTGAAAATATAAATTAAACAGATTTTGTTATTGAAAATATTTAGTTTTCTAAAATAGGAAATCAACGTTATTTTTATGATTCAGATCGTACAAATATGTAGCAACATGAATTTCCGAATGAGTGATTGCATTTGCGTGCTTTTGGCACTGAGGAAGAATAGGCAAGGTGAATTAATCCGAGATTATTTTCTATATTTACCTTCAACAGACATACAACCCCCTTCCCCATGAATGTCTTTTTAGTTCCACATGTTAGAAAAAGAAAATGCACCAACATAGACAAGCGCACATGTACAGATAACTGTAGTGGAACTCCTGCAAAGCTTTAGTAAATACGAGAAGTAACTGAATAAGAACATTTGTTAGCCTTCTTACTCACCCTCTACATACATTGTACATGAAAACCCACTTTACTACAATATTGTAAACTTGCTTATATTCAGACGTTTTGGTGTGCATAACTTCGCCAGTTTGGACAACGTTATCAATTATTCGGGGGAATGTCTCTTGTTTTATTTTCGTATGGTATTGTCAAGTGGGTTCTCAAGTTTTAAGAACGGAGATTTTTTTAAATTCGATAGTTTTTTTTTTTTTTTTTTTTTGATAAGTCAAAAATCGTGTGCATTTTCTTAAAGTTATCATAAAAAAAACTTCTTTTGGTTTCAAAACCAAGTGACGCTTATACATGAATATTCCTCCGAATTTACAAAATTACTGAAAAAGCACAGCCAGAAATCATCAGACAACCGAAGGGCCCATAAATTGTTACTCTAGCCCCTGTGGGATCACCCCTGCCCCTCCTCCCGATCAATCACGACTCAACCTGACGTTGTGTCAATCGTGACTGACGAGGGACGACAATCGAGACAATAAAAAATTGAAGGCCAAACCAACGTTTGGCTTGCCTCACTAATTTTAAAATTTTCAAGTAAGGAGAAGGGTATAGGTCTTTTTTCTTCACGCAAATGTTGTCATTTTTCTTCACATTGCATGCTTACATAGTTAAAAAACAAAGTCTTATGTCAGGTTACGCCATCCTAAGCTCTCATTGTACGGAGAGGGGCTTGTCCCGTTATATTATTATCTACCTTATTTTAGATCTTGATTCAAAGTATTTTAACATCCTTTCTTAAACGCATCTAGAAACTATGAAGGATATTTGAGCCAAGATTCATGGTCCAAATCTTTATAGATTTTAAAAAAAACGTGATCAATCAGTCAGTGGTATTTGACTTTTATATTTAAACTAGACATTCCTTCGCTACGGGGTGGTTTTCTAAGCTTGCTTTCCCTTCTTTCTGTGGTCCTTTCAAAACCACCATGTCAAAATATCAGCCTACAACCGATCTTCTAGGTAACAAAGATTGCAGTCTATACGTCTACTTTAGGGGGGTGCAAAGGATTGCAATCATATCAGATTTAATAGAAATTACTTTAGACTTTTCACAATTAATTGAAACCATATTAGGCGAGCGTTTGTGTCAAGTTTATGTTTTTTATATCAGCTGTTTGAATAAATTATTATGTTACATTACTGCCAAAATTACTCTTATGGGGGAAAAATGAAACGTTGAGGAGCTGTTTCTACCACTTATGAATATAACTTCGATAAATCCTATCTTAGTGGGTATATGATACAAAATCTTATCTCCAAATTTTATGAAAATCTACCCTATGGTTCCAGAGATTTCGTGATGAGTGAGTACATCCTTTTTGGATGTTATGTATAAAGATTAGCACGTCAATATAAAATCAATCACATCACAATTACACTCCTGCCATTCTCTTAGATAAAAAAAGTGTAGCTTAGAAAACCCTATAAGTCTGCTTAAAGGGATGAAAAGAAGTGAAATCATGTCAAAAATATAGCCAAGCTTTTGTGTAAAGTTTATATATATATATATTGTATTAGCTGTTAGAAAAAATATGAAATTTATGCCAATGTTATTCTTATGGAAAAATCTAAATTTTAAAGGCTGTTCTACGAATCAGGAATGGAATTTGGAGAAATCCTTCATTATCGGGTCAATATGAGACAACATCTAACTTATTTTCAGTGGTTCCGGTTATTTCGTGATGCGTGCGTACATCTTTTTTGGATTTTATATGTTAGGAAGATTACATTGAAAATGTATGTTTTTATAATTGGGCCGGACATTAAGTGACCTGCGTTTTATACTTAGAGCATATAGTAGTTATATTTAATGTACCAAGGTCCTAAACTGCCAAGTCACCGCTGGGAAGTCGACAGCCCTGTAGTAGACATACAACCTTACCATCAGCGAGCTAAAATATGCTTTTATATTTTAACTGTACGGTTCGTGTTTATTATTATATTGAACATTTTATGATTATTAAAGATCAAACCTAGTGTACCCTAAACTGATATTATGATGTTTTTTTGTTTTTTTTTAAATTTCCAAGAATTACATTTAAATTTTCACATATTTTATTGTAAAAAATATGAACTTGTTTACAAAACTCAACTTATGGTCCACTAGAACAGTTCATCGTGTATCTAACGACACTTGGAGTGTTTCGATACGATCATTATTACGGACCGAATCGTTGAAATAAAAAGATTTTTTGTGTTTTTCGTTGAGTGAAACAGCCGACGTAAATAAAAGTTAATGTTTACGTAAGTTATTTTATTTCTAGTTAACGTAAAATTATTTTTTTGGCAAAATGGAGTGCATCGTCTAAATAATATTTTATAAAACACGGACACCATTAAGGGTTGGAGTATGTTGACGTGTACCTCAGCTGTCTCCATTTACCCCGCTGACACGATGACGTGCGCTGACAGCCCTCGCCTGACACTCTGTCAGCGGACATATCATCCCTTTATCTCGTAGCCATAGCTTTGGTCGTAATTGACACAGTAATACCATTGGGTTAATTCCACACTTCCAGCCATAAAAGGATTGTCTCGTTCCACCCTGATGAAGTTTGTCTTTATACAAACAATTTTAAAATGTAACTGATTTAACCCAATTTTATTGACTTCAAAAATAATAATTGTTATGGAAAATAAACTGTAAAAATATTATTACAAATGGTGATATAAAAAATTAACAAACGATTTATATAATCAATTTAATGATTTATCAATGGCTTGCGGCAGTATATATCCAAACATAATATTAATGATAAATAACTTCTAACGTCATTGAATATGGAACAAACGGAATGTTTTTACAATCAATAATATCCCTGCTTAACACAGATATCTCATGTACAGTAATAAGAATATTTGTGACAGTAATGTGGTTAGTTAGTGAGGTCTGCCACTATAGCTGGCTTAAACTGCATTACATTTACATAGAACTACACTGGCGCTCCAATGCTACACCCCAAAACATCGCGATCTATTCTATATTCCTAGGCCTTATGTTGGATAGAAATTTTAACTGGAGCCTCTAAATCAGGGATGTTTGCTCTTAGAAAAATGTCAACATTTAGAAACTTTCAAAACGCATTTACTTTGCTTGTATACTGTATATTCACATATCTTATTTAGAATAATTTTGAGTGGCGTAACATCCCATGAAAATTTTAACAAATTATTAATACTCCAGAAACAAGCATTACGTATTGTGTGCACAGTTAAGAACATTTTTCAAAACTGGGAATTATTACAGTCTTTTCTCAATGTATATTTGAATTGATTCTATTTATCAAACAAAATCGGTCGACATCTAAGACCTTAGACTCATGTCACAATTACGGTACAAGGAGCAGAAATAACATTTCTTTTGTAAACCACAAACTTGAAAAGAAACCATCTTTTTCAGGAATTAAATATTATAACCTCTTGCCTGACAAAATTACAAATATAAAAGATGAAAAGAAATTACAAAAACGAAATAAAGAATTACATGTTAATGAGGCTGATTTCTTCCTTAAGAGTCTGCAGAGGCCGTCGGCCATGCTGGTTTTAATACCACAAGAACAATGATATTTTCGAACCGGACATACGACCTCGTGTATCCAAACTAAACTGTTATTTTTAAACGGATTTTTCCAAATACATTGCATTTCATCAAGAATGAAATTGCACATTGGAATTGATTTTTAAATTTCTTATTAGTTTTATAGAAAAAATATAAAACTATTTAGTTTGAAGATTTTATTTTCACCTATTTTTCAAAACTAGGTGTATGTAATCAAAATATCAAAAGCAAACCCAACACGCAATATGATAACGTTCAAAATGACACCTCATACACAACTGTTGTTCAGTAAATAACGAAAAACAAATGGATTCGCAAATAACATCGTCATTATGAGACTAAAACCAACATGGCTGATGACCTCTGCAGACACTGTTTATAGTGAATATTTAAACTATAAACAAAAATAATAGGTACAACTGTTTTTTATAATAATAGCTCACTAGGGCACACCCCTACATGCTTCGCGTGCCAACCCCGAAGCTCGCTGCGCTCGGCCTTCGGCCTCGGCATGTAGCTTTTGACTTCAAATATTATTAATTAAACTGTACTAAGTAAAGTCATATTATTTAAATTCATTTACAGTAGCGCACTTACTGCACTTGATTTACACTCTATTTATAGTATAATAATTAATTATAAACAAACAATGTTATTACTAAGTATATTTCAAATCTTTTCATTTATTTGACAGCTAACATACACAGACAGACATGTATTCACTCTTTTATAATTAATTTTATATTTTACTATGCTCTATATTTAACCTAACAAATTATTTGTTACATTTAACATTTGTTTATGCTGCCAGATGGTCAATTAAAATTAATCTCCATAAGAATAACATTGCAACTTTGACGCCGTGTAGGACAAAAACTTATGGGAGTTTAAAAAATCTAGCTCCGTTACGACATTGAAATCAAAATTATCTTTTTAATGAAAAAAAATGCCATCGAAATCGGTCAAGTAATAAGTTCAGAAAGTGTGTGAACTAAATGACCCGATTGTTTTATAGGATGTACGTTGTAAATGAAATTGTCTATTCTCAGTTATTATTTTATATTACTCTTGTAACGCCATGTACAACATATATGGCTATGACTATGTATGGGTCAGTACCATTGTATGTGTGTGGACTTCTTGTGAAGCCCGTTTGTAGGAACAGCACATGTGATCACTGCATCACATAGTAATAAAATCGATATTTGGTATCTGTCTAAGTTATAACAGATTTTTTCTCAGGCTACCAGTTAACAGGTGTTAAAGTCCTGTTATATTCTGCAATGAAACGTGTACCAAATTGGATCATTAAATGGTAATTGAGTCTTCACTCTACAGAGAAGAAAGAAACCTTGGCCACATCTAACAGTGCGCTGAATGTGTTTCGCGAGTTAAAAACGTGGTGTGTCGAGTAGTGGCCTACTTAGTTTTAGTTTTCCAGTTCATATTTAGGATGGTACAGCCAGCACCGTTGTCAGTCCCTCTTCCTATTCCCTTCTAAAAACTCAAGGATTAAGGTAGTAAGTATTGCTACAGATTTATAAAAGATGTACATTAGTTGTAATTATTTATAAAAGATGTACATTAGTTGTAATTATTTCTAAAAGATGTACATTAGTTGTAATTATTTATAAAAGATGTACATTAGTTGTAATTATTTATAAAAGATGTACATTAGTTGTAATTATTTCTAAAAGATGTACATTAGTTGTAATTATTTATAAAAGATGTACATTAGTTGTAATTATTTATAAAAGATGTACATTAGTTGTAATTATTTATAAAAGATGTACATTAGTTGTAATTATTTATAAAAGATGTACATTAGTTGTAATTATTTATAAAAGATGTACATTAGTTGTAATTATTTCTAACTGCCTCTAGAATTTTTTTTTCTATGTTATTGCTACTGTCAGTCCGTCTGGCGTGTGCCCGGTCGAGTCATCCCGGGGCCGTTTGTCTTCCAGGAGGGAGTGACGGGAAACATTACCAGGGGCTGCACAATGCTGCACACTGCAAATGGGAATTTAAAGACCCGACTCGCCGATATTTCAAAACTCAACGACTCGTGGCCAACTGTCATACTCAACTATGGACAATGGGGGGTGGGACTTCACCCCTTACTCCCTTAAAATACAGTGTCTACGGCTGGAAGAAAAGGTGCAATAGTTAAATAATGTAGCATGATGCCAGTTTGGATTTAACGTGTTTATTATACAGCATGAATGAAGGCTACGTGTATTTACGATCAACACATCGACGGGAAAGTAACAATATAGCTTCCTCAATCCCAACAATTCTTTACTGACGAAAGAGTTCAGGACCTCGTAGTTTCCTGTGCCTTTTCCTTACTTTTTTTAAGTAAACTCGCATTTAATGAGGCATGTCAAGGGCTTTTAGGTCACTAATTCCTGTTACTGTACGTACTTGGTAAGAGGAGATTGGTTTTATTTTTCAAAAAAGCACATTTAATCTATACGTTTCCAAAACCAAAAGCAATTTTTTCCACAAAATGTTAACACAGTAAAATTTATTCCTAAACTGTTTCTCGTTGAGGGAAGGGTCTGGAATGATCTGTAATTCCTGTGACTTTCGATCTGGTTTCCGATTCACAAATCTATTATTTATGTGACCAATATATTTGATATCATCAAGCAAAAATATAGCTCCACTGTTCATCCTTACAAAAATATAGCTCAACTGTTCATCCTTACAAAAATATAGCTCCACTGTTCATCCTTACAAAAATATAGCTCCACTGTTCATCCTTACAAAAGTATGTTCATAAGCTAATGTTAACCGTTTAAATTTTGACACATTCTCGAATAGTTATTGTTGGTTGCATTTTGGTTTCTCCACATTCTGGTATATTAATTTTTGAAATAAGAACAATTTTATGTGCTTGTATTGTAGGAGCGTCCTAGTAAACCTATATATAATGACAATTATCGGAAGAATATGTAAAACATCGGAGTATGTGTTTAAAATCTATACTTATGAGAATCGATCCGGCTAGTCTAGCCATACTGGGGGGAGGGGGGTTCTTGAAAACCCGGTTTGTATAAGATTTTGAGGTTTTATAATATTACTTGTCTGTAGGGGATTTCTCACTTACAGAGAATACTCTCTACATTTAGGCTATACCTACCTATAGAGTCTTTGTTGGCAAACCATAAAGCAACTGTAAGCCTTCTATAATACATCATGTTCTCAAAATTCTAACAAAGTCCACGAATATAAATAGTTTGCTAAAGTCATATTGCTGTATATTTTTCCTAGTGTTTATAAATTATTAAAATTTATTGACATAAATTCAATGGAAACAGCCCATTTTACAAATTAGACATTTGTTCCCACAGGAAAGTTGAAGTCAATAGAGAAAACTGGTGCGACTCGTCCGTCGGCAAATTGGTGATTATCCACTCCATATCGGCGCCAATTATTTCAACACGCCACAAACAAAACAAAACGTGCGCCCCTGCCTCTGTGATTTATTGAAAGGAACCAAAACAAGACTTGGCGTCAGTAATTGAATTATGCGGCGACACGCGCGTTGCGCCCCTAGCGGCGAGTGGCTGATCTAATCACAGCACTCTGCTAGAGACAGAACATATCCCGCCTTAGTGCCGGCCACAACAATACCAGTCATTTGCTTTGTACTCTACGAATTGGCACTAGTAATTGGAATGGTGGAGGATTTATTGGAAATATAAACAGACACACAAACGACGGCGAGGGCTTTCAGAGTATTCCCGGCACATACAAACAAGTGACTCATTAAATCTTAAACCTCATCAAAAGAAAATATTTTATATTGAACTCATAAAACAATTATTTCATTGGCGGCGTACACTCTAGAATTCATCATTGACATATTAATTGAGCTGTTAGTTTATACAAAGTTTTTACTTATCATAGTTTTAATTATTTTTTCATTTGTTTTCCGTTTTCCTAATTGATTAAAAAAGTATGTGAATTCATCTATGTATTCTAGTGTACCATACATTGATGGGTAACACAGAAACAAGTGACTACTAATTATTTGTCACGTTGCAACCCTTATGAAATGTACAGTTACGACCATTACTTTCATATGTGTAAGTAAATTCGATGATTTAAAATTATTGATTAAAATCACCGAATTTATATACGCATATGAAACTAATGAATCGTCACTGTACATTTCATAAGGGTTGCAACGTGACCCTGTAATTAGTAGAGTCACTTGTTTCTGTGTTACCCATCAATAAGGGGTGCTGTACATTTCATAAGGGTTGCAACGTGACCCTGTAATTAGTAGAGTCACTTGTTTCTATGTTACCCATCAATAAGGGGTGCTGTACATTTCATAAGGGTTGCAACGTGACAAATAATTAATTTTACGGCCTTTAGAAGCCAAGAAAACGTCGTCTGAGGAAATTGATAACCACTTTTTTCTCGAAAAATGAAATTCTAAAATGTATAAAACTTATAGTCAACATTACTGTCAACCTCGTATTGAAATATAAATGCAATACATTAACAAGTTGTTGAGTAATACAAGTGTAACGTCGATGTATAGTGATAACTAGTTAAAATTCTGTTACTGTATTTGTTTTGTTCCTACTAGAATAACAAATTATTAAAACTTATAATAACATTTGAAGATTAAACTGTCTAACAGTTTTCAAATGTGTAAAATTGCTTGTTATGAAATCGCTTGCCTGTTCATTTGGTATGAAATCATTAAATATGAAAATTTAACTTATATGGGGAGTTCTGATTTCGGCAGTTTCAAGCCACCACTGAAAAACACTAACACCATTTTTTCTGTAATTTTTGTAGTGGTCGTATTTTGTCCATACGATTGGCCATCGTAGATATCTCTATGTGTATCAGTAGTGATGAAACCACGTGCACTGCAAATGAAAGAATTCTATTTAGAAAGCACAAAATTTAATTTTAAAGTACTATGTTTCTCAATATTTTGTATGTTCAAGTTTTTTGTGCAGTATTGGCTATTCAAGGACCTATTGAATGCATTGTACATAACATCACTGAAAATATAATTATTTCCTGTACTTTTATTGTTTGATTAAAATCAGGCTATTGTCGTCGAAGAGTATTTATTAGTCTGTAGTTAGCGTAAGAAGTTAGTTTCCGGGTCTAATACAGTAAACAAGTGGAGCATTCAACTTGTAAACGCCAAGCTAAAAGCATTCATTGAATAGTATTTGTGTAACTGTACTACATGATATCAGCCTACGATCAAGAAACAAATACTAATTGATTACAGTGAATTTATTTCCATTTTGTAGATTTTAAGTTCTAAAATGTGCATAGAGTGTTCGATATCGTCTTGGTTAGACATATTACTGTAATTATTTAAAATCATAAGCCCTGAACAGCAAAATTTATAGAGTTAATTTCATGTTGTGACAAAGTAACTACATAATTTCACAGGTTCATCTTGTCCATGACTTGTTCATCTCTACGAAAATAACACCGAACGCTTAGGTTATTGGAAATAAAAAGCACTATCATCAGAAAACGGAGGGGTAAAAAATGATCGGCAGTATATCGTTTCATGCATCAGTGTTTCCGCTCTTGTTCCTAGAGGCAAGGACAAGAGAGCGTTGATAAGATTTGGAAGAAGCAGAGATCTGTTATCAGTCTGAGACAAAAGAATAGCGACGCGAAGACTGACAGATAGACAGACGGACAAATGACGAACGCCTTCCTTCGTCTGGTCACGTGCGAGTACACTCTGAGCCAGGTACAGTCTGGTCGGAGACCCTGGGGATGGGAGGACATCCTGTACGAGTTGATGGAAGGTAAGGGAGGCACTTGAGACTCTACAATATTCCATAGTTTGTTACGTTTCATGTTTCTGATGGACGAGTATTGAAGCTTTTTACATTTAGCACAGACCATAATGATACGACTGTAGAAAAAGGACTTTCCAGATGTATGACAACTCTATGGAAGGTCTGCGAAGAATAAAGGGCAAGACAATTTTTAAACAAGGAAACATTGGGTTCATTACAATATTCAGTGAATTATATAGTATGTCCATCATCCTGATTATAAAACAAAAGTTGCCAAGGAAATAAGATTTCTTATTGAGGCAATGTTTGCAGCAGACATAAAAGTCAAAATGGGAAAAGAGACGAGAGTAGCAGCATGAATAACATTGATGCAGCTTCACTGTTAATTGAAAAACTACTATTAGTATTTTTTACAAAATAAATCCTGTAGAATGTAACTTATAAAGGGAGGAAGTTTGGTGTTTGGTTTTACTACTACTAAAACAACAAAATGAGGGTCAATCAATAAATTGTAAACAAAAATCGTAATAAAATCACTGGAAGGTGGACTCAGAGTTATAAAGATTGAAGTAGTAACATTTAGTTTTATGTACAAATGTTTATGTATTTGCAACTTATATCACCAGTTCACATCGGCTTGCACACTATAGACCTGTACGCAACGAGTGAAGTAGGCCTACCGACGTTAGCTCATTTGAGGATTCAAACCTCAGTTAGACCTTGCACTACGTAGTCCGAAACCTGAGTCATTGAGCCACCACGTCGCAATTACATCGTAAAGCTAACAATTTGATAGATATTTCACAAATAGTGACTACTTTGAAAGTCGTGGTAGTAATCACACGAGCGAAATTGTCATATGAAAGGATTAACTAATCAAAGTGTTTTAGCTCATTTAAGGCATAGCTCATTTTCAAACTCAAAAGACAAAGTAAATCATAGTGATCCATACATTTGTTAAAGGTCTGTTTGAAAGGTTTGGGCGTAGAGAACGTTTCATGTATTCAAGAGAGATCAGAGCCGTTTTACTTCAGAAGCTTTCAATGTCTAGAGGCCGATGTGATTTTGAGTGGCAGACCTGAATACCAATCAGTAGCCTCTGACCCGAGCGGACTCCAGTAGCCGGCTACCGTTATTAGCTTAATACATGGCTACCAGAGAAGGAAACGTGTCTGTAGGTAATAAGTTGTTTCCATTCAATTTCACAAAGTCTTGGTAAATGTTCGATAAAGAGGTCATCGCCGATGAGGACACACTGTCGTAACTGATGCGAAGAAGAATATAGATGATCAATAGATAAAAGAGATAAAACAAGAAACAGAGTGATTAAAAAAAGTTGAGGAACTTACTAAGTCAAACCTCTTAAAGTTGCATATTTATTTAGCTGCATCAAGAAACTATATTATGTGGTTGTATCAAGTTGAATGCTCACCACATAGAAATTTTAACTTCATGTATTTCAATTGAACTTCATGTAAACGCCTAATTTTAGAAATATTGACTGCTGAGAGTGTTTTCACACAATCCTCAATACGATTGTTGTTTAGGAATGCATAGTCGGAATTCTCTTTTGGAAGGATCGTGCAGTTGCAATTTTAAATCCTCGTACAGTCATCATTTGGTTGGTGAAAAGTGTTCTGTTGCGTTTGATAGAGCTTTTCCAGAAGGTAACCTAAGTTCTTGTCATCACGTTTCATCAGCGAGAATATAAGGAACAGCGACTCTGAATTGAGACTGAATATTTGATCGGCAGAAACCTTGTCAAGACTATAAAGAGAGGCAAACTATTTTCGTACAAAAAATTCGCAAGCCTACTTTTTTAACTGTGCCATCACCAACCATTTGGAACAGTAATCAATCTTCTTCTAACAGACAGATCTATATTTACTGAAATGTATTCGTGAAGTACATTTGTTAAATCGTAGTAAATAGAGTAATGCTATTTTTGTTTTTGGGGAGAGGGTTTATGTGTGTGGTTCAAGAATTTTGACCTGTAAAATGTAGATTCTGGTTACTCTTGGCTTAGGTATATAGGTAACCTCTAATTTCGTTTGCCTAACGAGTTTTTTTTTTAATAGCAGATATATATTTTAATATGAAATTGTAAAGTCATGGTAGTCATACAAACATTATCGTAAAAGAACGGTAAGTTTCAATTTATGAGTATGTTGACGGTGATTCAGCCAAATGTAATCTTTCTGTTCTTGTGAAGAATGGCCCTGTTCATTGGAAAATGAAAAAAAAAAAAATTAAATATATATATGTATTGTAATGCTTAAATCCAAGCAATGTTATGAGGAAACGTTCAATATGATCACTTTGCAAATGGAATTAAGATTATAATTAATACCGTATAGTTAAAGCTCTGAAAAGACCAACTAATTCAATGAAAAATTACATAAATTAAGCAAATACGTAGAATACAATTTTTGTATTTTTACATTTATGTGACTGAAGAGCATATATATTAGAAGTATACTTTTTACATTGATTTAATCATGTATTTTAGTCAGTAGGCCTACAATTGACGATTCACAAACGTTTACCTCCAGAATAACCATGAGCACACGTGATGCCAAACTTCTAAACACTTTCTATACCCAGATTTATGTTTTATATAGTATTTAAACTTTCATCAGCAAGCAACACGGGTGCGACTTACCAGTCTTCGGCCCAAACCAGTTGTATAAGATGTTTGAATAAGCTGCCACAGTTTATGGTAAGTGATTGGGTTTAAGTCGCTGTTGTGTCATACAGTGCAGGTATACAGAATTCGGGTTTCGACATGATGGATGGGCCATGGCACTGATAGCAGACAGAATTTACATAAATTGTCCAGACAATTGCGCCTGGAAGATGCGCGACTGGCTTTATGGACGTCATCGAATTAACTTTCAGATTTCCCCGTTGTAGTTCACTGTTCCTGATCTTGGTGCTAGAGAATGGAAACTTGCCACAATTCGTCATGGATGTTTGATGTGGTATATATTTCTTGCCTACGTTTAGACACAGAAAATAGTAACTAAGGTCACTTTCTCATGGTCTCAGTGGCAGTTACCATTAATGTAACTTTATAACATTATGATAATAAAATACGTTTACTCTTCAGGCTTCGGGTGGGAGTAGAGGGGGGTACTAACAATGGTGCTGACCCTGCCACTCACACAGAGAACTGAAAAACTAACTATTCGAGACTCAAAAAATTTAAAACGGCACCCATTCAGCGCACTATTGAATGCAACCTCTGTACTTTCTTCTCTGTGATTTAGCCATTGTAGAACTCTAAAAGTATGATATGTGTCTTAAAGTTTTAAAATTCTCATTCGAGTACATACAAGTTAGGATATGTTAATACCAATTTAGTGATGCTTTGTGTCTTATGGGCTTTAATTTTCGATTGTAGGCCTAGTGTTAAAACCAAATTAGAAATGATTCGTGTCTTATAGGCCTAAATGTTTTACTATAGCACATTTAGGTGTTTGGACTATGTTAATGTCAGTTTAGCGAGCGCTACTTTGTGTCTTATGGGCTTCAGTTGTTCATTGTAGTGACCTATATTCGTGTATAAGAATATGTCAATACCAATTTAGGATTATTTATGTGTTATGGGCCTCAATTTTTGTACTATATCTATGTAAAGGATATGTTAATACCAAATTAACGATGAGGGATGGTAACAGATAATCAGATAGACTAGTATTGACTCTCTTGGCATCAACAGTTGTTTTCTACAATTCAAATGACATATATCAACTGAAGTAAGTAAATAAAAATTAAATAATTATTAAATTTCTCGTTTTATTGAAACTATAGACATAAAATCGTGTTTCTACCCTACCTTCTGTCTATAACTTCACCAAGAGTACATTTGTCAACCCAACCTTCTGCCATACCAACAGTATGGTACATTTATACCTAACTGTACCAATTATGCTTATATTAATAATTTGAAACATTTATTTGTAGAGTTCTTAGAACATTTTTACATTTGTATAACTATTTATGTAAAGAGAGTTTTAAAGAACATATAAAAGTTTGGTCTCTTTATTATTCTACATAAACTAACTAAACAATTATTCTTCTTGTATATTATTTATTTGTAATTGTAGAAATTATATTTACATATTCCAATAAAAGTTTATCACATTTTTTTAGGCCTTTCGAAAACTAAGTTTTCATTTTCAAAAGCAAGAAAAACATCTAAAAAATAAACTTTTATTGGAATATCTGAACATAATTTCTACCATTACATAATTATATAAAATAATCCAATAAGTGAATTCTCTTCTACGATCTTCTTGTATCCTCCGTTAAATATAACAGTAAGGACTAAAAATATCCAAACACTGTTAAGAAAGAAAAACAAGTAAATTTTGTTTGTAAATCTAAACTTTACACAGTGTTAAGTGTTTCCACGAACTTTCGACCGGTATTAATTAATTGTTAAGCATATATAAAAAGTATATTTCAACAAATATTATATATATCTACCCTTAATCTATGTTATAGAAGATTTTATTAGTTTATCACACATAATACGTTATAATTAATAAGGTATCTAAAAGTAATTAATAAGGTATTTTACCCAAGTTATCTAAAAGGTGCTAAACTTTATTCTTTAGAAAATTAACATATTTTTGAAGAATACAAATCTTTGTCGATGCAAATTAGCTGTTTTCATAGATCCGTATCTTGAATCAGGTTCTTCACGTCAGTCATCAACTGTTGTGGAAATGACTTTACATCGACTCATGCAGAGTTAATATAAATATACATAGTGTAGTAATGGGAACTGACGTAGTTGCCGCTTGGATGCGCCACCTGTCACCCTGGAATATTACATGTTAGAATCTTGTAAGGCCTTCGTTGCCCTTGGGAATTTGCCTCTGTGGCGGAAACTTTCTATTTACTCCGTGTTCGGAGAGTATTATTATAATAATAAGAATAGGGCAATGGCTAATGACTATAATATGTTGAAACTAGAGAAATTACTTGTAGTTTTATATAAACACAATCATTATATCAAAGCATGAAAACTCTGAAGTAGCCTATCTGCTTTCCCTAGAAAACTACTTGAATGCCATTTACTATCGAAAGATTGTTTTTGAATTGTAGAACTACCAAAAAGTCCGTACCTTTGGATACGGAGAACAATATGAAATATTTAATTTTTATCCACTAACTCTGTAAAGTGTAGACTAAAGGTTGTCTGCACTGAAGGCGCAGTGCTTTAAGTTTGAGAGATTGTAGGCGATAGGTTCCATGCTAGGCCCTCTTAATACCGACACGACGTCCGCTCAATGGTTGCCATTGACGTGGACACTACTAGAGAAGTTTGGGGTGTCCATGCTGGATGGTAGTCAAGGTTCACACGTTGTGTAGGGAAGAGAACTGAGTGTCAGACTTGTCAGTTAGCTGAAAATCAGACCAACACTATGTGGTTCGGATTCCACGTAAAGCAGTAGGTACCAAAGTTGCCTTGGTTATTGGGCTATTAATAAACAGTGTCTAACGCAGATAGTAACAATGACTACATTCGTTCATATACTCTCATCACACTCATTCGCTCCTCATATTCGCCCATTTCTATACGATCGGCGTCTTAGAAATGAATAATCAATAATGAATAACATCTATACACCTCTAGTGTCCACAAGTCCATGTACAGATCGATGGTGTCAACTAACTCATGAACATGTTTTCATATTTTTAAGCTGTGAACAACTTAAGGTGGCCGTTTCACATGTAAAAACTTGATGTTACTGAGCAGTTCGTATTATTATAATAAGTTATGGTGGAAACAGTATGTTTATCAAAGTTCAATCTAGTGGAGCATGCGTTGATATTATATGTATTTTAATTTAAAATCGTCAATAATTACATTTAAAGTTTTTCATATTTGACAGTGTAAAATTATATAAAAATAGTGTTTTTTGAAATCCAGCTTATAGTTCATTAGAACAGGTCTTCATCTATCAAATAACTCTTAAAGTGTTACGTTTCGATCATTATTAATAGCCAAATAGTACAAATGGAAGCCCATATTTTTTGTACTTTTCGTTAAAGGAAACGGCCACAGTAAGAGAAGTCAGCTACCATATGATTTCTATGCTAAAAGCATTTAATTTGAGGTGTAATTTTACAAAAACAACGTGTGATAGAGTTATAAATCTCTATACTTTCCATGCAAAGTCTTTTAAAATTCAATTTAAAGATCTGGTTCATGATAACAAAATAATATGATTTATCTAAGAATGTTATATATTTATTGAGTATATCCATTTTTATTGGAGAAGGTTAGTAATCACTATTATTTATTTATATTTAATTCAATATTATATTTATAAATCATCAAAACCTTGTTATACAACTAAACAATGTTATTTCAGCTTCAGCACAAAAAACAATATATATTTAGATCTAACTTAAGGTTACCAAGCAAAATTTCCTTTCGTAAAAAGTTGACTGTTGTAAAACTATATATAAAGTCAATAATCAATAGTCCACCTTTAAATTTAAGGATAAATAAATAAAGTATTGTATTTAATTATATTCAAATACATTTAACTGAGTGGTAAGTCAGATCAATTGATTAATACTGTATTGAGTTTTCATATTTTTTATCATTCAATATTAGATTATGTAAATAAAAGCAAAATATAGTCTAACCAGGCCGTTATAGGGATGTTATTATTTTGAATAATTATAATAATTTGTAATTATTGTAAAATCATTAAAATTAGATGGCGTTGATTCTTTGATAGCCATCATCCTAGGCACATTATTGCTAAGTGGAAAATGTGGTATAAGTTTCTTTTCTTTTTTAAGGTAATAAATAACTGTTATGTTTGAGAAGAAAATTTTTGCCTCTGCAAAAGTATCCTGCACTATTTTACCAAATTTATAGTTTGTAAAAAATTGGGGTTATGTTATTAATTTGCATCTCTTTAAACAATATAATTTATAGTTGCAAAATACGAGAACAAAGGGACATTCGATCATTAAAGTAAACTTACGTCAATTCAAATGATTGGTCTCTTCCTAGGCTAAAATCCTTATTGATCAATATTTTAAGAGTGGTTTCTACACCTTAGGAGTATTTTATCAAGATGAAAATACTTTAGTTTTCATATTTCACCTAAAAAAAACATTTTTACTAATATTTAACTCTGTAAGATTACTGGAAGTGGGAGAATTACTGATGAGTGAGTAAGAGAGCTTTCTTTTGTTATATATAGAGACTAGGGGACCCCTCTGCACGCTTCGCATGCCAGCCCTGTCATCACTCGCTACGCTCATGAGGAAGCTCGGCCTGCGGCCTCGCCTGGAAACTATACCTTTATTCCCTTTGTGGAACTCGGCCTGCGACCTCGTGAGATAGCTCGGCCTACGGCCTCGTGGGGGAAAGTTCGGCTTCCGGCCTCACCAAGGCACTTGCTACTGTCTCATTTGTGGATCTCGGCATCTCGCCTTGTGAGGAAGATCGGTCTACGCCCTCGCCAGGTTTCTTAAGCAGTTTGACCACTAATTTTGGTTTTGGGGCAGTGTAGCCCATGCCCATAGATACAAAAACAAAAAAATTTATGGTATATTAGTAACTAACAGGAGAATACCTTTAATTTTATAACCCACTTGGGTGTTTTAGTTTAATATACCCAATGTAATAGTAAAAAAAGTAAAGTTTTGTGAATTTTCCTGGAGGTTTCAGAACAAGAGCTTCAATTCAAGTATACACTTTTTGGGAGTAGGCTGGGAAGTGCCTCAACATTAAATTTAGTGTCAGTCAGTCAGTGAGTCACTACATAAAGCTTTATAGTATATAGATATAGAGATTTCTTATTCAATGCTAAATGTTGTCTGTAATTATCAGCTGTTTTTGTGGTCCATTGTGGAGCGCTAGTGTAGTCCCATGTAAATGTAATGCAGTTTACAGCTGTAGTGGCAGACCTCACTAACTAACAAATTACTAGAACAAATATTCTTATTACATGAGATATTTATTTTTAAGTAATAATGAAGGCTAGCACTCCTGAAACCGTAGCAGGTGGCATATTCTGCACCCCCAACCTTCCATAAAATAACAGTTGAATTTGGCCAAGTTATGTATTATTACAACTAACATGGCCTTCGCTTAAATCACTGCTAATGGTGTTCAATATACTTATATAAGGAAACTCTTAATCTGTAAAATTACCCTGGAAATTTACAAACCCCTAAATATTTCTGCATACCCGGCTAGCCCATCTTTGTCCCTCGCCGCCCCCGGATTTATCACGACCCTTTCCTGTCGCTACAATAATGTGTCAGTTTCATTTCGGCGTAGAGGCCTACATCAGATAAACGCACAAAAAAGGAGTCAATTTATTAGCAGTAATAATAGCCTTCCTCTGTCCTCTCTTGTCGCTCGTACCTCTTCACCCAATTCCGTACCCCTCAGGGTCCAGGCCAAGGATCGTCCATCCAGCCTCCCCCTTCGTACCAGCTAGCTGATGTAATGGTAAAACAGTAAGTGGACAACAAAATATTACATACTGGGCTATCCAGTCTACCCTTAATGTGCTAATCACACTTACATAGGATATGGTTATCCCATGTTAGCTCATAATCACTGCGTGAAAATAGTCCATCAAGGGCAGATAGCTCAGTACTTAGGATATGGTTAACCTCCCTTTACGATCAGCCTATCAACAATAAGACTATGGTATCCATAGGACAATAGTAATAGTATAAGAATAGTACCTAACAACCAATAGTAAATAACCGATAATATTTCACGCACTGTCCATCCAATCTGGTCTGAGGAAAGTAAGCGTGGTTTATCGAAATCGATCCCCATAATATTTAAACAGCGTAATTATATTGTAATAAATATGTCTTGTGTGACGTTCACTTGTATTGTAATAAATATGTCTTGTGTGACGTTCACTTGTATTGTAATAAATATGTCTTGTGTGACGTTCACTTGTATTGTAATAAATATGTCTTGTGTGACGTTCACTTGTATTGTAATAAATATGTCTTGTGTGACGTTCACTTGTATTGTAATAAATATGTCTTGTGTGACGTTCACTTGTATTGTAATAAATATGTCTTGTGTGACGTTCACTTGTATTGTAATAAATATGTCTTGTGTGACGTTCACTTGTATTGTAATAAATATGTCTTGTGTGACGTTCACTTGTATTGTAATAAATATGTCTTGTGTGACGTTCACTTGTATTGTAATAAGTATGTCTTGTGTGACGTTCACTTGTATTGTAATAAGTATGTCTTGTGTGACGTTCAATTGTATTGTAATAAATATGTCTTGTGTGACGTTCACTTGTATTGTAATATATTTGTGTTGTGTGACGTTCACTTGTATTGTAATAAATATGTCTTGTGTGACGTTCACTTGTATTGTAATAAATATGTCTTGTGTGACGTTCACTTGTATTGTAATAAATATGTCTTGTGTGACGTTCACTTGTATTGTAATAAATATGTCTTGTGTGACGTTCACTTGTATTGTAATAAATATGTCTTGTGTGACGTTCACTTGTATTGTAATAAATATGTCTTGTGTGACGTTCACTTGTATTGTAATAAATATGTCTTGTGTGACGTTCACTTGTATTGTAATAAATATGTCTTGTGTGACGTTCACTTGTATTGTATTCCTACCAACAAATAGTGTGTTAATCAAGAAACTATTCTTATTGAACGAACGTGTTATAGACGACTAAGCACATGTACTATCATATCATTTTTTGTTCTTTATAATAAAAATATTAATCTAGATAAAAATTGTTAAGAAATAAAGAGGGAACTATATACTATTATTGGGTCGGAAAGTAAGCGACCTGCGTGTAATATTTAGCGCATGTAGGGGTTTCAGCAGCAGAGGGGAATCGTTCAACCTCTTAGCCGCCGTATATCACGGGTGTGACCAATTTCCGCGTTCAAGTATTCAAATTTCGCAAAAGTGTTTAGTTGAAAAAAAAAAAAAACAATAATAGCTTAACTGTAATGAACTGTACTAGTTTGTTTACTTGCTATTTATTGTTTAATTCAATTGTTGTTTGAATACTACATAATTATAGTTTAATCGTTCTAAGCTTTATTCTTTGGTGTTAACCAAACTAACCGATGGTCACTTCTGCTAATGACGCTTTGGGCTGGGATTGCTATTGCGCCACCAGCACACGGCCTTCCATAATCGTGGTTGCTATGATATTTTTTAAATGGAATTAGACAGTGGGGGAAGAGTAGTTCTCTATCTCACTTCCACCACTCTGTGCATCTCACTCACAGCAGTGCGTTCAGTAGGTCGTTTTATAAGCGGTATAGTAAGCAAAGATACTATTTTTAGTCAAGAAAATACTCTTATAGAACGAATTTGTTATGGACGATGAGACACAATCATTTGCAATTTTACCATCCTATTATTTATTCTATGTGGGGCTGCTAAACTATTGATCTAGATAAAAACTATTAAGGAACAAAGAGGAAACTATATACTAATCCAAGTTTTAATCTGACGCGAGTACTCAATGCTGACCCACTTGCTGACGGTTGCAGAAGATTCAGTCCACCTCCACAAAGCTTTCAAGTCATAAAAATTAAACACCCTCCTTACAGTTTTGGGCCGAGGGTTAGCTGAAATGGGGTCTTCATGTAATGGGCGAGTCCGGCCTAATGGCCAGTTTACCGGTGCTATTATAGACAACCATACTGTCCGAACTGGCACCAATTTGGAAAACAGGCCTATCACTTATAAAGGACATAACTGACGGCTCTAACGACAACCATTAGGTGTTCAAGCAAGCCATCACTTTAAACTGTCTGACAAACTGAACGGAGTAGCTATCGTAGGGCAGTGTGTACAATCAGGTATCTATCAAAATACTGTTTAAAAAATATGTATTTACGTTCAGCAAAGTTTATGTTCAAACCCGCCGAGCGACGACCCGTTATAAACCCCTAAAATATTTTATTTTAACCATTTTAGTGCCAATGTCCTGTTATCCGGACGCCCAAATTAACTATGCACAAATAAAATCAATTAAAAAATAAACATTTTATTAATTTAGGATTATCTTATCATTTCTTAACGTATAATTTTACACAAAAACCATGATTGTGATATGTTTTTATAATATTTAGTTATATTTTGATACAAAAGGTTCCAAAACCTGTCAAAAAAGCTGTGTTGTTTCTGTTTTATTATTGTGAAATTTCAGCATGATGTTAATAACTATAATAATAAATAATTGTCTTCAAAGTAATTGATTTAATAGAACCCACATATTTTTTGTCAAAGTAAAAAAAGAGACGACAAACTTTTTATCACATAAATTTATTTTTAATAAAAATAGAAGATATAGTGATAAGCTATTTTTAATATGTTATTTTAATAGACTGGTTATTTATGTATAATTAGGTATAAAAATGATTAGTTTTGTTTAACAAATAACAGGGATATGAATTATTTAATGGCACTAGCAGAGAGTAACTTTTAAAATTCCTCTGGCACTAAAAGGGTTAAAAACCTATAAAATAGACTAAGTTACATACTTCTCCATGGATAAAAGGATTATGTGCTATAACATTGCTTTTCAGGTTATCTGGTAGTGTTCATAAATTTAGAGCCCATAAATATTTTATATATTTATAATTATGTTACGAATTGGCAGGACCAATTAATCAGCATTTTTCTTCTCGTGTCATAATCATGAATGTTACTTTATATTTTGTACTGTGGAGAAGCACATTTAATTAGTTTTTTGTTAATACAGGAATATATTATAAGTATTGTTTGATGTTGTCAAATTCAAAGTTTGATGTTGTCAAATTCAAAGTTAGATGTTGTCAATTCAAATTTAGATTGTTCCTCAGGTTCCTCTTTATTTTTTGCAATTAAAATTAAGTTCGAATCATCTGAGTATAAGTGAACATTGTTGATGATATTGCCTAGTCATTCCATACTATTTTAAATAAACAAGTAAAATAAAAGGTGCCCAAGGCTAGAACCTTATGGAACACCATACCTAACTTTGTGGACGATAGATGATAACTTGAAATTTTATTTTTGTATAAAAGACTTTTTAATCAGTTACAATTTGTTTTTAGGTATTTCTCAACACCATTATAAACATTCTCCAGCTGTTCCTATGTATGTGCTTCGATCATAAAATGTTATGTGAAATTCTGTTAAACACATCAAATAGATTCATTTGAATGGCTAGCGTTTATCATGTAATTTCCTTTTATTAATTTATTTTCCCTATTGATTATATTAGTGAATCTATTTTAAGAGTACTATTATTATACACTTTCTCTGCAAAACCTATTTTGTTTAGCATAAAATAAATTATTTTTTTCGGTAATGGGGCTAGCTGAATGAAAATAGCTTATTCTATCGAGATTAAAAGGAGAAAATATACAAGACGATAATTTGTGTTATTTTTAAATTAACCTTTTTAAAAGGGCGTATTTCTTTTTTTTTGAGATAGAAGGGAGAAAGGATATTAAAAAACATTTGTATTGTTTAGCAAACATATAACTGTTTAGTAAAAGTAATTTTTAAGGCTGACTGTGGAAATTTGTAGAGCGATTAAAATATTCATAATTAGTTTTATTTTATAATACTTCCAAAATATTCGTGTTGTTACTACCATATTACCTATTATTTTTATGAAATAATTGTTAAATAGGTCTATACTAGCTAGTAGTTATAGGTAGGAGACTAATGTATTATTAATATTCAATTCTATATATGTTCGTTGTCATCTGTTTTATTACTGTTTTTGTTTCTTTGTTCATGTTGCTCGAAATTATTTTGTTTTTGTTTGTCGAATTATTTATGAATTGGCTGCAGGTCAGTTTTTCTTAATTATAATAAGTTTAAGTTCTGGTCTTTTCCTAGCTAATTGTTACATTAGTTAAATCATCGTTTTAGATAGAGAGCATAATTTAAATTGTCTTTACACAACAAATTAATATGAATTTGAATTAGTCAGTAGCAGTTTGAGAAACGGCCACCTCACTGCAGGTAGGGTGGATAAGTGGGGTTTTAAGAGAGCATAAATATGATAGTGTTGAATTATATGCTGGTAGAGAGTTAGTTTAAAAATAGCCGTATTCTATAGTTTGGTTGGTGTGGGAGCTGAGCAAGGTCGTATTTAGGGATGGCGACTAATTTCGATTTATCGAAAATATCTATAAACATGTTTAGATATATCGATATATTAGTATCGATATTTTCTTTCGATATTATCGTTAGATCAAATTTTCTTTTGCGATATATCGATATATCGGAAATATCTATAAACATGTTTAGATATATTGATATATTAGTATCAATATTATCGTTAGATCAAATTTTCTTTTGTGATATATCGATATATCGGAAATATCTATAAACATGTTTAAATATATCGATATTTTCTTTTGATATTATCGTTAGATCAATATTTGCTTTGTCGATATATTGAAAATATTTCCCATCCCTAGTCGTGTTAGATCGTAAGTAAACCTACAAAGTCGTAGGCTATGTTCCTGAATATAATAGCTAATAATGTTGAATTAGTGGTAATAAGAACCGAGTGAAATATTATACAGTAATTTATATATTTCATGTAAATACCATTGTACCACTTTTAGTTACATTTTATATCGCTCAGTACTTTAGAGTGTAATATTCTTAACTATTGTGATACATTTCAATTCCATTCAATAAAACTTTATTATTATGATACTTTTTTCTAATGTGGATGAACTAAAAAGATGAACTGATTTTAAGAGCTGAAAGTAAAGATTCGTCTTTTTATTTATCCATAAAAATAACCAATTAAAAAAATTTTTAGTGGTACAGTAATTATCATATACCATACACGTATCTGAAATGAAAAATGAAAAAAATAAAAATATTACAATATTGTCGAATCCCAGTCATCACCGGACTCTGACAGATAATTCCAATCAAGTAAACTGGACAAAGTATTTATCAAGAAAAGCAGGAGATGGTGAAGTGACTGGATGATAAATTTAAGCCAGGATTGAATCATGATTTATTGGATGTGAAGGAAAAGGTGTAATGGTTATAGTTTAGTGAGTCGATGAATCAGTGAGTGAGTAGCAGCCAGCTTCCACAATACTGATCCTCTCCGTGATAACTGTAGTAATATGCAAGCGTTGAGGACGGACCGTTGTGCTCCACGTTACCGGTACCAGGAGACGGCGTTCCTTTATTCTTTATTTCCAACCACCAGGTTTTAATCTACACTACTGTTATGTAATTTTTACAATAGGAAAAAGAGGAAATATAAATCTAAGATCAAATAAAAACTCAATTTTAGAGAGGTTATTTTAACTAAAATTATATAGCTTCTTAAAAATGTGAATTGTTAAAAATCGATGTCTCCATTAGGCCCCGCTAAAGAACTGCCCGCCCGTAGGCTTCCCTTGACTTCCCAACCTTCATTCACCCGGCCTCCTATCTGATCGGCCTGGTGCGAGCCTACTGAAAGGAGGCTGGTCCAAGTCGACGGATGGGAATGTTCCATTCCGATAATACTGCCGCTGACTGTTCCATTGCTTCTAGACTAATCGTATCTTTATTTACGTCAGGATGCCTTATATTGGAATTACAACGGCTGGATTCAATGTAAGCAAGTAGCGAATCACTATCATCATACTTTCTTGGGGAACTATGTGATGATGCAGTATGTCATAACCTAACCATCGCTCAAGTGTCACACAACAATTTAGTTAATTATTCCTTATTCCTTCATGAGACGCCGATCGTTGTGAATATGAGATATGGGCGAATATGAGAGGTGAATGAGTGTGATGAATGTAGATGAACGTGTGTTGCCATTGTTACTAACTAAGATCGACTTTTTCTCCCTCAGAAAGAGCTATTTATTAATAGCCCAATAGCTAGGGCAACTAAGGGACGTACAGTTTTACGTGGTAACCGAACCTCGTTGTGTTGGTCTGACTTTCAGCTAACTGACAATCTTAACACTCGGTTCTCTTCCCTACACAACATCTGAACCTTGACTACCATCCAACATGGACAACCCAGACTACTCTAATAGTGACTACGTCGATGGCAACAATTGAGCGGAAGCCGTGTCGGTATTAAGAGGACCGAACATAGAGCCTATCGCCTACAATCTCCTCAGCCCTTTGTCTCCAAGTAGTTGGGTTACAGTACTACATAAAGTGAAGTGTATTTAATAAAAAATAAAATGTATTTTGTATTGTAAGATCACATTTGGATTAAAATCGATAATGTAAAGTTAGACTTAGCAAAATCTAATATACTAATACTAACTTTTTACTCTTATAAGGATTTTCAGTTTAAATGAGCAAAATTGAATAACAAACGAAAGTATCATGGACATTTTTTTGTTTTAACTGCTTCAAAATTATTATGTTCTTCTGTTGTACTTTCCCAGTGGCTATTCTGTTTTTTGAAAAGGGCTTCATACATTTTTGTTCGAAGAATGTTAAGAGATGATCATTTTGGACTTGGTCACAATTTCGTTGTAATCCAAAAAGCAGGGGAAACATCGGCAAACGATTAACTCTACAAATATTTGTGCCAATTCATCAAAGACAAATCAAGTTTCCCTTGTTGCTTCCTAAAGAGTCATTATTACTCAACAACAGCAACAATACAGCATTTAAGTGAGCATTTATATTGTTAGGTGAGAAGGAAGGAATGAAATGATAGGTGCAGACTGAATTGAACAGTCTATATGAGAAAAAAATATTTATAATCAAATTCTGAAGCAAAACTAACTAGGGCAACTGAGGGACGTACTGTTTTACGTGGAATCCGAACCACGTAGTGTTGGTCTGATTTTCAGCTAACTGACAAGCCTGACACTCAGTTTTCTCCCCAACACAACATGTGAATCTTGATTGTCATCCGACATTGACACCCCAGGCTTCTGTAATAGTGTCCACGTCGTTTCTGACTAAATAACATTTCTGACTCAATTCCACCGATTTAGATCTCGTAAAACACACATTTTTACTATTATTACCTTTCATTTCTCAATTTTATGATCCAAATAGATATTTAAGGCACGATATATTGGTAGGATTGAGTATTTGGTTAGTTTTAAACTATTTGTTTATTGCTTCTACTCTTACATAAAATATTGTTTAGAAGGTACGATTTTTGAAGTATTAATATATGTATCAAACAATTATGTGGGTAGTTATACTTTTCTAATGACAAATTAAATAAACAATAAAACAATTAAACCTGACAGATTTTCTGTTGGTGGATCGAATCTAGATTATATCGATACTATGATCATATTAATAAAATAAAGCGTTCGATTTTGAAATGTTAAGCAGGTATTTACAGCTATCTGACAACAATAATTAGTTTTAAAAACGTTCTAACAAATAAAAATGACATTACACCGATTGATTTTTTATTGAAAAAGAATTATTTCATTGCAAAAAGCAAGTGGAAATTGATTTCGAAAAGGAACAGCCTCGTTATTCTTATAATTATAAAATAATTTGTCAAAAGATAACGTTTAGAACGTCTAAAAATGTTCGATGTCAATTGTAGAGTTCGAAAATCAGACACTGAAATAATTTCAACCTGCAATAAAACATCTAGAAAAACACATAAGTTATCCGTGATAAACAAGACTATTTTAGATAATTGTTTTATTTCCAAAAATGTCCGCTAAGAGTTCATGCACCCTTAAAGTTTCTTATGACTTCTTTGCCATTGACCCTGGCCTGGTCAAACCCAGAGGGCTCAAACAAAGATAAAACATGAATTATTGATAGCTATTCTGATGACGATTAATTAATTTTGATCATTATTTATATTTGCTTAGGAATTGCTTCAAGTTTTTACTACAAAGACTACCGAAACAAATTTTTTCTCCACTTATTTTCATTTCGACTACTGCGTATTGGCAAATATTCCAAATCAAAATACACCTCAAACAAAAGATATAGTCCTTGATTACAATATTATTCACATATATCTTGTGTAATAGAAATAGTTGTGCCAGTAATTTGGTTAGTTAGTGAGGTCTGTCACTACTGCTGGTTTACACTGCATTACATTTACATGGAACTACACTAGGCTTCCACAATGGACCACAAATACAGCTAACATGTTGAAACACAACATTTGACATCGGATGAGAAATCTGTGAATATAATCAACGGTACGTCATAACTGATAGAATCTATAGAGCGTGCGCAAGTTTGACGCTAACCCTAGCTCTGTCTGCTGGGTCACAAAACCCACAGAATAGTGCTGGAGGATAGATCGGGCGTGCATTCCTGGCGGTAGGGAAGCGCGTAATGTATATGTTTACCGGGTGTTAACGTGAGCGGCGTTCCCTGACCGTTTACTGCGGCGCGTTGCAGGTGCGACTGCGCTGCGCGATTGTTCTGTAGGGATAAATCATGCGCGCTACCACTGACCGCCCGCTGTACCGACCGGTGCACCAGCGCCCGTCTGCATTCCTCACTCTCTCTTTGGATCGGAAGACTGCTTACTTTCCAAATACGGAAAAAATTATAGAGTTATAAGGTTTACAAACCAGGGTTCATTCAATAGCCTCTTAGAGTAGAATTAATTAGAACGTAATGGCCTCTGACGTTTGAAGAGGGTAAATTGATGGGAATGTATGTATATTTGTATGTTTGAATGAGGTTTTGGTATGGTATGACTGCTAAAATGTAAAAAAATTAAGTTTTTTTTAGAAGCCTAAAAAGTATTTGCTAGGGTAAATAGCTTTACTTATATTGGGGTCCTCATATCCGATAATAACAATGAAGATCGTGATATAAGTAATAGACTAAATGCAGCCAATAGATGTTTCCATGCATGTATCCAAATGTTCAGCTCCAAATTATTATCTTACAATACACCATTATTACAAGACCAACACTATTATACCAATCAGAAACCTGGATGATGAGTAAAAAAGCTGAAACGATCGATAAATTTCCAAAATAATGTCGTAAGAAAAATATATAGTCCAAGTTGTGAAATGGGAATTACAGAATTAAATACAATCACGAAATCAGAAACCTCTACAAAGGTTCATATATAATCGCTGAAGCAAGAAGCAGACGTCTCAGGTCGGCTCGGCTTGTCCTAGGAAGGGGGGGGGGAGAAACTACCACTAAAAATATACTATATTATACTATAAGGAACAACCCAGAAGGGATAAGACCACCACGTAGGCCAAAAGTAAGATAGAAAGACCAGATGCAACGGGACTTGAGGAGGCTGGGAAGAATTGAAGACCAGGCTGGAGGCTATGTGTGGGTGAGACTAAGTACCATCTGGATACAAATGGCCACTGCAGTAAGTAGGCTTAGAAATAAAAAATCAAAAGACCAATAAGGTTTTTAAATAATAGTTCGGCGGTCCATACATTATGCTTTCTTCTATGATTAGTTCGCAATAACAAGTGAGCATGATATCTGACTCATAACATCCACAGGGGTTTGATTTTTTAAGTATATATTACTTAAGCTACTTATTACAAAAGTTACTAACTGCGTACTGCATAAATAAGACTGAGGTGAAAAATTATATCTTTCACGTACTCAAGCTCCACAACCAAGGTGGAAAGTCGTATATAAGTGTTTACGGGCCCAAGTGCTTATATTTTTGGGGTTATCTGTGAGTGTAAACGTGTATAACCATGTAACCCAGCTACGAGTGCTTGGGGACAAAGTGCTGAGGGGATTGTAGGTGATAGGCCCTATGTTCGGTCCTCTTAATACCGACACGGCGTCCGCTCAATGTTTGCCATCGACTTGGACACTATTAGAGTAGTCTGGGTTGTTCATTTTGGGTGGTAGTCAAGGTTCAGATGTTGTGTGGGGGAGAGAACTGAGTGTTAGGCTCGTCAGTTAGCTGAAAGTCAGACCAACACAACATGGTTCGGATTCAACGTAAAGCTATAAGTACCTCAGTTTCCCTGGCTATTAGGTTATTAATAAATAGCTCTTTCTGAGGAACAGTCGGCCTTAGTTAGTAACAATGACTACACTCGTTCATCTACAGTCATCACACTCATTCGCCCCTCATGTTCGCACATATCTTGACGATCGGCGTTTTACTAATGAATAATACAATCACCCACTTCCCACTAATGACTCCACTCATCCACCCTACATAGCCAATTTTTCTTGGGGGCTCGATCTCAATTTATATACGATAGCGATCAAACATTTATAACTATTTAGTTGGACTTCCTAGTATTTGAACTCGTGCAGTAAGGCTAGAAATAGTTTAAAATAAAGGGCTCGTTTCTCGTTACCTCATTTTAGTATGAGCACATATCTCGTAAAGAATCATATTCACCCTGATTATTGTTAACGTAGTGTTTTCTTTAATTTGAATAGTGGGTTAATTATAATGAAGCAGGTTCAGGTGATGTATCGTAGACCTGAATTTGGATGAAGATCTTCAGCAAAAATGTGCTATACAATGTGTGCCTCTTAAGACCATACAATATGTAGCAGCTTTACGATGTATGCATACATTTGGTTAGTGACTACTTGAACTAAAGTCTTAACTCTTTGATTTTGTCAAAATAATAATCAAGTAGAAGATCGTGATTTCCGGGATGGTCAAAATAAGTCGCATTTTTCTTAGTAATGCAAATGTGGACAAATAGATCCTAAAAGCTCATGTTCTTACACTTACGTCTTTTTATTGATAGTAATTTAAGAAAGTTATGATACATGATAATTATTGTTATTTAAACAGGAATTTCAATCTAAAATATATTACGTGTATATCCTACAATATTGAAAATCATACACTCGAGCAGAAAAATAGTCGTTTCTATTGTATTCCGATCTTAAATCGATTCGCCTTCAATATACTATTAATGTTAGTTAATGGGCAGTTTTGGTCATTTATTCCATTTTGAATTAGTTGCCACGCTTTTTATATAGGAGTTGACTGTAAAATTCCATCAAGAAATTGGCCATCAACTGGAATAAGCGAAAAAATAACGGTGTTATTTATTCGCTCACATCACTCACCGTTACGTTCTGGTGAGAAAAACTAAAAATTATCGACATATCAGCAAAGTGGCGCTTTTACCTAAATAACCTGGCCAGAAGCGCAAGGCCCGGGGCTTGAACAGGCGCAGTCCACAGAGTACCCGATAATTTGGAGTTCCTCTCAATAAGTCCTAAACGGCGGCGATTACCTTCCATATGGTCGTCGCCGCGCCGCCGTCTGCCGCCTGTGGGGGCGGGGGCGAGAAAGTCGAGTATCTTACTTCAGTCGACAACGAGTGTGATGATTAGGAAGGGCTGTTATTGTGCATTCATTGGTGGTCGTAAAGAACGACTTAAAGTAAAGTCTTTGAGTGAGTGTCGATAGTGTATCGTAGCCAAGTTATTTTGGCTGAAAATAACTCTAGAAGCACTTCACAAATAAATTTGTAGAAAAGACATGTTAATCAATTACAAAATTATCATTGCTTTGTAATCAAGCTAAGTCCTATTTCTAAGTTGTAAATTAAAATTGGATAACAGAGTTTCCCCTTAATTTGTGTTAACATTTCCAATATCACAGTTTTTTAAACACTGTAGACTATTAGGAAACCACAGAGAAAAATATACAGTGGTCACTTTCTTATAGCCGCAGTGAACGCCTCAGTGGCAGTCATACGTAGATGTACAGTTTTATAGATTTGTAGTAATAATTACAATGTTAATCCTAGAATTTGTTGGTAATGAAGGAAGGTCTAGCAAGGTGATAGCCCTGTCATCGTATTACAAAGAGGAAACATAACTGCTGGACTCAAATTTAGCGCGCTATTGGAAGCGACATGTTTCCTTCCTCTCTGTACAGGAAATTTACCATTAAATAATTAAAAAGTAAGTGAATGTTTGTGAAAGCTTAACCTAACATCGATCTGCTATCTGAGGAGTTTCTCAAAGAAGTTTGTTTTTCAACTCCCAGTATAGGCCTATAGCAATAAAATGCACCTATTATTTTTTATCCTTTTTTGAACTTTTCTTCAGATAGATTCTTCCTATAAATAATAAAAAAATCTTACTTATCCGGTTTACCAACATGTACTTATAATTTTTATAATTCTATAAAAAGGTGTGTTTTAAATTTTCATTAAATCCCTCTCTTCACTAAATTTTTAGAATTCTCTTGAAGGTCTGATTTAGGCTGAGTGAGTATAGAACTAAGTGAGTATTCTCTATTTTTTTTAATTCATTTATTTAACGATTAGACAAATGCAATATCTATTCAGTTCATCCGCAAGGCTAGCTAGAGGGCAAAAACTGTTTTCATGTAAGTTTTTACACGAATGATTACTATTTTTTATAATTTTCACTTACAACAAAATTACAGTTATATATTATTATAACGTTAAGCATATGCATTTGTAATTATGATAGAAGCATATCCAAACTCATTTGAATCAATATTTCGTTTCTCTCTTTGAGTGTCCAGTCGACTAGTTTTATTAAATTAAGTTTTGATAATTATTTTAATATGACAAGTATTAGATTTTTTATATCATAAAAGTACATAAACTAAATAAAAACATTAATGGATTTGGAAAAATTCTCATTGATTGAGGCAAGTCAAATTTGTTATTTAGTGATTGCATATTTTTTACCACTAAATAATTATAAAAGTAATGCTATATAATTTGTATGAAAGTGGAAAATATCGACTTCATGACGTTTTTTAAGAATTGATTTATTATTGTTGAATGCTTAAACTTTCAAATCACTCTAAAAGTCTTCCTTATGTAGTAGTCAAGATTTGTGGGTAGCACATCTCTCAGCTTTCTGCACGTCTCTCAGCTTTCTTATTCGTCTCTCCACAGGTCCTACACCACTCATATTTCATATTATGATCCATATACCTCAATCTTGGTCCTCCTCATGACCGTCCTCAAAGTCTTTTTGCATTAACACAACCCTCACTTATTGTGCTCTGGAAACCTTCATGTTTCATTAGATTTCTAATAAGATAACATTTTTTCAACAATTTATTTCCACAAGTTTCTATCCTTGTCTACTATTTTGAGGACTTCGTTAATTTTGAACGTTCTTGTTGAAGGCAGCTAATTCTGCTTCTTACTTCTGCTTTGTTCCGTCCATCTCTTCTGATCTAACTTCCTAAATAAGTAAATGAGCCAACTTGTTCAAGTATCTCATTGCCTACGTGAATTCAGACTTCAGCTTGTTCTTCTTTGTCACATGCCAACACGATTGTTTTTTTATTTATTTATTTTTATATTATATTCATCTCCCATTATCTTATCCATTTTAACTAACATGATTCAGGGTCTTATTCACTTTAAACTAGGAGAGCAATATCGTCGGCATATCTTAACATATCTGTCAGAGAATCTTCTCTGCCTTTTTTGAATGCCTCTTTAATAAAGATAATAGGTGACAGTGCACGTACTTGCCGAACACCTTCTCGTGTCCTCACCTCTTCCCGGATTGTCCTTTCATCAGTTACAGCTGTCACTTAAATCTTCATATTGTACAATATCACTCGTTTCTTGAAATCTCGTTTGTTCTCTGTCCAGTATCTCTCATTATTTTTTTATTTGTCGCTATCATAAACACAAAATTAATTCCACTCATATTCGTTTATTGATTTTCTATATTTCTCAAAGCTTTTAATGGTTGCTCATAGGTTTTATACAATTAGCTTCACGAAAACTTTAGTTGTTATTTAGCAGGTTATATTTAAACAATTATATTAAATCCCAACTTATCCTTCAGAGAGATTTCGATAATTAACCACTCCACTTCTTCAATTGTTGATATAAAATTATGATGATAGTACTTGGGCAGGCATATCAAAATTAAATCAAATATAAATTCACTACAGCACTTATTTTATTAACTTACATTTAAGTCTGATCTCCCATAAACAAATTTAATTGAATCGCCCAAAAACACAGCTCAGAAAAGTGCATCTGGCTGGCCATTGACTGGGGACTTGCGCACGTTGCATTTCAAGTTATATGATCAGCTGATCCACATTATACACTTACCAGTAGTCAGCTGTTTACCATAGGTATTAGTGGACATAACCTAACAAGAAGGCTGACATTACGGTGGCTGTGGCGGCACCGGCAGTCGCTTGAAGACCAGTGGTTACTCAAGTAGCCGTTGGCTGTGCTACTGTCCACATTCCTTCTCGTACTGAAGAATAGGCCTATTCATTTTTTGTTCTTCTTTTACTAAATAGCAGTCTTGTATTTAATAATATTTTATCTCATATATTCTGCACAATATCCTGTTGTACGATTTATTACTTGAGTTCCAAGAAATTTAACCGGACAGGGAAAACTTATTTATTTTTAGGTATGTAATGAGCTTATAAAAATTTCTCTCATTACCTTCCTCTATTCTTTTAAGAGATACATTCAGTTTTTTTAAGTTAACATTCAGTTTTTTTTAAGTTACAACCAACTGTGAAACAACTTCAGTTTGTATGACTTTGATAGTGAACAATTGGGTTGGGCAAGGTGAGTTACACTAAACGTTTTCTGTACGAACAGTTGCAAAGATACATTATGTTAGGAGAAGTTGGTGAGGCAAAGCACAGAGAAAAAGAAACAGAGGCAACATCCTATAATGCTCTGAATGGGTGTCGAGTATGTAGTTTGTTCTCCAGTTCGCAGAGGCAGGGCTAGCACCATTGCCAGTGCTTCCCTTTAAACCCTTGAGTGTTTAACTGTCAGAATCAGATATGAAGCTCGTTTGAGGTTATGATGCTTTTTCAGGTTCAGATATAAAGTTCAGTTGAGGTTATGGCACTCTTTCAGGTTCTGATATGAGGTTCATTTGAGGTTGTGAAGCTCTTTCAGGTTTAGATATGGAGGTTCAGTTGAGGTTATGATGCTCTTTTAGGTTCAGATATGAGGTTCATTTGAGATTATGATGCTCTTTCAGGTTCAGGTATGAGGTTCAGTTGAGGTTATGATGCTCTTTCAGGTTCAGATATGAGGTTCGGTTGAGGTTATGATGCTCTTTCAGGTTCAGTTTAGGTTCAGATTTGAGGTTCAGTTGAGGTTATGATGCTCTTTAGGTTCAGATTTGAGGTTCAGTTGAGGTTATGATGCTCTTTAGGTTCAGATATGAGGTTCAGTTGAGATTATTATGCTCTTTCAGGTTCAGATTTGAGGTTCAGTTGAGGTTATGATGCTCTTTCAGGTTCAGATATGAGGTTAATTTGAGATTATTATACTCTTTCAGGTTCAGATTTGAGGTTCAGTTGAGGTTATGATGCTCTTTCAGGTTCAGATGAGGTTATGATGCTCATTAAGATTTAAATATGAGGTTAATTTGAGGTTAGACGTTCTTTTAGGTTCAGAAACGGGGATCATTTGATGGTATGATGCCATCAAATATGAGGTTCGTATCTTGTTGTTTTACTGTTATAAAACAAATAAATTATTAGAAGTACGTATATGCAACTTTTTAAAAATAGCCACCTCCTTAAAGTTTTTTGTTTTTGTTTGGTACTAAAAAAATTCATATAAAATCATTTAAAATCTTTCTTCAGAGGTTACTCTTTGAATGATTTTTTTTAAATTTAATTGGAAGGCGGTACCAATAGTTGATGAGCAAGCGTGTATTTACATACAACCAACAAATAATTCCATTGTAAAGCCTAAATTATGGATATTCGGAATGTCATAATGCTAGGAATTTAATATTTAGAAAAGAAAAATAATATAGTTACATATTGGTTAACTTAAAAATGCAACTAGTACGATAAACAAATCAAGTTCATTTCTAAATGAAAACTTGTTCAAATATCGAAGAAAATTAACACATTTAATTGACCACCTCTAAACACACCACTTTCCAGTCCCTATTAAATATAACAACCCTCTATCAAGCGTCGTTACTCCTAACGAAACCCGAGACAGGATTTTCGGTCGCAGTAAACCCTTTAACAACGTATGATTACGTGTTGCCGTGTCGTGTCGAAGGGGTTGCGTGGAGCCGGACACGACAACCCGCCAACACGCCAGTCTAGACAGGACCCGCTGGGTGGTGCGGACCAAATGACACCCGGCATGATAGGAGGGTGCAGAATCTGACGGGTCCTGTTAATAGAGGTCAAATTGGATCTCGACATTTAATTCCAAAATGCCACAAATTGCGCCCCTCTCGTCCGCAGGTGGTTGTTGAAGGTAACTCCGGCTGTAATTGGAGGCCATTCATCAAACTGGGGTTATGTTTTCCAATTTTTTACAACCGCAGTTCACGTAAGGTGTCCATAAAGATAAAAATAGAAAGTGACATAAATTGGGACATAGTACATGATGTATACAAGTTTCATTAAGACTACTAAGCAAGATAAGTTTATTATACAGGTTGTTTGGGAAATGTTTAGCCATACTTCTGGATTTACTTCTGGACTTGACAACAAACAAAACATTTCATATAACACAGTATGGTCTATCTCGTGTTGGTAACCGTATGTCCATATCTTTTTGATTTTTACAAAAATAATAATTACTTGGGAACCATAATTGTCACAGATTTTAAATTTTGCACACACACTAAGGCTGCTAGCACCTAAACGTACAATTATTTTCGATATTGTTTTTTTTTCAACCGTTTGGAAATAGCTTATGTTTTTAAAAAATTTAAATTTGATAAAGCAAATCCATTATTTTCCTATCCTTAGCTATTTCGAAGCAGTTGAACAAAACATTTTTAAAATAACTGTAAGTTACATTTAGGCGCTAGCAGCCTTTGTGAGTGTGCAAAATTTTTTATCTGTCCTATCATTTATCGTTCCTAAGTTATTATTTGTTTTATAAAAATCACAAATATACGGACAGATGGTTAATGAAGCGAGATAGACCATACTATTATGAGACATTTTTTTGCATACAAAAAAAAAAACTAAATCCCAAAGTTTGGCTAAAGAGTTCCCAAAAACCCTGTATATATCCTGTATGTGGTGAGTGTGCAGTGCTGATTTAATCTGATTGGTAGGTCTCTAAAAGGGGGATTTCGGTTAATAAAGAAGGAGATAAACAAATAAGGAACCGGTAAATAGAGACGTGTTTAATCTTGAAATTAACAGAGGCTGCTATCGGCGTGGACAATACTAGAGAAGTCTGGGGTGTCCATGTTGGGTGGTAGTCAGTGTCTAGGGAAAAAGTGTGTAGGGAAAAACTGATTATCTCTGGCTTGTCAGCGAGTTGAAAATCAGGCCAACACTACGTGATTCGGATTCCACATAAAGCTTTAGGTCCCTTAGTTGCCCTGGATACTGGACTATTATGGCCTTTTCTAAGGAACAGGAACTCAGATAGTAACCAGACTACACAGGTCACCCACCAACAAACACGTAGGACCGATTTGGTCTCATGTGTTCGTTGTCATCAGCACTCATTTAGTCATTTAAATTTTCCTCGAAAACGCACAAAGTTGTGTCGTTTCTCATATCTAGGAATAAGAATAAAACATATGGTGTTGAATATTATTTGCTTTATATTGTGCAAAACAAGTGAACGTCACACTTCCACAGATTTATTACAATATAAGTACACAATTTTTCAAATATAGGCCTATTAAGTTTTGTTATATACACCCAACCTAATATACACAATGTTAATTAGGTTGGGTTAGGTTAGGTTAGTATTCCTTGTATTAGGTTATCATGTACGAAGTTTGTAACCATGTTGTATATTGATGGAAATAAATTATTACTATTATTTTTAGGATAATAATACGTACATCTTAAAAATACGTAAGTAGCCCTAATTTTTAACTTTATATTATTATTATTATTATTAGTATTCCGTCCACAGAAGACCTTTGGTACAGTCCAAACATTTACACTATTAGAACCTGAACTTTGTTGTGCCCTAAATTACTTTTGCAACTGTTTGTAAATGAATATTCCACCGAAGATTAATTTATTGTTTATTGTTGATTTATTGTTTTGTTGTTGTTGTTGTTACTGTTTTTGTTGTTATATATTTACTCTCGTTAATATTCCTAATATTTGGAGTGGTCAAGGTATTTATACTGTGTTCTATTATGTTATGTTTTATTTCAATGTGTTAAGCTATATTATCTTACATTACTTTTCATATTTATATGTATTTGGATCTAATAAGATATTGGTTTGAATTAATATAATTTTTTTTTATTGAATGTATGATTTAATTGTTATCTAATTAATATCTTTTGATAGTATAAATTTTAAGAAACTTAGCAAGTTTGTTAATAAAGAAGAAAAGAAAAAAAATTAATAATGATAAGTACTAATTGAAAATTAACAATGAAAGAAATAAATGGATAAAAATGTATTTTATGATGTTAATATTATAGCAAATGTATTTATAAATAAGATGTTTCTCAATTAGCCATAGGCTAGAGGAATAAATAAAAAAGACTACTTGTAGAATATTTGTTGTACAAAAAAAAAAAAAAAATAAATAAATAAAATAAAATAAATAAATTATTATTATTATTATTATTATATTAGTGATCGATTTCGGTAAACCACATTTACCTTCCTCAGAACTCAAGGATTCACAATAGGAATAATTTTAATTGTCTTAACACTTGTTTAAATTGTTATTGTAACGCTATTTCTGAACTATTTTTGTTTTAAAAATGATTTATGGTTTTAAATGAAGTAACCCTGTACAAAATGTACTTATAAATGTTTTATCACCGTAATAAATTATTTGGCTACTTACACATATTTTTAATGATTTTGATTAGTTTTCGATCTACTATACTCCACTCTTGGTACTCTAGTTTGGACTGTACATAAGTTATTAGACATATGCATATTTTCAATAAGACTTTGTTTTAGATTTAAGTGTTTACATCTATGCGTAAAATTAACATCAACCCCTCGGCATGATGTTGCCGGAAATACCCAAGCAGTTGGCAATGTTTGTCTGCCGGTTAGGGATGGCAACGATATATCGGAAATATCGATAAATATGTTTCAATATATCAATATATTAGTATCGGTGTTTTCTTACGATAGCATCGATATATTAGCCCGATATATCGTATACGTAAATATTAACGTTATTCTCTCTCCTCAAAATCCTTAAAAAAACACACATTTAAACTGCCTCTTATGCGTACAAAAATGCGTTTAAATTTTAAAGTAACTTAATTTAGTTTTTTAAGCGGAGTTAACGCCATTGAGCAAATACTTCGCAGTTGTGAGAGGACTATAAAATGGTGCATCCCAGGGTATACATTTTAGCAAGACAATACCTTACAGTTGTAACCACTTCTGTTCCAGCAGAGAGACTATTTTCTAAAAATGGAAACAGTGTAACAGAATAATGAAACAGACTAAGTGGAAAATTGATATCCATTTATTTTTAAATGGTTTACCTGACAAGTATTGGAAGTAGGTTTAGTGAATTAGTTTGTTTAATTTTTAGTGTTTATAAGAAGCCTAATGGTATTTTGAAATGGGAAGAGCAAAAATAACAATGTTATTACATTTTTCTTTAATAATTAACACAAATGTATAGTTATTCTTATTTTGAATTTTTTCTTTCAACCCCACAGACCACAACTTTTTTCGTGTAGATAAATGTATTTAATTTTTACATTCAGTTGGCCGTTGTAAATAGTGGCAGCAAAACATGAGTGTATTTTTGGTCATGAAATAAGAGTTAGTGCATAATTATAAACAGATATATAAAATTTACATTTATAATAATATAACATACATTTATAATAATATAACATATAACATTTACAGATAATTATAACATTTACATTTCCATACGTCGGTTACTCGATACATCGATATTTTTCTTTCGATATTATCGTTAGATCGATATTTGGTTACCATCCCTGCTGTCGATAGACACGCGTATTCTTGCGCGAGCGTTCACACTAAGCTGCTTGGAGTGCATTGCTGTAAAATCTTGTTTAATCATTGTTTGCCAAGTTAGCCACGGACAAGTTACTGTGTTAATACACGGTCAACCCGCATTATCGGACAAAGCGTGTGAACAGTACAAAAATTGAGTGAAAAAATTAGATACAACTGTAATTGAATCATGTTGTCAATCATAGTAAGAGTTGGATAGTAAGAAGAGGGCAAAAATTACGTGAATTTAGGATATACTCACACACACATCAATTTTCATTTGTTAATTTGGTTTAAAATTAGATTTCATCTAAAGTACAGTATGATATATGTGCATAGGTACCTAGCCGACAGCATCCCTTGAGTATTGGTTCTCTACGCGTGCTCAGTCTTCCTTCCTTGTATCTCTCTAAACCACCCATCGATATAAAAACTCAGCCTGCTACCATTATCCTAGACAACAAAGTTTTTTTGTCTATAAAACCTTACTTTGGGGATGCAAAGTAGTGAAATCATGTCCTAGTTAGAAGAAAAGATCTTACACATTTCGTGATGAAAACCAAATCAGCAAACAGTTTGTGTTATGTTTATGTTTGTTGTATCAGCTGTTTGAAATAATTATTAAATTAAATGACCTCAAATGTTAATCTTAAGGAAAAAATGAGATTTTGAGATGCTGTTTATACCCATTAGGAATAGAATTTTGAGAAAATAGTGGGTCTTTTTAAAAAGCTAACTTCCCTCCGAGTTTCATCAAAATGTTCAGTAGTTCCGGCGATTGCATTACGATTGAGCTGCATTAATTGTTGAAGGGTGCTACTTAAATAATGGGGTAACAATAGTTCAATATAAGATTTTTAGTAATCTGTATATATTTTTAAAATAAATAAATTTATCATAAAACTTTACTTAAGTATATAATTTATGGATCTTTTCCGTAAATTCACTACCATAACCGTAACTTAGGGCAACCTAACATGACCAAAGCTTCGTAACTAAACATGACCAAACATAACGTAACTAAACCTAATGTAACCTAACCAAACCTAAGATAACATAACCAAAATCTAACATAACTTAAACAAACCTAACATACCCTAACCCAAGTAGTGGTAGTGAATTAACGGAAAAGGTCTTCATTTATTAAATTATAAATACAATAGTTATAAAATAATAATTTATGAACCCTTATTTTGCTTATCATAACGAATTTAATGTAAAATAGAGTGTTTTTAACACAAGCTGTCATAAGTTGAAAAGTACTCCGCCTGTACTTCGTAATAGCCTCATTTTTTCAATATTTCCCTCAGAAAATAGAGATTTTTTTGAAACGAAACAACCCCTTTATTCGAAAACTAGGGTGTCCGGACAATTCGTCCCACGGACATTTCGTCCCCCAAGAAAAATGCGGACATTTCGTCCCACTTTGTGGAACGGCTACCTGGGTAGGGTTTGATAAATAGTCTCCAAATATTTCTAAACGGACACTTCGTCCCACCTGAGAGAAGGGTTGTAAAAAGGTTAGGTTAGGTTAGGTTAAATTAAATAATTACCTTCGTCAATCAGCTCATAAGTTCGTAACAAATGTTACGGCCGTTTCGACATCAAAGTGTCATCTTCAGACATTGAAGTTCAGCCATAAGGCGTCGTTAAAATATAAAATAAAAAAAAAATAAATAAATAAAATAAAAAGTTTTTTATTTTATATTTTAACGACGCCTTATGGCTGAACTTCAATGTCTGAAGATGACACTTTGATGTCGAAACGGCCGTAACATTTGTTACGAACTTATGAGCTGATAGACGAAGGTAATTATTTAATTTAGTCTTATAAGCAGCTCAGGGGCTAGAAAATATGGATTTTAATAGGTTAGGTTAGGTTAAGTTCTCTCAGGGTGGGACGAAGTGTCCGTTTAGAAATATTTGGAGACTAATTATCAAACCCGACCCAGGTAGACACTCCACAGTGGGACGGAATGTCCGCATTTTTCTTTGGGGACGAAATGTCCGTGGGACGAATTGTCCTGTAATCGAAAACTAGTCTGCAGTGTAATGACGTACATTTTCTCCGTTCCTTCGAGGCCCATCATGGAAGGGGTGAATTTCAGTATCTTCATAATTAACTACGTCACTGTTGCATACGATCGAACGATCTGACGTTCACGTTCAACGTACACTGAGGCCGAAAATCTGCATCTGTGAAATACGCATAGTATAGACACAGCCTAAGACTTAAGAGCTCGATTTCCTAACTATCTACTTACATAGTCGTGACTACCAGTAGCTGTTCCCTGACACAAGGTCGTGATGGCAAGGACGAGAGGCAAGGATCAGTAGCACGCACGGTCGAACATCACTTGCAGGAAAAACATTTTTAAATGTACTTCCCAACGAAGTATATTTGGAGAATGAGCTTTTATTTAATAAAGTTAACGATTGATTGATAGTGCTAGAAAGTTATATAAGTTGGGTGAGTTGGAAAACGAGTAAAATGAGTAAAATAACCTCTTAAACAAAGTTTTTTTACTAGATGCTTTTCCAGTGTAAATAAATGGTTCCAAAGAATTGGCTCAAACGTTCACCCATATTAAACTCTAAAAAATCGAAACTTTGAAAATTACCAGTTTAATTCCCAAATAGGTTTTTTCCATAACTCAAAACTAGACATGCGGTTTTTACTAAAATATATTAAATTGTAATTCACATCTTTTCTGAAAATTTAATAAAATCATTAGTGCTATTTTTTTTATAAAATTCAATTTTTGTATGTTTTTTGTCCATAAAAATAAAGAAAAACTAAAATTTCTAAAAAATTTAAAAACCGTCTAGATATATTGGCTAAATACAACTAAATACCAAATTTCCTAAAAATTTATCCATCCGTTTGGTCTTCTGCGAACTGCACAAAAACACATACGGACAGACATCAAAAACATTTTTCAAAAAACGACTTTTTTGGATTCAGGGGACAATAAAATGGATTTTTAGTCGAACTTGTAAAAAACATTTTGCGCGATCACAATTTTTTTTCTCTATGTTAACGCATTTGGAAGAAAGTAAATATCAACAAATAAAATTCTTGAATTAGTTTTAACAATGTATCCATAATATTGTCCTTTATTTGTAGGCTATAATCTGTTTTACCTCTTTTAATCACCAACTAAGTATCTCGGGCCAGACGTACATCTATATATGTATCATGTATAAGACTCCTTCATAGCGTGCCTTATTTCACACCGAGTCATGTATCAGAAGATTAAAGACTTGAGTACGATTAAACCATTGATTTTGTTACATACACATAGAATTATAATCCAATGTTAAATTTTGTATCCCAAATTTCAGCTGTGTTAAGGTGCAGCGATAGGTTAGACCCAAGTAAATATATGCAATTTAAACCATCTGAGGTAGCAGACCTCGTTAAGTAATTGGCACAAATAATATTCCTGTTAGTTGCGACATATCTATTGTAGTTGTATAAAACCAATAATTAAACTTAATAAGTTACATAATTTGATGCTTAACTGAATATCTCTGATGAATTTGAAGTACATTCATCTTGAAAAGCGCAAGTAAGATACCATCCTTCATTACAGGAGTAGGATTTAAAAATTGAAGACGCCAGGAAATTAGACAGGACTATCGTCAGGTACTTATCTTCTACTACCCTCTTCTACTAGGGTAAATACTGAATATTCTCGGCTGCCTTGGCTACTTTACGTTCATGGTATTTATATCTGCCCTGGACATGGACACATCTTCTCACAACCCTCCGTCCATCCTGCTCATGAACTCGACTACTCGGGATATGCCACAGAGACGGCGGGGCATTTCTATCTGGACGCTTCCACGTCAGTAGCCATCTGATAGTGTAATCACATTACTGAAGACGCAACAAAAGGGCCCAAAAAGAACAGAAAGTGAAAACAACGCGGCTAGCTCCATCGGAAGGGACAAAAGCGATTTAGCCACGAGGCAAGATGGCGAGATAGCATCAGAAAATAGCCGCCGTCCCGAGGTATTATGAAGCCGATTTTTTACATCGATATTTCCGAGTACTCTGATTCGGACCTGGAGGCCTCTAAGTGGGGGACTTCTAATAAAATGATTACAAGGTGGTTGGCTGAGCCCGGCAAGCGTACTCCGCTACCGCGTCTATTATCATAATTGTCTTTAATATTATATCATTATCTGGTCTGAAAATCGTTACCTTTACTTCATGTGGCTAAATGAACGCTACTCCCGCTCAAATCATTGTTATTCCATAGTATTATTTTTGACATTATAGTTTTACACCCCTGTTTGTGTTGTTGATCTGAGTAGTTAGTCTGACTTGATGAGGCCCTTAGGTATTCGTCTGTCAGCCACAATCTGTCAGCTGTAACATATCTGGGGAGGCTCTGCAATATAGGTACGGTCTTCTAGAACCTGTCCGCCTGTAGGGGAAGAGATACACTTAGTTATTTCTTGGTAGTGTTTCTGTTATAACGCCAAAGAGTCAACCAAACACAGCCTCAGATAGTAGAATCCCGAACAAAGTAAAATGTCACTTAAAACCGTAAGAAACAGAAATCCTAGAAGTTGCAGTGGTACAATACGAGCGAGCCATGCTGGCAATAGTTCTGACATAAAATAACAACTTATGTAAGAAGTTAATACGATTAAAATTCAAACTTTAATACTACTCAAGCGTGGAAGCTCAGTAGACCGACTTAGAATCAGATTTGTGTCCAAAGTTCACAGTATGAATCTGTTACTGAGTTGACCACCAATAGGCCTACCACCATACGTACATGTGTGGGTGGAAGAGTCTCCACTTGTTCAATAGAGACCACGCACAGTTCTCCGGCCCATGAAGACTAAAGATAAGAAAAAACAGACAAAAATGTGAAATTATTGATATAAGTTTTTATTTCTCGATATGGTATTACCAGGAGTAAATTATAAAATAAACAGAGTGCAGCACTTTGTTATACAAATTATTTTCTATCGTTAGTTATGTTACAAATTGATCGGCAATGCAGCCTAAATATTTATTACAAAAACAAAGTAAATATGATTTTATATCTAAAATATGGAAAAAAACTCACTTTAATAAAATGCACACATGCCAATTAATTAGCGATAGAACATGACAAAAAGAGCTATTAACATTGATAAGAACTAAAAAAAATTGCAACTTCCATAAAGTTAGTCAAATAAAAAAAAATATTTGAATGATAGAACAATAATTATGAGGTCGTAATCAAATCAAAAGAAACAAAAGGACGTTAAAGTAATGAATTTGAAAACACATACAATACCTTTTAACTATAAAAGTAAAACACGTAAATTAACGAGACAGTCTGAACAAAAACGTAAAAATGATCAACTTTTAAACACAGAAAGATGCTTTAGAAGAAATAGCACAAGAAACTTGAACAAGACACCGAAAAGGAATCTAATCAGATACCAACCTTTTAAGGTCTTTGCTTTGAAAAATAAAACGGTTGTTTACCCCTTAATCAACCAGACGAAGTTGATTAACTAGACAAATTAAAACGATAAAGCTTCAGGTGAAGATGGAATCATAGCAGAAAATTTAATGTCAGCCGGCCCCAACTCTATAAAAGAACATCTCGATATATCAAACTCATCTGGCAACAGAAAGAATTCCTGATGATTGAAAACAGTTTTATGGTTTTTTACATAAAATGGAGACAGAACTGACGTTAACAATTAGTATAGAGAAATTTCTCCTTTTTTAACCGCACTCAAAATTCTCATTGTGTTTTCTTGATCTAGTTCACCAACAGTTAGAACAGAAAATTTGGAAATACCAAGGTGTTTCCTGTCTTAAAAATTAATCCGTGTAATGTACCGTATATTAATATTTATAACAAAGTTAATGCTCGTAATTTTATTTACTTTAAAAAGGACATACAATTCCACTGACTGGGAATTTCATTCCTCTTATAAATTTTAAAAGAACAGGCCCAGACATCAAAACTTAGCATCGATAAGGAAAACACTTTCTAGTTCTAAATCAAAAGCAAAATTTATGGAGGAAATCTCTGAACCATATGAAATAAAAATTGGAGTTAGGTTAACTCCAATGAAAAAAATTACTATTTTACTTGTTTTTAGAAAAAGGAACAGGAATAGTGAATAGAACCAAATTAAAAATATCGTGGATCGATTTACACAGTTATGGAAACTGTGTATGAGTTCTAAACAGCCGGAACTCTTATCAAAACACAGCCAGGATGGATTAAAACTTAAGTAAATTTCACGTCTTCCAATTTTGAGACTTCAGTATACTTAACTTCCTTGCTCAATCAATGGTTGTGAAATAGGTCGTAATTCTCTAGACAGAAAATTGTATTTATCTGCTATACACCGTGGAACAAAATACGCAAACTGTAATTTATTTTATAATGTAGTGTTGACAATCTTAGAGACTTAAGGAAGGAGCTAATGGTCAGAGCAATTACCTTGATTGTGTCTACTAGAGGTGGATGTGTAATTGCGTATATAATTGAGCCATTTCCTAGCCGGGTCTTGAGACTGGTAAAACGTCTCCAGCCTTTCCTCTTTCAATGAAGTGGCAAAGAACAATGGAAGCCAAACGATTTTCCACAGGTTCATTTTCCTGAATATATAAACTACCAGTTTGATTTCTGAAGGAGCATTTCTTTGTTTGGCTATAGATAGTAAAAAACGTAAAAGAGCTCATTTATAAACGGAATTTTTCACAAGAGTCTTCCGATAAAATGTTTAAGACTATCATCTTTGTTTTTATTGTTAACTACAAACTTACCTTGTTTTCAACATCAAGCTAAAAACAACCTTTAAAATTAGCTAAAATATTTCCACCATAAAAAATTTAACAAGCAACTAGTTATAAGCAAATTTGAGCAATACGTAACACTATGAATTACCAGTGGTGTTTTTGGAAAAAATAAATAAGATCTACACAGCATGATTTACTATCTAAACCATCAGTAGAGCACTTGTTGAACATTTGGAAGGGCATTGGTCAGTATTTTCTAAAACAGTTGTTTGTGTAATACTGAAGACTATTACATAAATAGGATATAGGCCTACGTGACATTCTAGTGTGCCGTTTACGTGGCCAACTTTTTAGTTCAATGTCAAAGAATTAGAAATGTAATGGTCAGCAAAAAAGAGTGTCTAGGAAAAATTAGTCCGTTGACCCTCCGAGGATCCACCATGCATAGTACGGTGTTGTTTATGAATGCTGTGACGTCACTGGACTGAGAAAATACAGGATTTTGTCAGACTCCAGCGATAATTTTGGAAGTTAAATTATGAATCCTGCTGATAGTCTGTGTCTAATTGTCTGCTTACTAGTAAATGTGCTATCACCCAATTATAATGAATGGGATCATCACAGAAATGATCACTAATTTATGGCTATAGTGCAATCTGAAGTGTAGACCTAATTCTTAAACCTCATCTTCAAGGATTTCATATCAAATTGACTCTTGGGAAAAAGCCCGCCAGGTACAGTAGCAACGTTTTGATTTGTAACAAGACTTTGATCATTGTGAATGAAAGTAAGTAAACGATCAGGAAAACTTTGTTTCACAATCACATGCTCATAATATATACCTGTAGAATGATAGGAATGAATTTCTGCAGCATGCAAGATTCAAAATACAAACAATTTATATAGAGGCACAGTGGAATAGTACATATTCGTGTAGGGGCCTTAGTAAACATTGAGTACACCATAACAAGGTGCAAGACTATGCAGGCTGATAATAAAAAAACTATGTTATGAATAATCCAAGGTACAACCACAAAAATGTCAGATTCAGAATTATGTGCAAAATTATGTTTGAAATCAAAATACCAGGGAAATTATTCGTCCCTATCAATATGGACAAATGTACTAGCTATTTAGGATTTGTGGTTTACAGAATACCTGACGTTTGCTCCGGTTTGATAAAATATTGACATGTCAGTTAAAAGAAACAACAACGCTGTTATTATTATAATATAGGAAGGAAACCGGATGGAATTAAATCGTGGGAGGATCAAGCAGAGGATGACGAGTGGAAATGAGAGGAGTTCTTGGAAAAAGAAAATAATAATAATAATAGCACGGAGCACATTATTTGCAAGACCCAGTCTCAGGTATATATGAAGAAACCACAGACTTTTGTAGATTCTTGCTAACTCTGCCAAATGAGGAGAAGATTAATGGTTAAAATGTAACAATTGTATAATCATATAAAATCAAAATGTGTTGAGTAAAGTGGTTTCACTTGACAATTATATTTCTTTGAGATTTTTGCATAAGATAGGTAAATTTAAAATTCATAAATTAAGGGAAATTACTGATACAGGCACACAACCCAAAATGAAATTTAAACTCCCCCTCCCCACCCATAATTTAAAGATAAACAAAATTGTAAAAAGTCCCTGTGAGATAGTTCGTATAAGATAGTTACTTCTCAGTTCTTTATGTAAAGATACTGTAAAATATGATTTGAGTTTTTACAAGTGTAAATCTGTTCGTGTATTTTGACGCTTGCTAATGCATATTAATGTTTTTTAAGACAATAAAGAACATTTTGATTTTATTTTAAAGTGACCAAAACTGTAAGTAAATAGTTGCATCATAATATTTATGACTTCTAAAAGAATTAATTAATTTAACATAAAAAAACTTTATGAACATACTTTTTTATTTTCGTACTTTCAATGATATTTTGATTCACCTCGACAAACCAATTTACATAGTATGAATTTAATTATTAGATACATTATCACTAACGTAACCATAACTTTTATTTCGTTCCTCGAAAAAACCTAATTTATTTCATATTTCTAAACATCGATGGTCTCACATTTAGTTCTCACTCAGAGTAGAGTTCAAAATGTAGTCTTTATCATTCAGCACCACCATTTGACATTTAAATATAACAGTCTTTGTTGATACCTGTATAAAGTTTGTACATAGAAAATTCTAGCACCTAGTAAACTGGAAATTACGACCCACCCACCCACCTATACACGTAGCGTGGTATCGACAACCCACCCACCCATAAATGTACAATGGTTTTATATAAATCACTTATTTATATATATTTATGTAATATATATAAATAAGTGATTGGTAATTATAGATATATTTGATAATTCTAATATATAGTGACAAATTGAAGTAAGCTGAGTCTTAGTCGGCAAAGTATTTACCGTGTTTTTACAGTATCTGAAAGGCCAAGGTATCGAAAATCTTTTGAGGAAAGGTGATTTTAGATTTCGCGGCTGCGTGACACCGCGGGCTACTCACTAATTGATATGGTCCACACTCAAATTATAGATTCCCGAGTGCGCTTCACCCCAGACATCTGAGGAATTTTCTAATTTATCGATCACGAACCGGCTTCCGGCGGTGGCGGTCCCACACGAGACTGAACCCTGCACCTCTCAGGTGATGATCCAACTGGGTTCCACGGTGATGCACAACAGGAAACATTTGTGATACCCATGAATCTTAACTTTTTTGAAATCTCTTCTCTCTAAATTCCTTGGTGGTTGAAGTGATGTAGATGAAGAAAATCTAATTTTAGGTAGGTGAAATCTCATCGGGTTTCAACATGAGGTAGTATGTAGGCCAATTATTACTGTAATCATTATTATGTTTTACAATTAGACCTCGTAGAAGTTTCGTGAAAAACAGGAGCACAAATGCAGAGAGCTTTTTCGGGTATTGACATGAATTTGGGTTACATTGATAATTTTTACTTTCTGCCATATGCGTTAGCATAGAGAAAGTATTGTGATCGTTCACAAACTATTTTTTTGAAGTTGGTCTAAAAATCCATTTTAGTGTCCCCTGAACCCAAAAAAGACAAATCTTTTGTGTCTGTCCGTATGGGTGTCTGTGTGTATTTGCAGATTGCTGGAAACCAAACAGATAGACTTTATTAAATTTTTTTATGTAGGTGTATTTAGCCAATATCTCCAGACGATTTTTTCACTTTTTGAAATTTTAGTTTTTTTTTTTTAATTTTTATGGGCAAAAAACATACAAAATGGAATTTTCTCAAAAACGGCTCTAACGATTTCAATTACAAGAAAAGATGTGAATTACAATTTAAAATAGTTTAGTTAAAACTGCATATTTCTAACTTCACTAGTTTTTGAGCTTTGGAAAAAATATTGGGAATCACACTGGTAATTTTCAAAGTTTTGATTTTTTAGTCTAATATGGGGAAAAGTTTGTGCCAATTCTTTGGAACAATTTTTTTTCTTTTTTTTCTACATATGCTGACCATATACAGTACTAGTAACTGGTCTGATTTATTTCCTAGCTGTATTATTTGTTCTTGGTACAGCATTAATGGAGAAACAATTTTTTTTAGTTAATTGTTTCTTTAAAATCCGCAAACAGATATGTTTAAATACTACGTTATGAACTGCTGAACACTCAGTTATTTGACTAATATTATGTGAAATCACCGTAGTAGAATGTATTAAAATATCATTTAATCTAAAAGGAAGTGCCAAAAGGTTATAAATATTTCATTTATGGGTTGATTACCAATAAATATAATCCAATGAGACGCAACCTCCCTGTCACCACCAGACGACCTTAAACTGCCAAATGTTTGACGAAGCCTATTTTGATTCTTTGTATCTGTCAATGGTGAATAAAGATGTTTATTTATTGAATAACCGACTCATAACCTCACAGATACAATAAATCTCTAGTCACTACTGACACTCGACTCCAGCACACTCTAACGGCGAATTGACTAAGTGTAAAGTCATATGGTTAATATTACAGACCGTTAGATTAGGAATACTGTTGAATGGATTAACCCCTAAGTAACAAAAAACAAATAAGTATGTTTGTTATATGCCAGTTCCTAAACGTTCTGGTCTTTTAAAGTAAGTATACATTCCGTTGTTAATGCTCTTAATTTGTATGTCAGTAGATGTAGTAGCTATCTGCAACAGTCGTAGAAAAAAATGTTCAGCTTATGATATTGTAAAATAATCGTATACTTTAAAAAATGTACAAAATGAGTCACTCGTGAATCAAATTAATTTGAATTATAGAATAATAGCATACCAATTTTCAAAATGTTAAAAAAAAACAAAAAAAACATAAAGTAAATAAGTATTAGTAACAAAACTACAGAACTGTCGTGAGGTAATGTAATTTAGGCTAAGCCCTAACACAGAGAAGAAAGAAACAGAGATCGCACCCAATATAACGCTAAATGTGACTAGTAGTTATCTCTCCAGTTTGTCATGCTATGACAGGGCCAACACCTTGTTAGTCCCTCCTTTACTCCCCCAAATCCTCAAGGATTAACGTAATAATTATCACTACATATATGTAAAGATGTAGGCTACATCAGTTTTAATCTACTTATAACTACCACCAAAGCGTCTCTGAGGCCATAAGAAAGCGATCTCTGTAATTTTTCTCCGTGGCCCTATATATCTCCAGATAATCTATGGAAAACTGAGGAATTTTACTGATATTTTATTTTAAATGAGTGATGAAACTCGAAACTGGAGAAAGGTAATTTTATAAAATGTACTTTGAACTGTGATCAGTTTGTCAGGGAATCGTCCTCCATCTTCAGTGGTTCTTATGCCTGATTTTTTATTATTAATAGCATTCGTACACCTAATGAACACTGTATTTTAAAACTTACTTAAGTAATGCCAAATGTGGTAGAACTGTACTTAGTTTGGTTTAATCTCTATTTTACAAATTTCTGAAAATAGTGCACGTTATTTATTTCTAAGAAGAATCGTGGATTAACGCACGAGCAATTGTCACTCACCAGTACTACTTATTCTGTATCCATCATTAGTAGATTCTAATCCAATATTTTATCTTGTTTTCTGATGGCATGGAGATTTTCAGCTTGTAAAATATTATAAATTATATAAAATTGTAAACAATGAGTACTTAAAAAGGTTATCTTAACGATAAATGTAGAGTAGAATGGCATATATTTTTTTTTGCATAGCTAGAAAACGCAACATGTAATATTAAAATAAACTATATAATATTATCACGACGAAGAAAAATATACTGTTTACATTTTTATTGTATTATATGAGTTTTATTTCTACAAATTATATAATATTAGTTAAACGGGCGTAACTATTATATATGAGATGGCATCATTCTTGAAATCTGTTTTAACATAAATAAAAAAAAAAAAAAAAAAACAATACAGCTCCATCTTCAACATAAAAAAATAGCTATTTTATCTTAATAATATTTAATATTGACGTATATAAAGTATACCCGTAAATAAGTATTCACAACTGAATTAATTAAATGAATCAATAATTGTGTATAATTTAATCGTGGGCCGTGGCTTCTGTCAGCTGATAGAACCGCTGATCGAGTGACAGCAATCAGCTGTTCGTTGCGTGCGGCGCGAGTACTGTACAGTGCTGCTACCTGGTGGCACCGCCAACAACTACACCCTGTAGAGAGCTTCAAAGATTGACACACGTTTGGCGTTTGGTGCAATTCTACAATCTAAATGTTAGATGCATTTTATTTGTTTGTAGAGAAAATGTATCATATTATTCAATTATGCATTTTAATAACAATTAATTAATTAATTATGAATTAACGTTAGTAGTCTGTTTAGTGGTGATTATTTAATTATTATAATCAGTGTTAAATCTTGCATATTTCAATGTTGCTAGTTTACTTTAGCTTCATGTGTTGGTACCAAGAAGAAAATTTTTTTTATAATATTATATTCAAGCTAACTTATATTGCTTCTAGTTAGAATGTTGAAATACCAAAATAATGAGAGAAACTAATTTCTATGTGCATTACTTGTAAATTCGCCGATGACACCGTTGAAAGTAACTTGGATAACCGTGACACAGAGTTTGTTTCGTGAACTACGAAACATTTTCAACTATATCACTTTCGATCAAATAAATCTGAATACAGTATTATAATGTAAGCCTATTATGGAGCATTGAATTCGTATTTTTACCTCATATCACCAGTAAGTATGTTTTCAAAGAAGCCTAAGCCTAAATATGCCATAAGAAAATTTTAAAATTAGATTTGGGTTTATAAAATAACTAATTTTTTACAATTAAATAAAAAAATGTTTTTAACTAGAAATATAACCTCGTATAAATGAAGTACTAACTGATCTTCAGTTGAAAATGTACTATTTATAAAGCCACAACGTTAGACTATCTATCGTTTTTCGAATGATTGTGCCGTAGGTGTATATTATTAATAGGTGTGCTTATATAAAGCCGGAGAAACACGAGGGGGTGTTTTGCTCTCACAGAATGGCGGTGAATAAGCTGCCTTAAAGGATTAAGGATTGAGCAGCGTTAGTGTTTGAAGTAAAAAATGGGAAAAATCAAGACAAACACAAATATTTATAAAAAAACATAATATTTAAATTTTAATCATATGTCTCTAACAAACGTAATTTTGTCTCTTTTACATTTAAAGAGTCTGCTGAGGCTGTCAGCCATGTTAATTTTAATCCCATAAGAACAATGTTATTTTCGAACCGGCCATAAGATCACGCGTATCAAAATTAAAGAGTTTATATATATAAAAATAATAACACTTAGCAATCTTTTTGGTGTTTTTATTTTTTATTTTTTTTTTTTTTTTATTTATTGCTAAGTGTTATTATTTTTATATATATAAATATATTAAGCAATCTATAAGCTACAAATGTCAAACAATTAAAGAGTTATTTTTAAACGGGTTTTCCCTAAACAAACTGCCCGTTGGGATAGCTTTGCGAATTAATTTTATAGTAAAAAATTTAAAACTATTTAATTTTCACCCATTTTTCAAAACTAGGCGCTTGTATTCAAAATATCAAAAGCAAGCCCAATGAGCAATATGACAACGTTTAAAATGACACCTCATACACAACTTTTGGTCAATAGATAACGGAAAAATATGGATTAGCAAATAACATTGTTCTTATAGGATTAAAATCAACATGGATGACAGCCTCTGCAGACTCTTAATTAATGTCAATTAAGATGTGTGCCTAAAATCTAAGAAAATTCTAATATTAAATAACACTTCGGTTTGATATCTACAAAAAGTATTATTGTAGTACTGAAACAGCAGCTGCCACTGCAGTTAGATGGCGTGTGTCGCTCTAGCGTCAGTTTGTTAAACCAATTAATGTAAACATTGATCAGCTGTTTTAAACAACTGACAGATACCACTGTAAAGCCACTGATAAATATTCAGCATCATTTAAAATACTACCAAATCAAAAGGTGTGAAACAAAACAAAAGTGAACAGGCTATAAAAAACCCTCCAAGTACGTACAAACACCACTGTCATTATGTCGTATCCAAAGGTACAAAATATCAACAAACGTTAGCTCAGCTCTACTGCTTGGTACAATAAAGATCTACACTATTATATTTTAGTAAGGGTTGCTTTCAATTAAATGTCTTGCAGGCCTACTATTAATATAATAACTAGATTAATATAAACAAAATTTTGCTTAAAACAAGATTCGATTCTGATTTATTTCGTTAATTATTAATATTTTGAGAAGAATTTTAATCATTATGTTTTATTAGGCCTAATTAATAATTAGGTGGTGGTAAATTAAATAATTAAGAAAATAATTAATAATTTAATAGTTTCTTAACAGTATAGTGTTATTAGGTGAACACAAGCATATTTATAGTATAAAAATTAATTCACATTCTTACGCTGTATAGTTTGGAATATATTTGTAAATGTAAATACAAAATATATTTGCTAATAAACAGTTTAGTAATCTTCTGATGTAAAATTTGGATGTCTTTCTGATAAAATTGTTTTTAAATGAGTGGTAGTTTCTCTAAAGGTACATATACGTTTGTGACTGTTTATAGAATAAATAAATTGTCACACGCTTGACTTTTTTACACCCTAGTGTAATTCGTTTGTTAAATTAGGCTTTATTGTTGGGTTAATTAATCGTTTATATTGGCTGATTGTTACTGCACAGAGAAAAATTAAATGGAGGTCGCATCCAATAGTGTGCAAAATGTTGGCGTGGGGAAGACAGACCCAACTCTTCTCAGTTTATCATTTACTCCCCTTAATCTTTAAGGAGAAACTTAGTAATTATTACTGTAGCTGTATAAAGACGTACATTAGTTGTAATCTACATATAACTGCTAATAAGTCGTTCCCTGCGACCATAAAAAGTGATCTCGGTTTCCTTTTTCTCTGTGGTTACAATAAGAGAGGGTGGACATGGGATATTATTCTTCAGTATACCAGCTATATAGAGTACATAGGGTGTTTATCTATTAGTAAAGGGTATACAGTGGAAGGTAAGAATGGTCAGTTCCTCACCAGTTCTTAAAAACTATTAAATTATGTACAAACATAGATTGAAAGAAGGATAACTAATGTCGGCATTGGTGGCGTGGTGCTGTAACCCAGCTACTTGGGGACAATGTGTTGAGGAGATTGTAGCCGTTACGTTCTTTGCTGACACGGCGTCCGCTCAATGGTTGCCATCGACTGGGCACTACTAGAGAAGTCTGTGGTATCCATGTTGGACGGTATATAAGGTTTAGATGTTGTGTAGGGAAGAGAACTGAGTGTAAGACTACGTGGTTCGGATTCCACGTAAAGCTGTAGGTCCCGTAGTAAATAGCTCTTTCTGAGGAACAGTCGACCTTAGTTAGTAACAATGACTACACTCGTTCATCTACACTCCCTCATATTCGCCCATATCTTGACGATCGGCGTCTTTCTGATAATGAATAATAATGTCATAACTATTTCTTTTTTGCAAGAATAAAAGAGATAGTTTGTTCCACTTTTTACCTGTTTTATTTTGTTTTCATATTCGTGTAATTTCTTTATTTTATACTTTGAATTTTCCTTTACGAGCGTTGTCTCGTACCATTTCTTTGGTCCACTTGGTTGCTTACATCACACATATTAATAAGGTTACTTTGATGTAGCCTATCTTAGGTAAGTCCTACATTTTACCACTGCTTAGTGTTTCAAGAAAAAAGTTAATAACTTTTCCATATTGTCGGTAACAATTTTAAATATTCTCAAAATCTTTAGCCTACAATCTTTGAAAATTCCATAATACTACAAAAAAAATCTTTGAACAAAGAAATGTAGACTACTCGTTGAATAAAGTATCCATAAATGGACAAATGTCCTAAAATACCCTAAATGTATCTATAAATGTACAATGTTAGACACCTCTAATTAAATGTGAGCGTAACTGACTTTCATAACAAAACGTGGGAGGTTTGGCTAATTTACAAACAAACCGTAAACAAATTAAATTTACGTATGACGAGTTTCATATTTCAAATACGCTCCTACACCTACAATTATGTATATGCAATTATCTTGTACACTTTAATATGGTTATTTGCCACGAGTTTAAATTTACTATCACACCTTGGCCCTTTTTATAATTTATTATGGCCATGTGTGAGCGTTTCTCACGGTCTTGGAGGTACTGTGGATTTGGGACTTCCCCGTCGTATACCCTACCTGGACACTCCTGTCGTCCTGAACCTTCTCCTTCCCAGAAGTATCGATTGACCAAGTACCGACTCTTCTGTGTGAGGGTGGAACGATAGCACGCCAAGGGTTTGTTACAACGAATACAACATGACATTAAGAATTTAAAAAATATTGTGTCATAGTAAGAGTACGTGACGTCTATTTCTTGGTGGAGGCGTATTAACAAAAATGATGCACCTACAGACACAAGACGTTGGTGACCCTCCCTCACTTGTCTAATAAAAGTTGAAAATTTTTTCATATTGACAAAATATTTACATAAAATCCTTGCAAATGTAGTAGTTAAAAAAATAAATAAATATAACTTTCTTTCACAATCTTTATGGGACAACTCTCTAGGAGAATTCTTCCGGTGCCAAACAAGTTTTGTTTTTTTTTTTTTTCTTTGGCAGAAAGAAGTTATCAGAGCTATTGTTGGGATTAGTGACGAAGAATCTTGTGAGCAATATTTTATATAAACTTTGACTTCTTTATTTATTTTATGTTCCCTCCTGTATGTTGAAGAACGTCTGTGTGGTGTAATCCATGAAAATGACACTAGATACAAAAACAAAATTGACCGTAATTATGTTTAGACTAGAAAAGTTCAACCACTGTTTCACTCAAGCGGGTGTAAAACTGATTAATTTATTGAGGCACTTTGTCTTTATAAGCGTTTAAGTTTAAGATTGAAAAAATTCTTAAAATTAAAGCCATTTACTATATTGTGGAATTTGAACTTTATAGCCCAATGTTCTCTCTCTTTTTCTATTGATATGCCGCTAGAAGTTGGAATTTAGGTCAAGTAGTATGATACATTTTATTTATAACAAGTAACATTATTGAGGATAAACAACAGTAAAAATGGTAACTATAACATTATTTAGTCTACTGCATAATATGTTAACAACAGCATTGTTAGTGCGTGAATACTCATTGAGTAACTGCACGTATTTCTCAGCAGACACAGTACGCCAACCACCTGGCCTTTGTGACGTAGAGAATGGTGCTCACATTGTTAATACACGTAATGTAAACATTTTAAGGAGCCATGTCATGTTACAATAATCAAGAAAACATGCTCAACTTTTTGATTCCATATGGCTATACAGTTAACATTAGCAAAATAGAACTAAAAATAATGCTCTCTATCATATGAAATCTATCGTTATTTTCAACTCAATTAACTAAACTTTGGGCTGCACTGCTATAATTACTGACTGAACAGTTAGCTTGAGCGCACAACCAGTGACATCTGGACGGACATAGGCGAGGAGTGTAGAGGGGGCTCTTTTATGAAAACATTGATCTACACAAAAAAGTTGTCTTGAAGTGTTGAATATCTACGAAACGCGCCCGGACTGACTGTTCAATCGGTATTCTCAAGTACAATGTATAAAATTAAAATTTATAAAGTTTTATTACAAACACCTGCTATTCCTACATTTATAAAAGTAGCACTCGAATAATAAACAGTTGTTGAAGACAGATTCAACTCGATTAAACAACTGTTTTAATAGTACTCGAATAATAAACAGTTGTTGAAGACAGATTCAACTCGAATAATAAACAGTTGTTGAAGACAGATTCAACTCGATTAAACAACTGTTTTAATAGCACTCGAATATTAACAGTTGTTGAAGACAGATTCAACTCGATTAAACAACTGTTTTAATAGCACTCGAATAATAAACAGTTGTTGAAGACAGATTCAACTCGATTAAACAACTGTTTTAATAGCACTCGAATAATAAACAGTTGTTGAAGACAGATTCAAGTAAACACTTAATCTGACCGAAAATGTAGAATACCTTTAGGGTTAAAAAGGGACTTCTATTTTAAAAGAATTGTTGGGAAAGGTTGATATGTCAATTTATTAAAACCAAAAGGGTTAACATTAAGCTTTTGAATGGAAATTTTCTTATTTTTATTACCAACTGTATACAAAAAAATCCTTGTTTCAAAGCACCTAACGACTGGAATATTCAAATAAAAATTTAACTCTAGGTTCTGAAGGTTCAAAGAATGTACATTTAAGTGTGCCTAATTATACTAACTTAATCTGCCTTAATAATAATTGTACAGTGGATGATATGAGCAAAGCTTATGTTTGTTGGAAGGCTTACTTGTGAAAACTAAAATGCCCTTGTAATGTTAAAAAATGCCAATGGAAAATAAACACATGTAGTAACTACATGACTCTAATTAATGACTAACTACTCGGTGATTTTTCAATAAAAATGTATAAATAATATGGATAGTTAGTTATTGATAACTTAAACGGAACTGTGTTTTTTATACATTTTTGCAACACCTGAGTTTTAAAACACGATAACGTTTTCTGTTATCAACTTTTCCGTTTCCGGAAAAATACCTTTCGTGTGATCTTTGATTAAAAATCAAAACTTGTTAATTAAGAGAACGAGCAGGCAGGCAGGCATCAACCTCCTGGCGTATTACAAAGCTGTAAGCGAATGAGGGTTGCTACGGCTGGGTAAGACGGGGGAGGGAGTAGGTAGACCACACACTTGCAAGTAGGAAATAATTGAGGACGAAGAACTCACTCAAGGTGTTCGTAACATATGCAAATGGGCATTAGGCATCTTGCCGTCCCCCGTTGTGGTCCGTTCACAATGAAAATTTGATTATATGTCTCTCCCCTCCCCCGTGTGGTCTGTAAGGGCGCATTATGTACCACATACCCTCGTTGGCGAAATTACAACTCTCTCTAACTCAGTTTTGTGTGTGTATGTTCCCCCAACACCTGACGTGCGATGTTTGAACTTCTCTGCCGTTGCACCAGCCCTCCCTCCCCTCAAATGCTCGGCGAGGGTAATTTGAATGTTGTTGAAATGTCGAGTTTACAATCGTCTACTTCAACATAGAATTTCTCTTAAAGCAAACAGAGCAATGTCTGTCTATCTATTTAAAACTTCACCCACGCTTAAATATATATGTATTTTTAATGAAAACCAATTGACAAAAAATATTATTTGCATTGAACGTTTCTTTGCCAACTTTTAACGTGGTTGATGATGATACCACCGAGGAAATTATGTTACCAAACATATTTTCTGTTCCCTTTTAATCTAATAGTAATGAAAAACCCAAATTTGAATGCATTAAGATATAAACATAGTGATATTATTACCAAAACGACGATCTTATATTATAAAAAAGTAAAGTCCATGTTTATCTCAATTATACTTAGCCACATATTAACAATTAGAAGAAGATAATAATCTTTTACAGGTTCAATGTCGTGGATTACTTTAGCATTGACTGCTTCTGTCTCTTCGCCAGTAAATCGATTAGTTATTGGGTCAGTTTCGGTTGAATTGTTGACGTCAGTTTATCGTCAGAGTCTCCATAAAGATTGAAGTGTTTGTCATCATTAGTGCCTACATCAGTGTTAACATCCCTTTCGTCGTCAGTGCCTATATCAATGTTGACATTCGTGATCATTAGAGTTGGCGTTAATTTTCTCTCATTAACGAGATATCAATGATAAGAGAAATGCCTTCACTCTTCTATGACTTCTAAAAATCGTACAATCTGTCATTTCAATTCAATATGTCTTACTTAATATGGAATTAAGAATCAATCACAACCTTTTGAACACTGTGGCCTGAAACCACCATCAGGTGAACAAATGAAACCAAACATAGCGGTAGATATGGGTGAAGTAGACGTCAACACTCAACCTATACGTAGGGCTAGTAGTTTACTTCCTGCTAGTTAGGCCTACATCTCTTATGAATATTGATTTCGAAATGAACGTTAGGAAGTTATTCCTTTGTGAATCCCTCTGGTCTAAGCTTGGAAAATGTGATTTACAGAAATCGATACCATAACATTTAAAAATTTTGTACTTAAATTGAAATAAATTTGTATTGCATTACAACCAACATGTGGTATAGGCCTGTGCCTACTAGTTGAAAGTATTATGTCTCTATCGTAATCTTGGGAATGTTGTGCTTTCATTATGGCTCAGACCGTGGGCTAAAGTGTTACGATCTTCAATAATCATAGAGGTTCGCTTTCCCTGTATAATGAAGTATTTCAGAAGTCAAGAGGTGTGATAGTTGCGAAGGTGGGGAGGGGAGGGGTTGGAATGTCCGAGAGTGAGGGGTGGCCAGGTAGGGTCGGTCGGCACACTGTCTGCCTCTCTACAAACTTGATCCTGCCTCACAAATCCCTCCAACAGTTAAACGAGTTTTTAACCTGATAATTTACTCGCTACGTCAAAGGTGGACTTAAAATGATACAACAGTACAGTAGTAGTTAGGGCCTTTACCGATTTCCAAGTCTGTCTTATAGGAAACATAATTTAAAGTCAAAAACAAATATCATTAAAAAGGAAGGGAACTCTCCTGAAGATACGACACAATAGTCTGGAATTTAATAACAATTACTGAATTCATGAAACTGAATTCAGCCAGGTCTCTTCTTTATACCTTCTTTCCAAATGTCAACACATATATAGTTAAAAAACACATATATGGTTAAAGGATTTTCAAGTTCAAATATTGTAAGCTGAACTTTTGTTCAAACTATGGGGAATGGAGTTTACTGCCAACGCTTATTGTTGGGAGTATTCCTGCACAATTTTAAAAAGATTGTTTAAATTGTTATTCTATTGGTGGAACTGACATTTCAAAATTCAAGGCCTAAAATATTCAGTCTCTTGAGATCATTTTTCGTTCGTGTTCACCTTTATTGTCATAGCAAGACATTGAAAATTGGGAAGGCTTACATTTTACTTCTTTTACTAAACATGGGTAAGAAAAAGGAGATTTTGGTAGTTTCGGGATAGATTCTCCAGAATATCACAATGTAAAAGGGTTCTCTCTTTTGGCCTATCAAATATCTGCTGATATTTTATCCACACTTCTTAGGAGACATTGGCCGTTTTTTGAGAGTCTCACAGTTCAGATGTAAGAACCTCCTTTGTCAAAAATCTGCTGATATTCTATCTAAAATTCTCAGGAGACTTGGGGCCGTTTTTTAGAATCTCACGATATGAGGATTCTTCCATTATAAAAAATCTGCTGGTATTCTACCTACAATTCTTGGGAAACGTGGGCCGTTTTTTCAGGACCTCGAAATACAAGGAATCCTTTATTAAACATTTGCTGGTATTCTACTTACAAAACTTGGGAATACCGGTTTTTAGAATCTTACGATATAAGGATTCTTCTTTTTAAAAAATCTGTTGGTATTATGTCTACAACTCTTGGGAGACGTGGGCCGTATTTTAGAATCTTACGATATAAAGATTCTTCTTTTTAAAAAATCTGTTGATATTATGTCTACAATTCTTGGGAGACGTAGACCGGTTTTTTCGGGACCTCACGATATAAGGATTCTTCCTTTATCAAAAAGGATGGTATTATGTCTACAATTCTTGGGAGACGTGGACCGTTTTTTAGAATCTCACGATATAAGGATTATTCCTTTATCAAAAATCTGTCAGTACTTTACAATTCAAGGATGTTTAGAGACGTCATCGTTCACAGTTTACATCCTTATTCTTATCGATGACCTTAAGACGGACAGGGAGTGTGTTAGTCCAACTCCTTTCCCGGACCCATCATTACCGTGTTCATATTTCACACCAGTCTCTAATGAGCGTACAGTTCCTACATAATAACGGTAGTAATTAGCTAGGGAGGTTCGCGTGCCGACGAGTGCTGCTATCTGCCGTCATCTGCCGCAACTAACATGTTCCATCAGGAATAAGTTAAATATAATTGTCCACTTCCTCGGATTCCTTGGGAGCGGGTTGGCTGGTTCTGACACAATTAACATCGCTGACAACAATCTGGGGAGTCGGCCATCTTCACTCTTCACACATCGGCCGGGCTAATATATCTAATTAAAATCCGCCACCGCGTTCGCCGTTTACGAGGCAGCCTTTCACAGCTGAAGAGTTTCCCAGTTGTTGGCAAATGCGGCAGTAAATGTCAAAAACTCTCTTTTCTTAATTACCTCGGTTCGCCGGTTAACTCGAGGGAGATTTATGCGTAATTAACATTAATGTGGCTGATTCGTAAAAATTCACTAACGATGTTCCTATCAAACCATAAAAAACATGTGTCTGGAAATGGAGCTACGTTTTTGCTTTTTTATTGGTATGAAGAGTTTCAAAGGGCTAATCTGGAGCGGTTTATAGCTGACATAGCAGTAAAAAATAATATATCAGTAACATCATTGGGTCTAAATATTTTGAATGTTCAAAATTCAGGCAGGCATTAAAGACACGAAATTATCGCGTTCCAAGCTTGAAATAAGGGCCTTCTTTACCCTACTCTAAACAAACCCCCTACTAGGCGTCCTATTTCAAGCATATGTAGGCCTATTTATTATTCAGACGGTCCTCTTTTATTTATTGTAAGGACAAATTTTACCTTTCGCATTTGAGTGAAACACTCATTTGGTTAGATTTTGGATGAAGTAAAGAAATAATCACCTGCGAAACACTATTACTACTTTTGTAAGAACGTATTATGAACAAGTCTGACTTGTCATAATTTTTAATAAGAAAAAAATTCTGGTAGATTCAGATTGAATAGAGAAAGAAACAGCTGAGATCGGTTATGTCCATACTTTTTTGTCACCTTACTGAGCAACGCCTTATCTCAAAGGCGTTTAAAACGTTTAACGGTTTTTACTTCATAACCGTTTTACTGCAACTTTGTTTCTAAACAATCCCCTTTATTTAACCATGAAAATGACCGTTAAATGTTTTAAAAGGGTTTGTGATAAGAATGCTATTTAAAGGAACACAATCTACCAGACCATACTAATGTTCCACTAGTCTACAATAGATCATAAAAGACTAAGTATATTGCTTAAGAATTATAATTGTAAACTGCATTATAAAAAATTTAACAAAACTACAATAATAACTACAGTAATGTCGATCTATGAAAAAATATATTAGGCCTAGAACACTTCATTTAAAAAAATGCCCAATCACGTGTTTGTCTAATTGTTTCTTTAATATTGTCACTAGATCTTCTATTTAGTTTTTTTTTTTTTTTTAATTTTAGCAAAATAAATTCATTGCCTACAAATTCTATTTAGGCCCTAAATAGGTTCTTAACAAGCATAAGTTACTAGCTTACATGTTTGTGGAAATACAAAACAAGTAAGAAAGTGTCACATAACACAAATTATTTTAATATTTGTACATTTTCTAGTTACAGTATATTGTAATAAATAATATAAGTATGTTAACTAATGAGAGTTATAGATTGTTGAAACAGTTAACTTTTCTTTTTTTCAGTGAATTGATTCAAGACAGTTTTATGTAAGGTCTACGTTTTGGATTCATTACGTGGATTATTAGTTTATTTCATGACAAATAATTCTCATTAGAATCATATCAATAGGTCAGGTAAAAAAGAACAAGAAAAATAGGCTTCTGTTTATTAAAAATAAACTTAATTTCTAAATATTCATAATACATTTTGTATTTTATATTGGACTGGCTAAATCCGGCCACGCTCTGCTGTGGCTTAGTCTGATATTAAATATTTCTGCTTTAGTTGTTAGAAAAATAAAGACTGGCTGTTTATTTGATTTTATGTTAAATAAATTAAGTTACAGTTGTTTTTATAAATAATTAATCTTGTGGTTAGAGTAATGATCAGTATATAATATCCTTGATTATATTATTACTTATATATATATAGGCTTATCTTGTGTAAAGGAATACTTGTGCCAGTAATTCTGTTAGTTGGTGAGGTATGTTTCTACAGCTGGATTAAACTGCATCACATTTAGGCTACATGGGACTACACTAGCGCTCCACAATGGACCACAAAAACAGCTGATAATTTGAGACACACAATTTAACATTGATTGAGAAATTTGTGTGCTCATAAAATCAATGTTGATATGCACACAAATCAGCTGGTCACAGTAACACCTTTTCAGCAATGCCATTTGGCATATTTTCATGTGTAAAATATAGCCTAGGTTGGTCGTGTTTAAAATGCCCTGTTTCCGTTTAAAAGTAGGCCTATAAAAAGTAAACATATAAAAACACTCTTGCATATAAATGAGGAGTAAACATTTCAAATGGATCCATTCACGGCTTTTTAAGCTGAGTATTAACAAACATACGGAAATTTGATATTTTTACTTTCTCCCATTTGCGTAAAAAAAAAATGTTTACAAGTTGGACTACAAATCCATTTTAAGGTCCCCTGAACCCAAAAAAGTGGTTTAAAAAAATTGGATGTCTGTCCGTATGTGCTTCTGTCTGTGTGTATGTGCACTACACTGGAGACCAAATGGATGGATACATTTTCATGAAATTTTGTATGAAGGTGTAGCCTATTTAGTTAGTAACTCCAGCCTGTTTTTTTTATGTTAGTTTTCTTTATGGGCACAAAATATACAAAAATGGAATTTTCTCAAAAGCGGCTGAACCGATTTTGATTAAATTTTCAGGAAAGATGTAAATTACAATTTACAATATTTGAGTTAAAACCGCATGTCTCTAACTTGACTAGTTTTTGAGTTATGGCAACAAAAATATTTTGGAATCAAACTGGAAATTTTCAGTTTTTACTTTTTAGTGTTTAAAATGGGGGAACGTTTGTGCCAATTCGTTGGAACAATTTTTAAGTTGTGTATGTACAAACATACGGAAATTTTATTTTTGTTGTATATAAACTACTTCAAACACAACCTTAGTTGCCTTAAGTAAACACAGCAGGTTCGTTCTGTTGACCTTGGTATTATTTGTGACTGGCCTACAGTTATTGACGTTCGACAGGAGAGAGAGAGAGAGAGAGAGAGCACAGTACAACCCGGTAGCGGGGATTAAGTGTCGACTACAGAGTAATTACCAAATAAATAATTGAGAATCTTAGTGTGAGAGGGTTGATGAATATGCATGGTTACCGCTTGTCAATGGCGGTATGTCCCCCACCCACCCACCCAGCACTCCCCCCACAACCCCGTGCACACTTCACTCTACCGGCGTTCTGCACATAGCGTCTCCACAACACATAGACTATATTGACAGTTGTAAATACAGTAGGCCATTCCCTACGCCGTTCTGTAGGCCTACCTAATTTATAATACTTGTATATTAGGTTTGAAGTAAATCTACAATAGGCCTCGCCCGGTAGACTACATATATGTAGGGCCTAAGTTAACATATATGGTACCATGAGTGGTAGGCCTACTTTTAATGAACTAGATCCAAATGTATTGTCACTTAACCAAAAAAATGGAATTTAACTTCAATTTTCGCAGTAGTAGGTCTTTATGTAATAATCACCCTAAATGGCGGGCTTTCATTTTATTTAAATTGTTTTTAAAATTGAATTTTAATTAAAAAAAATGCTAAGTAGGCATGAGTAGGACTAATTCCTAAAGAAATCCTAAATCACTACTAACTATTTAATTAGGTAGTCTAGTTAATTACAAAATAATAATACTGTAATCTTTATTTTTCTCATACAACGTACATATTTTACATAGCAAAACATAACCATACTACAAACATTGTCATTACAATAGAAGAAAGAAAATACATAACAACCAAAACTAATTAAGAACAATAATTCTAATATATAGGGCCCATGCCCAGTCTGAACTTCATTTTATAAATAAATAGATAGTGATAAAAACAGAGAAAAACAAAGAATTAAACCTCCAAGGCTAAGCCTGTGTGGAGGAGCACTTAGAAATGTTATTCGATGCTTTAATAATGCTGTAACCGAATTAGTGAGACATAGGCCTACATTCATTATTGAAATAAATTATTTTTGTGTCAAGTTTCTTCCAAATACTTTTACAAAACAGACACTAAGATACAGTTGATAGACCTGCAAGTTACAGCATTTACAAATTTTAGATCTAATCGGCAGACATTCTTTAATAAAACTAGGGTACACCCTTGCGTGCTTCGCGTGCCGACTTCATTAAACGCTACGCGCGTGAGGGAAGCTCGGCCAACGGCCTCACCTGGGAGCTTCAGCTGCTTTGTGGAACTCGGCCTACGGCTTCGTGGAGGAACTCGGCCTTTGACCTCGTGGGAAGATCGGCCGACGGCTTAGCCAGGGAAGTATGCTACGGCCTCATCAGGAAATAGACTAGCCTGTATCACCATGATTTTTTTTTGTTTTTTGAGCAGTGGTGTCCATAAACATATTTGCCTTAAATCTTATGGTAGCCTTTATTAAGAATCGAGAGATGGTAACCTTGAAATCGATATCACACTTGGATGTGTTAGTTCAACATTTCTTATTTTGTGGGTTTGGGTCAGGTTTTTGTTTTTTCTGCGTCAGAGCCCCAAAAAGCGTTGTCTCATCCAAAATATAATTATTATGGAGATAAATACGTGTAATTTGATACCCCATTCGGGGATATATATAGACTATATATACATTCATAACCCCTTAATTGATTAACCTTCAAGCAGTTATTTAGATAGTCTAAGCATAGACTACTAGATCATATGTAAAGATTTTATTCTGAAACAGAAAAATATATTTTTATGTTATTATGAATAATATATTTAACCGGAAATCACTAATAAGGTACCATCTAAACAAAAAAATTATGGACATAGGCTTACTATATTTTTTTAAGCATATCCAAAAAAAAAAAAAAAAAAAAAAAAAAAAAAAAAAAAAACGTGTTCTCTCAGTGTTGAAACTAACATTTCCATTGGGACTTTATAAAAATGTTTTAGTGCGTGGAACCACATTTTGAACAGTTATTTATGCCCAGTTTGGCTCCAAAATTAACAGTTCTTGTATTAATAAGAAGGCGTGTAATAGCTTACAGTTGGATAGTCAGAATCACAGATAACGAACTAGTTATCTGTGGTCAGGACGTTTTAAGTAAATATGAGTAACAAATGGGACGTTGAAAATTACTAACACAGCACGTGGCACACTCTGGTTTCAGACAGCCAAACTAACTGTTGTCAACTCGATCAGCTGTTTTAGTCAGCTGACAATTAATATATTAAAACAAATGAGTGTAACCATTTATTTTATACACAATCAATTAATATAAATTGTATGTGTATATAATCAATAGTTTGATTGATTTTCTACAAGATTAGTGTGGCTTTACTTTTATATATTGTTATGCTTATGAGTATAGAACTATATATATTATTATTTAACTGTCAAAATAAAATTAAATAATTAACTTTGCGCAATCCAAACTAACAACTTGTAACTATTCAATTAAAACCGATCTATATAGGCTGGGTCATGTTTATGATATTTAAATGATGAAAAATATTTTTAAAATTCCTTTCTAAATTAACGTAAATGCTCTTGTAACCGATTAATGAGTGGACAGCCTATGAAACAGGTAGGTGACGCAAATCTCCAACCCTGAATTTGTGTTTAGTATTGCATAGTTTTCGTTGGATATTTTTTAATTGTTATTAACAACCAGAAGTGGAGTAGACTTACAAATTGATATATCTGTTATCGATTGAACAACATAAATAGGCTAATACAACTACCGAACAATAAGTTTAGGAACAGAATTCAGTTTCTTTGTAAGTTGTAGTTTAGGCCCAACCAAAGAGAAGTAAAATAACAGAGATAGTATCCAATAGTGCGCTGAACGAGTCTAGTAGTTATTTCTCGATGCGATGGCAGAGCCAGCACCTTGTCAGTCCTTCTCTTTATTCCTCCAAAATCATCAAGGATAAAGGTAGTAGGCTAGTAATTATTAGGCGTACAGTTATAAAGATGTAGGCACTATGTAAGTTAGCCTCCATTATTTGTAATCTATAACTGGCACTGAGACGTCCGCTGCCACAGCAATAAGATGTGACTTCTATTTCTTTTATCTGTGGCCTAACTTATAAACCTAAGTTTTAAAATGAAAACCCTATGATCTCATTTAAAAATCAGCATGCATTAAAATAATGAATAATTTTTGAAAAATAATGATAGACCTAAATAAATTAGGCTATTCAGTTTGTAGACTAATTAAAACTATAGGCCTAAACCAGTATTTGGACATTTTAAATAGTTAAAGTAGAAAATTTACTCTTGATCTAAAACATATTAATAGACCTACATTTTAATGCATTATACAATAGGCCTACTTTCCAACAATGCGGCAATAGGCTACTGTCTTTTTGCTGAAAAATGTATGGTTTAATTTGTCCCACACAATTGTACGTTTGAACCAGTCAGCTACTTAATTACGTTCAGTAGCCTATTTACTAAGGGGAATATAGAAGTAAACTTAGGTCGCTTTAAAGATTTTGATATATACGCCTATAGGAGGGAGATAGACTACAGTCAAGTTATTTTATACAAAATAAAAACCACATCTTAAGAAAGTTCCCTCGCTGGTCTTACTCGATACATGTGACGTAGTAAATCATTTGAGCATAAACACGAAAAATTAATAGATTATGAAATCCATTTTTAGGAACTAATCATTTTCAGACTAATGTAGCAATTATATCTGATGATAGTTTTCGACAACGTGTTGAAGTAAGTGAAAATGATTTATGCTAGACTACTAATTCCTAAGTCAAAGACTGAGACTTGTTATCAGTTAAGCTTTGATAAACAGTTTATTAGTGTTAAATGTTGGGAAGGAAGTGTCATCGTATGTGGCATGACCAAGATGTGTGAAGGAAGGTTGACTACCAGGGGTGGAAGGACGGCGTTGCATCAGATTGAATGACAAAACAGTTATCGATCTCTGAGCAGGTCCAACTTTGACTGCAGCTCGCCCGACTCTGTGTTTTTCACTTTTGGCCTAAGGTGGCATTAATTGTAATAATACGGCTCTAATAGTATTGTAATAGCTTGACACCGAGGCCAAGTTTAAATCAATAGAGGATCGGAGTGGCGTTGCCTGGCTACTGGTGTTTCTTGGTGGGGCGGGGGTCGCGGGGTCGTAGTGGGGGCAGGTGAGGCGGGGCTAGTGTGCCAGCCAATGGAAGGGCGAGGAGCGCGCGACGTCACGGTGGGCCAATGGCAGCGGGGGGCAGCAGCGAGCAGAGCAGAGTCAGTCGTCAGGCATCGGACATGCATTACACATGAGCCGGCCGCGCGCCGTCCGTACGGTCTTTTACAATTCAGATCACAGTGTGGAGTCAGAGTGTTATGGCTACGACGACTTACATGCCCGCTAGTACAGCCGTGTCTTCAGAGTTAGACGGTACCGGAGTGATGAATATAGTGAACGCGAGTATCGGAGGCGGCGGGTATCACACGAGTCCGTCGCCACGGTCCGCCGCTGAAGGTGAGATGAAGTACATGCCGCCGACCCAGCACCACCACCACCATCATCACCATCACCAGCTGCCGTCATCCCCTTCACCCAACGGTCATCCAGTGTCCTTGTCAGCAGCAGCACACAACCCATGGGTCTCACTACAGCCTGGAGCAGCAGCAGACCCTTGGGCAGCCTCCATGGGTCTTCACAACCATCATCCACACCACCATCACGCCCACCAGCCCCCGACTGCTGTCGCAGTGGATATAAAGCCTCCAGATATGCACCGACATACAGCCCATGGTCATGGTCAGCAAGGTATGGCATCCCCTCACTCCTGGCACGCACCCGTCTACAATAACGGCGCTGGATCTCCTCTACAGCACCACAGCGCCTACCATGCTGCGATGAATGGTATGCTAGCTCACCACCAGGCAAGTCCACAGCTGCACCACTCCCTCAGAGACATGCAGAACCACAGTCCTTCGTACCCACCTGGTCAACATCCAGATGCGCCATCCGGTGGTGAGGAAGACGCACCCACCTCTGACGACCTGGAGGCCTTTGCCAAGCAGTTCAAACAGAGGAGGATCAAGCTAGGCTTTACACAGGCCGATGTAGGGCTGGCTTTAGGAACTCTTTATGGCAACGTCTTCTCTCAGACGACGATATGTAGATTTGAAGCATTACAACTATCTTTTAAAAATATGTGCAAGTTGAAACCTCTACTGCAAAAGTGGCTTGAAGAAGCGGACTCAACGACAGGTTCTCCAACTAGTATTGACAAGATAGCAGCCCAAGGAAGGAAGCGTAAAAAGCGAACGAGTATAGAAGTATCTGTCAAAGGTGCCCTGGAACAACATTTCCACAAACAACCCAAACCATCTGCACAAGAGATAACGTCTTTAGCAGATAGCCTACAGTTGGAAAAGGAAGTGGTTAGAGTGTGGTTCTGCAACAGGAGACAGAAAGAGAAGAGAATGACGCCGCCCAACACGTTAGGGGGTCCACAGGACAGTATGATGGACGGCCAGATGAACCCAGGACCACACGGTCTACACCAGTACCACCATCAGGACATGCACGGGTCACCCATGGGTCCTCACTCACACTCCCATAGCCCGCCCATGCTGTCGCCCCAGACGATGCCCACCCACCAATCGCTTGCGGCTCACTAACGTTTAGCCCAGTGGGACATTGAGTACTCACGCCACTTCTCCAAGATGCAACGAGAATATGTGTAACCAGAAGTATCCGCCCTGTCCAGGACTTCCACCCTGATTTGCTCAAACGAACCCCGGAAAATATGCGACCAGAGACTGGTGCTACTGCTACACACGCCGTCGCCACGCGTTCCGGAGGAGGGGGAGGGACCGCCGAGAGGGGACGGAATAACTTCTGGAGTGATTTGTGTGCATAATTAATAAGAATTCATCATGTATGCAGTGAGACAGACATGTTTTAAAGATGCGCCCACGAGAGTGCCGACTCTCGGGCTGTCTACATGGTGATTTCTTACATTTGGAGATGCTGTTGTGAGGTTGAACATTATCAATTCCTACTGTGCGACAGACCGCGCCGACAGGTGCGACCCCTAGGACCTTATTACAGGTGATGTAAATAAACGTATACTACCGTGAATATTTGTGAAAATGGTGTAGACTTTGTTCGGGGATTGAGATTGTTTATATATTCAATGTGTATTTTCTAAAGGGGAGTTTTCGTGTTTGTACGAACACTGAATTATGTTGTAAATATCTCAAATCCACTACTAGGTGTCGGATCCAAGAGGACTAGTAGAATCACAAACAGTGGCCCGTTTAGTTTGGATTTGACCTTGACTTTGTAAGTATTTCTGAAGCAATTTTATTATTATCAACTATGCATTAGTTAAATCCTCGGAAATTTTTTAACATTAGACAATCTTAAAATTTTGATCGGAAATAGAATCTCTGACGGCACAATCAAAGCGAGTTTTCAGCCGTAAAACGTCGCGTCTGCATGGTACAAAAAGAGGCCAGCCAGAGCCGATAAGGATCTGTAGCGGCCGCTGGTCCAGGTATGCCAGGGGTGTGGGCCCACAAAGGTCCGACCTTTTACAAAGGGCCGGCTCACAATGACTCCCTTTAGAAGTGTCAAAACGAGAATTTTATGGCTTCGGTCCCTAGCACACCTGAGTTCCTTAGGCTTGGAAGGAATTCCCTATTCATAAATTGGACTTTTATTCACGGATTGCTAAAATTTTTAAATTTCAAATACAGATTTTTACAATACCAAACACCATTTAGTGTGACGCCATTGAAAAACTATAGCTTTCCCTTCATATACGAACAAACTAGAAGATTACATCGTCAAAAGTGATAGTCAAAAGTAGATAAAATTAGTGACAGTGCTTGGAGTGAAGTGCCCAAGACGATCCCTGCAGAGTGCCACAGCCAAGTCTTCACGCCCGCTCTCAAGGTAGGAGCCATCCATACTTCCCGCTTTCCTTCGTCTTCTAACAATTAGCTGCATTTCAGTAACATTATCAAATCAAGAGTTATTTTGTGGCCAGTGTTTGTGATTTTAATTTTTCTATTTGTGCATCGCACCAAGTCATACCAAAATACAATGTGATCTAGTGCATTCCAGTGATTTCGATATATTTGCACATTCCTGTACATGGATTCTGTTTGATTCTAACTGACCTGGGTCAAATATTTCCGTTAATGCCTAAACAAATTTAATGTTACAATTATGTGTTCATTCTGCAAATGAACTTCTAAATTTTAACCGACCGATTTTGTTATTTTTTTAATATTGTAGCCTATTATCATTTTGAAACTTAATAAATAACTTGACTTACTTAGACGTTTCTGAAATATAATATTTTCAAATCTTAAATTAGGTATTTTAATTTGAAGTTTTGCATTTTAAATGCACAATATTAAAAAAAAAAAAAACATAAGTTTTACATACAATATGCTGAAATAACTTACGGTTAACAATTTTCTAATTTAAATGCTAAAATTTAGAATTTTATTTGCAGCTTGTTTGTATTGTGCGGTAATTGTTTTATTTAGTAACCTACTATAATATATGACAGGGTAAATGTAATGTATTTTAATTTAATATTTTTATCTTGAAAGATGAATTAATTAGATGTTAAATTTTATGATCAAATTTGTTTTTAATGAAAGATATACGTTTTTAATATTTAAATTAATGCAGTGTCTTTAAACTTCTTAAAGTTGTGTTACTTTACGTAGATAATTTGGGTCTCTCAGGTAGATTTTGATGTTGTGATTTTTCTGTCAGTCAAACTATAACAGTATCAGGGTAATAGGAAGTTGATTTTATGTTTATATTTTACATTTTATCATTATACTACACGCTAACATAATATTTGTTACAAATTAAATTAAATTTTGAAATAGTAAATTAACATTAGGAATAAACATTTAACAACTCATAAACAATCGAATTTTAAAAACAACGGTTGTATTTAAAAAATTTGGTTGTTAAAAAATATTAAAGTATGAGGAAAATTGGATTTATTTTTGGTAAAATAATATTTATAAATCTCTTCTAGCCATTATTAAAATTATACTTTTAATTTAAAATCAAATTACATTTATTTTGCTAGTAACATCGATTAAGATATAGCCTAAATTCGTTGACTGTATTTAATGTAATTATTTCAAAGTGTTTTCTAAAATGACACTTATAATACATTTTAATCATAAACATGATCAACATTTCTAACAACGTTTATCCATCAAGGATAGGCCTAAATTAAAATTCATAAAATAAAGTTATTTATTTTTTAAGTTTTGATTAATTATGTTTTGCACCATAAGAGTAGACAATTTTGGATGTCATTTAAACTTAATTTCTTTTAAACTTAATCCAAATAAAAAACAATTCCCAAATTAATCACGATTCAAAATTTTAAGTTTTTATTTCAAAGTCTTGACAACTTTAGAAAACTTTAGAAGGGCATTAATTAAAATTTCTATAATGAAATCTGTAAACAAATTGTGTAGTTTTGAGCCGATGTGATGGTTTAGTCATTTTTAGCTTAGCTTTCGATTGTATGTATTATTATTAACTTATCCATTAAGGTTTTTGTTGTTTTATTTGTGATCATAACTCAGCATCACTAAACACTACAGGACTGACTCGACTATGTTATATAAATACAGTATATACTTATATAAATGCAATCATCAGCTCTATGTACATAATAGTATAGTGAGGGCCCCTCATGTACAGTAGTTTCTAAATTATCAATTTATTGTATTTTTATTTTCTCCTTTACGCCACAGCCGAGGGGCCCGAATGTGTAACAAATAAATCTAGTTGATGAGGGATTTATTATGAGAATAAATATTGTGTTTTTGTCATAATACATCAAAACAGTGTTTTTATTTTAGGAGTTCCTTCTCGGATCCGAAGTATGTTTATTTTTTAGGTTTAATTTAAAATGATATAAAAAGCGGGAAATAATATTCTGTAATTTGGAATTCGAATATAATTGAAATGATCTATCATAAATATAATTTAACAATGTATTTTATTTTCAAATGTTTAAAAGCAATTGGTCATTTTAAGTTAAACCTTTCCGAATCGTACATGCTTTGGTCAATAATACTTCAGTATATCTCATTTTAATACGAAACTTTTATATCAAGTTGAATAGTCTATGCATAAGTGAGAAAAAATATGAATAAAGAAGAAAACAGTGAAATGAATTTGCATAACACATATATTTACTAGTAAAAAAAGTAGTAAATAAACACAAATAACACTACTGCCAACGATAGTATCCTCAATTTGAACTAAGCATAAGATAATGAGTATCTTGCTGACTTAATAGATGATAAGCTACTGAAATCATTGCAAGTGAGAAAACTGAATAGTGTAATATAAAATACGATTAAGTGACATCTATAAAACAATTTTTTGTCTATCCTGATTTGTATGTAAATAGACTAGTTTATTTGGAAAACTGTCACAAAATATCACACAAAAATATTTGGAAAAAAAAACAAAATGTTGACCAAGTAATAAAAATATTCCAACAAAATATTATGCTAACAAAAACTCTGATAAAAACAACAGCAGAATTTAATTTTGTTTAATATTTTTCTGTCGTTAATTTTAATTATTTTCGAAATCGAAAACTTTGCTTTTGAATTATTTGTATGATTTACAAATACAACTAGAAACTAAACAAACTAATCCTACGGAACTAGCCTATGAAAGGTCAAACAAAATTATCAGTTTTATGGCAAATAATCTGTCGTAAACAACATGAAAAGGAGATGAAGAAAGCGGAAGAAGTTCTACGAACCCTAAATATTTACATTCCACTACGGGATTAAGTTGAGAAGTAAAAGTACATATCAAATATATATCTATAATATATGCATAATAAATATTCATGACACAATTTGCATGGCTTTATTTAGGACCTATTAGTTTTTTTAACAGTTACAACGATAAAAAGATCTTTATCGTTTATGTATCTTGGTGGTATATGTCGCACTTGTAGTAGGAATATTCATAAACATTCCATGAATAATGTAGCTTTTAACAAATGTTGAATCTTTAATGGTGAATTATTTGAATTCTACTTTCTTCATTGCATAAATCCAAGGGCAGAACGAAGCAGTTTTAGGTTATTTTTCTAAGAATTGATTATTTACGTTTGAAAAAATGTATATGTTTACTGTAAGAAAAAATAAATGTTTTATTTTATTTTAACACTATGAGATATCAACTTAAAAAACGGTTTACTTCATTTATTTTTGGCGTTGAGTGAAATGTTATTAGCCAACATAATATAGTTTTATTTGCAATCTACTTTTTTTGGAAAATTCAAACAAATTCACTGATTCTATTTGAGATCTACATTTATATATGATTATTCTTCAGTTTATCTGAGGGTAAGGAAACGATCATTATTTAATATTTGATAACATCTGCGTTATAAAGTGACATATAGGCCTAAAATATATTCATATAACTAACGATATTAATAACACAAGTAGCATCAAAATATATATTCATAGACTACGCGTAAAATAGCTCTTCTCAAAAATAAGCATTTTAAGATTAATTTCTTTTAAATTACTATTAATCAATGTACAATTTTAAAAATCGGTGACTTGCTTTATTTACACTTCTGTTTTATGTTTTATTTCGAAGTAATTGATTAAAACTAAGTCTACTTATAAAAAAAATGCTGTATTTACTAAAATACAGTAAGAAAACATTTGATCATGACTTGGTACGAAATTCAAAGGTAGCTTCTATTTTCAAACCCCTCAAAAATATTACTTTTGGAGCTACGAGCACAAGGACCACTCACCCATGAAACGTAGGCCTACTCGATAAGGAATGGAAACAACAATTTACAGGATAACAGAAAATTATGATACAAACCATGTAAAATTGTTTACCACTTTACTTTAAATACAATTTGCCCACTTTCGTTTCATAGTTGAAAGTATTCTGAATAAAATAATAAATAGAACTAGTTGTGATGAAATATATTGATAAACTTGAGTTCTCTGAAAAAAATCTTAGAACGAATATGGATTTAACGAAATTATTATTGAGTATCTACGCTGATCGTTTATTTTTTCTTGTTTATAAAATAAAAACAAACTTTCTGCACTAAGCTGTTAAATAATTCTTATGTGATTTTCAACAAAAGATAACAACTTTCATCCACTTTATAGGTTAAAATATTTATAAAGACTCTATACAGCAAACATTAAAGATCTACTATAATAAAAAAAGGTCACATTATAATAAAAAATAATTATAGACCTGTAGATTTGATAGTTGTAGTTTCGTTATCAGATCCAATAAATTTTCAATTTCTGACAACCAAAACAAATTATATATCTTATTGTAAAATATATCAATACTATTGATACAAATGGTACAGAATAATTTTCTTATATGTTGTTTTCGTTATTGCATACAGTAATCATTTTCAGGGTACGATGACTAGTGTCTACATAAATCAATTTGTTCGTAGGGAAATAAATTTGAAGAGCAAATCTTTCTTCTTCGTCGTAAAATATTATTTAAAATAAACAGGAGTCATTGTTCAAAGAATAAAGTAATGCAGCCATGCCAGTGGATGATAAGCTATGTAGTAAAAGTCATTTAAGGTGAAGGTCGTCTGATAAGTTAGGGTACCTTAGAGTACCGTAATAAACTTCACATTATTTATTAATGCTCAGTCATTGATTTGTTCGGGTATGACTTAAGTACACTTCGTCCTGCATTATCTTTACATCGCGCCACATGATTGATTTATGTTTAAAATTTGACATTCGTTGCCTATTTTAGCGCCATTGTTGAGTATCTTATTGCTGGTTTATATTGGTATTAATGTTTTAACGTGTTAGAGTTATAATAAAAATTGTTGGCTCGGGAACTTTATATTGTAAAGCAATTCATTAAATTCTAAAAATACAAGTATTGTTGTAACTAATTTCGCTTAAAATTTGTAAGCATGTTTTATTTTCTCGTGAGATGGTGGAAATGCGCCTGTTATAATTTAATATAGTTATGATACTGTTTATGGAACCGTAAATAATTTAGGTTCGCATGCTTGATATTTTATATTAGGTATTGGGATGTTTATAATTTTGTTTGTAGACTATTTATTGTTGGTTTTTAATTATTATTGTTAATATTGTTGAAAGAGTTGTGAATTTGAAGTCACTTCTCCTTCCTGTATCGATTGATTAACTACTGAATAGGACTACCAACTGCCCCAGTTATAATTTTTATAAAACTATTTTATAACTTTTTTCATATTTCCCTTATTGACAAAGAAGTTTTAATCAGTTAAATAACAAAAAAATTAAAATTATTGGAATCAACCTTATTAGTATTTTCATGATAATTATTAACGCAAACATGACACTTGAATTACAATCACAAATATAATTAGCTATTTATGTGTCCAAATGAGTTTTACAGTTATCGACCGATGGGAATTACTCAATAAATCTCAAAATTTTGTGAAATTAAATTATTTTTAGGCTTATACTATTTAATAACATGTAACAAAGCACAATTCTATCGAGTTTGTAGTTTTAAGTAGGCTATGTTTAATGGGGAATCATTGTGTCATAATTATGATATAAACTGAATGTCACCAAACGTTACAAATGATAACAAATAAGGTGTTTCTTGTCACGGGTAGAAACATGAAAGATATTTTCGTTTCATAATATCCTGGTTGTCGAAAGGGTGAGAAGATTCGTAAGCAATTAATTTTTGTCTTAATACCAACGTCTATTTATAAACCAGTGGAAACCCCTCACATTTGCTATACAACATAAAATTAGTGACATCAAGTTTAATATTTATAGTCTGTTTGGGGGTACTACCTGGTACGTTGATTATGTACATTAACAAAATATATTATTAATAATAGTTAGTCTATATGTATTAAATATTGTATTACTTTGCAATAATTAAAGAGAATAAATTTAATTTTGCTTTCAATGTTGATAGTAATCAATACTCGAAATAAGTTAAAATTGTGATTAGTTAAAACCACAAAATATATACGTTGGTGGGAACAACGGAGTTCATGCGCTGACTGTTTCTTTTAACGCTAATTTTATGACTAATAAGAGTAAAATTTCTCAATATATTGTGAAAAAACATCATATAGAAAACATAAGTTACCCTCCCGTTAGTATCACTGAACATCTAAAACACCCTAATTATATAGTCCATACATTCCTCTGCATGCTATCCGATAACATTCGGTAGGTTACGAGTGAATAGAAAGTATCAACAGGGGAAAAAAATGGAAAAAGTTTTAAAAACCTGAACATTTTTTTTTTCAAATATGAGACGAGCTTTAAATTCTACTACAAATAAACCAACAATAATAGAAAAATAATCTAAGCTATTAAAAAAAATAATTCTTCACTATTTTTGTTAATTGATTATACCATACTAAATTGAAAAACAAGCGAGTATTTTATTATTCTGCCACATTTGACGCCAAGTAGTGAAGGACGGACCTGACCACAGAGAAAAAGGAACAGACGTCGCTTTCTTATGGCCCTACGAACGCCTCAGGGGCAGTTATAAATGTTACAACTAATATACATCTTTATAAATTTATAGTAATAATTACACCGTATATCCTTATGGATGTGAAAAGAGTACGGGACGGGCTTGACAATGTTTCTACTCAACTGAAGTAACTACTCAACACACTTTTAGCGCTCTACTGTATGCGACCTCTGTTTCTTTCTTCTCTGTTATTTGACCTACAACAGTGAATGGTTGTCAATAAATCTATTTATTGACGATTATATACTTTCAAAAGTCTATCTAAAACCCAAATACATAAGGCCTATTAGTTCTTAACACTACTTCAGACTCTACTGAACCAGTCGGCCTGCTTGCTTAGTACACATAAGAGCAATGTTAAACTACATAACCAAATATTACATCGTTATATCTTATCACACAATTTCGACTCGAATCTCATTTTAAAGATGTAATAAATACACATCTAAATAACCCTGACTTGGCGGCACATTGACTAGAGCTTCGGACTGCAGAAAATGAGGTACAACGTTTGAATCCCCGATTGAGTTAACGGTTGGTACATCACTCGTTGAATAAAATTCACGCACAGACCTGCAGGCCCATGTAAACTAGCAAGTGAAGTTAAACATATTTGATATCTTGATTATTTTATTGTGTTAGGATATATTTATTATTATTAATAGCCTTTTAAACTTTTTTATAGCTTTATTCTTAAATATAGCTTTTCAGAGCTTTAAAATGATATAGCGGTAAAGTTGTATGTTAAAAAATAACTGAGTAATCTAATAGAATGATACGGAATTTAACATTGTCCTTATGAGCACACAAGTAAGCTGACCAACCACACTTGTAATATTCTTACAGTGTAAGGAGTAAAATGTGAGCTTTAGAAATCAAATTGTGTAAATTGAATTTACATTAAAAAGTTCTACTCAAATTCAGGATTAATTTGCGAAACTTTATTTTTTGTGCATTAAAAAATTTTAGAGGTAGTTAGGTTTTCATTTATATTAAATAAAAATCACATTTGGGTCATCACTATAAGTTTCATCACTAATGTTGAAGATTTTCAAAAAATTACAAAGTATCGATTCAAGTCTCTTTTAATGGGTCAAGCAAGTCTAGAACGAACGTTTCGGATTTTTAATGAGAGAACGTCTTCTGGAAAAATTTGTAGTTGAGAAATGCGTAAATTATATGAGCTGATAGACTAAACAAACGTATATGAGCGAATAGGTAATTTTATTATTTATTTATTGGTCAGCACCCGCAAATATTGGTACTTAATAGATATGACAAAAAGTTGCACATACAGTATTAGCACAGAATACAAAAGTGATTTTTTAGGTTCAAAAAAGAATAATTTTTCTTTAACAATGAAGCTATCATGATATCCGCAAAAGGGCTCTGTAACATAGAAATTATCTAAACTAAAATGGGCAGGCATTCGTTGGTTGACAATAACAAGTAGAACACACATGATTTGAGCATTTTTAATTATCTAACATAGCAAATGTTTAAAAAGGACCAGCTGATAACCAGCTGATTATGTTCATTTGTTATTGTGCTATATGTATATCGTATGATTTTTTTTGTCAGCTACCATTCAGTAATTTTTTTAAAGCTGTAGTATATATTTGGATTAAGATCCAAAAGTCATGCAATATATAATATACAATTAAAGGTATCTCCTGTCACAAAGCTAAATCCAATCCATCGAGCCATTTTAGACCTGCCTCACTTATTCTGTTTATACTAGCCAATCCCTTCGTGAAAGAAAACGCAGGGAACACTCTATAATTATGTGATCCATTGTTTGGATAGACTCCCCGCAATCACACGACTGATCGAGTGTCAATTCCCATTTTTACTTCCAGTAATTACATCTACCCACGCCAGTTCGAAACCGATTCAAATGTGTCCATTCCCTCCGAGGGAGGTTCATTCCACCTACAGATATTGATGGAGCATTTATAAGGAACTTATTTCGTCCATCAAAACTGTTCCACGCTATTGCCCAGCTAGTATTGGGCGAAAAATTTGAACTACTCAACTGGGAAGCAGTACGTAGAGGAGGGTTTCGAGATTTTAAGCGTCCGTTCTGACGATGGAAATCCTGGGTAATGGGGAGGTGCGGGGCATTCAAGATCTTATTGATTCTTTAAGTCGTGCCTCCTGACGTCTTATCTCTGGACAGTACCGGGAGCCAAGGAAGTGGAGTTGCCATGAGAGTACCACTAATAGCTCTCATAGCTCTTTTAAGTTGGACATCAATCACGTTTGTATGTGCGCTATTTAGCCATACGGGAGCACTGTATTCAGCAGCGGAATACACCAGAGACAAAGCAGTAGTACACAGTACGTGTGCGTTGGCTCCCCAAGTTGTTCCAGCAATACGGTGTATACATTTGCCCTGGTTAAAATTTTAGCTGCTGTTTTTTGAAGATGGCTTTTAAACGTCAGCGATCGTTCTAACGTTACTCCCAGGTACTGCAGACGTATGTTATGAGAGAGTAAGCCTTTTACAACTTTATTCTATGGAGTTTTACACCATTTAGAAAGATTTCAGTTTTCGATTAGCCAGTCTGTTACTTAGGTGGAAGCAGGCTACCTCAGTTTTTTATGTTAGGATTTAACTTCCAGGTTCTAAAATATCCTTCGAGGGCTACCAGGTCACTTGTGAATGTTTCTTCAGTTGCTGTAAGTCCTTATGCTGGTAAGCTAAATCAATATCATCTGCATAAATAAACTTTCTAGACTTTGTTATTGGGATGTCAGCGGTATACACGTTGAACAAAATTGGAGCAAGAACAGACTCCTGTGGCAGACCATCCTTCAACTGTCTAAAAGAGCTTTCTTCATGACCGAGATATAATTTTATTAGCCTGGCACTAAGCAGTGACTTCAAAAGTCACAAAAGAAAGGGACAAAGAAGGAGGCTGTAGAATTTTAGTAACAAACCCTTGTTCCACGCTGTGTCATAAGCTGCTGTGAAATCAAAAAAAGCTGCAGATATTTTTTAACTTCTTTTCAAACCCATTCTCAATAAGTGATGTCAGAGCCAAGATCTGGTCGCTACAACTTCGGCCAGGACGAAAACCAGCCTGCTCAACTGGAACATTAGAATCAAGAATGGGTGATATTCTATTGTATAGCAGCCTTTCCAGCAGCTTATAACAAACACTAAGAAGAGATATTGGGTGGTAATTTTCCACTCGTTCAGGGTCTTTTACAGGCTTCAGAGTAGCTACTACTTTTGATCGCTTGAATACTTTTGGCAAATTGCCTGTAGCTAATATCTTATTGTAGACTGATTAAAGCCATTGTTTAACTTTGCTACCAGCATGTAACAGAAATTTCGGAAAGATACCGTCAAAACCGTCAGAAATTTCTTCCTCCGTGAAATTTTTGGAGACTTCCAGGGGTGCTATTTGACTCATTTTATTTCACTCATCTTGTAAAGCACGTGTTTGTCCGAAGGTTGGCGAGCCGATTTTGATAAGCTGACTATCCGTTTAGCTATTTCATATGCCTTTGGTTAAGCACTTCTCTTTGACTTAGAGATTTACCAGTAGAGCGTTTTCTTAAAAGTGACCACGCTTTACTACTGCGGTGGATAAAGTTTATATCTTCAACAGTTTTCGCCCATTTTTCTCTTCTAGCACTGTCTAGACAGTGCAGCAGTAGATTAGCCGTATTGGAGTTTTCAGTAGCATTAAACTCCTTGTAAAGGTCATCTGATTCCTTACTCCATCCTGGTATATACTCCTTTCTGTATCCTCTTGGTATTCAATCTTTAGCAATTGACGAGCGGAGATTTGTAAAACGATCGTAATTTCTTATTCTAGGACGAATTAACCTGATGTTTCATGTGTGCTTCTAATTCCATCTAGGCTGTGGAAAAAATTATGGGAATTATGGGAATTTAGATCCCCAATAAAACCAGTAATGGCCTATGTTGAGAGTGGGGAAAAGCATCTAGAACTTTCCTAATTGATTTTGCGCTTGATGATCGTTCACATGAGTGGAAGCTTAAGTCGGGAGAGTAACCTCGACACCAACAAGCTGAATAAAAAATGGCTGAATCTTTAGCATCAAAGATCAGGAAAAGGTTGTTCATTTCAACCCAGTCAGCAAGCTTTCTGCCATTCTCATCGTCGGTGTTGTAGCCCCATTGGCTATGGTGACTGTTAAAGTTCCTCACATAGAGGACAGGATGTTCAAAACTTCTCAAAATCCTATTGTCAGGCCATTCGATGTTAGGAGGCTTATAAAAATTTACCATTGTAGTGTCTTACACTTGGATTGCCAAGACTTGTATTGCCACATCAGAGCTCTTGTGGGTAACTGATATATTGTCAATGTCATGCTTCACGTAAGTTGCAATACCACACACCCTATGTCCTATAGCATCAATGAGTATGTATATCCAGGAATATTACCTCTTGCACTATTATTATCTTCAATGTGGGTATCTTGCAGTGCAAGGATATCAACATAGTTTTCATGAAGGACCGTACTGATGCACTCACTCTTAGCCTTGCTCAAGCCCTCAGCGTTAAAATGCACTACGTTTAAAACAGAACCTATTAATCTAAGATTAGCCTCAAAAGGGTCTTGTTTATTTCATGTGGTAGCTTCCATAGCTGGGAGATCACAAATTTGTGGCAATCCAGCTACCAGATTTGTTGCTCGTTTAGAACCATCCAGGGATACATACAGCTTTACAGATTTGCTGTGGGCGCGAACATCATTTCCCTGTTTTTGTGCTAATAATTAATGACAATTTCTAAGGAAAAGTCGGCCTTAGTTTGTAACAAAAAGTATATTCGCTCATTTATATTGATTTGAAATCCATAATGGCCCATATCTTGTTGATCGGTGTCTAGAGTTAGTAGTTCACATACAGTATTATTTTAGAGGAAATAGTGAACCAATAAGATTGATGTAAACGTGTATTTCTTTTGTATTTTGAGTGTGTAATTTTTACAGGTACGTTATTGATGATTGTTAGTTTTCGTTTGCTTTTTGATATGTAAGTGAGAAATTTTCATTGAAATTTTACTGATGACTGGAAGTTTCTTTGAAATTAAATGTCTTTTTCTATAAACTATACCGATGATTAATCTTTTCCGTTGGTTTTACTTGGTTTCTAAATTATGTTTATAACATTTGCAATGCTACTGATAATTCATAGTAAAAGAAAAAATATTCTTTTGAGAAATTGTGAAATAATATACTGAACTGTATTGATATTGGCATTGACTTTGATGAACTAAACATTTCCGTAGGTCCATAGGCCTAATTTTTTTAGTAATCTAGACACAAAATGAAAGATTATTTAACAGTTCTTTTAAAGTATACAATTTATAAATATTATTCTTTCTGATTCATTAGTTTGCTTTCATGTAATAACAGGACAGTAGACAGTTTGCTTGTCATATTTTTTTAACTGAGCCACTTCTACTTTTCTTGCAAGCAAATCTATCGGAGACGAAACTATATGAATAAATGAACGTTCAAAGAAACATTTTAAAAAGAAAAAAAAAAACTGGAAATTAAGTAGCCACTGTTGCCTAGAAATGCAGCTACTAGAAAAGATAAAACTTAATTTAATTAAAAAAACAATGAAAATTGAATCTAGCTCGATTTTTTGTGTGAAAATAAACAACCGTTTAGAAAATTATACATGATATAAAAACAATTAATTAGCCACTAACCTGTAGAACCTGCTTTAGAATAGCATTTTCTTGAGTAGATTAATGTGTTGGAGTAGATATAAGGTAATACAATAAACAACAAACAATAGTTTTAAAAGAATTATAATGTGAAACAGGCAAGATACATTATTTATGTAGGGGCCTACATTATTTCTTCATCTTGACTTTGTACTGTTTATGTTATTTGACGTTGACAACCAAAGTTTCAGGGTTTAAGAAGGACATCGTATCCACGTATACTGAATGATCAATATTAATGTTTTATTAACATGTTCTTTATCAAATATTTTGTTCAGTAAGTATGATATACATCGTGGTATAGACATCTGAATACTCCGGAGATCAACCGGCCTTTGGAACTAAAAAGCCTTCATTCTCTTATTTTATACACCTTTTAGTTCTGTTATTGATCATCATAGGTCTATAATTTTGTGTGCTTACTTCGCTAGTAGGCCTACCATAAGTAGGTTCTATTTAAACATAAAATCAAACAATACGTTTAAAACCTCCAATAATTAATTAGATAACATTAGTTAATACTTAACTAACCAATTAAAGAACGGTTTACGAATTGTCACATTCTTCACCTACCGATTCACCCCGACGTGCGGCGGAAGGATTAGGCGGGGCAGGTGGCCAAATTAGTGCCCGGCTCGAACCCGATAATTCCGGACGTGTCATCCGAATAATCAGCTGCTTTTAGCCGGTCATAATTTTCGTTACGGTTTTCGTGTAGTACACTTCTTATCGGAACGCGCATCTCGTATTTCCAAATGCCCCCTCTCCGGTCCAATTTTGAGCCACACCTGCGTCAATTTATAAGAGTATCAACTCCTCGCCGGTTTCCGGCCTCGGTCGATAGTTATCAGTCGTTGCTGCTGTTTTTCGAAATTTCGTCGACTGTTATCGAACTTGGATCTGTTACGGCCTTTATTCATAATTATGATAAACGCACGTGGCCTCCTCGCCTTGGACGGTTAAGGTCTAGCCTAGCCGCCCAAGGGTAAGAGAGGAGGAGGTGGCACCATGACTAGAGCGTTGACAAGATTAAGGTCGGTCAACACAGCCTTAAAACGACCCAAAATTCCAGTTACAAGTAGATCTAGTTTGAGTAATCTGTTGATTATACTGGCGCTCAATATAATCTAATTATTTTAAATTGTTGTCTATAAATATATAAGTAGCCATAGTGAAGAAGAAAACAGTTGTCGAGTAGTTAGTTCTCCATTTTGCCAGGCATATCTAAGGGCCAGCACTATGTCAGTCTCTTCCTTTTCACCTTTAAATACTCAAGGATAAATGTAGTAACTATTGACTACTTCAGATTTATGAAGATGTACATTAGTTGTAATACATTTATAACTGGCACTGAGGCGTTCGCTGCGGCCATAAAAAAGCGACCTCTGTTTTTTTTTCTCTGCGAAGTAGCATGTAGCAATAAAAATTGTGATAGTGCATAAAATGCTTTGGCTTGCCCTGTAATAAGGTAAGAGATATGAATTAACAAGTTATGTTTATGGTTTTAAAATATTACGTTGGATAATCATAAAAAAACGTATCATAAAAAACCCAACATTTGAGCTGCAATGTTTGTTTTAAAATAGTTTAATTTTACTGTTTACTATTCCAAAAGAGTATGTTATTTTAAATTGTATTTATTTTTCCAATTATTTCATCGTTTAATGAATCATACATAAACAAAACTGTTTGTTTTCTTATGATAAATTACAAATATACTTATTTGCTATAATTATGAGTAGCATATACATATATGAAATGATCATATTTTACAAATTTAAAATTTCAAAATTTCAGACCGGTTCAAATATACATAACTATAGTACAAGATTTTGTAATCAACACAGGCAGTCATCTCATAGATTGGAGTTGACAGCTTCACTTCCCCAGAATATAGGCCCTAAGTTGTTTAATAGACTGCCTAACCATATAAAACAGCAAATATGCGAAAAACAATTTAAATCTTCCCTGCAGCACTTCTTGTTGAGTGGAGCTTTTTACACTGTTGAGGAATTTCTAATGGAACAATAGGTTTTATTAACGACAAATATGTAAACAAATATTATTAATAAATAGAAATTTAATTTAAGCTATAATAACCTAACTTTAATTGTTATATCATTAATTCTTTATACATGACCATTGTAATACAATTGTAATAATTGTCTACTACAAAATAAATATATTTTGATTTTTGATATTTTGAGTATGTGAGCTTAAGTGCGGATCCATCATTAAAGAATTTCAGTGATTTATATCCTATTTTTATTGTTTGAGAAGAAATTATTATAAAAATCAACTTGTCGTGTAAGTATAGGTGGGATAGTGTTAACATATAATAAAGCAATTTTAGAACGCTGTACAGTTCTTCTTGGAACAGTTGTATCAATATAACAGTTTTATAACGTAAGTGTGCAAGACCAGTGGTACTGGTTCTTGGTCATTGTCTTTAACATCTCTCCCATGATGTATTGTTCAAACGTCTCCCTTGTGCCTGGTCCAGTTCCCTCCCTCACGATCGGCTCCAGGGATGAGGGAAGCTGGAACAGGGACTGGCTATCTCACCCAAAACCTGTTCATCTTAGAGGACTCGTTTTTTTGGGATTCCTCAACCCAACGCTTTTCGTCCTTTGACACAAAATGGTCGTTATCAACCAGCGTTTAGTATGTAATTATTATTTTCCTCTCAATCTCTATTCAGTGTTAATGAATAAGATTCTTATTCTAAATTATTCATTAGCAAGACAATATTGAAAAAGGTGTGCTTTTATCTCCAATTTTTAGTTTATAGTGTGTTTAATAATATCACCATAACAAAAGACATTAAGATTATAAGACGGATTAAGAATTATGAACAACACAACTATAAATATTTAACAAAAAAAGTTGAAATTGTTTATTATAACATTTACAATGAACTACTCTATATTAAAAATGTTATAGCATTAATAACAAAATACACTAATTTTACAACAGTAAGAGGTTTGTTTTTCACATAAATAAATATATATATATTTCTGTTGAAAATCTTTACAAATTTATGACTTAATTATATTCAGCTTCGATAGTATAAAACTTGAAAAAAATAGTTCTTTAATTGCGTACAGAATTCATTTTTCATTCCTAAAACTTCCACACAGTACAAGTAAACGTCACACAACACAAATTTATTACAATATAAGCACAAAATGTACAAATATATTACAATACAAGTACAAAATGCACGAATACTATGGTGATCGATTTCGGTGAACCACGCTCACCTTCCTCAGACCAGAGGGATTCAGAAAAGAATGGAAAATATTATATATCAACACGTATTATGCTAATTAAAAAACTATTTCTAAAACTTCCTTTCAGTGTTTATATTTTTGGAAGAAAGGTAATTATTTTATCACAGATTAGATCTTTTCGGTTATGTGTCAGAGGCCCTGTGTATGTTATTTTTTTTTAAATAAAATTTAAGTATCTCAAAAACCGTTTGACGGACAATACTGAATGTTCGTATGAAATTTGATCTTTGAAAGACACATTTCATGTAAAAAGGCTGAATGTCTAAGATTATCGGTTTCAAAATGGTGGCTGTTTAAAAAATTTAGTCATATTAAAAAAATTTACCTATTATGTTAAGACACACTACTTGTATACTACTTTATGCCAAACTCAACGGTATGACAATTTAAAGATCGTTTGATAAAAGACAGAGAAAACTTGATTATTTATATTGGCATGCCTTTGAATTTGACCTGGCGTAGTCTTAATAATTTTTAGTAAAATGTGTAGGTCTTTGATATTTTATTTTGATATTTTTAGACAGCCGCGATTTTGAAACCAATAATCTTAGACATTTAGTCTCTTTTTGAAATATGTCTTTTTAAGATCAAATTTTATACGAAAATTCAGTATTTTACGTCAAATGGTTTTTGAAATATTCTCTTTTTTATAATAAACATACAGACAAATAGACAGAAAACGAATCGAAATAGGACAAATTTTATATGTCATTATTTGCTTGCATTGACCTGACACATAGGCCTAATCCTCTAAAATATGCGACACCCTGTAAGAAGGCCTAGGTCTAACAATGAAAATATGTACAGTGATTGTTAAAAGGATATACTTAGTTTGATTTAGTTGGGTATGACAACTTAAACATTACCAAATTCTGAACATTTCCAGTTTTAACAAAAGGTGGTCAACAATTTTGAAAGAAGATAAATCTGAACATACAATTAAAGCTAATAATAAATAAATTACATTATAATAATGTAAATTTATTTTTTATACAATGTTAATTTTACATGCCATTCAATATTCTAAATTATGAAAAAGCTACTTCATTGCTTGGTTATACTTGTTTGACCTCATACAACTAGTTTTATATCACTAAAAGTTTAAAACTTACTGAAATAATTGTCTGATTAGTACTTGTTAAATAAGCCATAGACTTAAAAATTTATGCTGGTTTTGGGGAAATTATAATATACTGCCATTTTGCAAGGCATTGAAAATTTTCATAATTTAACAATAGAATAAAAGGTGTGTTTTTTTTACTCAAGGCTAATTAAAAATATTTGTTTAATTCTACCTCTACTTCTATAAAGTAGTTCAAAAAGAATAATTACTAAAAATATTTGTGAAATATTGATATTTCTGTAATTAATAATTGTAATTGACTGTAAATAACATAATGTATGTACATGGTGGTACATAATATTACTAAATTAAGTTAAATAGACAGATGTAACTATGTCGATTTGGGGTCAAGGAAATTTTGTATTAAATCACTGTATCTAAAACAAAATAAGTATTTTTATTTAAAAACCGACGAAGGAGGCAATATTCCAGCCCTATTAATCTCTCCCTTGTTTATTGCCCTTTGGCCCTTTAATGTTATGACCATTTGCTTGAAAGTCGTCATTAAATGGGGACTTATGGCTTCATCTGACCGCACGCCTGGCCTCGTATATGTACACGTCCCAGGTGTTACTGCAATATATGTGATAAATGGCAGGGATAATCAATAACGTCATGTTGGCAACGCCGAACATGTGTATGCTTGGAAATAGTTGCTCCTCGTGCCAGTATTACCACTTTTATCACTAATTGATAATGTTGTCTGACATATTCGATTATTAACGTCAATTCTAAAATAACTTAAATTGCAAATATGACAGCGTTAAAATACAAAAACTATCGATACGGCACGACCGAGTGTAAATCATACAATCGACTGCTGATTTAATCGGTGTATTCGAATATTTATTGATCCGTGCTAAATATGCTTAGTACAGTAGACGAATGTTTACACATATCATCTTCCAAAAGCGTGCTATGCCCCCCTTTCCTAGATTAGAACCAAAGCCGATAGTTGGTAGTGAACAAAAGGAGATGATATACAATAAAAATTTTCCAACAAAGAAATTAATTGATTTGGAAATATTCTTAATAGAAGAATAGGTATAAGAAGTACTAAAAGTGCAAGTATAGGTACACGCCTACACGGTGAAATGCTCGAAACAAAGAGACTAATAAAATATATATAATTTAAAAATATAAAGTGAACTTATAACAGATTGTAGGCCTAAATTAAATAATTAGTAAAAACAAAAATAATAAACAAAACAATTACTCTACGAAGCAATTAAGTAAACATTAGCAAATTATTTACTTCAGTTGTAAAAATATAATAACAATTTAAATGGACTAAAAGTAAAAATAATAAAAATCAATATTAACTATCTACATACTACGGCTCTGTGAGCAATGACCTACTTTAAACACTAACAACCTTTTTAGGGTTGTAAAATAAATGTAAATTTATATAGGTCTACTTTATTTTCTGTATAATTTATATTCTTTCTCTTAATACCTAAAGATTTTATAAATTGTCCATAGACAAATGGAGAGACATCAACGCGCGGAAGCAATGATTACCACCGCTTCTCCCTCCTAACTTGCTGGCTGTAGATGTAGAAGAATAGGTTTTGGAAATATATTTTTGGAATATATTTTGGAAATCGAATTTGTTGTATATAAATAAACAACAATTAACGTTTTAAAGAATATAAAATATACTGAACTTTTATACAAGTGGAAATTAACATACTGTTTTGATCGGGAAATTCATTTACAAAATTCGGTAATTAATCCCACTCGATTTTCTTGATTTTTACTTGTAAACTGGTCTTTATTAACCCCAAAAACACGCATCTAAGGACAATTTTCGGTGGAAATACGGATTTTTAACAAAAAATACAAACATATTTGGGCTCTACACAAAAAAAGAAGCACGTCACATTGATTTTTAGTAGTGTTTCCTGCTGAACACAAGTAATGACATCAAATTATTCATACAACTAATAATGACTGGGATATTCAACAAATATGTGGATTAGGTTAGATTATGTTAGCAATACAATGTATTAACGGTCAACATATACTAACCTAACCTAACCCAATGTTTTGTTGAAAATCTCAGTTATTACACGTCGTATGAATACTTTGATGACACATTCGTGTGCAAGAAAAAAAAAAACTACTTAAAATCAATGTAACTTGCATAGTTTGTGGAGTAAACATGTTTTTTCTTTTTTTTTTAGGTAAATCTAAGGATTCGTGTTTTTAGGGTTGATATTGACTAGTTAATATATATATATATGAAAATATGGTGAGACCCCTATAGTCTATTCCATATTTACTGGAAGGTCTAACACAGTGATTTTGAAAAGCTCAAGAGTGTAAAAATCTCTCACTTGTCATGCTTACTAAATACAGTATTTCTAGGAATCATTATCTAATGGAATTTCATAATTAATGCTCTTCTATCTGGTAAATTGCACAAACAAGACAAGTTGTCATGGATCTATATTCGTTCGGCGTCAGCAATGTTGATTATGACTGAGTGTTTTTAACACATGCAGCCTCTGTGGTAGTGCTGTTGACAGAGTGCGCGTGTGCGAGTGCAGGCCAAAGGCCGGGCAAACAGGCCAGGTAGATCGGCCAGTCTCACCCAAACCCTTCGTTTCCACTCAAAGTCACAGCCCGAACGTCACCTCCTCTCCTGCGGGCTCTACTGTACGTCCTAAAAACATTGAAGTCATCACCGCGTGTTAAAAATATCCATGTTTTGGCTTTATACTAGACGTTTTTATACACAATACAGTGTAATATATTAATAACTGCGTACTTTTAAATTTATTGAGACTGGAAATTAAATAAAGTGTTTCGTTTCCTAGTATTAGGCCTATTGGTTAAATTATTTTAAAAACATAAGTTCACTTATTATATGACATTAGGGCATAAACGTACAGTATAATATAGGCCTAATATTGATTGAATCGTGATTATTCACTTTTCTTGCTTCCCCTTTGGTAAATAATGTATTCTAACCTTGAATTATTACTACAGAACGAAAACGCTGAGTAAATATAATATAAGTAGGCCTATTAGACCTGTATATTATAAAGTATTAAAATATATAATACTTTAAATGTAACCTAATGGTTCATTGCCTGGTTATATTTTTTTAGTAAATTCTTTAAACTTTTTAGTTTTTTAAATGGACCACCTTATTTTTATTAACCCTCGATCTGGTCACTATATTTTTCAGTATTGGGTCGCGATTTTTGGCCAATTTGTAAGATGTTTTTATAAAATTCCTAAAAATAAGTAAATTGTAGTAAAACTATTTGTTTATGGTATAAAAATGATCTCAAGCATGTAGGCTACCAGATAATGTATAAAAACTTAACCTAAAGATATTTTTGATTTTTTTATGGTACGTTAGGCTACTTTGGAAATTTTTTTTCATAAGTCGCGAAAGGGGGTGGGGGTACCCATTGGATACAATGTTGTGATAATAAATTTTTAAATCTGAGATAACAAAAATGTCCTAAATTTTATCAAGTTTCAGAAAATATATACATTATATAAGTTTAGAAGTATACATTATGTCTTATAAATGTATAAATGGATTCAATACAAAAACCTAAAAATTTGTTGCCATGGTAACAGCAACATTCAAAAATATTTTATAAATTTTCTATAAACACTAAAAATTTCATTTATATACTAAAATTTAACTAGAAACATGGTCTATAAAATAATATATGACCTGACACATCAAAATGATTTATAACGGATAATTACAACAGAAAAACTAAGTATTTACCGTGAGTGCAAACAAACAACGAATCGTACAAAGCGTCCAATAAGGCGACAACATGAATTCAATAGCTACTTTCACAAAGCCGTGTAAATTATCGTTTTAAAATAACTGACTATTAAGTTATACAGAATTATTCGATGTTTAACGTAGATTCCGAATAGATCAAAGTCATTGCCGTAGCTTATCATATGCGCATTCTATGAGCTGTTTAGCGAAGCACGGCGTGAAGTTCGCAATTGCGAACTTGCGCGTTTTAGCAACGCCAAAACAGTTCGCAAATGCGAACTTGCCCAGATCGAGGGTTAAACTACTCTCTATTCTTGGTTTAGCTGTTCACACGAGGCTTGAACTCTATTACAAAAGTAAAAGTATTGTTGGTATATCTCTCAAAAGGGATTTATATAAGTCTACCTGTAACTCGATTCACGAGTGTTCTATATATATATTTTTTTTATAACAATCAAATGATTCACATCATTCGTGCGCTGAACATTCTCTCAGTTGGGAACCTTATGTACATTCCAATAGCCTTATTCCATCTATAATAGAATCTGCTGGTTAGTTTTGATGTAAAGGATGTTGCTAGTGTCCAGTGAGGCCCAGAGAGTAAGGCCATCGGCGAAGGACTCAAAGCCAGGCAATTGATATGCCCAACAAGCCAGGACCTTGGAAGGTACTTTCTTGTGGCTGCCACGACGTGCTCTGACCCTGCCAAAATATACTGGACTTCGTCTTTTACATAATAAGTCACTAAAAGTAGTATCTATAATCACAAGACCACATCTTATCCGTACTGTTTCAGTTTTTGAGGAAGCGTTACGGAACAAGTTATCTAGATAACTTAGTTAAACTTGTGTTACTTCAGTATAACGTCAAGTATACTTGTCGTATAAGGTAAGTATTTACTATGTTAGGGCATATAATGACGTGTGTCGTCAGTGTGGGTGGGACAGCCATGGGCTGTGATGTAGTGAACACTTATGATGGGTGTGCCAGAATAACTAAATTGGGATTGTCTCTGACGGTTACTTCAAAATTACAATTGACCCCTCAGAAAAAACTTACAGACCTAAATTCATACATTCTCAATAGACCTTCCTTCTCACATTTACACAACCTCTTGACGGAATTTTCCTCTTACAAACTGCACATTTCTCTTGAAACTCATGATCTCCGATTGGTTCTTCATCTCAACCAAAGTGGGGTATATATAGCTCTTCTTCCCATCCAAGTGATGTACATACACTCGATAGACTCTCACTGATGTAGCCTATCACGAACTGCACATTTCTCCACGAACTCCTTTCTACCCAACATAGTGTTTTAAATTTCCTTCTTTCAGTGTTGTATACTAATTTTCACATTTCATTTTAACAATAATTTTTATTATTCAGTCACATATTACTATTTGATTATACCAATGAATGGTCATCTATGACTGGCTTATTGTTCAATACACCATACTGATTAAAAAAGTGTATCTTGCAAAAATGAGTACTAAAATGCCTGATGTAAAATAGCATGGTTGATTATTGATGAAATCAAAAGAGATTCAAGAGACAAAACAACCCCAACTCTATCTAGTCCGCGGAGATTCAATTTGAATCGACGACTCTTTTTGTGGTTTCAATAAAGGGTCAGCCATTGTCCTTCGGCGGCCATTTTGGCGTCGCCTTCACAGTCGCCGCTCCGCTCTCCCAGTTTGTTTCGCTCCTTTGGGAAACACCGTGACGTGACAATTTGGAAAAGGCCGCGAGCGAGTGGCGGTGCAGCTGCCCCCCTCCCCCGGCGGCCTGAGGGCCAGACAGGGAGTCTGCCCGTTCACCTCACGGGTCACTCGGTCCGAGAAAAAAACGCTACCTACACCTTTCTTTGTGATGCATATTGGACCACTCTTCTAGTCCTGGGCGAAGGGCGCTCTCTTCAGTCAGGAGTTTAACACGTTACGGCGTTCATGTGGATTTGCATAGTCTAAACCAACGCTAACTGAATTCTATCTCTTGTTTGTTTAAGATAGAAGGTCTATGTATAGTAAAAAAAAAAAAAAAAAAACAAAACAACAACAAGGGATATAATACGTGAAGCCGTTTTTTGCTAACATAACTCCTCCCACATTTTTTGATAGGCTACATTTTAACGAATGAGGTGTCAACAAATTTGCCCTATTCCTAGTCGAACAATAAGGACTAAATTGTTCAACAAGGGCACAGAACGCCTTCAATGTATGTTTTTTAGGCCATAAGAATAACATGGAGAGAAATTTAAATTAATCGAAAAGTAACAGCTGTTCAAATGTAAATAATGAATGAGGTTATAGAGCTTTGATGTTAGAAAGAGTATGTAGCTTTAGGCTAAGTATATATATATATACACGTACTTTTGAAAAAGGCTAAGTAATAATATTCGGTGTTTATATTAATAAATAGGTAGCAAGGCAAGTGTAGTGAGTGAGTGACTGTAAATAAATTAACATGTTATGGTTGTACCTACTTGATATAATGTACCTACTTATATTTTAAGTCAAAAGACACAGACCACAGGCGGATTAGAGTGTAGGCTATAATGTTTGAATATTACTTAAAGGGCTAACACTTGATTGCTATTTCATGATTAACGTTGGTTCAAATTGACACACGCAATTTTTATGACCACAATAATTATTGTATTGTGCACGTCTATAAATAACTTTGATGTACAGTAATATTATATTTGTCGTATGTTGTCAAATATTTTAATGAAATGTTTGCTATGGGAACCTAGAACTAGACATTTTGAATTACTAGACAACCTGGTTAAATTATATTTAGTAATTAATTGTGTTCACTCGATTTATTTTTGTTGAAATATTTAAATAACAGTCCATTCATGGGCTACAACTAATCAGTAGTTAATAATGCGTTGTTGGTGAATGCCTTCCCCTGACTAGACTTGTTTGTTGTGGGTATATTGAAAATATATTGCTTTGTGATGGCTTATTTATTGTTATACTTATTTTTAACATTTATTCCTAATTATTTTACTACATATAACTTGTTTTGTTTTGTTAGTAAGTAAGCCTAATGTTTGATATTTGCTGATTTTAGGGAACTGACCACGTAAATTTATGTTTGAATTTAAATTGAACGGTATTGGCTTTTATCATACATGACTTTTATAAACTGAAATTAAAGACATTTTTATATTCTATACGGTCGCTTTTAAGGTAAATATAAATAGCTTCATATATGTAAAAAGCGTTTGAATATAGAAACTATTTGTACAACAGTTTAAATAAAACTAGTATCAATAATGAAATAAAATTAATGTTAATTATTTATTTACCACATAGCTAAAATAATATGTTTATTTTCGTTAGTTCAAGAATTAAAGTAGATGATGTAACAGGTCTTTCTCAAATTATAATTGAAATTAATTTTATTTTACCTAATTATGATTTTAAAAGAGGGGAAAGATTTGTTTAAATAATCAGTTAATATCTTATTTTAGAACTGAACAGTCATTATTAGACTTGTGCCTATATTTAATAAGAAGAGTCTCATATGATGTTTCCATTTCATTTGTCATATTTCTTAAAATTATAGAACCTCTGGGCTTGAATCGGTATTGATTGATATACAGAGTGAATGAATACAAACATATATGTTAAAAACTCGGGTTTTATTATCACTATACATATGCCAGGTCACCAAATAACTTATTCTGTAATATTTTAGTTTCTTATCTGCCTGCAATAAATGTGTTAAAAGTACCACGTGGAAGGCGAGGACAGGGAAATCACGTTAAAATTACGGAGGCGATCCAAAAAATGTTGATGTTGTGCTGGCCGGCGCTCCGGGACATTAACACGGGCAGGACTTGTTTTATGGAATCCTCTCTCGGCGGGGGTGGGAGGGTTGTATTCCCCGACATGTCCAGTCGTTGATAACACTCGACACTTACAAAATCCTGACGAAACATTCCACTCTGCTGCAAACGGGGTTTTTATGAAATCGTCACTCGGCGGGGATGGGAGTGTTGTATTCCCCGACATGTCCAGTCGTTGATAACACTCGACACTTACAAAATCCTGACGAAACATTCCACTCTGCTGCAAACGGGGTTTTTATGAAATCGTCACTCGGCGGGGGTGGGAGGGTTGTATTCCTAACATGTCCAGTCGTTGATAACACTCGAAACTTATAAAATCCTAACGAAACATTCAATTCAGCAGGCAAACTGGTTTTAATTGTCGTTCGTAGTTTTTGCCCGTCAATTCGTAACAACGCATGGAAAAAAGGAAAATATTTTGAGACCTTCTGAAGGAACCTTTATTGTTTTTTTTCTTCGATTCCAAACAATGTTTAGTATTATTATAGTAATAGTCCTATAGTGAGTGTGGTAATTTGTATGTATTTTATAAATAAGTTATTTTATGTTTATTAACTAAGCAATGTGTGCGTTACCGATATAAAATACACTATAAAGATCTTATATTTCAGATATTAAGAAAATTTAGCAATATTAATTTAAAAACATTTTAATCGCTTTCATTACAAGTCTATATTTACTATTCGACGTAACTAATGTTCGGGCAGTGACATGTGCATTGTCTTGTTTATGTAAATAAAGAAGGGATATTAAGGAAAGCCTTTTAATTTTACATTATTTATTGAAACCTGTTCTGATGGTACAAATCAGCCTTAAATTGTAAAGAATGCTATACTTAATTTTCAAAGTCCTTATTCATCTATGACTTGGCAGTTAGTGATTTAATGAATACATTAATATTCAAGTATGACGTAATATATTATTCATAATCAGTGCAACCACATACAAAGTAGGTAAGTAATCAGAGCTGCCTACATTATGAATTTTACACATTGTTACTTGTTAGCAAGATCATAAGTTGCTGGCATTATTTACCATGAGATGTTTACATTTGTAACGTCATCTTTGTATGTATTGCTTTTTTGATTCTACTCCATGTAAATAAAAGGATAAATTGTAAATTATTTGTATATGTCGTTTGGATGAACTCAAAATGGAAGTCAACGTACAAAATAGTTTTGAATTGACAAATTATTACAAATTGCTAAAATGAAAAATAGGACCCAGAGCATTAAAATTTTTTTTAAATGCAAGTGATATAGATCATAGTGACTTTAAGGAGAAAATCAATTGATGATTACAGAATCGTTCGGAATCCTATCCGGCCGTAAAGGACCGCGCTCGTGTGCGGATTGACTGACACTTGAATACGTCTTTACTCTGTGTCGAGTCGGATCTTTATTTGAATAGCAATTGCTGGTACGAAATCTTATAAATAACCCCGCAATATCGATTAAAAACAGTTGTTACTTAGTTACCTTTTATCTATGCATGAGAGAATGCCACTTTATATTTTTAATTTTAAAATCACAAACCCAACATTTGATAAAGTACCATTAATCAATAAATTTATTTTATTTACCTACTACTTCCTTGTAAGCCTAAAGATTTAAGCTTTTTAAAAGAAAATTGTCATATTCTTTTTAACAGATTGAAAGGTAATAAAAATAGTATTGTGTAATTATAGACCAATTAAATTCTTATATAAATGTTCAAAAATGTGCAAAAAAAATTACAAATAACTGGTAATTTATGAATGATGAATGGTAGGACAGTCTTATATTGGGAATACAACATGTTAGACAATCCGTTTTCCTGCAAGTAAACAACCGACAAAAACAGTCAGTTACTCAAGAGGAAAACGTATTCACATAGCCTTAAACCAAAGAGTTGTTATTTATACTTAAAAAGCACTGATTTTTTCAAATTTTGCTCTATTTCAACTCTGAATGTTAAATTTTAAGTGTAAAATATGAATACATATTGTGCAAGATTCTTGTAAATAGAACTATAAAACTGTTTTTTATTAATTTTGCTTTTCAAACTTTTTTCTTAGATCTGCAAGCTTCAAGGTCAGCAATCTTAGTATTGCGATTGTATGGTTTTTTTTACATAAATTACTCGTACAATGATAAATTGTTTCCTAGTAAATGAAGCGTTTCAAGAAAACAGTAATTCGATTTAAAATTATATTTTTGTAGAGGTGTGCATTTCAATACTGACACTTTTTAAACCTCAACTCTTAGCTTCAACTCGGTTTAATAAACTGTTAACTCTTTCTTTATTCAGAGGAAATTAAAATTGTTTATTTAGCCAAAAAGCTTGACCACAAGGCTCAATTTTAAAATTGCTTTTAATATAATTTATGTATTAAAAAGTTGTTCCGGACGACAACCTTAATCTTAGTAGTCCTTGTATTGCATCAGTAAACAATTTTACGGTCGGTAAGATCCAACCAACTGTTTGAAATTGTTTAAAGAAATAGATCTTAGTGCAAAAAAGTGCTGAAAGTAAGTTAAAGTTGATCTGATATGTTAACATATGTTCTTAACTGAAATGTTGTATTCCACAACTTTTGGTGAAAGCTCTTATTAGGCTTTTTTTGGATATAGGATAAACTATGTAGTCGTGAAATATTTTAAGAACTTTGGTACATAATTGTGTTGTTGTTGGTGTATATGTTGTAATGATATTTATATTTCCAAGTTTATATCAGTACAATTATTTTAAAATAATAATTATTAAAACAGTGTTGATGCTGTCCAATTAAAACAATTATTGTACCAACAATGAAATTAGATGCGTTAAACGAGTTTACACTATAGACTAGTGCTATTCATTCTAGGGTTTGCAAACTTTTTCGACAAATCGATATGTCGAATAATTGATATATCGAATAATTATAACATCTATTTAACGATAATACTGAAACAAATATCGATGTATTGGTTAAACGACGTATTGAATTGTAAATGTCCGTTCAAACTTATATGCTAACTCTTATGTAATGACATAAGACATTTTTATGTTTTTCTGTTACCGATGATTCTGAGTAGGGAGGATAAAATAAAAATTTAGTGATGTGACATATCGGACAAAAATATCGATATTGTCGAAAATATCGAAAGACAATTTCGATTCCAATATATCGATGTATTGAAACAAATTTCTATAGCGACTGGAAAATTCAGTCGCTTTCAGTTATTGGCTCCCAAGTTTTCCTCAAACGACGATTGTCCTTATTATGTTATCGGTGTTATGGTTGTGTGCAATGACGCAAGTTCACTTATTATCAACATCGTTTATCTTTCTGCTGCAAACGGTTTAATCCTGTGAACGATCCAGGAAAACGCGGTGTTTCTGAAATGAAAATGTGTGTTTTAAAGTCGTTCATTAAACCTTTAATTAGTTGAACAATTGATGTTAATGCCCAGGATATTCCAGGCCCAACGGTGGTTGGTTCCCGTGTAGACCTTCACGACATGGAAAGCTAACTGAAATATTTATTGTTCGATTGATACCAAAACTGAGTGTGAACTAGGATATTTTTGTATATATTCTGTCATGTGTGTACCACTGTTTGCAGTCAATTTCTTTGTTTTTCAAAATAAATATATAAATATTATATTTAATAGATTTTCAAGACTATTAAAAATAATGAACTTACCAACTAGCTCCGGTCGTTAACTTCTTAGTCTTCTACTTCGTTCGAAAATTGTTAAAATCTTTTCGTACAAATAGTTTGAAATTTTCATAGTTTTATGCAAATTAATGGCATTTACTTTTTGAGTCGAAAAATTAGAAACCCAACCCAACTAATTTCTGTTTTAAACATATATTCTATAGGCCTTTCCACTTAAAAAAAACTACCAACAACGTAGTCTGTTAGTACTATTGCAACACTTAGGGTATCAATTGATGTGTGAAGAGCTGTTATAAGGTATCTTGTAATAAATTTAAATGAATTTAAGTAATTTTGCTTACATTTAAACTTAAAATGTACTTTCTTACTATTTTAAATAAATAAATATGAAACATTTACTATTTGTGGTGCTTAAGATAAAACTTTTAACAATCTTGAATTTATCACCATGCCTCTTATAATATTCAACTTGAATCGCACACTAAGAATAGAAAAGCGTGTGTTACAATAAAACAGCGTCATTTAATAAAACAGACTATTTACTATAGTAAAATATTTTGCCAACCAGGAATTGGTTCGAGCATTTTTCTGATTCTGTGTGTTGTTTTTTATCTATTACTGGCTATTCAAAATTCAAATAACCTGAACATTTTGTCTAAGGTATACAAATTTCTTAAACTTTGACCTTTGGCTTTTTCTTATCTCAAACCGTTTCCTCAGAAAGTTACTTTTGAAAAAGGTGAGTTCACATATTTCCTTATGCATTTGTTATCGAGATTAGATAATTACCTTTCTAGCTCTTTTTATTGAATTTATAATGGAGCTCGAACGTGAATAAAACAGATGGGGCTCCTAATTATTGTACAGATACAAAGCACTTTAAACATGCTTTATAAATAAAATTGAGGTTCAAAAATCATTATAAACAATATAAAAATATAAATAATAATTTATTATATTCACTGAGTTCTCCAATAAAAATTTCAAGTCTTGAAATAGAAGTATATTTTGTGGTATACATTTATTTTTTAATTGTTCAGTTAGGCTTCGAAGGTAATAAATATGATTTCATAAAATCTCATCATTGTACTTCAGTATGGTGTTTTTTTCAGTGCGACGAGTTGACAGGGAGGTTGACATGTCCAGCCCCACTCACTTTGGATGGCTTGTTCACCGCGCAAAAACCGCGATTCGCGGGATTTTAATTTCAGCCCAGCCACCAAAACAACCCTTGAAAAAACATGTTTACGCGAGTGTCCGTTAAAAAGTGTGCTATAAAACACATCTGCCTGCAGTGAAGTAGAGAACTGTGCGGACCGCGTGGGCGGGCCACCATTGTTTCACGGGAATACCGTAGGTGTTGGACCGTGACGTCATCACCAACTAACAGCTGTTTGATTGTTGTCGAGTGGACGACAACAACGCTTCGATCAACGAGGTTTAATTAAAATACAATCGTGGTTAGTGCTCAGGTACAGACCGCAATCGGAGTCTTTGTTTTGCGGTGAAATTCCTCCCTCCGACACTTGTAGGGTTAAGAGTTTTATCCAAACAAAATTTTATTGTATTTAGTTCCCGGAAATGTTTTAGTAACTGTTTAATTAATTAAATAGCGTTCAGTAAGTACAAGTGAATTAGACTATAACAGTTGGAAATGTTTATTATAGATTAAATATACCGTATATAAAACATTATATAGATTGTTGGTAAAAAATAACTAAACCATAACTGTAATTATTATTTTTTCAATATTTATATAGTCTTTATCCTAAATAATAGCATACAAAGTAAGAGTGTCGTGTTTACAACAAACATTAACATAATATACGACTAAAAACAATTATATATTAGACGTTGTCCAAGAAATTCTAATAAATTGTTAGCATTAAACAATATTGTAATACACTAGTACAAAATACTGAAAACTTTAAAAATCAACTAGGACTTGACGCCTGGTATATTAAGGGCTATTTCAGATCAATCCTCATGTTTTTAGACATCTGTCTGCATCGTTTGTATTAATTAACTATGTCTTATTAACAAATACAAAGTATTATGGTTACCGGTAGTAGTTTAATTAGTTTCATTAATTTAATTATGCCATTCTTCAAGATGTATTGTTCGTTTAATCGTCTCTCAACGTAGGCAAAAATCAACCAATAATTTTACGCAAAGAGAAGGTATAGGCCACATATTTTCAAATATAGTCTATAATTTTCACGATGGTCAAATAACGTTTTTTAACTGCGCTGTTAACAATTGTTCATTGATGGTAGTAAAGTATAAATGTATTTGTAGCAAATAATTATATCTGTGATTAGAAATATTTATTTATGAACAGCATAAAATAGCTAAACGTAACCCTTATCAAATAAAACGTCAAGCATTAAAATTTAAAAAAGCAGTGGCACGATTATGCTTCCTTGAGGCCTTTCGGCCTCAGTCTTCTTCTGGTCCCCTAACAAATCCTGGCGCTTCGTCCATGGCCCCAGGCTAAGGCCCCCCGACGTCACGCTCCGTGTACGCGCAGTATGGCCTCTACTTCCGGTCTGGGCGGGCGGAGTCTCCTTAGATGCAAGAGATAACGGCAAATTGGACTGCCGCGTCGAGAAAACAGACCATGGAGAAGAGACAGTAGATAGGTGGACTGAAAGTCTTTTTACCGGTAACATAAATACTGTGGAACATAAACTAGCGAGGTGTTTCCCATGCCAGGGAAGAAAGAGTATTTTATTAAGGTCACTAACACCACAGTCGTAATTTATTTGTCTAGAATGATCTTAAACGAAGTGTAGTTGATAAACCACGCTTGCAGTTGGCTAGGTTTCTTTGTTGGTATCTTATTTCATTTCACATCCGGTTTTCGGTTAAGTGGGTTTATTGTGTTTGCAGACCTTGACCGGTTGATGATTGCCATTGTGTCTTCACAATTGTTCTTCGTAAATTTGGTTTTTTGGTTTTTGTATACTTTTTGTTTCTTCAAATACGTCAGACACGTAAGAAGAAGAAACTATACCATCGTATTGGCCTATTCAAGACGTAATATTCTCACAATTTGTACTAATGTTTACTATTTAACAAAGATAAAATATAAAAAGCCTTAATAAATAAAAAAATGTAACATTAAATGAATATTTTTAAAACCTATACTAAACGCCAGATGCTCTACAACATCTCTGGTTTAAGCAGCAGCTACAAAGATATTCCCATATAGACCACCCTGTTATGTAAATTTAAGATTGAAATGCCCAAAGTTATCAAAATAACTACAATAAAAAAAGTGATATGCAAGGAATGTCCAAATAAAACTACTGGTCGTAAAATAAAATATAAACATTTGGGAGGACAAATAATTACTTTTATTGCCCGTTGGAATTTTTATAACGTGGTTTTATAAACAGCTTGTTCACAAATTGCATGGAAGTAGCTGTTATGGGAGTAAAGGAATTTTATCAATTACAGAACTATTAAAATAAGGAATTTTTATTATTCATTCAATTAATTATTTTGAGAGAAAATATATGTAAATATCCATGATATTACAATTGGAGGACTGTAGGTCGATGAAAGGTTAGTATGAAACGTGGGGAAATTAATGTTTTCTGAAGATGGCTTTTGAAGAACTGTTACACTTCACGAAAAACGAAAAAAATATAGTTTCGTATTTAAGAGATTCGGTCCGTAATACTGATCGTATCTAGACGCTTTAAGTGTCATTTGTTAGGCGAAGAACTGTTCTACTAGACCATCATTAGGCCCATAATAATGATCGTATTTAGACGCTTTAAGTGTCATTTGGTAGGTGAAGATCTGTTCTACTAGACCATCATTTGGTCCGTAATAATGATCGTATCTAGACGCTTTAAGTGTCATTTGGTAGGCGAGGAACTGTTCTACTAGACCATCATTTGGCCCGTAATAATGATCGTATCTAGAGGCTTTAAGTATCATTTGGTAGGCGAAGAACTGTTCTACTAGACCATCATTTGGCCCGTAATAATGATCGTATCTAGAGGCTTTAAGTGTCATTTGGTAGGTGAAGATCTGTTCTACTAGACCATCATTTGGTCCGTAATAATGATCGTATCTAGACGCTTTAAGTGTCATTTGGTAGGCGAAGAACTGTTCTACTAGACCATCATTTGGTCTGTAATAATGATCGTATCTAGAGGCTTTAAGTGTCATTTGGTAGGCGAAGAAATGTTCTACTAGACCATCATTTGGCCCGTAATAATGATCGTATCTAGAGGCTTTAAGTGTCATTTGGTAGGCGAAGAACTGTTCTACTAGACCATCATTTTTGTAAAATTGGAGTTTTTCTATAATTGTATTACAGTTTAATATGTTAAACTTAAAATTGTATTCTTTGGGAAGTTTTCTAACGAACGAGGAACTTATTATGAGCGTTGACTGCTATTGTATGATTTTTCTTCACGAAATCTTAAAATAATAATGACCCTACTAATAGTCAATTTTTTTTCTCAAGATGGCAAAAAGATTACTAATGTTCATTGAATTAACAGCATTTTGTAATTAATGAAGGAATGATTTATTAATTTTCGTAGTTAAAATTGTATTGACTTTTTTATTTACTATAAATCCCAATGGAGTAATCCATCACGTACATAGGTTCTTCTACAATAAATTACAATAATAACAACAAAAACTATTTTATAGGCATATAACAATATTAAATCAATCAGTAATAAAGCAACTAAAACATAATTGGGTTCCACAACGAAAAAAAAATTAAAAATACAGCATCAAAAGCGGTCGTAATTGGAACAACAGAATACTTTGACATATTGTATAATAATTGAAAATGAAAGAGTCCCATAATATATTTTAAACTTGAGGCCCGCATTTCACAAACAAGGTGGTACTTGAGTAAATACGACTCTACTATTGTAGTATGATGCTGGTTTATTATTAAAAGGATATTTATAGTCATTATTTACGACGTAATAGGATTATTTCATGTTTTTTCTTTCTTACACATATAATATTTCTTTTAGTTTAGGTGTTTTTTCTTGTTGATAACGTATACAACAGAAAAACCCCAAATTACACGTGCGACATTGTGATTTAAATAACTTATAAAGAGTAAATTTACCTATATTATTGTTATAAATGGACTTATATCATCTTATATTACAAAAAATACCATTGCAAAATTATTATTATTTGTACCGATGATAAAATTCAATTCAATTCAATTCTTTATTGTGCCACAAGATACATGGGTACATAAGCACTAGTCATAAATGAAATCTAAAGCCATTTTATAGTTTTCAACTCCACCAGAAACTAAAGAAAATGTATCCACTTTCTATGATGTCTTATATTGAACAGGTTGGAAATTTCATTAGTTGCCAAGGAGATTATCTCTATTTCCTCTAATACGTATGTTTGAATTAATAACCATGTATTTGAGAAAATAGTGGTCCTTTTTAATATTATGTTTTTGTTTCAGGGAAATACCTTATGTCAATAAAAAATTGGAGAAAATTTATCACAGTGAAATTTTAATGACGGTTTGAAATGGTTGTAGAAGTTCAAATTTCTTTTCATAGTCAATTTTTGAAGAAACGATTTGCTACATATTAGTGTAAAAAAGGTCACTACAAATAGTGCTAAATATTTTCTCTAGTAAAAAGCTCTAATTGGTTGGTATTAAACTCTAACCAATATATTTACAAAATATATTAATGGGCCAAAACCACAGGAATAATTTTTATAAATAAATATACCAGCAAGATTAAAAGAATTCGATAATTGTTCCTAAAGATAAACCAAATTGAATTCAAGGACCACCAGACAATCCTTATTAATGCTAATTTCAATTTAATGTTTACTAAAATTTAAATATGCTTGTACTGTTCCTTTTTAAATCTTGGTTTATTTTCCTAAATTCGTGTTTTATAATCAAATTTCAAGCTTTCTACTCTTCAAATTTTAAAATATTGCAAAGTTTACTTTACTGAGGTAGCTGAGTTTAGTAACGTTTCGCACTTCACAATGAGTAGCTGCTATAGCAAATTTTACTGAAGTAGCAGAGTACTATAACGTTTCGCACTTCACAATGAGTAGCTGCTATGGCAAATTTTACTGAAGTAGCAGAGTACTATAACGTTTCGCACTTCACAATGAGTAGCTGCTATGGCAAATTTTACTGAAGTAGCAGAGTACTATAACGTTTCGCACTTCACAAAGAGTAGCTGCTATGGCAAATTTTACTGAAGTAGCAGAGTACTATAACGTTTCGCACTTCAAATGAGTAGCTGCTATAGCTTATTGTACTGAAGTAGCAGAGTACTATAACGTTTCGAGCTTCACAATGAGTAGCTGTTATAGCTTAATTTACTGAAATAGCAGAGTACTATAACGTTTCGCACTTCACAATGAGTAGCTGCTATGGCAAATTTTACTGAAGTAGCAGAGTACTATAACGTTTCGCACTTCAAATGAGTAGCTGCTATAGCTTATTGTACTGAAATAGCAGAGTGTTATAACGTTTCGAGCTTCACAATGAGTAGCTGATATAGTTTATTTTACTGAAGTATCTAAAAACATGCTATGTATCTTAAATTTACGTGCAGTCACGCAGATAAACAACTGTGAAGTAAGCTTTAGTCGAATTTGATATTTTGATATTATTTAGTGGTTTACTCCCACTGGATCTTCTTGATCGCTTATCATTTATTAAAATTGACGAGCTAATATTTGAAATCGTGGTTACATCGTATAAAACAAGGGTAGCAGATGAGACCGCAGATATGAAACTCACTTTGACGGCAATTCCAGCGAACAGCTCACCGAGGGCCTGTAGGTAATGAAATTTCCAGCGGGCCTATCATCCAAAAACCGAGCCAAGGTGCTGCGAGGGGCTTAAGATTAATTTGAAACAATAAGTTTATATGGTCACAGGCGGGGCTGTAAAATGATTTCAACAATCATACCACCCCCAGAACCACCCTACCTTTGTTATTGCTGGGGTGGCTCAACCACACACCCAGATTGGGGTCTTGTTGAAAAATTCAATTTCGACCACTTATATCGTCGACATATTGCGTTTATAGAGGCGTGTGGTGTGATTGCGTACTAGTGGTAGTGATTGGTCTTAAGCCTCACTTACTGACTCACTCACTCACTTTACTCACCCCTATACCTAATCAGTGGTGAGCTCTTGGTCTTAAACCTGACTTACTGACTCGCTCACTGACTTCACTCGCCCCAATAACTCAACTGAGATCTTGGTTTTAAACCTGACTTATTGACTCACTCACTTCACTCGCCCCTATACCTCAATAGTCGTGAGCTCTTTGTCTTAAACATGACTTACTAACTGACTAACTTACTTTACTCACCCCTATCCCTCATTGGTGGTATAGCGTAATTATTTCATGAATAAATATGTGTTTCATAATTATAATAAATCTACCCGTTCCTAATATTCGCTTTCCTAAGATTCCCTTTATTTATAAAAGACGAAGAAGTTAAAACAGATCTACAACAGTTATCGTTTTCTGTTATGTTTACAATGTTCAAATGATGATGGATAGGCCATTGTTAAATCAGCGTTGTGTTATAATGAACATTGTACGTTGTAGACAGTTTTTCCTCGAGACATTTAGGAGGTTATATTTTGTCACATCAACAATTTTTGTTTTAATAATTACTTTTATTATATAATAAAATGAAATATGTCACACAAAATTTATGTTTTTAAATTAGACAACTACATTATAGTCTACGATTAACAAGTTTGTGATATATTTCAGCCTGATTTATGTTTTCATATTGATGTATGGTTGTTTATGGTGTAATAATGCGGGTAATTAATTAGAATCTTGTTCAAATTAAAATGGTGGTTGATTACTCTGTTAACGTACAATATTATATATTTGTGTATGTGTATATAAGAATTGATTAACTGTTAGTTGACTGCTTAAGCATGATTTTGAATAATTTTCTGCAGGTGGCTTCAATCTGAGAACGACAAATGGAAAATTCGTTTTTTACCTCAAACACCTTTAATATCAATTTGAGTGGGATAAAAAATCAGTGTTTCTTAAAAATCAATGTTTTTAAGATGAGAGCTACTGATAACTTTCTATATTTATTGTACTTACGGGGTTTTTTTTAAATATCTTAGTGGCATTTAGGTGTAATTTTTGAGCGAAATCGTATATCTATAACTAAGTTATCAGTGTACATATAACATTTTCGACTTATTTACAGCTGTTTTTCGAAAGAAGAAATGATCAAATTAATGAATTTTTATTAATATCTGTAATAGAGGCTGTGTTATCTGTAATAGAGGCTGAGAACTAAATAGCCTAACTTTTATAGGTAAAAGAGAATAAAACGCTCAATTTTCTGCTGCTTAATCCATGTTAATTTGGAGAGTAGGTGGTGAGTCAGGAGTGAGTCAGTAATTTTTTTTACATGAGATAGAGACTAATTATTTTTATTGAAAATAGATGTTTTTAGAGATATTGGTGCATATAACAAATAAACAAGTTCGATAAATGATGACTCATTGTATACTTATAAGGCCTTTCAGGAAGAGTCAAGGACCTCCTACCGAAGGATCCACCCAGGAGCACAAACAATAGTATTTTTCGTAATCGTCAATCTTTTACTACTTACTTTAGAGTCTGCAGAGATAATCACCATATTGGATTATTATCCAATAAAAGCAATGTTAACGTGGTACCGCAATTTGACTTAAACATATTTTAGACAATTTTCTTCGCTTAATTCATTTCAAAATTTTACATAGTTTGAAAGAGCGCGTGGATTCACTTTGTAAAGCACGTAAAAATTGTTAAAGTTGTATTTTCATGAAAATCAAATATTACTAAACTAAATTTAAACAATTTTTAATTTCATTACAAATTAATATACCTTCTAACTAAAGAGTAGATCATTAGAATTTGTATCATCTTCCAAACGACATACAAATTAAAATTGTCCAACAAATCGTTTAGTTACAGTGCTGTACGCTTTTAACCTATAACTAGTCACGTGGGGCCATTTGAGACTGATAGTTATTCCTTTTTTATTTTTGAAATAAATAGTATTTTGTGTGTACTGTCATTTCACGTATTCTATAATTAGTTAATAAACAAGTGTACGTGCAACAACTATGAAAAATTGTTTAACTTTTTTTAAAACAAATACATTTTATACTTATTTTGTGGACAGTAAAAATATTAAATTTGTTAATAATGATAAATCAGAGCTTTTGTTGATTCTGGTAGACTACATACATTCATAAAACTAATTTGAAATAAATAACTGAAAAAAAAAATTATAACAACTTCACAATTGACTAAAGTGACTACTTTTGTAATGTTGATTAAAAAATACACCACGAAATTTACAAAACCCATTCTGCGTCATTTTGTAAAAAAAAAAATGGTGAATAGTTAAATTAATATATCTTTATAAACAAATTTACTATAATTTTTTTATCTGGAGTCCCATAAGGCCCCACGAGACCAGTTTGTAGATTTTACAATCCCTATTAAGGGTTAAAATTGCTCTTGTGGGATAAAAATCCAACATGGTTATTTACCTCTGCATATTTTTAGTGTTAAGTTGTATCTTATACTTGTATATAAACAGTTTATTCTATGCCTCAAGGGTCCAGTATTTTGGGCAACATTCGCTCAGTCTACAATACAGGAAACAATGTCACATGTACATTCATATCTCACGCTGGTCTATTGTTTATAGTTCCGTGGTTTATATAGCCCCGAGCGGCGAGGGATGTCTCATTGTAACTAGGCCAAACTCGAACGCTGGAACCCCAACCAATATCGCCCGCCCCGCCGCGTCAAGCCAGATGGGGTGTCACACTTTCGAATTGGATTTTTTTGTCAGTTCAGTCAGCGGATCCCGCTACTATTTGGGTCAGATCGGTCGAGGGGGGAGGACAAAAACGGCGCCCGGTAAACACCACCCGGGCTTTTCTCAGTTTTGGAAACTGTACTTGTCAATCACGTGGCAGCTGCAAACTGCTTCCGGAATATACAAGTATTGTTGAAAACACCTTCTGTTGTGCTATTGTTGCTAGTTGTGCCATAGGTTTTTGTCATATTTGTCTAAAAAATCCAGGAACAGTAGTTTGAAGTTTTTCGAAGTTTTTTAGCTTTTTTATGAATGTATCTTTGAGATACATCAGAATATAGATACAAGAAAATGTCATAATTAGCCGTACCTTTTTTGAATATGCTTTGTAAACAATCCAGTACAACAATCCTTATTTTTTATCAACTCAAGATGTTTTAAAATACACTTGCAATGCACAGATAATTTGATTGGTTTTCATCTTCTTTTTTGAGGTGAATATGATTGCCTTATCAAAAGGAAACAGCACGTTTTGAGATAAATTTAAATCACACTTTAAAGAATAAAATAGGAAAAACAAAGAATAGATGCTCATGTGGTACACATACATAGTATTGTAAACACAAATAATATTTTTGTATCTTTTTTTAAATGCAAATGTAGAAAAAATTTTAGATAAAATAATGTGTAAAATTTTTAAGCGCGTACACTCGAAACACAGGTAAAAACAATCTAAAGAATTTTGTTTCAATTTAATGCACGATTAATCGATCAAAACAAAAAATCAATAAAATGATAGGACACTTTTTTTACACGTGTAAAAAAAAACAAAACAATATTGGGTATATCACTTGTATGCAATCATAAGATAACCACGACAAAGCAATAAATATCATTTTGTTATTTTATTCCTGATGCACTTATAACAAAAGGATAAAATAAAAAAGATCTATTTAGTATATCTTAGAAGGTGCAAATCTTGAAGTATAGAAAGGTTTTGTAAATGATTATCTCAAGGATTTGGGTTTTCTTTGTAAATGATCGATAAAGGGATAGAGTTGATCTGTTCCTTACTTGACAGCTAAGGAGGTGCCATTGAGGGGTTTTTATTAGGAGCTGAAGGAACAAAACACCAGAGCACATTCCTGGGGTTGAGCCTCCTCTTGTTCAGCCTGGTCAAGAAACATCTGGTAAAAACCTGGTAAAAATATCCAATGAAAGGACTTCTTAGAAAATTGTTCATGTAATAAAGTAATTTCCCTTAACATTTAGAGATGACTAGAACTATTGTTCATTAGCAGTTGAAGTTTTAACGGGCCTATGAAAATAGTCCTGTACTTTTCCTATCGTTGATTTGTATATACTTTAATCGAAGGCGTTCATTTGGTACAACGTACTAGTTGTTCAGACAGTAAAGTCGAAAGTCATCTTAAATAAAGCCAAATGTTAAACAACATTATCGCCTTCTACGCACGTGATCCATGGATTTCAGTACTTCCATCACCTTCCTTGATATTTTCCTTATTAGATATTGTGAAGGATAAATATGTGAAGTTGTCTTAAGTCATATCTTTGTGTCAAGGGGATGATTTGTTTCACCCTGGGAGATCTGACTCCCACAATTCTCCCCTTACTCATGAAGATGTATATGCGAGTTCATACCGTAAATAAACAAATAGGTAGCACTGGAATTGTGAAGCACAGTTAAAAAAGTATGACTAACTATCAACTAAATTAATTTCACACTGAACAAAAGGATGTGTAATGTTGACGTAAAAATTAACAAGATATTTTATTTTAAAAGTAGTTTTAATGACAACTTGGTATCCTCTTTCTGAAACACCTGAAATTGAATTTAATTAACTGTTTTTCCTCTAAAAAGCACATAGATTACTTCCATAGCAGTCCTGATTCAGTGGCTTTAAAAATTTCACACCGGAAAATGTCTTCTGGTGCTTTTTAAGCTGAAGATTATATACATTAAGGAATTAGCATAATTACGTCATCGGCAAACATTCCAAGAAGACAAGTCCACTTCGACCTTGCAGTAGTAAACAAATACAGGAACAATACATTTCCAGAAATTTTAAGTGTCACTGGCACTTTCATCTGGCACTTTCATCAGAATAGTCTATACTCGCCTCATGAAAGTGCCAGTGGCAACAAATTGGTGAAACATGTGTTGTTTCTGTATTTTTTTTCTGGTGTTAGTGGACTTGTTTTCTTAGGTAAGTTTGCTGTTCTAGCACCTTTTAACCTAAAATATACGTTAATGTGTAATTGCTCCGTATCATTGGTCGATACTTTTTTCGATGAGATCCTGGAGGCAGTGTATTTGATAATGAATAAGGAGATGAAATGGGTGTTATGAAAGTTAACTAACAAACCACCATAAGAACAATTGGATCACCAATTTATTCGTCAGTGCTTACAAATCAAACTCGATTTAACCAATCGATAGTATTTACAATCGTTGTCGGTCCGGGGCAAACTTTAAAATCTTGTTATGGTTGCGTACAATGCGACAATCATGAAAGCAGGCTGGCTGCTGTGGTCGGAGGGACCAACGGCAAATACAGATGTAGGGCTACACAAAGGGCGGCTTATCCAGGGGAGAGAGGGTGTAGCCGGACACGCCGGAGAACCGCTTCTGTTGCGTTTAAAAGGTGAGGTTCAAACTTTATACTCTCCTTGGCAGTTTAATTTGTGATACCAATGACGAAAAACAGGTAAGGATAATATTTTGGTACAGAATTTTATGAAACGTAGTCGGTAGCAAAACAATAAACATAGAGGGTAACACATCGTTGTAATATACAATCCAGCATTTCGTGCAGACCACTTCCAAGGTCGCTTAAACTTCAAATATCCCAAGTGAAACACCCAGATCTTTAAATTTATATTTTGGGTCTTTTTCGGAATGTTTCCGCATTTGTTTAGCAAGTGATTAATCGTCAAACGAAGTATCAAGTTCATATTTATCAGTAACACGTCAACCGATATCTACTGTAACTATATCTATTTTCTAACCTAACCTAACTTAACAACCCATGGCAGAAGTGCTTACAACCAAACCTAAATACTAGATGATACCGATTGATAACTAAAGCTTCTTATTTTCTTCGAGTACAATATTACTCGAGCGGTAGTTGCAAAACCATATGTGAGGCCCAACAGTTGATGAAGTGTAAATATTTGTCATTTTTTTATATGAGGATTCATTATGAGATCAATTTTCTTCATCCTGATGTCATCTCTTATAACGCCACATCATACTTCTTTGTTTTGTTTTATTTGTTCGTTTTTATTTTTCCTACGGTGTTTGTTAAAACTCAAATTAAAAATGTTACACTGACTATGTTACACTGTTTGTCTATTTTACCCTTACATGGTTATTTCATGGCAAGTCAACCATGTTACTTTTTACGAGCATAAAATGTACATTAGAACCAAGAATGTATGCAGATGACTTAAGCTTCATGCATGCAGATATAAATCCGAACAGGTTCTTTTTCTCGCAGGACATATTTGGTCATGAGATATCTCCAACAGGTCTTTAGGGGAGGGGATTAAGAAGATGGGAAGTTTTTACTTACTAAATGGATGGCTGTGATTGGTTGCTTCTGAGACGTCCTTTAAACATTTCATGTAGTTTTATATCACGAAAAAACTAATATTATTTGAAATTCAGTTCCGTTCAGTGTTATTTGCAGAGGAGAGGATCCTGGTCTCACATCGTGGAATACTTCTTGACCATTCCTGTTTTTCTCCACAACAAGGTACTGTACTGAATAGCGTTTGCTTAGAAAAACACGCGTATCGTGGATGCCGAGAATCACCGGGAATGTCAGTGAACAAGCAGGAATGTGCAATCAGCAATTATCAGCAATCCACTGGCCTGCCTTATCACAGTGTCAAGTGCTGACGGAAGGCATCCATCGTGAAAGTGGGCTGCCCTGTATTTTATAGGCACTTCTTGGCGTCCTACTATCTCCGAGACCACTTGACACTCCAAGGTATTCAAGTTGGAATGGGAGAAAAAAATCTTATGGAAAAGGATTTTATATTCTCCAAGTGCGGCTCACTCCTCAAACAATGTAAGGAGGTCATTAACACCAAAATATATTATACTGGCCCAACATATAAACTGGGAAATTTTATTTTTTACTCATCCCAAAATCTCTATGTTTCGAATAAGAAAATTATAGATTATTATTTTTTAGTCAAACCCCTAATCTTTGTAAAGAATCTTTCTTTAAACATCATTTTTAAGTCTTCCATTTATTTGGTACGAGGAGCGTATGGTTTCATTAAAGTAAAAAATTAAATTCAAGAGAAGCATTTTCCAAATTGTTTATTTTTTTATTATATATAGTAAACAATTCAAATTATAAACTGGTATGAAATATAAATAATAATTCACTTCACAAATTGCACCTGGTTTGTTGGTTTTTATCGATACAATGGTTGGTACAAAAACATTGGTTTTCCAATAGTTGTATGCTGTAGTATATATGCAAAATGTCGCTTTTGTTAAATAAAGTTGGTAGGGCCTCTTAATCATAAATCGTTATAAAGAGGCAGAATATAATTTTTGGATCAATGATGTGTTAGGTTGACTTTATTAGTTTTATTAAAATGTATTAGCAATACTTGTAAATAATAAAAAAAAAAAAAAAAAAAAAATGAAGCAAAACGTCATAATGTTTTTAAATAGAAGGAAGTAAGTGAGATATGTTCATATTATCAGTTGTTTATTAATCTCCTATAAAATATTATTTATAAATTGAAATAAAGCAACAAAGCATTAATATGCTTAAGTAGAAAGGTAATATTAAGTTTTTAATTATTTTGTTTTAGTTTTTATTTGTAGTATTTGTAAGTAGCAATAAAGAATGAAAGTGTCATTTTCAATGCCGTAGTAACATGAAAAATACATTATTAAACGTATCTTGAATATTTAAACTTGAATTCCATAAAAAAATGCTATATTACTATAATCACCTTTTTCACACAAACCTGCTGGTATCGTTATGTCTACTACATAATCGGATTTAAATATATAATTATTTCTAATGGAAAGATCGACATAATTAAGTCTTGACTACCTGTAGTTTGTCTTCTTCGTTATTGTTGGCGCGAACAGCACGACCTACTTATCTTACCCGGCAGCTGATCCTGATAAGGCTTGCCAACTTAACTACTGTAGTGACTGCAGTGATGCCAACCGACCTTGATAACATTCCTCAGCTTTAATTAAAACAAACGGTGTCCGGGGCTTTTAAGTCGGGAAATGTCAAGGCGAGGATCCTGAAAGCCGTGGAAAGAACAAGTTGAAAACAACGGGTAATACGTATTTGGTATTGGACCGTTAGAGTTACGGACGGATGATACAATCGAGAAACGTCTGTAAAATAGAAACTGTCTTCGTTGTTGCGCAGGTGCTTAGAAACGATCGAAAAACTTAGAACGTGTGAAACACAATTAATTTGTGTCGGTATGTCTTAATTGAAGAAAGCCTTTTATATACAACTGTGTACTAAAATAAAAGTTCCAATTATAGGCCTATTATATACATATTTATATACATGGTGTTCTAAAAGTAAAGTGCCAAACTTCGGGAAATTGTTATGCAGGTAAATGTGAAGAGAAAATACGAAGAATATTTGTTGTAAAAACGCTTTGTTTACCAGATATCCACCATTATTTTTACAAAAGAATTTTTATCTCCGAATTGGCTTGACCGATTTTATGACACTCATTATGCATATTAAGACAATCGAAACCTATTGTAGGAAAAAGTCAACTTGATCCAATTTTAAATATAAAAATGGCGGCCATTTCAAAATTTTAAACGGAAATTTCGGGAAAAAGGCAAAAAATATCAAAACTTTCTATTAACACGTTTTTTAGAATAGCATAAATTTATATGCTACAAATTGTCCTAGACATTTAGACTAGAGGGGTTTGAGAATGCAGTGAAATTGGCATCCCCGAAACACATACATGTGACCTCTGCATGCTTCACATCACCCACTACCCTCATGTCACATTCCTAGTGTAATTTTGTTATTTTTCTTCACATTACACGCTTACGTTGTTAAAGAATTACTCCGCATGTCAAGTTGCATAGTCTTAACATATATTTCTTATGATGGAAGGTAAAAAAGCTGTGATAGGCTTGTATCTTCATATTTATTATGTCTTTAATTTAGTTCTTTTGGAGAAAATCTCAAAATCGTTATTTAGTAGATTCATGGTCCAAAACCCAATGGTGTTTGTTAAACTCTGATCACAATGTTTTTTGGCTTTCATTGTTATTGGTTACTCTGTGTACTTGAAAATAATATCTTGAAGCTGTAGTTACCTGATCTGTTCCATTGTTAGCCGTGCTTTAACTGTCTAATACTGTGACATTTAGATTTAACAAACCCTTACTAACGATAAAAACATATTGAACAAAGAAATGCATATAGACTTGTTTACACCATACAAGTTATGGACAAATATATAGACTTGTTTACATCATACAAGTTATGGACAAACATATAGACTTGTTTACACCATACAAGTTATGGACAAACATATAGACTTGTTTACATCATACAAGTTATGGACAAACATATAGACTTGTTTACACCATACAAGTTATGGACAAACATATAGACTTGTTTACATCATACAAGTTATGGACAAACATATAGACTTGTTTACATCATACAAGTTATGGACAAACATATAGACTTGTTTACATCATACAAGTTATGGACAAACATATAGACTTGTTTACATCATACAAGTTATGGACAAACATTTAGACTTGTTTACACCATACAAGTTATGGACAAACATTTAGACTTGTTTACACCATACAAGTTATGGACAAACATATAGACTTGTTTACACCATACAAGTTATGGACAAACATATAGACTTGTTTACACCATACAAGTTATGGACAAACATATAGACTTGTTTACACCATACAAGTTATGGACAAACATATAGACTTGTTTACACCATACAAGTTATGGACAAACATTGTGAATTTTATGCTTCAATATTTATAGTAAAATGCAAGCCTAAATCTGTATCTTTTTTAGTTATTTTTTATTTATTATCCTCAAACCAGTTCACTTTAACGAGTAGTTCAACTAAGATATTTAATCATTAATGCTATTGTTCGGTCTGGTAAGATATAATGGATAACTGGATAAGAAGAATAAAGGGGCAGCTGCTTCAAGAGAGTATAAAAAGTTCAAAAAAATTAGAGGAATCCTGCCAGGGGCTTCAGTACGGAGGGGTGAACCTATTGTTGGCACGTTTTCAGAACTTGAACCGATTTGGAACTGGATTTGTTTCACTCCGAGTTTCCAACTTTCAGTAGCACATTGCCGACCGAAAAAGAGCTTACTTACGTAGTTGAAGGATTAACTTATTTAATTTGAGAGAGTTTCATTGAACGTACGCAAATTATTAGAATTTATAAAATCTCAAATATTAGTCGACAGACTTTTCTCGTCTTTATTATAGTACAAATGTAACATTTACAGGATATATAGATCATAAAAGCGTTCTATATTTGAAATAGAAATCTGACAAACGCAGATTTTGTAATTAAAAAAAAATATAAAAAAATATTTTATTGCGGAACAATATTACATTGCTTGCAATCGTCAGTATGAAGCTACATATATATATATATATATAACATTTTTCCATTCACTCTATAGACTATAGACAACTTGTTCTCTTCCAAACATGTAGAAAATTTACATTCATTCCAATCTTATTCGAATTTATTCCACTATGGCCTCATCGTCTGTCAGTACATCAGTCAGTGTCCCAATTGGCGCCGTAAATTCGTCAATACTATAAAATGTTTGTGCAATTAATGCTGTTTTTAGACGAGTTTTAAATGCCTTAGGCATTGGAGCACTTTTAATAAAATTTGGTAATCTGTTGTATAGATGAACTCCTCCTGCCTGCAAGGGCAAACGTTCATGAACTAACGTCCTGTGTGTCTCCCAGTTCGGTAGTTCTCCCTGCCTCTAGTTGAATAAGAGTGAAAGCACACTCTACGAAATTCTAGTGATGATTTTTGAGTTGTCAATTGACGAAAAGCCTCGCAAAATTTATATTTATAAACATTTATTAACTTTGTACTTATAAGTATTGTAATAAAACCTCCATTATATTTTATAATCTGAAAGTACCGAGTTTTAGCCTGAAGAGTGCGCACGTTCTTGTCTGATAATATATTCAAGAAGGGGATTTTAAACATTGCCTTTTATATCTTATCTCATTCATAATTTGAAGCACTCACCAAATATTTTTCTAATTTTACTTTGATTATTAGACTCACCCAGTCTACATTTCTCTTGCTTGCCTTAAACATATGTCTCAATTAAAATCAGTTAGATTATTTGTCGTCAACATACTTCACGTTATGTTAAGTATGTTTTTCTTACCACAAAGTAAAAAATAAATAAATAAATAAATAAAAATAAAAAGCCATTTCTAAATTTAATTTTAACTATATTAAACACTATGTAAGAGTTATTATAATTCTTTATTAAATGAAATGCTTTTTTACAGCTTTATATGCCAATTACAAAAAAGCATTAATCCTAAATAATATAAATAAACATGCAAATTATTAAACTTGTGTCCAGAGTCCAGTGAACAAAATAATTTATCATATAAATAATTAATGTGTTATGTAGCTATAAATAAATATAAAAAATAAATTACTACAGTATATATTATAGTGATTTCCATTTTACAAGTATAATTATATAATTAACAGGAAGAGAAAAAAAAACTTTATAGTGAACAAATAACAGCAACAAGAACAAATAAGTATAAAAAATTAAATAATCAATAATTAACAAGCAATAAATTATATGAATAACAAACAACAAGGAACACGTAAAACTATTAACCAACTAACAAAAGTATCAATTATGAAACAAAATCGTACAAAAATAACTTAACTTAAAAAAATATATATATCTACAAATTTATCAAAATGCCACATGACAATCTAATTTAAGCAACACTATAAATGTGGATAAATATATAAATACTAATATTACCAACATGCACAATATAATTTATACAATAATAGGTACAAGAGTAATATAAATTAGAGGTCATTAACATAGTGCTTAACTTGTGTGCAGAAAGAAGCCAAGTTCAATGACAGAACATCCACACTTTGGGGGAGACCGTTTGGGAGTTGGGTTCCGTCTGGGGTTTAACAGACAAAAATAACAACATAAACACGATTGTCATTTGGTAAGATGGACACTTCTAACATTAAAGTAACATAAATAAATAAACTAACCAAACAATTTTAAAATGTGAAGCTGAACGAGAAACATTGATTGATGGCCTTTCCACCCCCCCCCCCCAATATACGTACAGTGGTTATGACCCTCTCACCCACCCACACACGTACAGTGGTAGTGTCCCTCCCCCCCACCCACACACGTACAGTGGTAGTGTCCCTCCCACCCACCCCAACACGTACAGTGTTAGTGGTTCACTCTCCCACCCGTATACGTACAGTGGTTATGACCATCCCACCCACCCATACACGTACAGTGGTAATGTATTAGCCACTTTAATACACGTACGTAGGTTTTACATGTATTAGCAGTGCATAATATAATGTTGAACATAATAGCAGTATTTTAACACAATCAGATGAATTGTTCATACAAAAAATGAAGTGAAATTATCAATATAAACAAAAACACATATGAAAAATAAATCTAACGATAAAAATATAATATTAATAATTCAATTAACCCCCATCGAGTGAAGTTAGTTTGAAATATGTTGAACTGCGATGATTATTAAGTTCAAAATATTAATATAAATAGCATTATTTATTCAGAACTTTATAATCATTTCAATATCTAACCTAACAAACATATAAGAATGTGGCAAATAGATAATAATTAGCAATTTAAAATTTCATACTACTTAATGCACTAGGAAGGAATAATATTAAAATTCGGGGAAAGATAGCTAATTAAATTTAACGATGAATAGGTTATCATCACTATATATTCCGGTTCTTGTTGAACTCATTTATAGAGCGGCCCCGCACGAGCTAGGCGGTATTCCCCAAAGACACCCCCAATTCACGTCCAATTCATTTCCCCACCCCGAAACAACAGGCAATAAAGACCTCCCAGGGGGCATGGAATAAAAAGAAACATGCATATTCCCGAACTCTCAAAAATACCTTGGAATGCATTACGATATAAATTGGAAAAGAGAGCAATCATTACGGCAGGACGCTTTGGAAACATGATTTCTTCCTCACACCCCCGCCTTCCCCTGTAGAGCCCCCTTGTGGATCACCCCCTTCATCTCCTGGACCATTTTCTCCCGGCTAAAAGACGCGGGACGGGGAAGGGGGAGTGCGACGTGCTCCGAATTTGCAACGCGCAAAACTCGATAGACTGGCGCTTGGACATCGCAAAACATCCCGGAACAAAACAGCGCGCTGAACAGCCTCGCCGCCCGCCTACCTGGATGGGCGATAGTGTTTTTCATCCGGAAATTCTCGGTTTTACGTTATTCGATAAGCGAGGTTTGTAAAGTTGGGTTGGACAATGGTTTTGTAGATACAGTATACAGCATTTATGCTCATCGAAACTTACTAACTAAACCGTCATGTTACATTTTAGTTTGCGTTCAGTTTATTTACAAAACTTTTGTACAATTTTAAAATACCCTCGATACACTGTTAATTAACATGTATAAATGATTCTAGATGGTGGTTCAACTACAATGTCTTGCGATGACTCCCACACTATATCGGCCTCCGTCGAGATTGATGTATTTCTAAAACATTATCAAAATAAATAAATTATTTGTTGGTAGCATTTGTTTTTTATTTTTATAAAGTATTTAATTAGGAATGGAAGTGTAGCAAATAAATAATTAAATATTTTTTTCATCAAATTACAACGCAACCTCACGTTGAAAAATGCCTTAAAATTGTTTTAGGTAGTCTATTTTTATTTTGTATGAAATGTTTAAATATATCAGTAATTAGGAATTTTTATGGGGCAAGAAACTCGTTTATTAGCTACGAACACTTTTTTACTAATGTAAACAGTCTTTATTACCAGTAAACTGGTTTATAAATAATCACAGTTCATAAACCATGTTAGAGTACCTCGACTTTAATAGGAACATAGCTCGCATTACTAGTGCAATTCTTCACTTTCTTCTACAAGGAGTTAATATTTCTTGTAGGATTTTCAGGAGAATAAACACGGCCAAACACAGAACAAAAACTTCATTGCTATCGCAGCCAATCCAATCGTGGTTTCATTTGTTTATGGACTCGATTTAAATAAAAAAGGTATATTTGGGCCTTGGCATGATGAATTTCATCAAGTGAACAGCTGAAATAGTATAAATTTATATGCCCAGTTAAATAGGCTATATAATATCTTTGTATGAATAAATTTCCCCCTGTTTCAATATAGTAGGCCTACTATAGTCCCAACAACCGATTGTGACATCAACAGACCTTCAATTTAACAACTACAGTAGTTCCTTTCGTTTCAATTATATTTTTAAAATTAAAACAATGAAATAGATGTAAAAATAACAAAGTGTGCATCTTTACTTTCCATATTATCCTACTAAGTAAGCCTGAATTTTGGGAAGCTACACGACTTCCTACAGCGTAAGCCATAAACATTATCCATACTATCCTACTCTGTAGCCTGAATTTTGGCTACACGACTTCCTACAGCGTAAGCCATAAACATTATCCATACTATCCTACTCTGTAAGCCTGAATTTTGGCTACACGACTTCCTACAGCGTAAGCCACAAACATTATCCATATTATCCTACTCTGTAAGCCTGAATTTTGGCTACACGATTTCCTACAGCGTAAGCCACAAACATTATCCATATTATCCTACTCTGTAAGCCTGAATTTTGGCTACACGCCTTCCTATAGCGTAAGCCATAAACATTATCCATATTATCCTACTCTGTAAGCCTGAATTTTGGCTACACGACTTCCTACAGCGTAAGCCACAAACATTATCCATACTATCCTACTCTGTAGGCTTAAATTTTTCCTTCAGACATTCTATAGTGTAAGTCATAAACGTTATCCATACTATCCTACTCTGTAGGCTTGAGTTTTTTGCTACAGACATTCTATAGTGTAAGTCATAAACGTTATCCATACTATCCTACTCTGTAAGCTTGAGTTTTTTGCTACAGACATTCTATAGTGTAAGTCATAAACGTTATCCATACTATCCTACTCTGTAAGCTTGAGTTTTTTCCTTCAGACATTCTATAGTGTAAGTCATAAACGTTATCCATACTATCCTACTCTGTAGGCTTGAGTTTTTTGCTACAGACATTCTATAGTGTAAGTCATAAACGTTATCCATACTATCCAACTCTGTAAGCTTGAGTTTTTTGCTACAGACATTCTATAGTGTAAGTCATAAACGTTATCCATACTATCCTACTCTGTAAGCTTGAGTTTTTTGCTACAGACATTGTATAGTGTAAGTCATAAACGTTATCCATACTATCCTACTCTGTAGGCTTGAGTTTTTTGCTACAGACATTCTATAGTGTAAGTCATAAACGTTATCCATACTATCCTACTCTGTAGGCTTGAGTTTTTTGCTACAGACATTCTATAGTGTAAGTCATAAACGTTATCCATACTATCCTACTCTGTAAGCTTGAGTTTTTTGCTACAGACATTCTATAGTGTAAGTCATAAACGTTATCCATACTATCCAACTCTGTAGGATTGAGTTTTTCCTTAAGACATTCTATAGTGTAAGTCATAAACGTTATCCATACTATCCTACTCTGTAGGCTTGAGTTTTTTGCTACAGACATTCTATAGTGTAAGTCATAAACGTTATCCATACTATCCTACTCTGTAGGCTTGAGTTTTTTGCTACAGACATTCTATAGTGTAAGTCATAAACGTTATCCATACTATCCTACTCTGTAAGCTTGAGTTTTTCCTTAAGACATTCTATAGTGTAAGTCATAAACGTTATCCATACTATCCTACTCTGTAGGATTGAGTTTTTCCTTAAGACATTCTATAGTGTATGTCATAAACATTATCCATACTATCCTACTCTGTAAATCTGAGATCACTACTGTTTTCTCCTCTCTTTAATTAAATCATCCTATACTTATTCATCAATATAGGTCTGCAGTGTTTTGTGTGAGTGAGCACAGTATCAATATATTACAATAATATAATAATTTTAGTCCTCCATTGAGAAAACAAACACTTCTTCAGTAGACATATTAAAATATATTAATTGATTTTGTTAAAGGAATTTCGAAACGGCATTTTAAGGATTGTCACATCCTTAAAAGTGGGAGGGTTGATTAAAACAGACAGCCGACGTGCCTGAAGCCAAGATATAAAACCCATTGTCACTCGTATTTTGTCAACGGACACCACGGAATCACCGATAGAAAAACCACCAGACAATAGGTAAGCTGACAATGGTCTTGATAAATTCCTGTAGTGAGTTTGACGTCGCCCCCTCCTCACAATGCCGGGGGTTCACCTCTGGCACCCTGCGGGCGAGATCGGGCAGACAAGACCGAACACCAGCGACGAGTAAACGTAGTCTAGCTGTTCGATATAGTGATGAATAATGTACTCATTTATTTATGAAACAACTACTATTCGAGACATTCTTTGTATATTTATCTAGAAATGTTAAGCTGCGCGTTAAATATGATGTCTAGAAAGAATGAAATTCCTGGCTGACATTTGAAGCGAAGAGCATGTGGAGCTTAAATCTTTGGACTATAATCTAAGGTACTATTTGGTAGAGGTGTTTTGTGACAAATGATAGTCCAATGTTAGTAAATCTGTTTGCAATTTTAGTATAGTGTAGGTCATGGGCTTAAGTACCATCAGGTTCACAAACATTTTTTAATGATAGATCTTTAGACAGGGGAAAATGCACGTTGAACAAGATTCTAAAAGGAATGTCCATTACATTTATGTGAAATCATGTAATCGTGCATTTTTCAAATTTTTTTGAACAGTCAAAAAGGTCGATTGTTTTGGACTGTTGACTCTTAACAATGTCAATATATGTAGAAAATCATTTCAATCTGGTACAAAGACTAAAACGTTCTTTTTATCTAGTTGATTTTTAGTTAAAGTACTCTAAATAAGAATTTTATATGTTCTAGAATAAACGTATCCATCTATAATTACAAACATTGGATGCACTGTTATAGATATACATAATCATAGTTTGAAAACGTTTAAATTAAATATCTTTACGCCAAATGATTGTTCAGTTGAAGTTTGAATGTCGATGTCAAGAGACGTGAGGCGAAGTGAGAACTTGGTGTCGTGAGGTCGAAGGCCACGGAGAGTCGAGAATGCAGAAGGCCTATCAGCCACAATACTGACATCCTGACATGTTAATCATAAACAATTACACCAGTGATCAATCAGGCTGTGACGGCCCTTGCCAAGCGATCTTGATGGCACAAGATAATGGAAGTTTGGAACTCACCTCAAAGACCTACAGCAGATTGGGCTTAACGAAGAATAAATCAGCTTAATTCTGCCTAATTTTGTGTTCATCGAATGATGGATTTTTGGTGACAAAGTATAACCAAGTAATTGACTCTCATGCAAATCACAGTGTGAATGCTTTTTGGTCATGTTTGGTGTACATGCCTTGAGAAACATTCAAACTATTTACGTAAACATGCCTTGAGAAAATGCCCAACATAACATAAGTGTACATGCCTTGAGATAATGCCCAACATAACATAAGTGTACATGCCTTGAGAAACCTACTTACGTCAACATGCCTTGAGATAATGCCCAACATAACATAAGTGTACATGCCTTGAGAAACCTACTTACGTCAACATGCCTTGAGATAATGCCCAACATAACATAAGTGTACATGCCTTGAGAAACCTACTTACGTCAACATGCCTTGAGATAATGCCCAACATAACATAAGTGTACATGCCTTGAGAAACCTACTTACGTCAACATGCCTTGAGATAATGCCGAACATAACATAAGTGTACATGATCTTAGAACTTAGGCTTAAGCGGCCGGTGTCATAATTAGAATCTACAGTTTCCGGTGACAACCGCGTCAAGGTACTATCTACAATATTTACAAGATGACCAGACGTTTCGCCCATACTGTGATGTGGCATCCTCAGTGAAACCAGTCTCAGAGAAACCACTGAGGATGCCACATCACAGTATGGGCGAAACGTCTGGTCATCTTGTAAATATTGTAGATAGTACCTTGACGCGGTTGTCACCGGGAGCTGTAGATTCTAATTATAAGTGTACATGCCTTGAGAAACCTACTTACGTCAACATGCCTTCAGATAATGCCGAACATAACATAAGTGTACATGCCTTGAGAAACCTACTTACGTCAACATGTCTTGAGATAATGCCCAACATAACATAAGTGTACATGCCTTGAGAAACCTACTTACGTCAACATGTTTTGAGATAATGCCCAACATAACATAAGTGTACATGCCTTGAGAAACCTACTTACGTCAACATGTCTTGACATAATGCCCAACATAACATAAGTGTACATGCCTTGAGAAACCTACTTACGTCAACATGCCTTGAGATAATGCCCAACATAACATAAGTGTACATGCCTTGAGAAACCTACTTACGTCAACATGCCTTGAGATAATGCCCAACATAACATAAGTGTACATGCCTTGAGAAACCTACTTACGTCAACATGCCTTGAGATAATGCCCAACATAACATAAGTTTACATGCCTTGAGAAACCTACTTACGTCAACATGCCTTGAGATAATGCCCAACATAACATAAGTGTACATGCCTTGAGAAACCTACTTACGTCAACATGTCTTGAGATAATGCCCAACATAACATAAGTGTACATGCCCTGAGAAACCTACTTACGTCAACATGTCTTGAGCTGTTGTGCAACTGAAAGCAATCAATCATAATAATAATTAACATTCTTTATTACAAATCAAATAGCAATTTGGATGAACTGATCAGCCCAAACTTATTTATTATTACTGAATTTATGACAGTTATTTTATGGTATTGGTAACTTATCATAGATCGTTAACGCCGTATAATTGTCTGCGTTATAAACCCCAATTACTGTATCAGTTTAATTTTGTAATATTGTTTGTTTAATTGATAGATATTTCTTGTAAATTATATAAAAATTATTGAAAATTGAAAATAATCTTTGTGTCATATAAGACCTAACCATAGGTAGAGAAGAGAATCTATTTCCAAAACAGAGTTCGTTAAATTGTAAAACACGTTTCCTCGCTGTTCGGTCGCCGATGAGTGTCCACTTCAAGAAAGTGAAAGAGTTGTTCCCATCAAGATGGCATTGACTCGGCTACTCCTCCACACTCCCATCCATCAGAGATGGCCGCTGTAGGACACATATCCGCTTGTCCGAGGACACAAAAAAATCAATTTGTCATCCTAAGAAAGACGGAAAGAGACACTCCGTGTGCGTACAAAGTGATTATTACTCTGGGTAGATCAGTAATAAATAGAGGAGTGGAAGCAGTGGGGTGCAGCTATACTCTTTCTGTAGCGAGCATAAAGAAGTCCAACCCTATTCAGATGCAAATAGAACCATTCTTCCAGCTGTTGCAATGGTGTGGATGAATGGGACTGCTGGATCGCTCCAGCCAGCCAACCTGGCCTCCACAATCCCTGGAGAATTTATTTTTGAGGACAATACCTAGGTGGTATACTATAGTCTCAGACGCGACGCCGGGCACGCCATTGTGACTCCGGCAGTCAGTGCAAAGTTGAACAGCCGAGCACCCGGTGAAGGGTTAAGTCACTGTAAACAATGAATATGACTATAAATAACAGTAGTGACAAAAAGAATTAAATAACCAAACAAATAACACGTCACGTTGAACATAATACTCTCTTAAAGTAGAAGCCAGTCGTTAAGAAATATACTATCCACAAACATGATGTAAAGTTATACTAAAAAGTACTTATTTATAAAGGAATAACTTAATCAAACATGTCAGTGTAAAGGCAAAAATAAAACATATCAACTGTGTAGTTTATTTATAATCATATTTTAGTAAGTTAAGTGCAGCGTTAAAAAAAATATAGTTTTGTGAAACAAATTTATTCGATGCAATTATGATTTTACATTTCAAAACTATTTTTATAATCAACAGATTCCAACATAAATATTGACAGTCTAAAGGAAATTACAATCATCTCAAGGCATTTAGAACCAAGCAAACCTAATTAACGTGCTGTTTGTATTTTTTAAATTATTGCTAATGGACTGATAATCGGTAAGGGTTGCATTAGCAGTTTATCTGAGAAAAATTCAATTCAATCGATAGTACCATTACACCTAATTTAAACACGTTCAGTACAATTTTAAATGATTAAAAAAATTGTAAGTAAATATATTAAGTAGCTTATAATCATCAGTAGAAACTATAAATTATGCCACCTTGCCCAAGTTAGCCTTCATGGCCACAATTAGTTTTACTACTAAATCTCACATTACTCAGGTTTTTTTTACATTTCCGTAACAATTATTTTTGTTGATAACTAAGACGAATTCAACAATTTTTTTTATTCTGAGGTCACGGCTAAAATGGCATTGCTGTTTGGAAGATGATAAAGTTAAAATTAGCCAATATCTTAAAGTCGATAAAAGCCTAAGGTAGATTTTCTGTTGAAAGCTGCTAAAAATAAAGTTAGTTTTGTTTGCCCTAAGACTAAAGCTAAAGATAGTGTTACTGCTGAACGTTGATAAAGCTAATGATGGCTTTGCTGTTGTAAAGCGATAAGATAAGCTAAGACTAATAGTCTTGTTTTTTATAAGCTACAGACAAGGATATCTTTGCTGTTAAAAGGTAATAAAGCAAGAATTAGCCTTGTTTGTTGTAAGCCGCAGATGATAGCGTTGCTGTTGAAATGTATTAGACTGTTTGTTGTAATCTACAGCTGAAGATAGCTTTGCTGTTGAAAGGCTATAAAACTAACTTTAGTCTTGGATGTCGTAAGCTAGTTAAACATAGCTTTGCTTTTGAAAGCTGGTAAAGCAAAAGTTAACTTTGTTTGCTGAATAACTCAATTTCCAATTAATGAAATGCCAATAAAACATCGTCCTTTAGAGCGCGTTCTTCCAATTTCCTTAAGTTCCGGTAAATCTAAGATTCCCCAGCAAGGCACGTCTAACTACTTCAGCCGACGGATTTATTTCTTTTCCCCGCCGAAAAGCCAAGACGAATCTCGAGTATTCCACCTCAGGCGGCAATTCTGCGGAAACACCGTCGATCCATCTCAGTTAATTTAATTACTTTGAGAGAAGTGTTGAACCGGACATAAATTATAAAAGTATTTCTGTAGCGGGTGGTGGAGGTGGATGGGGTGGAAGGGGAGGTGATTTATAAGTGGCCTCTCCCTGCGGGGTAGTTCTGGATAGTAATATGCATCGGGAGAATGGGCCTAACTAAGCGTGAGATAGGCCCACTCCTGTCTTTATATTGGGGACCTGGTTAGCTCTTAATAGAGGTTCGTTAGGGAAAATGCCCCACTTCTAGGGGATGGAACATAAACTTATCATTTAGTTTTTAATTTAGATCAGCTGACTTTTGATATCGACTAATTTAGTAAATTTATAGGTTGTCTAAACATTATTAATCATAGTATCACTTTAGTTACTCTATTCCACCTTCAATCAAGTGGTCTTTCTAAGATATGCGACAGTAGTTTCCTATGTCAACTTGAAACTCTAACATCGTTTTGCCCAAAGTGCCCAGTAGGTATTATTGCATTTGTCAATACAGTGGCATAGTAATATATAACGGGAAATAAAGATAATGCTAGAAAATATGAAAGCTTATTTCTAAATTAGGTAAACCTGACAAGCATGCAATAACAATTGTTAATATACAAAATCTTTTTGAGTGGAAGTAAGTGATAACTGTAATAGTTGGAAAAAAGCTTAAGTACTAACTGATATATTGTTTTTTGTTATGTTTTCTCATATTTAGTTTTTTATATCATTAAACATAACTATCCCCTCATATATACATAAAATACCGATTGCTATACAATGACTCGTCTAAATTATTGAAATTAATTCAATTTCACGAAAATATAGTTCAAGTCTACAACAAACCACCTCAAACCATCTAGGGTGGCTTTTAAATGAGATAATATCAAACCAATAATTTATAAAGAATCCAAACTGGAAACGACAAGACGACTGGAGTATTTGGTCAAGTGTCCAGCAGCATGACGTAATGTGAGGTTGATCAGTTATAGGGGCTTTGGAGTCTGTCCAAATAGGCAAGGTGGATTTGTTTGCGCAACACGCCTCAGGCCCTGTTGGGCAAGAAACAGGAAAAATGACAGGAGGAATGCGAGCAGGTGACTTTTCCTTAGAGGACAGTTGATATAATCAGTGTGAAAAGTTTTTCTCAGTCACAATAATTGTGCGCCAATGTCTTCAGTAGATACTAAAACATCGTTCCATTTTTGTGGGAAATAAAAAGCTGCAATGTTGGCCAGATTGTCCAGTCACAAAAATAACACTAAAAATATGTTGCTTATGTCATTAAGCCCGATATAATGAGGCTTTCTTGTTTTAACTTTCTAGCTGTTATGTTACACTCATAGAATTGATAAAAGAACTTAACCTAATAGAAATGGCAAGATATAATCAACAAAATAATTTTTTTGGTGAGAGGCAATACGTAATCTGTAAGAAATTTCCCGATATCTTAATCGTCACCAGCTCAATCAATTTGTTTGTCAAAATTGCATGTTCATTTTAAACTTTGTTACAATTTGGCTTTTGTAATTAATACGTGAAGATGTCCAAGAAACAATCTTCAAGAACTTTGTTTAGTACGTAGTTATGAAAATTAAACATCTTCCATAACTCTCTTCGACGTTCTATAACAAATAGTTAATCTTCTGTAACGTTGATGGTCTAAAATTACAAAAATTGTTAAACCAGTAATTTTATAATAAGAATATAAATACGTCATCAACCCTACTTCACAAACGTTAGCAGACAACTGAGCTCAGAGAAGTCGGTCAGTGATTCCTTTACAGATTGATAAATTCCAATCAGATCTGCAGTAGAAATGGTCTGCACAATCCTAAAATTATGCAAAGAAAAGCTCGAAATCAATCGAGCCGCTGTGCACACTGAAATAATCACCCGCATATACAACATCTTTATGTATTATTTCATGAAAATAATGGAAGGGTCGTAGGAAACTAAACCGGATTATTGAGTTTCCTTTTATGATATAGAGTTATATAGTTGTTTTTTGTTGTTAATACATCAGTAGAAAAGTATTTTAATAATTAAAAATTATGTATTGTACGAATATTGAAAGATTCCTCAACATATGGTTTGTTTTACATTTTGTTGGAGAAAAGGACAAAAGTCACAAATAGGTGAATTAGAAAAAATATCAGTGATTTGCTCATCGCCACTTCTGTTAATTGGGTGAAGATCAGTCTTTTTTTTAAGTTGGTGAGCTGTTTATTCTCCAAATAGCCGATTCTCCAGGGTGACGCCGTAAAACGAGAAACGCCACGCCTAGACGACCTGACAGAGCAAGCCGCTGGAGTCTTTGACACTCGGCACCAAGCCAGGTCACAGGTGGACGTATAAAATGCGGTGATGGTGTGGGGTCGCCCGCACCTCTAGGCGGACAGGATCTCACCCAAATAAACCGCGACGAGACTTTCTCGCGCGGTGGGCGAGTAAAGGGTTCTCTGATAGAGCGGGTCTTAAGCCTACAGCAGGGTCCAATAAAGAAGTCTTTTGCGCAATACAACACTAGAATTGAGAGCCTCGCTAATCAACTTAAAAATATATTAACATAATTATTATATAGAGCTTCGAGTAAAGAGTCCTTTGATAGAACGTCCTCTGATGAACCAAGCATATAGAAGTGTTCAATAAAGAAGTATTTTCGTAAAACAAATCTAGAAATGAAGGCCTCGTTACTGAACTGAAAGACATTAACAAATCTAGAAATGAAGGCCTCGTTACTGAACTGAAAGACATTAACAAATCTAGAAATGAAGGCCTCGTTACTGAACTGAAAGACATTAACAAATCTAGAAATGAAGGCCTCGTTACTGAACTGAAAGACATTAACAAATCTAGAAATGAAGGCCTCGTTACTGAACTGAAAGACATTAACAAATCTAGAAATGAAGGCCTCGTTACTGAACTGAAAGACATTAACAAATCTAGAAATGAAGGCCTCGTTACTGAACTGAAAGACATTAACAAATCTAGAAATGAAGGCCTCGTTACTGAACTGAAAGACATTAACAAATCTAGAAATGAAGGCCTCGTTACTGAACTGAAAGACATTAACAAATCTAGAAATGAAGGCCTCGTTACTGAACTGAAAGACATTAACAAATCTAGAAATGAAGGCCTCGTTACTGAACTGAAAGACATTAACAAATCTAGAAATGAAGGCCTCGTTACTGAACTGAAAGACGTTAACAAATCTAGAGCTCCGTGTAAATGGTGTTTTAATAGAGCGAGTCATATGAAGAACTAAGTGTATAGCAGGGTTTATTAAAGAAATCTTGTGGTAATACACCACTAGAATTGAGGACTTCGCCATTGAGCTAAAAAAGATATTAGCGGTTCGATAGCTTCGAGTAAAAAACGCTGTGATAGAGTGAGTCCTCGTGGAGCTAGGCCTACAGCTGAGTACAATAAATATGGATTTTGGTAAAAAAACGATTATATTAAGGCGTTACTATTGAACTCTAAATGGGATTGGTGGATCAGTAGCTCAATCTAGAAACAAAATCATTAAAATTAGAAATAATACATAATGTTTGTTGATGGTGTACATTTACATGTGATTTATTTATGGAACTTTCACTCCCTCTCTCATGTAGGCTACACGAATTTACTTGTAGTTTCTGCAGACCATGCTTATCAATTTGAGAAAAATCCAGGTTATACTAAATTTTCCTCAAAGGAAAAAAATCAATTCAGAAGATTTTTTAAGTAGTTGAAAAATGTAAGACTTTGTAAACATTTTGATCAACAGACAATATTTAGAAATAAAAGTCCCTTAACCATTGATTGGTTTTGATGAAGTTTGATCAAATTCCGTTGAACAGATCTCTTGTAAGATTTGAAAAACAAGTCAAAGCCGAGTAACTCTGGCGATTCTCAGTAGAAAAGTGTGTGTTTGTTTTTTGTAAGGAAAAAGGACTAATCAATTCAGTGATAAGATGCTTCGCTTTCATCCACTACCGTGGAGCGGACACGCTTTCAACGCTCTTTTCTTCTGTCGGCAAAACTATTGCATTCAAGAAAGGAGAAATGACGAGCTTCTGCGCCGTTGTTTGTGGTGGGCTTGTAGAAAGAATCACGCCCCAGTATAACGTTGACGGATGCGTTCGTTTAGCACTTTTGTATATAAATATATACTGAGCATACGTTTTATTTTGTTTTGACGACATTTTTACGATGATTCCGTTGAATTTATTAGGGAGTTGCTTGAACTTTTATTGAGACTTTGAAAAACATTAGAAATGTTTGTATTGCTATTATTTTAAACTAGCACGATATAGAAAAGATTTTGTTCTTTTAATTCCATAGACACAGAAAATCCTTCATACATTTATAATAATCCTTTTATTAGCCATTACAGTCACTATTCAATCGTTTTTATGAAAACTTGGCAAACTTGCTTGTCTCCACTTTACAGGTTACTCCGAAGATATATATGCATTGCTAATGAATATATGAATGAGCAAAGAGGCTAGTTGAGATTGTTAGATAAATCTTAAGAGTGAATGGCATTTTATACTGATTGATATAAACTGAATAAGAAATTTACGAGTATATGTGAAATGTTTTTGAATTCTACCAACGATTAGAATGGCAGAATGGTCAAGACGATCAGTCTTGACTTTATATCAAAAGTCAATTCCCTTGTTACTTATTCTTACTGTCACACTATTTGGTATTTTAGAGGTACTTGGTTCCCTTTCAATCAGAGTTAAATTTACAAAAGTACAACGTTATAATAACATGTATAAAAGTGTCCATACATTTGATCAAACATAAATTTCAAGTATTCACATTCATAAAATTGTTATTTTGAGGATCGTCGGCTAAGAATAAATAAATATATGAGTCAAACTCAAGAGCCATATTTATTTTAGAAATTTCTTTTGTATGACACAAATGTGCTAAAAATATATTAACAGTACATGAACACAGCAATGACTAAGTGAAGTGTTCAATATTATCGTAATATTTTGTAACGTCAAATCAGTGAAATTTGATCACTGTCAAACAGAGTAGCTTCTAATAATGAAAGAAATGGCATTCAGCCACAGAAGGGCCCATGAGTTTAAAAGAAATGGCATTCAGCCACAGAAGGGCCCATGAGTTTAAAAGAAATGTTAACTTAGCTAAGATATAACTTTAAATGTGCATAATATTATATCAATAATGAATTTACCTGCATAAAGATGTTTACTTGTTGATGCTTTGTCCCTCCCTCTAGTGTCAGTGCTGCTTTGATGACATCTGCTGTTTCAAAAGGAACTGATATTTACTTCAGGCATGCAACGGTTGATCTTTAAATTAACGCATCGAAGCAACTGTTTTGAAGCAATTTTGCACATTTTATATAATCCTGTTAATGGCTTTCTCAACGATAATCTTAAACAGTAAGCTTTTTTACTTTGTATCATTTTTCAAATTGGTTTTGAAACCTTTTTTCATTATTGTAGCTGGACCATTTGTTAGTTTGATGCCAACAAATTTCAAATTTAACTTTTTCACGATTCGTAAATTATAGGAATACTTCATGTTTGACGAACAATATGTTAGTGAATTATTGTTTTCCGTTAGTACTGGAATCTTCAAAATTATGTATTATATTAGTGACTTTTGACAAAACCACTCAATTAAAAAGATTATATACAATACTAATTATAAAAATACCCAGTATTATAACAATACTGTAATTTTACATTATTAGTTGAAACACCATGATGTACGTTATATATGCCCACATGCCATAATCAATACAAGTATATAAAACTACTGGATAAAAATATCGTGCGGGTATGTTGGCAGCCGTGGAAGTTATGGAATGCACAAAGGTGTCACGCGGCTTGTGTTAATTAATCGCGGTTACAGTATTGCCAACATAAAAACCACAAAACTGTCGGTAGCCATTGTATTTGCATATATTATTCCACACATTTATCCCCTAAGAGTCCAACCTCTGCGATTGTCTGTGTTCCATCTTGCGCGACATCTGCTTGTTTTTTTTCTCCAAAGTTGTAAAAAGTAACCGTTTCCGCCGCCGCGGTCGAACGATTTCTTACCAGTATTGTGCGTTTTAAGGCTAGACATGACTTCTTTATGGAGTGTCGGGATATTCTGGATTCTTCAGTTACATGGTGAGAAGTTATCTTGCTTCAATGATCTATCAGTATTCTTGAGGCTTTCTGTAACCTGCATCCTGCGAGATGTCCTTTATTTACACGTCAGCTTCACTTTACATTGACATCAATAATTACTGAGCTTATAATGGAATTGGTCAATTTTTGTTTGGACTGTTCAGGCATAGTATACTATGTATACAATTATTTGAGTCGTTTATTTTAGCAGCTATCGATTTTTCAAAATTAACAAAGAGCACAGAGTAAAAAGAAACAGGGGTCGTTTTCTTACGGCTGCAGATAACGCATCACAGGCAGTTACCAATACTAAAAATCTTTATAAATCTTTAGTGATAATTAGTAACTTACGTTTATCCTTGAGCAATGATTTGAATGAATTTAGGCTTGAAATATAAACGTGGACAATGCATAATTAATTTTTATATACAAATTATGTACTGTATAAAGGTTATTTAAATAGTAAAATCCATGCTGTATAGAAAGAGAAATGTATAATTAAAAACTAATAACACGTACGAATGAAGAAAAAGTGTCAATTATTTGTTGGCAAGTTATTTATTTTAATTAAAATTGGCCCGTAATAAACATTTTGTCAATTCAGCACCTTTTTTATTTTTAAAGTTATGAGATTGTTTTTTTTTATTAGAAGTGGACATAGACAAAACGTAGCACTGAATCATTGCTACAAAACAAGAGTTTCATTAATAATTGTTTTAAATTACCGAAAGTAAACTAGGATTTTTTAGACATTCTTTTCAATATCTAGGACAAAAATATTTGAATAAAAAACCACTTAAAATATCAAACTATTTTGTAAAGAAATGATTTCTTGGCTTTATTCCCTGAAGAATTTAGAATACCTAAACGATATTTTAGAATATATACAGTTTTCTTTTGGCAATATTTTTTACACGAGACTATTTATTTTATTCTCTTATCTTTACTCAATTCGTTTTATATATATTCAACTCATATTAATTATTATTATTTGCATTTTGTATAACTCAGTCTGAGTGTAAACCCACAGATGTTACAGATGGTGAGATATTATTATTTGCATTTTGTATAACTCAGTCTCAGTGTAAACCCACAGATGTTACAGATGGTGAGATACATTAAATACATTATTTTACTGATAGACTCTATTAACGTTCATTTAATTATATTGTTTTGTACAACAGGCCATTTTTAAAATGTTATTTTATTGTGAACGTACCACTAGAATGTTTCAATGAGAAATAAATTAATTTATTTTTCATTGGGATTTAATTAATGGCATGGTTTATAGTTGAAAATTCAGTCTTAGTTGCTTCGATGTCATAAGATAAAATTTACTTAGGCCCATGGCATTTGTGGTCGTATGCAATCCATGTCATCTTATTTATTTAAGGGGTGAAATATTAATACAGATTAATATTTTACTAAAACTTATAAAATATTAGGAAAGACAGCACCCGTTCTGTAGACGGTCAAATAACACAACTTACAGATTGTCTAGGTTGATAATAAAATATGTAAAATAGACATAGCAATTGATTATCAGTCACACACATGGCATGAAGCATAAATAACTACATGTCATTGATTCTTTAACATAATCCAAACAATTTAGAAATGACTCACTCGTTTTATTAAAAACCCTATTATATTACAATATGTAAATTCACTTTAATAATTGCATTCATAATACACTGTCTAGACCTACTGTCTGGCAGAAATAATATGTACCCGAGTTTGCAGGATATTTACTAAAAAACTAAGAGGCCTATGACAAATCCAATTTTTTTCCTCATTTAAATGTCTTTTTTAAATATAAAATATTCTAACGAAATTGATTTAAATCAATTTAAAATCAACGCATTTTTATTTATGCATATAAAAGTAATGTATATTAACTTAACATTTTATAAGGATTACAAGTGACCTAGTAATGAATTTTGCAGCCTCTAGAATCCAAGCACTATTTTAGGCAACGTATGAGAATTTTATTTTTTTAAATTAAAATACTGAAAGTTATAAAACTTACAGAAAACATTCCTGTGGCCAAATATTAAATTATAAATGGTGATGAATTAACGGTTTTTGATAAATAACAGAGACAAGTTTATGAACAGTGAAAACTAGTTAAAATGTCGGTATCTTTTTGTTCCAACTAGAATAAAAAATATCAATACTTATAATAAAGTGTTTAAATGCATGTGGTATAACGATTTTGCACAGTTAAACATAAAACGTTGGCGTGGTTGGATTTGTCATAGGCCTCTTCGTTTCTTAGTAAACGACCTTTGAACTCGGAAACACATAATATCTGCGCCGACAGTAGTATGCATAACTCTTATTTTACTTCAATGTGAGTTATTTTACGAATTATATGAAAAAATAAAAATATATAAATATTAACAACAATGTTATGAAAAAAAAAACATTAATAATCTAACAGTTAGATTCAAACATAACAAAAATAAGAATCGTGCATGGGTATCCCCAACTATTATACTGTAGGACCTATTTGACACCTAATTTGAACAATTTCCTACATTAAGCCGAGGCCAGAAACCGAAACAACCAGTCATCATAGTGACAATCGAAATGGCGGTTAAACATGCGCATAAGCAAACAGATTAAAGGTCCGAAACCTAACAATCATGAGGCAACAATGATAATTGATCCATCTTGCATTCGATTGACCGGGGCTCACGTGACCATGACAGTATTGTCATGGTAATGGAGGATCGATCCCTCACCTGTCGACTAATCGATCTCTCCTCTCGATTGAAATAACAAATAGTTTACCTCTGTAACTTATCCGCACAAAAAAGGTGTTGTAAAATAATGTTAATTCTGGGCTCCACCCCTCGTCGCGGCACGCGCTCTCATAAAGCCTCCAATTAGAATTTCAAATCGCGCCCATTGAGATAGTGTAGTGAAAATAGCGAGACCCATTCAGTGTGAACCTGTGCCCCTTCCGAGTTATTTGGGAACCCTTGCTTGCGTCGCCTCTATCAATAATTCATAATCAGTGACGTCCTAGGTAATTCTGCGCCACGTGTGTGTTGGTGCAGTGGCGCCAGGTTCTACCCTGCGGCCTTGTAGTTAACATGATGTTAGATCGACGTAAATGTCAATGGAGAAGGTCTGTCTTTTAGCTAAGGTGTGTCCAGTATAGGCCTAAAGGCAGCACCTTTGAAAATTCTGACAATACAATAAACACTTATCTCTTATCAGTACTCTCATATATAGCCTACAGTACAATTTTTAAAGACATTGAACTATCCCATACCCCTGATTATATTATTATTTACAAATATAAATATATTTATCTCGTCTAATGGAAATACTTGTGCCAATAATTTGAACAGTTAGTGAGGTCTGCTACTAAAAAACTTTATTACATTTACATGGGACTAAACTAGCGCTTTATAGGGGGACCACAAAAGCAATTGATAATAACTTATTTGAGGCACAAAATTGAAATTTAGAAGAGAAATCCCTTTATGGAAGTATTGATTTCATAAAATGCTTTAAGGACACCCTTATTATCCTGTATAAAGTTTTATCTCTTTACATCCGACTATCCAAGTTTTATCTTTTAACATTCGACTATCCAAGTTTTATCTTTTAACATTAGACTATCCAAGTTTTATCTTTTAACATTCGACTATCCAAGTTTTATCTTTTAAAATTAGACTATCCAAGTTTTATCTTTTAACATTCGACTATCTAAGTTTTATCTTTTAACATTCGACTATCTAAGTTTTCTCTTTTAACATTCGACTATCTAAGTTTTATCTCTTAACATTCGATTATCCAAATTTTATCTCTTAACATTCGACTATCCAAGTTTTATCTTTTGACATTCGCCTATCCAAGTTTTATCTTTTAACATTCCACTATCCAAGTTTTATTTTTTTTAACATTCCACTATCCAAGTTTTATCTCTTAACATTCGACTATCCAAGTTTTATCTCTTAACATTCGACTATCCTATACACGCTTACTTATTAGTGACACCCTTATAATCCCGAATAAAGTAATTTAAACCATTTTATCCTCCTTTTTCAGTTTAATGCGTGCATCAAACAACCTTGTAAAACTCATCTCTACCATTTATAGATTTATTTCCCAAATTTCTGTATGTCTCATTAAGTAATGACAATTCTACTATACTCCCTGCAGTGTCGATGTTTTTCAGTTTGGTAAGTGTACCACTTAGCCATCTTCCCAGCTAACTATTGGTTTTCAGTATGATTTGATTCTTTACCTAAGCGAGCACAACTTCTGGTTCTTAAATTCCTTCAGAGGTTGATCAATGGAGATGTGGATTGTCCTAAACGTGGAATGTCTCAGATATGTAAAACAGATCAAGCCCCTAAACTTAGTCCCTGAATACATTCAACCAGCGATTAACTTCACAGATCGATCCCGAGACTTCATGATTAAAGGAAAACAGTATTTTTCCGGAATGATTTCTTCCATGAAAGCTTATCCAAGATGGAAAGTTTTTTCTATCTTTACAGTTTTTTTCATTATTTTAGTCACTATTTATAGTTTTTTTAATTTCTAAAATCTGTTTTCTTAATTAAGATTAAATGTTCTTGTTGCTGCGTACTGTATATTTTATTATTGTTTGCACTATTTTGTTGTACTGATCCATATTTTCGGCTTGTTATTTACTATTTTTTTTTCTTTTTTTCTTACAGTATAAGTATTATAATTAATTATAATATACCTTATAGTTTTAGTTCATTTATTATGAAGGTTGTTCACAGTACTAATCTTCGTTTTTAATTAATTTTATTGTTTCTATTGTGTTATTCTTTTTATTTGCAAACTGAATCACATAATTACGTCTGAATGTATGCCCTTTCCAATGTTTAATTTGTAAACTTGTATAAGTACGTCACAGTTTGTCAACCCGTCTACCTCCTGCAATTTCATTTTTGTTTCTTTTTTCTACTTTTGCGTTTGCAACTGTTCCTTTCGTCACCTTAGGTTTTGAGTCATTTTGTTAAATTCCTTACGGATTAACGTCATTGGTGGTTTCGCACAATGATATTAAAATGTCTTCCTCCTCACTTTTTTTCCTATTTGGTGAAAACCCCACAATGTTGGGTTAGTGAAAATGTTGGATTTTTGCTTAACATAAAAACAACGTCAACCGTTTTAACTCTAACATTTTGCTTGCCATTTATGTTGCACCACAGAGAAAAAGGAAACAGAGGTGGCATCCAACAGTGCACTAAATTATGTCTAGCAGGTTTTTCTCCAATTGGCCACGCGATAACAGAACTAACACTTGTCAGTCCTTCCTTTATTTCCACCAAATCCGCAAGGATTAACGTATTAATTAATTATTACTAAATATGTATAAGGATTTATATCAGTTGTAATCTACTTATTACCACCACTCTGCGGCCATGAGGACTTTATACTCTGTGGTTTCACTTCACAAACATACATAATACATATTCCACATATGAAACACATAGGTCTACCATATTTACTTGCGCTGTCACAATACTGGTAAACGTGGCAGTGTAATTCCGAGTTGTTGTTTTGTTGTTTTTACATTTGTATTATTACGGAATAAATCATTATTCTCATTTACTACTCTTTCCACTTTTTGATATTTTTTAATATCTTTGGGTGTTGTTAATCAACTTTAATTTAATGAAAAGGTCAGATGAATGTTTTTTTCAAGACCATATTTGTAAAAATTTGATTTTAAATATAAGTTTGATTTTAAAAGTAAGGAAAGTGTATTTTAAATAAAAAATGAATACACAAGGCTTTTGCAAATCTTATCCTAAATATGTAAATTTATACAATTAAATATTTAAAACAAAGTTAAATCACTCAAATTCCACATAAACTGTATTAATGAACAATGTAAGCCTAGGGTACAGTAAATAAACGTATGTTATTTAATTAATTTATTTAATATTTTACTTGGTTTTTTACCCTTTACACCAGTGGACATTTCTAAGTAAATTTAAGACGACCTCCCGGGATCATCTGCATTGGAAGCAGACGTGCTAACCACTGGGTTAGCAAGAGGCCTAATATATTGTACGATTGTTTAAATGTGTTTGTGTGTCACACTGTGTAACCCAAACGTACTGTTGGTATTTGTACACAAGCACATGTGTATGGTTTATGTAATACGTTAAATATAAATGTATCATTAATTGGTAGGTTGGTGGCGTGAATAATACATAGTACAGATAGCAACAATCTGCTTTAAAGTTTTTTTATAATTATAGACAAATGTTTAGTGTCAACAATAGATTTTATCACAAATGACAACTCTTTATTGTACTGCGTCATAAGTTGCTTGCTTGTATTGTAATGATCTTGTATTATTTGTTCATAACTGATAACTAAACGATTTTTTTCGTGTGGATGAATTTTATGAAGTATATTATGCAATATATATATATATATATATATATATATATATATATATATATATATATATATATATAATATATAGTTATTAGAAAGAAATATTTCTGGAAAAATGTTTGACCACAATAAGAACGCCAACTTCAGTTTTAGTATGTAATTTTGTTTTAAAAGTGTTATGTCAGCAAAAATGACGTTTCTACATAACTGCACAGAGAATGAGGAAACAGAGGTCGCTCCCGATTGTACGTTAATTAAAATGTGTGTCGAGTAGCTATTTCTCCAGAACCTTACCAGTCCCTCATTTATCCTCCCAAATCCCCAAGGATTAACGTACTAATTATTACTAAAGATGTATGAAGGTGTACATCGGTTGTAATTGTTTTATAACTGCCACCGAGGCGTTCTCTGCGGCCATAAGAAAGCAACCTCTGTAACATTTTTCTCAGTTTTCTGCCAATTTATTATAAAAATATTGATTTTCCCAAAGAAACAGACTGCTCATTGTTTTACAAAAGTAAAAGACAACAGAGCGTATTCTTATGAAGTCAAGACAAATTGACTGGACGACAGTGAACTACAGTCACAAGGGAGGCGGTGGGTAAGTCGCCAATCAATAGCAATAATGAGCAGCCAATTAAAACACCACTAAAACAGACAAGTCCGTTAGAGAGAGCCACAAATCATGGGGGTGCGATCCGGGGTGTGGAAGTGTAACCAGCAAAGGGTTAGTACCCCTGACGCACTGCCTCGGGCTCCCTAACCCTCCATGGGAAAAATCGCCTGTGAACAGGCCCAATCAAAACCCCTATTAGACCGATGCATACGTTTAACCGCCTTCGGTTTGAACTCGCATAGTTACACACTTATATCGGTGTTTACTGGGGACTTTTTGAAAAAAATTACAGCAGTAGAATCCACGGTACCTAGAAAGGAAGACAAGAGGTATCACGCGTTTCTCCCATGACGTCACATGAGCGGAATGTCAGCTGGGAGGAACAGTGCCGATCACTATTTAGCTGAAATCTTCCACGTGATTGGTGGATTTAGTTACCGGTAGTTAATAGAATAACAGACATAAATAAGCCCCCTGGTAAAATAATTTTAAAATTCTCAATATTTCAAATAACATTATTTTACTTGTGAAGCACAGTATCACATACAAAGTAGGCATCTTCAAATATCAACAAATTAAATAATTTATTAGAAATATTAAGAATTTTAAAACTAACTGAAATATTAATAAAATTAATAAATTTGATAAAAAGATTATAGAGCCCTGGTTCAATAATTTTAAGAAAATAAATTATACACCAAATGCAAAAATAAATAAATAAATGTATCATAGGTATTCTACAATTTTCGGGCAGCCGCACTTCAGGAGATTATTTCAAAGGTCAAAACAAACAAAAAAGTCATATTAACATATGGTCTACCTCACTCTTTTTCCGTCCATCTATCTGTATGTAATAACATGTTTACAACAGCTTAATATCTCAGAAGTTATTTAAGATAAAATAAATAAACTTAGTTTGAATCTTGGGTGCAGCCTTTTACATATTCGTTAAAAATATCATTTCTGTACACTGATTATTTTTAAACATTTTTAAGCTAAATATCTAAAAAACCTGAAATATTATCAAAAACATAATTGATACAAAAATATTACTGAATCAGTCCCCAAATTATGGTATAAGCGTTCTGAAGATCAGAAACTGAGGAAGCGACATTTTTCACTAACACCACAAAATTTTTTATTTGATAAAAATGTCAATTTCTCAGTTAATATTTGTTTGATATTACAAATATTTATATCATAATTTGTGGGTCTAAATTATTTAATATTTTTGTATTATACATGTTTTTACTCAAATTTAAGATTATTGAGACATTTAGCTTAAAAAATTTCAAACGGCCGCCATTAAAAAAAACGAGTAGTGTAGAGAAATGAAATGTTTAAGAAATATGTAAACTATTAAGACTTAGTCATTCTACGTTTTATGATTCTATCGTAAGTAATCTCTGAGACATTACCGAGCTTTTTGTAAAACTTGCATACAGCAAGACAGAAGGAAAAGAGAGCGGGATAAATGAAATTTTTCCGACCTTCGTGGCTGCCTACTATCGGGCCACCTTGTATAATTGGTTTTGTTTATCATAACCTAAAATAGTTATGTTTATACACCTTTTAGTATGTTAACCATACATCAATGTTATACTTTCTTAGTTCTTAATGAAGTAGAGTTTTTTTTAATATTCTGTAGCTGTAATATTATTGTTATATTCAAAGCACCTGATTACGTAATATGACTGACCACAGAAATCATTTTGCACATGAATACTGAAAAGTTTCAAATGTACATTTTTTTGTTTCTGGAGTTGTTTAACTTACGTATTTAGATAATCCAAAACCAGAAGATGTTTGAGGATTTCACTTCAATATTCAATTGCATCTAAAGTGATAAATAGGCTTTTAATTTCATAATAATAACTTGAAATTTAAGATTTTGTAAACAATTTAATATCTAACAAGAATTGGAAAGAAGGATAATTTTTTCTACAACAGGAAGAATTAGAGTGCTCTAGCTATAATGATTATAGCCACAGTTTGTCTAAACGTGTTATGAAGATTGGGAAGTGTGCTGTTTTTATTGACGGGAACATCATCTTTCATAATTTATTTCTACCTGTTTGAGATTAAAAGAAAACTACGTTGATGTAAGGTTGGTGTTTTAACCAGATCCTCTGCGGAAGTGAGTAATTTAGAAACTAATACAGGTTGAGTGCGGATATTATGTAATTTAAAACCATGGTAGTTATTAAGAAAAAAATCAACCATCAGAACAATGATTTTTTATTTTGTTACTTAATGACAGAATCAAATTAAAATCTGATGCATCCTTTATTTAAAAAAGCCAACATAGTCAACCAAGAAATGATATTGATACTGTTAATTTTTTTAAAATATCCATTTTCTTCATTATTTAATAAAGAATAAATCAACCAATCAATCAATAATTTATTTGCTAAACAACACAAGCTTGTTCCTAATGTTAAATAAATACAAATAATTTTTATTTAAGAAAATCATTTTAAAATGTTTATTGATGGTTAATGATAATTTTTTCATTTCTCTATTATAGCAGTATGTATTGAATTAATATTCTTTTAATTATTGATAGGGATATTATATTAAATTTAACAGTCTTATATTTTTGAATAATTTTTAAATATGATGTACGATTTTTAGTTTGTTCTTATCTTTTTAAAGTTTTAGATTTGAAGCGATTTATATATTTGTATTAGTATTATTTAGATAAGTTATTGCTTAAAACATGTTTAATGTGATAAAGAGTTACGAGTTAACTATCACTCCTAATTTTGTAATATGAAATATTTTTTTCATTTTTTAATATGAAAATTTCGTTTAACTATCGTTGTAGTTAGTTTATAACTGTTAGAATAATATTTTCTTTCTCGATCGGATCTTTAAAATTCTTTCTTATATAAGTGGCTTAAAATTCTTAAGGCAGCCTTATGAAGAATAACATCTTTGTGTTATATTACCAGGCTTGTTCCATATTATATATGTATGCTGTAAATGTAGGCTTTACACGTGTAGTAGTTACACAGTGAATATACCCATTCTTAACACTAGAACCAAGAACATTGTACGTGAATAGTTGAAAGGGAAGGTCAGCTAAGTTGAGGGTTTGTGGAGGGGTGGGATAAACTATGTATATCTGAGTTTGGAGGTCGTTTACTAAGAAACGAAAAGGCCTACGAAAAATAAAATCACACTTTTGTTTTCCTCGTTCAACTGTACGTTAATAATCTATTTATTTTTAGATTTTATTATAAGTTTTAATAATTTTTGTCCAAGTTGGAACAAAAAAGAACTGGAATTTGAATTAATGTTCGTTTTGCATGAAATTTACACTTTTATTACTCAAATACCAATTGATGTATCGCATCTACATTTGACACACGATTGAAAAAGTATTTTCTATAAATGTTATAAATTTATGAATTTAACTATCCAAGAAAAAAGTCTTATAATATTTCTAAAACAACGTTTTCTTAGCTTCTGTAGGTCTTACAATCATTTAGATGATAACCTTCAAATCCTTATGACATTTGTAGTTACTATAAATGACTTTTATATGCCTAAGTAAATACGAATTCATTTACTTCCGTATATAAAATTGATTCATCGTAACTATAGGCCTACATTTCATAAGAATTTGAATGTGACCAAGTAACTAATTTTACGACCTCTAGAAGCCAAGTTTCAGAAAATTGATAAGAATCGTTTTCTTAAAAAGTTGTAAAATATAAAACAATTTTCATTTTAATTTATGAATACCTCCTAACGTCACATATTATAGATATTAAAACCTTCTTACAGTAATACAACTTTAACACTAACGCCAGGTCACTTTGATGGTCGTTGGCACACAGGTGTGAAGCCTCGACATGCATCATTGGCTATTATTAACTATGCTTTCCTTCCTCGTCCAATTAAAGATCACTGTATAATCGTTCATAGTTAAAGATACGATAATGATTCTAAGCCAATTAAAACTGATAATACATTTTTCGTCTGTGTTAAACTTGTTTCAACGGATAACGTGATTGTTGGTCGTGAGCAATCAAAACTTGAATCGATCCTGAAGAACTGTATTTACAACTAACTTCCCTCAGAACTCATCCAGGAACTTCAAACTTATTGTTTACTTTAAAGTATCTCAACAAGAATGTTAACTAAACTTTCGCGAAGTATTCGAGCAATTCCTAAATAATTGAATTACTATTTAAATTTCCAAAACTGTTCTTTATTGTTTTCCTATAATGGTTTTTGTTTTTTTGTGTGTTTTTTTGTGTGTTTTTTTTTAACTTAATCTTTTTAACATGAACATACCACTTAAATGACAGTAATATAAATGTTTTAATCACGGTCATTTTGTGTGCTTTTTGTTGTTCTGAGTCCGACCAAGAAGAGAGTTTTGAATATTTCTGTAAGTATGGAAATGTCTCTATAATTATTAACACCAGTTATGTTACCTATTTGGTGTAGTGGATGATTTTTTTATTTTTAATGTAATGCCACTTGGTTGTAATAACAACACGTGGTTTTGTTTGTTTGTTTGTTTCTGTTTTTGTTGTTGTTTATATTAGCTCATAGATGAACCTTTGATATAAGTTCATATTTGTCAGATTAGTAAAGGAGGGGAAAAATCACAAAACGCCAGCCTGGTATTGTTTGTATATTTTCATTATTCATTTTACAATATTAGCATTTCCAGCATATAAAAAGCCGAAAGTATGCCTCTGGTCACACTTGGTCAGAAACTACAGTTTACATTAGAAACATCTAATGTTGGTGACACTTATATTGAATTACTTCAGAATATATCTTTTGTTCTTCGATTCACACCATTAGGAAATCATAATATGATATTCAAACTAACAAAACAGTGGGCTTTTATTTCGATGGATGCATATTATTCAAGGGCAGCAAGTAGAATTACTTTGTGCTGGTTTATATTACACAAGTGAACATTTATATCGGATACTTTTACTATAAGAATAGTACTAAGTGATGTTCGATAGCATTTGTATAGTTCATTATAAAATATACAGCAACTGTTACTATCACATACTGCTACACGGTGATGTCCCACTAAAATGTTTATCACAGCATTGAATCGAAATTTAATATGTTAACCCTCTGTTATTAGAAAAATAAATTAGATTATTAATATACGTTTTTACTTGTTTTATTTATCATCATGATGACCATACAAACTAGGACTAAAAATAATTGTATGTTATCAATAAAAAGTCTTAAGAAATACAAATTTAATTCTTCACATCTCTAAGAAACTTCAGTTTCTTGAAATAAAAATAACTACAAAATATTTTAAACTTACTTATATTTGTTTTAATACTGTTTATTCTGTTTTAAATCATGCAAAATCACGGCCACAGATTAAATAGTTGCTTAAAGAGAATTTATTTTTTGTAACACAAATAAGAAAGACTTTTAGGAATTATAAAGTTTGTGTAAACAACGAAAAAAATGGTAAAATTTTAGAATGATTACGCTAATATTAAAGCATATTTCAAGTCAGGATTACAATCGAGAGATCAATTGAGAAATGTATCGAGACGCTCTTTAACTATAAAAGTATATTAGTAGTGATTTACATAACACGGTTTAGAAAATCTATTAGCAACATCTAACAAATGATGAGTACAGGATTTACGCAACTTGTTGAGAAATCCTCAAGTTGTGGTCGGCCTTAGATAAATGTATCCCGTTTGTCTATGTTTTAGCAGGTCTGGCGTAACTTCTGATTGAGATTGTTGTTGCGAGTGACGTCAGCAGAGAGCCGTCAATGGCGTGCCAAATGAAGTTTTCCTGCTTAGGAAATGGAGGTGGTGTTTTCTTATTTTTCTGATTGGAAATATTTAAGATTCATTGACTACTTATTCCCGCTTGAGCCTTATGACTTCCCAATCACTCTCCCATAGAATCCGACCTTTCAATAATTAAAAGTCATTGATGAAAAGAGGAGGAGTATTGGGTGAGCTGGTATCCGAGCGGTCTAAGCCGTCACGACTTTGAACCTGAGTTGAGAGAGCAATGGTATTGCAGATAGTGCTGTTTGAATTCTGGCCTTGACGGGAAGTTTTTATCATTCACCATTTACTGTACTAGTTCTTCCCCTTACTCTCTCAGATAAGTTCTCCGCACAGATTAAAAGTCTATGGGGAACGGGCAGAGCAAGGTAAAAAAGAAGATCGGCCTCTCCTTAATACAATCGTCTCTGTGGCTGTGGTACAGATATACCAAAAATATACCTACTCTAAAACCAATGCTATTCTCTAACTAAATAGAGGTGGTTCGTTCTACTTTCCACTACAATAGGATAGTAAAGTGGTTTAATCAAGAAAAGATTCTCCTACATAACTGAGACAACATAAATTTAAAAAGTTTGACTTTGGATGTATAATTATCCCTATACGTGTGTTCTGTCACAGGAAAGAAATTAATAGATGTCAAATCCAATAGTATGCAGAATGGGCGTTGAGATAAAAACGTGGTGTGTAATTAGTGCCAATCTTAACGATTCTCCGTTAGCGGCATACTTCTTGTATTTGTCTTCATTTCACATTGTTATTTAACTGTCAAACCTTTTTTTCGGTTACTGTTGACAAAATGTGTGATTTAATGAGCCGCGAAAACCTATTACTAGTAATTATCTTGGAATTATATTATTGGGATTAATAATACAAGGAACTAATACATTATCAAATCATAACTTTAAAAGTAAACTTTCTTAAAATGACACAGAGAATTATGAAAGCCTTCTACTTTATGGAAAAGCCTGTCTTGTTAATGATATTTTTTTCTTAAAATGTTGTTTAATAACTAAGTTTTCTTCAGTAATTTATTATCTATTACGTTTATAAACACTAACTTTTTGTGAACGGATTTATTATGAATATCTATACAAAAGCTGTAAAGTGCATGATTTTCATACTTCAACATAGATTTGATGTAAATTTATATTAATTATGAATTCACAAAGAAAATAAAAGTAAATAATTTTTTTCTGAAAACATTAATTTTAACACATTAAGTAAGATTATTTAATGAAAAAAAATACCAGATTGGTTTAAATTATAAAATTATACTCGTTTAAATATTATACAGATTTGCTATAATTTCTTTTCTTCGGCATTTTTCCGATTCAATAATAGTTTTAAAGTCTCGCGGCGGTCTGAGTTCACACTCTCGTGGCCTCGATCAGCAGATCAGCACGCTATTACATATTCCGCGAGCTGCGATACCACCGTCAGCGCTATCTCATCGAGCGCTTATCTCTACCACTCCACGCGCCACCCGCCTTATCTGCGAGTCGCGCGGGGAATTTTAATATCGCTCGGGCTTAAGGTGCTCCGTGACAGTTTAGTGGCCGCTCGGACAGCTCCGCCCTCTCCCCCAAGTCCTCGGCTTTAATTTGCTCGGATTATGTCAAATCTCAGCCTTGTTTAAGATGCACACACTTAAAAGCTCTTCTAAGTTTATGTTGATCTATTTTGTTTAAAGAATTTATCCATTTACGAATGAATAATACACTGATATTTTTCTAGAGAATTTCAGCTGAAGGCTAGTTAAAATTTAATGATTTTGTTCTATACTAGATTACAATCTAGTATAGAACAAAATCTAGTATTGTTATGCCACTAATATTGTTATAACACAACCATCATAATACCAACAGAAAGAGGGGAAGATAAATTACATTCTATCACTTAAACAATGGATTAAGTCACATTAATATGAATATGCAATAGTCTGAAGCTGAAATTAAATACAGACAAAACTACACATATAAATTTCATACCAAGAAAAAATTACCAAATTGAGAACGACTGGACAAACTTGAACATTTCAATTTTAGATTCTACAACATTTCTGGGTGTATTGTGGATAAGAACCTATCATGGCAACAGCACACTAGACATTTCTGAGAAAAAATTAACTTCTGCACACTAATATCATAAAACATAACTGCTGGTCCACCCACCCATACACGTACCATAGTACTGACCCTCCCACCCACCCGTTCACGTACTGTGGTACTAACCCACCCGCCCACCCATACACCATGGTACTGACCCACCCACCCAACCATACACGTACTGGCATTGGATAATTGTTGGAATTTTTAAAGCTACTCTTTGCTCAAATTTGTCCTATTTAAATCAAGTGGAACATTGCCAATATTTAGCTGAAACCACACTTCTAGGATTCATTTATGATCGATTCTTATAGAGGATACACTTAGAAAGTAACAGGACTACTATCAGTCATTATTGATACTTAACACGCCATGCCCTTACTTAAAGTTTTTATTAACTTGATAGCCATTTGAGGTTAAAAACTTGATTAAAAATTTGGAATATGCTAACTACTGAATTGTTAAAGTGACCTGGTTCTGGCTGAGCATCAATTGATTTAACATATCTTTTCCATTTTCCAATTGTCCCTTCAAAGTTAACTTCCTACAATATGTTTCCAAATTATCGTGATGAAAAAAAAATTCAGAGGTCGTGGACAGATTTTTAACAGTAAAATACACTCTTAATAGTAAATAATTCACCGAACGTTGGTTTTAAATTTAAAATCTTTAACCAAAAATTTTTTATTTTACAATCAAACTTGTACGAACGAGGCCGGAACGTGGTCGGATGAGAGACAAGTTTCTGTGAGGGTTAAATGTCGGAGCTGGCACCAGTCAGGGATGAACAAGTCACATTGCACTTTGGATCTCCTATAAACATTTGGAAGCTATTCAAATATTAGGGAATTTTTAAATCTCTATAAGACGATAGGAGGCTCTAAATCCAATTAAGCCAAAGTAAAAAAGTCTTATTGTCCAAAAATCATGCTTTATAATTCTGTCCATCAATTACGAGACAGCTTATCTAATAGCAACATCTTACAGAAACTTGCTGTGTTTTGAACTGTTGAATTATTTCATTCACGTATAAAGTGAATGTGACGTCTCTTAAAATTTAATCATTTTTTAACTAGTGCTATACTGAATAAATATTCTTTATTCAGTGGAATAATCTAAAAACCAATAGGAACCTCTGTTTTATAAGTGGAAAGGCATTGTGAGGATGTTTAAAAGCACATCTAACACCATCTCGAATATGAAATCGCTAATTAACAGACACTTAAGCTGGGGAAACACTCTGACAATTTGACTTCATAATAGGCTGTACACGCCGGATGACCAACCGCGAGCTTATGTCTCTAGGGAGGGCAAATATTTTCAACATATCGATATATCGTAAACTATCGATTTATTAATAGTATCGAAAGAAAAATATCGATATATCGCGTAACCGATGTATCGAATTGTAAATGATTTATCAGTTTATGTTATGTACTAACTCTTACGACATGACCAAACATACACTCAGGTTTTGCTGTCACTATTGAGAATAACCTATTGAATGTAAAAATTAAATACATTTATCTACATGAAACAAGTTATGGTCTGTGGGGTCCAATGAACAAAATCAAAATAAGATTAATTATACCTTTAGTTATTATGTTAATTATAAAAAAAATAATATAGTAGCATATATTTTTTCACATTTAAAAATACCACTAGGCTTCTTATAAAAACTAAAAATTGGACAAATTGATTCACTAAACTACATTTTAGTGAGTTGACCTCACGTAAAAATACTAAATAAAGATACTTTATTATTTCAATGCATATTTTTCTAGCATAAGAGTCACAATTTAAATATTTTTTTTATTTTTATTTAGTGATATGAGATATCAGACCAAAATATCGATATGGCCGATATTATAAAAAGACAACTCGATACTAATATATCGAAACATATTTATCGATATTTCCAATATATCGATATATCGTTACCATCCCTTTAAGCCACTTTATTTGTCTTGTTCAACACGAACTGGCTGGCCATAGTCGTGAAGTAACCACGGGCAATCTCTCGCTTCCAAACGGAGTGCAAGTTAGTTTCTATCGACGTGGACGCGGTTGGCAGCCTTCTGTAATCCCCAGGCTCGTACATCAAGCCGACCAGCTAGTAAACACTGCAATAGTGATCACCGGCGATGGCCAACATAACAAAAGGTTTTATGGTGTGTTTTGTTTTAGAGTGTAACGCTATTGTGGCTGACGGACGCCTGCGAACAGCTAGAGCGACATTTATGACGTAGTTTTGGACTTTAACAATCCTGCGGCAACGGCCGGGTCTTCAGCGTTATATAGGGCCGTTGAGCTGGAAGGGTAGAAAGCATATTATGGGTTATGTTCTAGGAAATTGACTGTTTGCTGGAATTTATATCAGTAAAATACTCATAGAGAATGTGATACAGCTGGCAATTCACCGCTCTGAACTCCGGGGGTTGTTAAACATTTTGTAGATAAACATTCAACTAACGGCCAATTTCAATTATGATACATTTTTAATTTTTCTTAAAATCATCTAAATAATTAATTAAATCATAAAATTATTTCCTACTTCATTTCTGGGCAGAAATCATACAAAAGACACCATACAGTAGGCTTGATAGCAAAAATGTATCTTCAATTAAAACTTACAATTAATCAATAAATTAATGATTTATCATTGTATATACTATCTGAATGTTGCATTCTTTTGTTCTTTTATGACTGCAGTAAAAAAGACAGTAATTTCTTTAGATACGAGTTATCTTCGTACGACCACAGAGAAGCAAGAAATCCAATAGTGCGCTAAATATATGTTGAGTGGTTATTTCTTCACTTTGCCATACTATAGCTGGACCAGCACCTTGTCAGTCTCTTCCTTATTAACCCCAAATACTCAAGGATTAACATAATAATTATTACTGCAGGTGTATTAACGAAGATGTACATCAGTCGTAATCTACTTATAACTGCTCTCGAAGCGTTCGCTGTGGTCATAAGAGAGCAACCTCTGACTCTTTTTCTCTGTGGTTCAACATATGGTTTAATTTCATCTAGTACGACAAAACTCGAGTGTTTTTAATTACGAAGAGAGAGCCTACTTTAAAAATAACACAACGTCCCTAAATCTAACAGGAATTTACAAATACCAAACGGCTTTGGGAAATTTGATCACTTTAACGTCCAATCAGACACTCTCAAGTTTCCTCCGTCGCGGCTTCCTTGACGGGATTCCGAGCCACATTTTACTAGTCAAATCAGACTCGATCGTCCTTGATTTACCGAACAAACTTCTCAGAATCGAAGCAAACAGTCGATCGTCGGAATGGTGGACGATAGAACGGCCGGATGTGACGTCGATGGTCCAAGTAAAACAATAGCCACCTCGCCGCACGGACGTGGCGTATTAGGTATTCCGTGGCGTCGCGCCGAACGTGGTCCCCCTCCGCCGGGGGCTCAGCCCTTAAGCACCCAAGTAATGGCTGGCTGTGTATTCGTCATATGACAGTCATCTGTCTACGCTGACATTTTCCGTTACCATGCATGTCCCTGAATAGTAAATAGTTACACTCACTGTTTATGAGTCTCTTTGTCAGTCAACCTCTTCCGAAATTCCCGATTCAAAACTGTTCTAGAGATGCTCACTTGAGTTTTCATCTCTCTCAAATGTAGGGTTTTACTTTTATTTTTGCTGTTTGTTGAGGGTCCGATTTCAATAATTAGAACCATCTACCAAACTGAGAGGCACCTCCTTATTTCAATAAATAGAACCATCTACCAAACTGAGAGGCACCTCCTTATTTCAATAATTAGAACCATTTACCAAACTGAGAGGCACCTCCTTATTTCAATAATTAGAACCATCTACCAAACTGAGAGGCACCTCCTTATTTCAATAATTAGAACCATCTACCAAACTGAGAGGCACCTCCTTATTTCAATAATTAGAACCATCTACCAAATTGAGAGGCACCTCCTTATTTCAATAATTAGAACCATCTACCAAACTGAGAGGCACCTCCTCATTTCAATAATTAGAACCATCTACCAAACTGAGAGGCACCTCCTTATTTCAATAATTAGAACCATTTACCAAACTGAGAGGCACCTCCTTATTTCAATAATTAGAACCATCTACCCAACTGAGAGGCACCTCCTTATTTCAATAATTAGAACCATCTACCAAACTGAGAGGCGCCTCCTTATTTCAATAATTAGAACCATCTACCAAACTGTGAGGCACCTCCTTATTTCAATAATTAGAACCATCTACCAAACTGAGAGGCACCTCCTTATTTCAATATTTAGAACCATCTACCAAACTGAGAGGCACCTCCTTATTTCAATAATTAGAACCATCTACCAAACTGAGAGGCACCTCCTTATTTCAATAATTAGAACCATCTACCCAACTGAGAGGCACCTCCTTATTTCAATAATTAGAACCATCTACCAAACTGAGAGGCACCTCCTTATTTCAATAATTAGAACCATCTACCCAACTGAGAGGCACCTCCTTATTTCAATAATTAGAACCATCTACCAAACTGAGAGGCACCTCCTTATTTCAATAATTAGAACCATCTACCAAACTGAGAGGCACCTCCTTATTTCAATAATTAGAACCATCTACCAAACTGAGAGGCACCTCCTTATTCACGTGGAAGAAAAACACAAATAAAACAATGCTTTCACATAGTAGGTATTTTCCATCCAATGTTAGGTAACAATCTTGAGGTTCCGTTATCCACAATTTTGAACCAGAGTCAGGACTCAACATTTTCCTAAATCAAAGAATACTCATTACTCTTCAGTAAAATGTGTCTATTATGTTCTTAGTTGATGTATATGCGTGTGGACTTTTCTCATTTTCTCTAGCCATGTTTCATGATTTTATATCTCTACGTAAGGTCACAATGATAGGGATCTTCTGTTCATAATTTTTAATGGTTGATATTCAACATTTACAAAAATGATAATAATAAGTGAGATTATTGCTTTCGTTTATATGTAAGTGACTTAAAATATATTACTCCTTGAACACAATCAATGAACACCAATAGCCTGAAAATTATTCAGATGTAATATTTCTCCTTTGTAATAAATAAAAATTAATTAATTCAAGAAAATAATAATGGTTTTTGTTGCTTTTTGAAAGAAATATTTATTGATCATTATAAATAACAACTCAGAACTTCTATAGGTTGTCTTTTAATACACAATCCTCCAAGACCGGTATTATTCTCTAAAGCGATGAATGAATAAACTAATGTTCATTCATATTTGCCATCTCCATTCACTACTTTCATTCATGTATTTATTTATTCCACTCCAAACACCTGTTAGCATAAATAAACATGTTTGTAATTCAGGAGTAGTGAACTAACGCCTGCTAATTGGTTACTTAATCAATGATAAGGGAGCAAATTAGGCATGTAATATTTACATATAGAGTTGTGTTAACAAACTTTCATTTAGTGCTGCTTGTTGGAGCGGAACGGAACTGTACTTTTCCTCGGGATATTCTGATTTCATTTACTGAAGACTCGTGACATCCGACGATGGGTGAATTTTTTTTGAAAATATTGGTATCGTTATTTAGATAATTTTTGTTCTTTTTTTCAGTGACAAATCCATTGCGAGAACGTATTTGCAGGAATTTTGAGGGTTTTGATTTGATTGGTGGCATAGCACTGAATCAAAATACCGAATCATTTCAACCCAGTTGGTTTACGGAGTTTATTTCGAATTTGCACAACTTTAAAACTATTTTAGCGCGTCCTGCCATCCACAAAGTCATGGCTGGTAGTTGTGAGCCATACCTTTTTTCTCATGATGGCGGTTACAGAACATGAACCGTGAGAAATTTCTTCTTTTAATAATATTAAATCAGTATACGCTTGGGTAATGACTTATTCTTGCAAAACTTCAAACACAAGTAAAAGTTAAAAGATTATAACTGCAACACAAGTTTATCTGATAGTTTCAATTACAATAAAAATTAATTTAAAAAAGTAGGAATTATTATGCCAAAACAGTGTTTTACATGGAAGTCAAATACTATATTATCAAAACTAAACATTCATATTGCATATGATAACAACAACTCCACAATTTAAAACAAACTAAAATTTAATTTATTCTTCTGAATATTTAAACTTACACATGAAATGTAGATATTGTTTCATTTTCTGGAACTATTGATGGTTTTAAACTATTTATTTATTCTTTGGATGCCTAACGTCAAGATATGGTCGAATATGGATTTACAGCGATAATGTTGTGTGTAGATGAACAAATGTTACAAACTAAGGTCGACTATACCTTAGAAAGTGTTTATTATTAACCCAGTGACAACAGCTGATGGCTATCAGCTAATCTCTTACAACATTTGTTATGACACTAATTAAAATCTTTAGATCATCAAGCTGGGCTTTAACAAACTACACTACCGACCGATAAAAGTAAGTCTAATTTATTTTAAAATTGAAGAGTAGAAATGACTAAAAACTTTAAAACAAGAAAATTACTATTTTATGCTAACATTTCCATTTAAAGATTTGTTTAAGTTGTATTAGAACTTTAAGAAATTAAAATGTTTAACTTTCTTCCTCAATACATTTTTTTATTTTTAATGACTTTTGGTTTTGGTCCTTTACTTCATGTGTCACTGAATATGAATAGAAAATGTTCATTCGTAAAGATGTACAGGTTTTTCTCAAGAACTAAGGGATTGTTACGCGAAAATTACAGCGTATTTCGTCGGGAATGTACAGTTGCCCTACTTCTTGTTCTAGCTGTGTCTCACTCATCAGTACTGGCCACAAGTACAAAGTAGTCTGACCAACCATTGGAGATGTTAGGTAACTTTAAAGTCATTTGTTTGTGAGATGTACCCAACTGATAAATGTCGGAGTTTCCAGGTGTTGGTAAGTGGGTGATGGTGACGGCCAGTTTTGGGTGGGCCCTTAACCTACTTGTCGCGGCGACCTGTCTTCTCTGGTGGCTACATCTGGTCTACACGCGGTATGTACCACCTTCCCATCTTAGTCAGTTACTTTCATTTTTATTCTGTTTGTTTGAATTGATATTATTTACGGTTTATAACTTGCTGTTGGATGTTATTCTTTCTCGTTTTAATTACACTGTACAATTCTCATTTAATTCCATTTCCATTAGTTCCCTGTTCAATGTATTCTTTTTCTTTGGCTTTCTCCTTTTTCTCTGCAATTTGAATTTTTTTCTTTCTTTGATTATGCAATCTAGGTAAAGAAAAACAAGCACTGATAACAGAACCCATGCTACAAACAATGAATGATGTACATAGTCCAAATACATTCAGTTTAAACCCGACAGATCCAGTAGAAATGTATAACATTATTATGAATTTAAAAAATAATAACTCGGCCGGATACGATGGCATAACTCACAGGGTTATTCGCCATTTTGCAAGAAACATTTGTAAACCTCTTTCAGAATTAATTAATTTATCATTTTCTGAAGGCTTATTTCCACAGGAACTGAAGCAGACAATAATCCGTCCAATATTTAAAAGTGGAAAGAGTGATTCCCCGGAAAATTGGCGACCAATTGCAAACGTTTCAACATTTTCAAAGATTTATGAGCATGTTTTTGCGCGTAGATTGTTAAATTTTTTGTCTGAACATGACTTAATATGTAAAGAACAATTCGGATTTGTACAGGGGAAAATACAACAGATGCCATGGTTAATTTTATTTCTAAAGCTATTATAGCCTTGGATAAGAAATGTAAAGCTGTAGGTGTTTTTTTAGATTTGCAGAAGGCATTTGATTGTCTCGATCATGAAATACTCTTCGATAGACTTTACAATCTGGGGATACGTGGAATACCCTTAGACTGGATCAAATCATTTTTAATGTCAAGGACTCAAAGTGTTCAATTAAAAGACGCGCGTTCAAGTGATATAGAAATCAATTTCGGTATTCCTCAAGGCACAGTCCTAGGTCCCATTATATTCGTCTTATATACAAACAGTATAACAAAATCAGTGAACAATTTAAATGTAACAATGTATGCTGATGATGTGGCTATAATCATCAAAAACAACACTCTCGCCGATTTAGAAATAGATAGTCATCTTCAACTCACTAATTTATTCCAATACCTAAATATTAATAATCTACACGTAAATCCAGCTAAAACCAGTTGCATACATTTTAAAAACTATAGAATTATTGATACCAATCCGTTGATTATTATGAATGAATTTGAGCTTCCATTCCAAACTGAAACGAAATACCTTGGCCTAACGTTTGACCAACACTTTACGTGGACCTCACACATAGACAGTATTTGTTCAAAATTATCGTCACAATTATTTTTGCTAAATAGATTTTCTAATTATGGTAATTTTTTCATTATGAAACTAATTTATATGGCACTAATAGAATCAAGATTGAGATATGGAATTATTCTCTGGGGCTTTGCGTCCCATACTGCATTAATACGAGTGTTCCGTTTGCAAAAAAGGGCAATCCGCGTAATGGCTGGTGTAAATAGAAGAACTTCTTGTAAAGAAATCTTTAAATCATTTAAAATATTAACATTATCATCTCTGTACATATATGAAATGATCATATTTTACAAATTTAAAATTTCAAAATTTCAGACCGGTTCAAATATACATAACTATAGTACAAGATTTTGTAATCAACACAGACAGTCATCTCATAGATTTGAGTTGACAGCTTCACTTCCCCAGAATATAGGCCCTAAGTTGTTTAAGCCTAACCATATAAAACAGCAAATATGCGAAAAGCAATTTAAATCTTCCCTGCAGCACTTCTTGTTAAGTGGAGCTTTTTACACTGTTGAGGAATTTCTAATGGAACAATAGGTTTTATTAATGACAAATATGTAAACAAATATTATTAATTAATAGAAATTTAATTTAAGCTATAATAACCTAACTTTAATTGTTATAACATTTTCTTTATACATGACCATTGTAATACAATTGTATAATTGTCCACTACAAAATAAATATATTTTGATTTTGATTAATTTTATATGTGTTAGTTTAATTTATTTTAATTTTGTTTTGGGTTTTTTTTAAATATGTTCGTTCTGTTTCCTTTCTCTTACTATAGTATATTCACAAATTCTTCTTTTCTTCAACATACATCTCCATAAAATAGTTTTTTTTTTAATTTACAGCTAACAATCATAATATCTATATAATATTTTAGTTTAAAAATATGATGTTTATTTTGACATGTGTTCATCTTGCAAGTGGCTCTATGAATATTTAATTTAAAACAATATTAATCACTATACATTTCAGATAAAGATTTGTATAATGAGAATTTTCTATAATAATGATAACTTGACTGAACTTATCTTTAGTCGTATACGGTATAGTCCTTTACTTTTCTGCGAGCAATAACACGAGCAGGCTGTACTTCCATAGGTGACATTCCCTGTAGTTAAAGGTTTACTGAGAAGTAAGACTTATAAACCTCGACCTAATGCTTACACAACCGGGTTTGTAGACCTGTTCGATCCTCGGGTCTCCACTATTGCAAGCAAATTGGTCTGATAGTTGAAGACTTTTTTATATAATCAGGTAGTTTCCCAACCCCGCAGTATTCATTATTCATCTCTAACACGCCGATCGTAGAGATATGGGTGAATATGAGGACTGAATAAGTGTAGATGAACGAGTGTGGTCATTGTTACTATCTGAGTTTGACTTAGCGCAGAAAGGGCTATTTATTAATAGCCCAATAGCCAGGGCAACTATGGGGCCTACAGCTTTACGTACTGGCCCATAAATTAGTACTGGTTCCTGAGATGTGAAGAACAGCCTTGAGTCGCCCGTAGTCTCTTGGCTGCGCCGCGCCGCGCTCCTGCGGTCCGAGGATCAGAACAGGTTTAAGCGGCCCACACAGCCCACTTTTTATTTTTACACAAACCAGTGTTCAGCCTGAAACACATCCTCCCCAGGCTGTCCTAATGTACCTTCCTTTGGTTTTTTAAGTTAGGGGAAAGTTAAATATTTCACCGTCAACACAAACAGGTGACAGGATATGGTTAGTAAAAAAGATAATTAACTTGTATGTCAATAACGTTATTTCACTGTTTTCATTAAATATATTGGATTTGAAAAGTATTATTTTAACTCAATTCCTTTCTTTAACTTTTATTTTAAATCGAAGCTGTCACTTTTATTCGATTCATGATATTGCGTTAGATTTGAAGTTTGGCACACCACGTTGTGCCAAACTTCAAATCTATATTTCAAATAATCAAATAATCAAAATATTAAGTAATTTAGAGAAATGACTTAATATTTTAGAGAGATAAATTAAAATAGCGAAATATTATTTCAATAACAAAACCTTAGTAATTTTGAACTTTGGTGTGAGTTATTACCATTATTATAAAATTGTTTGTCTAATCTAGTTTTGTTTTAAAATTTATATTATCACATAACTTTTAGGGTTACTGTATTAAATAAATTAAAAGGAAGAGAACAGTGATCTATATCAAAATAAATATATGGTCACAAAAATACAGCCCATTTAACGAAATAAAAGTGCTAAAATTCTAACCCATGTTGTAAAAAATAAATCAACGAGTCATGCTAAGGGATATATAATAGTTTATAAAATGACCTTAAATTTTCTGTGGTATCAAAGAATTACTTGCTAATCTAATCCGATGTAGTCAGTATTTAATTAGCAACAAAATAGAATTTAATTATAACATAATATATTTAGCATGCATACAATACAATTTTATTGTTTTTACATTACTTTGAGTTAGTCAAAATTAATAGTAAATATTTAAAATATAATATATGGAACTATCAGTTAACTTTTTTAGTTTAAAAAAGATGAACATATGACTAAATAAGTTGTTTTTCTTATTCCAAAGAGATGAGACTGAGAGTTGACAAGAGTTGGGAGTCAGTAGACGGAAGAAAATAAAGGGACCAAAAACCACCCCTTGTAGCAGTCCAGTATGAGCTTGAGACAGACAAGATGCGGTGTTGTGGAACAGGTTCTAAGGGATGGAAGAAGGGTCGGACAATGATGGGGGCTGTAGAATCAGCTGCCCCATCTGCCGCCTGGAATTGTGGGGCTCCAGAAATCACACGAAATGTTAGAGATAAAACTGGAGCAGAACCCTACTACTTTAAAATGTGTACGGACATTAATGGATTAAGGGGTGAATTCCGTTGGACCAATTCTCATTGTAAAAATCTTATAGACTATCGAATTATTGTAATTACCAGACAATTATATCATTTTAAGTTCTAAATATTGTCAGTTTTTGGATTTATATTGAATTTCAAATGTCAGAATATAGAAAAAAACCGTATCCCGTAGCTCTATGTTCTTGTTCTATGTTCCCTAAATTGGGCTGGAGAAAAATACTAATTGAATCTTATCTGAAATCATTTGAATACATTTTCGAAACTGGTTCTTATTTCTTGTTCCATCTTTGGCAGACATAATGGCAATTTTACGATATGCTAATGCATTACTATTTCCTCATTATATGCGATTGCATTCCATGTAATTCTTGCAGTAAAATCAGAGCTAACAACTAAATTTATTATGTAGAATTGGGTTTCTGTTTGATGCCTCTGTGGTCATTTCATTTTATAAGGTTTTAAACCAAACATTTCATTAAATTTTACGATTGGACTCAATATTCTTGTTTAATTAATTACCTTCTATATCATTCTTCAAGAATCTTCAGAGCACCTCAAATGCTAAGGTGAGAAGAAGAAAAGACAAACCGAGGTCGAAGGTCAGAAGGTGAGTTCGCTTCGATCAAACTATATTGGACCCTTGGCCTCTGGCACGTTTAAATCGGCCTTGTATGTGAGAAAATCATCAATTATTTCTTAGTCCATTCGGTAACCATTATAATTCTACGCCAGACATTACTTACGTTACGTCTTGTTAGACTTGTGTCGAGCACTACCTTTCCTAGAATAAAATAACTAACTGTCGATGTTATTGTTTATTTTTGTTTGAAATTCCAAAAATCGTAAGCACACATCCAAGCTTACATTTCTAAGCTAATATTGATGACCGTAAAAATGATCCACCTGAATGGTATTATTTGTAGGTTTTACCTAATATACATCCTACAGAATACAACTATGTCAATTTTACCAGTAGTACCAAAAATCATAGAACTATAGTTCTATGATTTTTTGTAGTACCAATATAAAATATAAGAAATCAAAGGCAAAGATATTAAATAAGTTTTCACTACACTACTATGAGTTCAGCTGTTTTAGTTATGTGTTTACAACCTGCGAAACATCATATTTTCAACAGCTGTCTATTGTTTATTACCGAAAGTAACATTGTTTACAACCGAAAATTTTCCACAGTCAACAACACCTGTTTTTATTCCGTAGTGTAGTGAAAAGTATCGTTCAAAACTCGAGTGAAAGTGTTTTGTAAGTTCTCGACCATTTGAAGTGCTCGACAAGTCTCGCACTTCAAACATATGGTCTCGAACATGCAAAACCCCACTTTCCACTCTTGTTATGAAATATACTATTGTGCAATAGTTTAAAAAAAATTATTTCAACTTGCAGGCTCGTTTAGGACTTTGGACCATCAAGACATATGGAGAAAAATGGTAAGTGATTTATTGGGTAGACATAAAATAGTTAAAGTCTTTCTTTGTCTATAAAATCAATGCCATTAAATCGAAATAAAATTATTTTATACATTAGCGTAGATATGCCTATTGGTAAATATAAATAAAATTGACAAACGGAAACTCCGCAATTATTTATATCATTTACTCCCACATTTGCATCTACAAACACCCAAAAACTGACTAGGATATTTGCATGATTTGGTATGCCTCAAACTTTACTGTGAAAAGAACCCTTAGTAATTCCTGCTATCTGTAGTTGTTCGGGCATTAATGATCTCAACAATATAATATGGGTTGGCAGAATCAGCAGTGGCCACAGCAAACGACATTTTTCTAAATGAAAATACATGCATGATGATTTTATGTATCAAAAGACTCTACAGCAGATTCATCATACTTTTACGGCTGATTACTTTTACCGGAAGATTCTTGAGGCCATAGTTTGATAGAACTAGATAATTAATTAGAATTAGAACTATATCTCGTTGACAATAATTGTAGAAAAAGCAGTAATGAGAACTAGAGAAATTACATTAAGGAAGATTAGAAAGTTTAGATTAAAACTAGATTAGAAAGGAAGATTAGAACTAGATTAAAGATATCTTGAGTTTGCAATAAAAAATTATTTTAAATAAACATAAAATCCATTTAAATACGTCGTTATTACTAAGGATATCAGTAAAAAAAGTGGAGGAAAAGAATGCCCTTACCACTCAAAGATATTTTTTACCAATAAAATTACAGAGGAATATAAAAAGTCATTTACTTTTCAAAATGGAAGAAGAACTATAAAATCTCTTTGAAACTCAACTTATAAAATAAATATGTGGTAGTTTTCATTCATCATCCTGTTGATATTTACCATGGTCACTTGTTCGTGTTTTATGAAAACACCATCTACTGTCATAACCTTTAAACGTTTACCTAAGCTCTGCTAGAAACACCTTAAACCGTAAATAGTAAAGTTTGAAAGTAATAACTATATGGTTTAGAACTACTACATGCTCGTGCGTAAGTCGTCTGGCCGGCCTTAATAGAATCAGCTTACTATCTCGAGAAGGTACTCAGATTTCATTCTCACCCACCCAAAATACAAACTGCTCTCCTGCCTACGCAATGTAAACACAACTTTGGTGGACTGTCCCACCCACCCAATGTACACGAGTTTTGGTGAACTTCTCTCAGTTTATCTCTCCATTATACCTGCATTAAAAATACGTTCTTTGAATTACAGTCTGAGTAAATTTGGATAGTATTTTCCACAAATATTGATTCGGTATGGATTAGCGCATTTACCTTTTCTAAACAAGAGCAAGTAGTTCTTTAAAAGTTAGATCTTGTCGTGTGTCTTGACGGATCTGCCCTTAACAAGCCTTGCCTGGCAAACATGAGGCAAAGAAGATGTCGATCCGGCCTAATTCTTCGTAGATTTATTTCCTTGTGAAGACTTCCTGTGTCTTAATTAAATTCGACGCATATCTGTTAAAAAATCGGAAGAATGGAAAGAAAGCTTTAAACAATTTAGATTTGTTTAAGCAAACACCTTTAAGAGAGCGTGAAATACATCGGTGGTCGTATGTCAGCTGTTTCCAGTTTATGCCCTTGGGCAAACCAAACACCTTGGCACATTTTTTTTAGAAATCATCGAACCATTGGCTGCTAGAAGTTGGGCAAGCTGGAGGAACCGGTTGGCGGTTGTCACCTCAAGACCTGAGACCTGTCCGCCTGTCTGTCTCCTCGGGACTTTCAGAATGTTTACAGACTCTCGATAAATCTAGAATACAGTTTTATTTTCTTGCCCTGATTTATCTAGTAGTTTAGCATCGCGAGGGAAACATTATAGCCTGAAATGTCTAAATGGGTCAATGAACTGGCTTGATAGACCTATAAAACACACTTTGTGCCTTTTATTTAGGAATCATTACTGAGAGGTTCTTTGTAATTTGTTGTAGCCTACAATTAATCATAGTTGGAATTTGTTAATTCAAATTCCTACTCAAATCAACATTAAATCTTTCACAGTACCAATAAACAATTCTTCAAGTATCTATGGCCATTTCTGGTGGTCAGCAACATTTTAGAAACATTATGATATGGTATATTTATAATTCACCATTTGGAGCATTTGTCTACTAAAAGCCCTCTGGTCTACTGACCATATTCACCATGGATTGAATACCTTTTCGACCAGTAATACCTTTTTGAGCCCATCCCAACTTATGTCTCAACACGCAACCACTTTGAAGGACCTACCTATCAACGCAACGTTGTCTTTAAAAATAACACATGTCTGAGAAAGAACGAATCTATGAAGTTGTCTGATTAAACAAATGTACTTATAATAAATGGAAATATATTTCAGATAAATAACCAACTTGTGCGATAAATAAATTATGAATTCAAATTTTCGTTGCATTTAAAATATTACAAGTGTTACCAAATTACCAGACAAATGTAAAACCTTGTGAGAAGTTTAAATACACGCTGAAAAGTTGATTACATCCCCATCATAGTAGTGAAATGAGAGTATTGTGTAAATCTTAAGTAAATAAACACCCGCTCATTATAAATAACAATAATAAATAAATAGAGATGTGCCAAAAGATGTATCATAGTAGTAAAACAATGTACTAAGATTCTTCATGCTCATTTATTAGCACAGAAAGTTCTTATTCTCTTTTGACCTATTATCTTTTAATGTTGTTATTCATTACATCTGACCCTCGTGGATGTTAAATATCAAAGTACAAATAAACAAAACAAACGAATGTCATTTGAAATGGAAAAACCCACAATCTGACAAGTAATAAAATATTATTACCTATTAATTCTTGGATACTGATGTATACCTTGTAATTTGTTGATGATGATGAGAAGTACTTCCGTGAGCAGATTGGATACTTTAATTACACTAAAATATTTTACAAAGTGTAATATTTTACCTTTTGTGTTTTATTTAAGTTGCTTTAAACATTTGTAAAATGGGTAATCCAGAACTAAAGCTGAGAGATCAGATAGGTTATTTTTTTGGCAGTCATGTTAGACTTCAAATTCTCATACTTCTCCAAAATTAAGTTTATTCTTTTATAAGCTATACACAGTTATTGGTTTTCTTACCTTATAGAAGTAAATTATCAGATTCAGACCTCATCAAAAATCAGGTCCCTCTAGATAATATAATTAGTAAAGTTCCAACTCTAAAATCATATAGTTGAAATAAAACAACAATCACTTTTAAGTCAAAAACACCATTGAAAATTGGCCGGGTGGTTAGATTTGTAATCTGATATATGATGGATTTAGTTTCTTTTTGTTGATCATTTCGTTTTATCACTAATGCATCCTTAGTAGCTGAACACAATGGCAATGGACGATCTCATACAATCTACAGCACTATCCCCAAGTTTTCACCCAGAGTTCAAGACATTCCAAGTCTCTGTTTTCCTTCCAAACTTATCCACCTGAATCTATCTCGTCTAAAGTTCAGCGAGAGTGTAACAGCTCTTATAAGATCCACATATCATCCCCAAGACCGCAGTTTAAAACTTCCCTGTCTTGAATAACTCATTTTCCGTTTCTTGCTAATTACTACAAGATATCTCGCCTAAAACCCACTGACAGTTAAAATTGTCTTATACAGTCTGCATCATTATCCCCAGTCTTCAAGTTTATTTTCAAACCCTGAATAATCGCTGAAATCTATCTCACGTAAAGTACATCACCAATGGAATTGCCCTTTCTTAAATGCTAATCCAATATTCACCCAGAGTTCGGACATCACTAATTGTCTTCCCCAACCCTTGGTAAATGTCAGAATCTGTCCCGACAACATTCATAAAAACGTTAACATCAAGTACAACAACTGCTCTGATACAGTCAACGGTCTCATCCTCAAGACTTCGTCCAGAGTCTAAGACATGCCTAGCCTCCGTCCTCCCCCCAACCGGAGTAATTGCCAGAATCCATCTTGATGACCGGAAGCAGGACCTTGAGGAGTCAAGCCTGTGTAAATGACCGCGCCGTATTTGTTTACGAAAGTGATCAATCACACGTCGTACAATTACAGAAATGGTTAATGGCTTTATAATGAAGAGATTACAAGGTGGGCGGTGGCCTTGTAATTGTACAAGCGCAGTCCGCCGAACCTCTTCTCCTGTGGCCCTCCCTGACCCCGGGTATTAACTGATTACCTTGCCAGCATACGTGCAAACCGTTTAGACTAGATTAACCAATTTAATTACTCATTCTTATTGTATTTTAAGCATATAACAAAATAATTATCAATGAGAAAACGAAGACTAAAATTCTATAGGCATATCAAGAGAACTGATCTCACTAGGTTAAAAACGCAGAATATTGGAAAATTGCAGTAAAGCAAACACAGAATTAAATAAGTGGATTACTACGATTAAAAAATACCTAAAAGCTGTAGTTACAACAGAAACTAACATTTCAAACAACAACACATTCAGGCAAACGACGTTTAACTAGTCATAGGGTGATAGGAAAAAGAACAGGAACAACTTGGTCTAGGAAAAGAAAGAGATCTCATTTCAAAAGAATGGAACTTTTCGGAAAAAAAATGCCAGTCTATTAAAACATCGTTACCGTACGTTGCGTTGTCTTATTGGCAATTACGTGAATAAGATTATATAAAAATTAGCGCTATTGAGGCTGTCCAAAAAGTAGAAATTACAAAATGATGTTTCGGGGAAAAATAAATCAAATAAAAATGTCAAGGTCACTGTTCTGAAATCTGCGTTGCCATCTTGGGGTTAGACAGCTCATTAGTACTAATAATGGTTAGCCAGACACTTCATAATTAGTTGATAGTAAGGACTTCTAATTAGCTGAATGACTAAGTGTGGATATCTTTAAGTTGGTTCTAATCAACTCTCATTTCATAACATTCAACTGAGTTTTTGTATATTTAATTAAAACTGTTTAGATGCCGTAATGTAAACTGAACATAAAATCGATCAATTGTCAAATAAAATTAAAAACTTAAAAATCCTATATGCTGAACTGTTGGTGGTAGATTTTAGTAATATTTTTACCAAAAAAAATAATAATAAATTGGTGGTTTACGTATATTTCCACAATTCAGTTTTACGCATATTTCAAATGAATACAGAAAGTAATCAAATGAAGGGAAAATAATTAAAAACTTATATTTAAACAGTTTCTTATAATGGTTAAGGCAAAGTTGACAATAGAAGATAAATGTCAACCGTCCAAAAAATGTAACTTCCCACTAAACAATTTACAGGGAAAATGTACTCATTGATTGTAGCCCAAGCTAAGATAGATAAACTTAGAGAGAAATTCTTACAGACACGAATTGGTCGGTAACTTAAAATTAGAGCCCAGCTTTGATCCTAATCAGAGTAATAGCAAATGTTGAAAGGGATCAGCTGATAAAAATTAGTCTATTAATTAATGACATTTTCTAAGGATTAGTTGGACTTAGTTTGTGACAAAAAATGTCCCTCATCTACCCTCATCATACTCATTAGAAATCAATATTCTTCCAAATCTTGACGGTTGGCGTCTTAAGAATAAATAAACCAAAATTCATTTACCGGACATTTTCAAAAATGCATAGATTAAGTGGATTTTGTATGAACATTCTTTTGTAGATTTTGTTGTTTAAAAAGAGTTGTACAGTAGTAAAACAGATGTTATATAATAACTGTGTGAGTGGCCATTTTGTTTAGTAAATCTTCCGACTCGTAATTGCAGCCATTTTTATCTCCCTACACACGTTAATGTAAGGACACGTCTAGAGTAGTTAATGAGGTAGAAGTGAAGTGTTAAGTATCATGTGTTGGCTGATGATTAAACTACGTGTAACTAAGTTATACTATGTTAGCCACACTACTACCCATATTTGTAGCAATTTAATTTGTTATAAAATTGTTGTCTGCATCCAAGAAGTCCATTATTTGATAGAGGTCTATGTAGTGTTGGAAGAAGGGATGGCTGAATATATTAGTATTAGCTTTTTCGTAGTCTATTAGATGCAGAAAAGTAACTGATACACAGAGTAACTAATATGCGATTCAGACTAATGTTAATATTTTTGTATTCGTGGTATGATGTGATTCGCTTGTGCTGACTGCTGGGTTTTATTTAGGGAAATCTTGGCACAAGAAATATTGTCCCTTTCTATTCCTGATATATTAATGTTATTGTGAATGCAAATTTTTCAAGCAATATTAGTTAATATCTGAACATATTTTTTTCTGATTGGTTACACGGCTATAAAACCATTTAAATAATTCTAATATTTAGATTAAACTAAGTGTAATTATCTGTTGTTTTACAGTTTTTTATGAGTTATTACTGCAATTTCATTAAGTTTTATGTTAATAAAGCTAATTATAGTTGAAATATTATCAAATGTTATAGTTTTGAACCAATTTTATTTTGCCCTTTTTTTGACCAAACTGTGTATCTTAGTTTAAGCAATAACCTGCTGTTAATATATTTAAGAAATCACAAATATTAAAATATTACTAACATTACAAGTACATCACAACTAGAAACGTTACAGTTGATGACATTATTGAAACAGTGTGGTCTAGAAAAAAAATATTAGTAGTATATATATTTTCAACTAATATTTTTCTGTAACTAATACGAAAGTAACTAATATGGTGAAACGACTAATAAGGCCGTGCCTAGTTGGAAGTGATAAATCACTCTTACTTACCATTTAGTTGTGATATGTTGACGGAAGCTAGATCTAAGACTTTGATAGATTATAGGTTATGTTCACAGATCGAATGGCTTTGATATCATTATTAGTATCTTTCCTGACTGACATACTGTGATTTTACGTACAAAATCTACTTAATTCTCCTAATTTAGTCTTACAATTTTTTTTTCAATGGCCTAGTATTTTAATGACATGTATATTTGATAATTTCTTGATGTAAGACAGTGTTTAGTTTATGTGTGACAACTGACATCTTTTTGAAAGATAATTTAAAACTAGTCTCCGTTCTGTTGGGAAATCTGTCTCCAAACACCCTTCTGATCCTGCTCATTCCAGTCATCCTTGACTGAAAAGATATGATTTGTTAACATTAAGACTTCTTTGTAGTTTAGTAGTTTGTACCTGAGTATCAATTCCGAAGGTATACATTTTATTTGACTAATATTTGGTTTTGAAGAGTACCTTAAAATTGAAGTTAGTGATGAGTATTATCAAAATTATTTTTATATTTGATTAACTATTTAAAAGACTATGAATAATGAAAATACCTGCGAACCTAGCCATCTTAAAAAATACATTACAATTCTTGTTGTAAGTCAGCTAATCAAGCGCGCGCGCGCGCGTGTGTGTGTGTGGGTGAATACAACAGTACGAGTATGAGAGGGTGGGAGGGTCAATAGCACTGTACGTATATGCTGGTGGTTCAATACCGCTGTACGTGCATGGTATGCTGGGTGGGGCAATACCACTAGGCTTATATCGGTGGGTGGATGGTTCAGTACCATCGTAGTATATGTGAGGATGGTTGGTTCATTACCGCTATACTTGTATGGCTGGGTGGGTTGGTTATAACCACTGTACTTACTGATCACTACGATCGATCTCTAACCCAGAACTCCTTATCCCAAAATATAATACAAATTATTCACTAACAATAATACAAACTGTTCACGGACAAAATATTAGTTGCTTTCGTACATTTGTTTTAATCCTGTTGTTTTGATTTGAAAGATCAGTATCGAAAATTGCCAATTTATATTACAATTTGTATAAATAAGAGCTTTCCTGGTGTAAAGTATGAGACCCAATACTGCATAATGAAGTCAAAACAAATTCCTTCCTCAGGATTTATAATTCCGTTTTTAGGGTACACGGCTACGAGCTATATAATAGTTTATAATTTTGAAAACAAAAGTCCAAAAATTGTGTCATAAAAACAGTAACTTTAAACTAAATTTTAGCCTTAAACCGATTCAAAAATATTTCCCGAGAGTTAAGAAAATCTGGGAGTATGATAGGCAAAATAAAAAATCTCTAGTAATTTTAAATCCGTTTAACATACAACGTGTTTTATATTACTGAGTAAAAGTTTTTGGCGATTCCCATTGCAATAAGTTATAGGATACCCTTCTCTTTAAAAAAAAACAACAACAAACAAAAACTAAGTAGATTTCTAATAGATGCCAAATAAGAATGTACAGAATGGATTCGTTAGTCCCGAAACTAGTTCATTTTTCGACCAGTCGTGACTTCTCACGTAAGTGTCTCACATATGCATGAAAAAGTAAATGTTCTCCAGAGGTTTAGCGATTTCTCCGGTCCCGGCTTGGCGGCACTCCCGTCCTGGGATAGGCGGCTTTGTCTTCGTAACAACCGCCATTGTTTAATTACAAGCTATTCAAGTCTGAGGCCCACCCGCTTCACATTCCTGGAGATACAGGAGCTGATGTACTGGGATGGGGGAGTGGCCTAGGACTTCAATTTTACAAGGCTTTCAAGTTATTCAGAAGTTCCTTTTAAATTAGTCAATGAAATCTAAGACTTACCAAAGTAAACGCGTGCAGTTTTGAGGACCTTAAAATGTTCCTCATGTAAACAGACAATTTTAGGATTTAATTATCAACCTTTATGGTTAATCCTGGTAACATATAGGGGTGGGAAGGAAGGTCAATACCATTGTACTTGTAGGAGTGGGCGGGTGGACCAACATGTACGAACACATAATGTATGTTGAAACACGAGGGTCATGTCTTGAACTTGTAGTTTTAAGTTTGAAATAATACGCCTTACTTAAAAAGTTTTGTCAGAAAGCTAATTTCAGAAAGGCTCTAACGTATTAAACTTAAAATTATCTCATGACACTCCTAAATTTGTCATTAATGTTTAGGAATGTATTCACGTTTTTACCTTAAAATTCTAGTAACCTCTTGCATCAACAACATGTACTTTCATAAGTTCAAGAATCCTGGGAAGACGATAGTAAGAAAGTGCTTTGATACAATATTCCTCGTAACTTTTAGGTTGTAAGGGACAGACATCTTTAGAAGCCTTAACGTCTTCCGTTGTTAAAAATGTTATGTTGTGTAAGCAAAAATACTTGACTAATTCAATATAGGTCCAGATAATTCCAGGAGGATGGAATGGCTAGTGATAACGAACCGATACATAGGCCTTGGAAACTCTATTACAAAAGAAGTCGGTAGCCCAATGCTACACCCAATTTACTAAACACGCTCTCTTAAAGTGATTTTAGAACTGAAGAAAGAAGGGAGGGGGTAAAGAGTTACAACAGAGCTCAAGGCCGGAAGGTGTGAACTTAGTTAGCGCTTTGTGAACCTTCCGGTCTCCGACTTGTGGTGTGAAACAGTTCAGTACATCTACGTCATCTGTGAGCAATCGCTGGTACTTCATCTGACACTGGCTCAGATTATGGGGGTATGTTTAATGTTCGTTATTGGAAATGTAGCTTCCTAAATTAATTAAATATGGAAGTTAGCTTACATCTTGGTGTTAGCTTATTTGCGACTTTTGCACGCCGTAGTATTAAACACACTATATCTTTAGTATTCTTAGACTTGTACATTCAAAAATGTGTAGAAAAAAGTAAATGTTTATTTCTAATTTATCAGGCTGTTATGCGTGGATACAAAACGTTTTGTTGAGAAATACATTTTTTGATCTTTTCTTTATTTAAGACATGCCTCTTCAAGATATAGGCCTTTACGTTAAGAAAACGAACAGACTAAGGAGAATAGTCTTTTTTGTACGAGTAATATCAATTAACCAATAAAAAGGGCCGTTTTAAAAGACAAATAGCCATAACAACCAAAGGTTCTATAGCTTGTAGTGGAATCCAAATCACGTAATTTTGATTTGATTTTTGGATAAGCCTGATACTATCCTCTGAAGCTATTTTCGTGTGTACTTCCGTACTTGAACTTGTGAACTCAAGTTCATGTCATGATGTCAAAACTTCTCGAACTCCAAAACTTCATGCCCAAAGAGCTCTTCTAGAGAGAGTGACAGAAATCGTTCAAGAGAGACTAAGTACAGTGGGTGAAACAGTCAGTCCGAGAGGAAACTGCTTTAATTGGGTTATTATTTCATACTCGTCGAGTAATTGGTCATAAACACGGTAATCATATGCCCAATTCGGCAATTAAACTTTGGCCCGAGATGTTTTTGAGTATATTAAAATAATGGCCAAAACACGTGTAGCTCGGTAGCCATGATTTTGGGAAAGCCGAGAGAGAAGAGGTTTACGAAACTCATTCAAGAATACTGTATTATAACGAAAACATGTAGCCTATTACGGTGAGGAGATAATGTGAAAAAATTGGGCATTTCATTATCTTGTAACTACATTTAACTCAAACATGCTCAACAAGTAAATAGTTTTTTTTTTTTTTTTTTTACAACATTGGGGGCATCTGTGGCTCATACATTTTTATAGGTTCTCAGACTTTTCAGCATATTATTGTAATAATTGTTTTTAACTAAGGGAAGGTGATCAGTAGACATTTTCTCATAGCTGACCTTATATATTAAATATAATTGTTTTAGGTTTGAAATGCTGTTTCATGGTTTCACTTTTATTTTTTCCTTTGTTACTGCTCCAGCTTCAGAGCGAACTTAATTATAAATTACTTTTATTTTATGTACATCAGTAAATGTAAATTAGTACTGTCTGTTTAGTTTTAATTTATTCTTTTCATAAGTAAAAAATGTGTAAACATAAATCCTAGGAAAATTAACTTTTTTCCTGAAGTAAGAAAACAAATTTAGTGAAAATAAAATTGTTCAGTCTATTGACTGGCCGATTTTGTAAATATCACAGAAAACTAATTATTCTATCTAGAATATCAATTTCAGCTGCATAACGGTATACCACAAACCGACGGAAACTTTCGACCTAACGTTTTTCTACCTGTGTTTTTTTAAGGGATGCAAAAATTATTCCTAGACCGTCCAAATAAGCCCTAACGACTTCCTTCTTAACCCATTCCCATGAATATTTAAAAGAAACCGCCAGCCTCAAGAAATCACACTCCAAAGTAGAGGAGTAGGCCTAACCCAACCAACGGCCATCAATAGTCTACGGAAGATTGAAATATGCGCATATTTAAATCAAACGACTATTTGCATTATCGGTTTTATCACTACCAACCAACCAATCGGGTGCACGTATTCAAATCAATCGAAGATCGAAGATGCACCGGTCCCGCTCAGCCAACCCTTTGTTGTTCCGGTTTAGGGGTGAGAACAGGATAAAAACACCCTTCGAAAAACCTGTCCCTATATACATAAAATTTGAATGCGGACCGAAATTTTCATAGCGAGACTGTGAGAACCTGCGAGGATGGTACCTGTGCTTTGTGCTACCCCTTTGGCGGTAGGGTGCGGCTCGCGGACATTATTCAAAGTAGATATCTTCCGCGTTTTTTTCACACAATGGACAGGTACCGCTGGATGTTCCGTGGGGTCGCGCAACCCTTTTTGCATACAGCCTGAGTATGAGGGTATCATGCAAAGCTATGCTAAAGAAGGGCCCGTCCTTTGTCCACGGTATTTTTTCGAGGGGCTATCCCAGACCATAAAAAACGTCTGGTCGTCAAGAGGGATGGAGATTCGATTATTAAGCACATAGACTACGTGATTTGGCCGTGAGAACCCGGCTGCTGTGTCATCCATGCAGATATATAGTTAATAGCAGTGTGAGGCCCGTTACTATATTGAGGGGGCCCAGCTGTCGTAGGAGCTATACTGGCACTGGCAGGCGAAACGTATTTTCAACTAGCAAACATAGACCGTCGAAAACATAGTTTTTATAAGTTGTATTTTAAGAAATTGTTAAAACACAAATCAGAGCCTTTAAATATACAGTCTTTTATTTGTAATGCTTAAGACTAAATTAAAAATTATATTTTACTTTAGAAGTTTAGATTATGTAAAACACTATATATTTTTACAGTTATTGGTCCAGAAAAAACGTAAATGATAGTACAAATCACAAATTTTCGAGACTGAAGGAAAACAAACAACCAAAAAACAAGACATCGTTATAATCTAAACATCCTACGGTCTAATCATTACTATAGGAGAAGACATAGCCTCTGAAAGTCTTACTGCCAATTAGAGAACAAACAAAAACACAATACAAGCAAGAGCGAACAGAAAGTATCCAAGAGGCTGGCGCATGCACATTCCCACCTAAACAAAAAGAACGAGCGCATAATTCACCAGTGTAAAACAGGTAGTAAGGCACGGAGCTAACAGCCGACCAGCTCGACACGCTGAATTAACATAACGCGAGTGTTAAAGAGTCTCGGATTCATTTCTTACGGATTCCTAATTCCTCCAGAGCTTGCCCACTCAAGCACCTGCAATGCCATTCATAATTTAATAATATGCACAGCTAACCGTGGATTACAGTAAGGTAAAGGTCGTTTGTTATTCCAGCTTATTAATCTACTGGTTGTTTGTTTTTATAATCAGCTGATTTCAATGACAATATCTTGTTTACATTATATACCGGTTCTTTGCCACTGCTCTTTATTGGCTTGAATTGTTGTCGGTTTTTAACACTCGTGTGGTTAACCTTAGCCAATGAGTGCCAATGTAAATTTATTCAGTCCATATCAACTATGTAAAATACGATATTCGATGTACATTATGAGAAAGCGCGCAGCCTTAGCTAACTTGCAATTGACTCATTACTATATATACACACACACCGGAACTGTTATAGCTAATAAATACTATAAATTCACTCATTATGTATTTTTATATTAGGTTTATATTTATTTTTTATTCATAAACATATGCTTACTAGCAGAGTCAAAGTTATGAAGTTTGCTTCAGAGTTGCCCTTTCAACAAGATCTCCCTATAACAGTTAAACATAATTGACAATTTTAGTGTAAATTTTTAAACTAGTTAAGGATAACGTCACTAATTCGATTATCTTGTTTGCAGACCTTTACACTACTAATCAAGCATAAAATGATTAAGATTTGTTAAAAATAATATAAGAAATATTCAATTGCGTTAGGGGTTTAAATCATTCACCTAAAAAAAACATTACAAATATTCTGTAGAAGGCCTAATGTTTGTATCTTAACGCTAATTAAATATAAATAGCCCTATTTTATTTCAAAATTTATTTTTTCTCTTACTTAAAATCTATTGCTTACAAAATATAAGAAATCGTTAATATTGGTTTTTTAGAACTAAAGTAAGTTTTCAAACTAATCAAATTAACCATCAATAAACATATTTAAACGATGAAACATTACTTGTATTTTATTAACTTTTTTACTAATCTTTAATATTTAATGTAAAATATATTCTGTATCTTTAAACTTTCAAAACAAAATTAATGAGATCCTTAGCTTTCAAAATCCTGTATTTTATAGATTGTTAAATAACTGCCTGTTACAATATACTTAAAATGCATTAGTAAACATGTTATTTATAGGCCTATATAAAAAATAAAAGTAGATTTAATACGAAGACTAAGGATCTTTTAACATAACAAGTCTCCATTAAGCTGTTATGTAATTTTATTTTTAAGTGTTCATATTTAATGTTTTATAAAAATTGTGGAATCATACAGAAATTTTACTACTAGTAGTATAATCCAGGAATTCATTCACATTTCGAATCCTGAAATCAACATGATCCGAAAATATGTTTTAGTGAAAGGTAAATTTCTAAAATTTAAATCCATACTTTTAATTTTCATAGTATTTGAATGCACTTTTAGGGTCTAAGATATGTTATTTTATTGTAATTTTAACTGACTTTATTGTAATAATTTCGTATGCCATGTTTCAGATGCTTCTCTGGCCCGATTAAGCGTCCACTCCAGGCATCTTAGATTAAATACCTTTTCTGTATTCTGTTGCTGTGGTGTTGTTTCATCAGAGGTTGGAAGAGTGAATTGTCAAAGATTTCACGATTCCCATTGCGAAATGATGATATTTATAAATAGTAATATTTTTGAAATAAAATATTTCAATACTTTTTGCTTGTGTCTGTTCAATAGTGTTGGTGTATTTTTGCCATATTATTTAACAAACTATTAAGTTTTATAATAGGAAATTTTATCATGATGTTATTGTTATTTACTTCACTCGTTTTCTAGCTTCGACTTAAGGGAATTACTGTCTTTGGATTCCGCATAAGATATCAATAGAAATTTGAAATATACATGTAAATAAGTGTATTTATTGGGTGTCACAAAATAGGTGTTCTGGCTATTGATTTTGGACTTTCCGCCAGAACAACATCCAGAGAATGCAGTTGTATACCAAAATTCCATACCAATAGACCTACAAAGAAAGTAATGGTATCATTGCATTTTTGTTAAAACTATGTAAAAATTATCGTTTTTTTTAAAACATTTACAGACCTATCGGTAATAGGATATTTGAAGTTAGAAATTCAAAATTAACATTTTGATGTGTATAAAGATTATTCAATGGTAATTGTCTCCTGTTCATGTAAAGAAATGTGTATAATTTCAAATCAGTCGATCAAATTGTTCTAGAGTTATTCATTTTTTTTTTTTTTTTTTTTTTTTTTTTTTTTTTTTTTTTTTTTTTTTTTAAGACAGACACTAAACGGAGCGGAATACGTAAAAAAGCACCTTCCATTGTTTTGCTCTAAATTACTGTATGTGTAAAATCCGAATATCAACAGCCAGGAAACGTTTTTTTCTGACACCCTGTATATTTCTCAGCGTAAATAACATAGATAATGATTGGTCAATCCTGGCCAATGATAGTCACATGAAGCGTCTATTGAAAACGTGAATAATTAGTATAATTATTCCTTTTAAAAAACTTCTACTTTTCTACACGTTTTTATGAACGTAGACTACAGTATACTTTTTTATATTTCTTTTACATACTCCTTCAAATTTGCAAAATTAGCTAAATTTTTAAACCAATTCAATATAAATTTACGTTCAAGTAATCTCACACGTGCAACTCGGGCTTTATCTTGTATTGTAAATACTGGGTTTTACGTCACTCCTTCACCTGTCAGAGTTATATAATGACTTCTTTACGAAATGAAGTTTTATTGTCATTATTATATCAAATTATATGCCAATTACTCAGGATTAAATGATTTTATAATCCCCAGTGTTTTGAACATGAGGAAATTCATGATCAATATAGTTCATTTTTACAAACATTTTGTTAATATTGTAAAGAAACTATTTATTACTTTTGTCTTCCTTTACAATTTCCATTCACTGCAGTCTTGGTGATAAGACGACAAATTCAGTGTTTAGTGAGTTGCGAGTAAACAAAATTTATCTAGCCGACGTTTTAAAAAATCTGGTAAGTTTATTCTACTTTTTTCTAGTTAAATAGCTCAATTACAATTATTTACTTCGATTTAATTTTGTACAATTAACTTAACTGTTGGCTTTTAACAAATACTATCAATAATTGGACAAAGGCAACATGGAAATACAACAAACATAAAAATGTAACGTTGGTGCAGTGATTAGTACACGTGAACATACATTGGTACAAGAAACGTAAATTATACTAAATTAAAAACTACGTTAGTAATAAATGAATATTACTGATAGAAGTGAAAATAAACTGACAACAGAAACGTAAAGTATATACTACGTTAGTAATAAATGAATATTGCTGATAGGAGTGAAAATAAACTGACAACTGAAACGTAAAGTATACTACTTTAAACACTACGTTAGTAATAAAGAAATATTACTGACAGAAGTGAAAATAAACTGACAACAGAAACGTAAAGTATATACTACATTAGTAATAAATGAATATTGCTGATAGGAGTGAAAATAAACTAACTGATAATAGTGTGAAAAATAATTGTCACTATTTATCACACGTGAAAATAGAATATCACAAGAAACAGTCTGGTTTGTTTTTTTTATTTTCACTTGTTGAAATAAACGGTTACTAGAACATTATTGGTATGCTTGATAAATAAACGGTTACTAGAACATTATTGGTATGCTTGATAAATAAACGGTTACTAGAACATTATTGGTATGCTTGATAAATAAACGGTTACTAGAACATTATTGGTATGCTTGATAAATAAACGGTTACTAGAACATTATTGGTATGCTTGATAAATAAACGGTTACTAGAACATTATTGGTATGCTTGATAAATTATTCATCGTCTGAACCGTTTCAAATATAAAATGGTATTTTCCAATAGTTAATTTCAGTGCGAGCTCATCAAGCTGCTAATAAAGTGTTCAGAAGCCTCTTATAGGTTGCATTGTTGTAGGAACCCTGGCTATTTGCCTTCATCAGGCCCCCAGTGCGCACATGTCTCCCCTGTAAACTCTGTTAATTGCTTCATATCTTCCAGCAAGATTGCAACGGTCAGTAGTGCATTAACTGGGAGATTACCTGTTAATGCATTAGCGACTCTATAGTGCACCCAGAATACCTGGCATTTCTAGAATATTTAAAGCATCCTGTCTTTAGTCCACTGCTAATTCTAAAATATTATCGGATGTTTCCTGTGATACGATCTGAAGCTATAACTGATAGGAAATAATAAACAATAAAAGGAGAAGAATTTATATTTATTGTTTTATAAGTCATTCGAGGAGATAAACTCATTTTTAGTTTAAGGTTCATATAATCTAACATAATATCATTAACAATAAATTACTATCAAGGTAAAAAAGTGAATAATTATTTCTTATTTAATTCTGTTTTTTACCATTTTAATACGTAAATTCCAAATAAGACGCTTTTTCTTTCAATTAGCTTTTATTTATACTTTTGTGTAAGATTTAATATTTTTGTAAATTTTAACTCGAGATCTAACATTGTTTTTCTTCCAAACTAATCCGTTAGATGGTTTTACTTAAATCGGACTGTGGTATTTCTTTTCATAGTAATACCATCGATAGATTGTGAAGTAAGATCAATTCGTTTACTCAAAATACTCAAATAAATATATTTTGTTGAGTGATAAAATAAAGGGAATAACAAATTTAGTCGTGTTCTAAGGAATAACAAAATTAATCGTTCAATCCCTCTTCAATTTTTAATTTGTACTGTATGATAGTTTGAGGTAATGGATATTTGTGGGTTACTTTATTCTAATTTAGTCTGTCTATTGAATTATCATTGATATTCTGTTAATTATAATAATAAAAAATAAAAACACCGGATAAATATTTATTTTATTTAATATAACTATATTAGTTGTTATTTTCTTTTTCTGTAAGTTTCATAAAAAATGTTCAGTGTTTTTATTTTTATAATCATCTTTAAAAAATGATTGTATTTTTGCATTGCACCTGAAGATGGTATTATTGTACAGAAACACGTAGTGGAAAAATAAAAAAATGACATTTTTTAACTGTTTCCAGGTTGGTCGAATATTTTTAAGAAATCACTATATGCTGTATTTATATTCACTTAATGTTTAATAGCACAAAAATCATTTAACTTCAAACCGTAGTTTATTTTTATGTTTATTCTTAAGACGCGGATCATCAAGAAATGGATGTATATAGGTCAGCGTGGTGAGTGTAGTCTTTGTTTTTTTTAATTAACATAATAATTAAAAACTATTAATTAGTCTTTGTTACAAACTATGACTGACTGACTACCCCATTCATTATTAAGGGTAAATAATTAATAGTCCACTGACAAATGAACAGCCGGTGGTTATCAGGTGATCCCTATCAATATTTATTTGGTTTATCCCTAACTATAATTTATTTAGTTATGCTTTATCCAACTACACTGCCAACTAATTTAAAGGGTTAATTGTGCGTGTAGAGGTAGTAGGTTTCAGCTAATTAAAGGTGAAATAAATAAGTGTTCGAGAGAGGAAGCTGGCTTCTTCATCACCGTTGGCTACTTTCCCACTAGTCGTAGGTGTAATACTCCGGTATTGTTTTGGTCCCACATCCCCCGATCGATGGCTGCACGTGACTGGCATGCGACATGCACCCCCTCACCCAAGCCATGGTTTACCTCGGTTTTATTTCACGATTGGTTAGTTAGGTAGGTAGTATGAGTTCGTACATTACGACTAACCATGAAGTCGTAATTTGCAATATCGTAAATTTTATCTCAATAAATAAGAAAACAGAACTTCGATTTTGCCCCATCAGTCTTTTTGAACGTTGTCTGTATTGATAAATTATCAGTTGTATTTGTATTTAACAATTTGCCTTATTTTTATCTCCTAAATGCATAAGACGACAACTGTCTACTTATAAAACATCTACCTTGTTCGAACACTCAAACTTTTTGGTTTCCAACAAAACAACCAAATTTGACAGCTAACTCCCCTTTCCCCATTGATCGCATTCACCGATCAAGCATTCCTGGAGTTGCTTGGAAGGAAAATGCGTTTAAAGCACTTTGCTTCAAAACTGAAACAAATAATACACATATTAGTCCTATAATATTGTAGTTAATTAATATTAATATATATTATATTAATTATACGAGTAAAACATGCATATATCATATGCAACAAATGCAGGGTTGAAGATCTGAAAACTAAACAAAGTCAGTATAAAAAATTTGAGTTCACGTGTTTAATTAACATAGATATCCGTACTAAGACTGTTTGGATTTTAAACTAATTTTTCCCAACCTCCACAGCTGGAATAAGGTGGTTATACGATTTATATTGTAATACTTAAGTTCTATTATTAATAGGAGATATTGTGCATTTAAATCGGAAACTTAAATAAAACCAGAACTACTATATACATATTTATTGAATAACATTAGTTTATATCTATTGTTTATTCAGCAACACGTAACACTGTAGGTCCCATAGTTGCCCTTGCTGTTGGGCTACTAGTAAACTGCCCTTTCTGAGGAACAGTTGAACTCAGTTAGTAATCAGACTACACTCATTCACACTCATCCTACACTCATCATTCATATTCGCCTTAAAATACGCACAAAGTTGTGTCGGCGTCTTACATGTAAGAGTGTAAGAATCTCTTCCTGATATGCTTGATTTAGTTTATTAAAAAAACACAAAACCCATCTTATACAAAAGTTTTTTTTTATAATCGTAACGTTGCTAGAAGAGAGTATGGAGCATTTTAAACACTCGAAATGGAACAGTCAAGTAGGCATAGTTCTTTTAAGTTCAAAGAAAAATTTGAAGATTTTCACTTGTATTACTGACGTTTTCAGCAAATGAATGCATTTAATGTTTTACAACCAGGTTAAGTTTTATTCAACAATTCCTAACGATTCAAAGTATAAATCGATGGATCTCTTAACCGTTTTTTACCCCTAGTTTATAACTTTTAGTTAACGTCGATGCATATTCAAGATGAACCAAACATTAGATAAATTTGCTAACATAAAGAGTAGACTGCAGTACGCAACTAACAATTCCTTGACGTAACCATTGTAGATATAGACGGCAAATATTTGTATCGATATATCGCAAACCAAATATCAATCTAACGATAATATCGAAAGAAAAATATCTATACATAGAGTAACAGATATATCGAATTGTAAATGATTTATCTGTTTAAAATTATAGAATATCTCTTATGTCATGACCAAAAATACACTCGTTTTGCTGTCAATATTTAGAATAGCCAAATGAATGTAAAAATTAAGCACAGTTTGCGAGAAACATGTAGATGTGGGGTTGAATAAAAAAATTAAAATAAGAATAATTAATATAATTTTTTAAATAAAGCAATTCAAACCAATAAAAACTTTTTAATAGTGAGGCCTTTCGATAGCAAGGCTATCATCGTCAGACACATCACAAATAAATATACAAAAAGTAAATAAAAGTAATATAAGCTTATATAAACATATGTTTTAAAATTTTTAACTTTTGTGGCTAAATACATTATTATTACTCTAAATGGTAGTTTTATTATGAATTTGAAAGTATTATAAATTGAATATAAATTAATTGTTTATAGTTTTGAAAGTAAAATAGAATTTTGAATCGGTCCATCTTCTTGGTTTAATAAATTTTCAGAATTTGCTTTGTTAATGTACCATGATTCCCATGCATTTAAATATTTTGGTGTTGTTATATGTTTTAATAATTTTAAATTGTTTTTTGTAATACTATGGCCAGTGTTAATGCAGTGATTGGCAATTGCAGAAAAAGAAGCAAGAGAAAAAATCAAAAACAAAACTTATACCAATAAAAGAAAAAAATAATAATTGGAATAGTATAACATGGACAAAAAATTCAAATTCTATCAACAAAACATTTAAAAAACACACAAATATAAATATTTCATATAAAACTAAAAATAATTTGAAAAATAAATTAAAAAATCCAAAAGATACTGAGAATGACGAAAATAAATCAGGAATTTATGAAATAAACTGCAATGACTGTAACAGCAAATACATAGGCCAAACAAAAAGGAAAATTAAAAAAAGATTTCAAGAACATTTTTCACACATAAAATTTAATAGGGAAGAAAAATCTGCAATTACCAATCACAACATTAACACTGGCCATAGTATTACAAGAAACAATTTAAAATTATTAAAACATATAACAACACCAAAATATTTAAATGCATGGGAATCATGGTACATTAACCAAGCAAATTCTGAAAATTTATTAAACCAAGAAGATGGACCGATTCAAAATTCTATTTTACTTTCAAAACTATAAACAATTAATATATATTCAATTTATAATACTTTCAAATTCATAATAAAATTACCATTTAGAGTAGGCCCTAATAATAATATATTTAGCCACAAAAGTTAAAAATTTTAAAACATATGTTTATATAAGCTTATATTACTTTTATTTACTTTTTGTATATTTATTTGTGATGTGTCTGACGATGATAGCCTTGCTATCGAAAGGCCTCACTATTAAAAAGTTTTTATTGGTTTAAATTGTTTTATTTAAAAAATTATATACAGAAAACCAATACAGCTCCATCTTCAACAAAGAATAATTAAGTTTATACTTTTAATTATTATGTTAATCATAAAGAATAATGTAATAACGTTGTTATTTTTGTTTATGACAAAAAAGGCCATTAGGGTTTCATAAACATTAAACTTCCAACCACTGGTCTACAATAAACTACATTTTAGTGCACTAACCTCACGTAAAAAAACTAAATAAAGTTACTTTATTATTTCAAAGCATGTTTTGTACGCAGATGAGGCAATTTAAATGTGTGTTTTTTTCAAACCATGATGTCAATATTTAGTGATATATCGGAGCATAATATCGATATTGCCGATATTATCGAAAGAAATAATCGATACTAATATATCGATACCGTTGCAATCCTTAACTGTAGACGCGAAATGTAGCACGTATTTCCCCATACTCTCTAAACAAAAAAACCAAATTCACACGAGCTCACAAGTAGGTTTCCGGATACTGTCAGTGGCTACCGGCCACTCCTGGAATGATGGAGAGCTAGAGAAGTATTTTTCTCCAGGAACGTGTTGGCAGACTCGACTGGACGACATGACAAAGTGCGCATGTGCTGCCAAGATCTCGTATCTTGCTGCCGTACACTTGTCTCTACTTGATAGATTCCATTACGCCGTGAAGGAGCCCAGATCCTACGTACCTATTAGCCAGGAAAGCTAGATTGATAAACACGTATAAAAGCGACTTCTCCTTACCCCTCTCGTGTGGGATACATTTACGGTGCCTATGTTTTACAATAATACACTAAATCCTCTAACATTAATTAATGTTCAGTCCAGCAATCTTGGAAAATGTTCTAACCGGAGAAAATACAATGAACATAGATTATTACTTAAGGATTTGTCAAACATGTTAATCTAACCTAACGAAACTAATCCAACCTAACTATCCTAACGAACATAACCTAACCTACTGAATCGAAAGAGGCATAACCTAATCTACCTAACCTAACCAAGAAAAAGACATACTCAACAAATTCTGAAAGGTGTTCTAGCCTTTTCCTCCTGAATAAAGATTAGAAGTTTGTGTTTGTCTTTCGATCATAGTCTAAGATTAATTACACCTAACCTAAAACATACGATAATGTTTATTTATTTAAATTCAAATAATTTGATTCATATGAAATATTGAATCATTACTAAGTACAACTTTAGTTGGATATGTTACTTTATTGACTATTCAATTCAAGCTTTAACTTATATTAATCACCAAGTTTTCAGGTGAGATTCGTGAAAAATTTTAGTGTGTTACAAAGAATGATAATTTCTTAGTATTGCGTCAGTGTGATAAACAGAATAGTTTAGTAAAAGTATTTTAGTATAAGTTTCTGTATAAAAACCTTGGGATATAGGACATAGGTTTATGGTACGTCATAAAGGCCTAGAGTCTAAAATAAAATTATTTCATTCATGTTCACAAAAATGTTCAAAACTAATCGATTTATTTGTCTACTTCAGTGCAAGTGAAGACTTCCGATTCTTCACAGAACATTTTTAATTGAAAAACATTAAGAAAGTGTTAATCAATATTTCCATAAATAAATGTCCACTAGGCAGATGTTGAGGTAAATTTTCTTGCACACTAGAGGATTTGGTCAGCAGTTTTCACATTATCCTTTTTACAACAGATACATGTGTGTTCTATAAAATAAATTATATACAGTAACATTTGTAAATGTACAGACACAATTAAAAATAAAATGTTCACACTAATATCAAACATAAAAATCTAAACCTACCGAACTAAACGAGAAACATATTAATTTATGTACGAATTCAACAATTAATTCTTAAGTACATATAAAAGACATGTGAAGTCAGCATCTAATCAATCAAAGCAAGCGTCCGGAAATCATCACCTGACAAATAAATAAAGGAAGAAGTGGGTGAGCGGCCACTCAAGACTGAAACAAATGAATTAAGACCTCGCCCACTTAATCAAGGTGGTTTATTCTTGGAGCAATGAAAGGGCTTTAGGAATCCGACGACCAGAGTGGGCCCTCCGTCCATCCATCATGGTTCTCAATCCCAATGACTCCTCGCTCAATGGGCATTCCGTTTCTCCAGCCGCTATACTCCAGAGGTTTGGCGCATGCCAACCCAAAAATGTGAATCGTTCCAGATTTTTGCACCATGTGGTTTGAGAGGTGGGATTTCTTCTTGAAATAACTAATAGTACTCACTGTTTTTAGTGTTTTTTTTTTTTACCAGAGAATCCACGAGATAAGTATGTTTGCTCATAATTTTTGCCTCAAGCTTTCATCAGTATTTAATATGATGCTATAGTAAACTCGATTAGAAGTACTATTCAAAATTTAACGTTCATAAATATAGTTGTGGATTACGACCCATGTATGTAAATAGAAATTTTCGAAAATATTGTGAATAATACAATGTGCACACACAAATCACTTTTTTACTACTTTGTGGTTTATTTACACTCTCCATATTTTGTAAAACAATTTAAAATTTATGTATTTCAGTTATGCCTGCCCAAATTGGCTTATTGAGCTCCACCAATTCCTGTTTTTTTCCAATATCAATGCGGTACTTTAGTCTATGAAACCTGTGTAAAAATTCCCCAGCCACTATTTGATGCAACCTCTTTGCCTACTTTGGGATTTTTACACCAATTTCTAACCCTAAAGTTACGCTGAGCGAAAGCTCACACCGTGAAAGCTACAAAAACATCAATGTGTTTCGACTAATTCATGCCGCATACAGACATTTTTATCCAAATACTGAAATCACTCTTTGACACTAAAAAAATACCAGAGTATAACAACATTTTCATCCTAGATCCAGACATTGCTATCCAAATACTGGAATCCCTTTGCAACACTTGAAAAATATCAGAGTATGATAACCTTTTCATGCTATATAAAAACATTTGTACCAATATTTTCATATCGAAATAATTTTTTAGTAATTTCCTGCAGTACAGTGTCCTGAGGAGACACAGCCTACTCGTCAAACATATATTGTTAACATATACTATTGGCCAAATAAATTCATAGATAAATATCGAAACAAATTTATGAGTTTAGTTATAATGGATGGTCCATGAAAAAGGGACAGAGTGTTGAAGATATCCTCACTTACATGCTTGGTTATAAGTGAAATCATTTCGTGGAGTATTATTTGTACTGTCTATTAACTTGGCAGACGCATACTTTCAATGTATCTTAGACGACTCTTGGCAATTTTCCAACTATTTTGAAATGCGTAAGTTTACTGACGCACATACCTATATTAAAGTGGATTTCAAGATTTTTAAGCTTGTTTAAAGATAGTTAAGACTCTTACACATACTTGGTCCTGGAAGGGACGTGGCACGGCGACAGCGATGGGAGATAGCGCGTGTCTTGCCAATGCCAACTGCGAAGCCTGCTATGACCTTGTAGGTGACAGAGGACAGAACCTGAAGGAGGAAACTTTATCGATATGCACTTACTATAGCTGTTAAGTAATTTCTTGGATCTATTGCATTTCTGAATGGAAACCTCCGTTCACACTGCCAGGAGGTGATCTTGTTTCACTGAGCTCAGAAAACAAACAGCCATGCAGAAGGTGTAGTTGATATTTTTTGCTGTGAACAAAATATAAACACTCTAAAACGTCATTTCATTGGGCATGGAAGTGATTGTAAAGAGTTGACTCAAGTAGATGCCCATCTTGTTTTTAACGTTGCTCTGCTCATTGCCCATATTGATCTCTGCTGGGAACATATTGAGAGAGAGAGAGGGGGGGGGGAGAGAGAGGGGGGGAGGGAGAGAGAGAGGGGGGGAGAGAGAACCAGTACAGTAGAATGAGAACATTACTAATAAGAAATGGCGGTCCAAGCCTGGATTTAAACTTGTGATATCACTAACTTATCTTCAAAGCTCTGATGCCGTAGACCAAGACTTCTCTACTACCCTTGGTCTTAAACCACTCAGCCATTGGCTCTCCCGAGGCTCTTCCAGTTGACTAAATATAATTGAATATACATTTTTCATTGAGGGACTACCAATGAAGTACCTGATTAACCTGATGTAAAATCAGTATAGTTTCAATACAAAACAATTTGGCCCTATGTAAGTATATGTCCAAAACAGTTAATTACAAGAAGATATTAAATAAACGATTACCATGTTGTCCCAGTGGGGTGCTTGAAGTGTCGTTAGTTAAACGTTATTTTGGTGAACATTGTCTAAGCTAAAACAGGAGATATCACTGCTTTAAGTTCATGGGGCTGTAAGAGTAATGGAAGGTAATGACCAGTTTACGCGTGAAAGTGGGTGGAAGGATCATCTGCAAATATTGAATTTAAAAATTACAGCAAGTAAAGTAATTTTTCCAATCAAACCTTTAAGTATCTGAACCATTCCGAAAGATGAAATTCAGTTATGCCTATTTATTGTACAATTACAAGTTCATATTGTCAGTTGTTCGACGTTTCCTATGCAGACTAGTTTTGTTTTTCTGTATTGTCATAAGCCAAAACCACTGTGCTGCATGGCAAAGCTGCTGCTCTCAAATCGTAGAATTTCTTGTGGCGATAGTCAGCTCGTTTTACGTGTCATCTCCGCAGTGAATTTCGTTTTATAGAGAAGGCTTGGCAAATAAACCCGATTCATCTGCGGACAGTTTACTGCGGCACTTTATAGGATTGTAAACACCAAGCCGTGCGTGAGACGCCGAGCTGAAGGCCGAAGGTCTCTGAGGCCGGCCGGTACTTACTAATCTGAAATAAAATCCCGCTAGGAAACCTACAGCTGTCAATGTATGTCAAATGGCCTATACATCACCTGTTTACTGTGTAATTTATAAACAACTGTAAGGCCATTCTGACGCAAACTTTATATCATGACGTAATGATTGTTACGGGGAAAATAAACGAACATCAATCATTGCTGTAGGGAAAATAAAAAAACACTGATTACAACCAAGAAATTCACCTCTACACATTATGAAGATGCCTGTAACACAAAAATGTTGCCGAATAAAATTGTCTAGACTTAAGTAGATGACTGACTAGAGGGGTTTTCGGACAGTGAACGACCAGAAGTGGATGCTACGCTCGCATCTCAAGTACGCTTCAGGCTGCGTGCTTCAGGAAGCCACTCGTCAAGTCCTTAATGGCTGCAGGAACATCTTCACGGCGACGTCTGAGGCAGCGGAGGCTAAACGATCGCCATTCCATCTTGGGGCGAGATTTGTCAACAAATTGTGTACAGACACATGTGCTTGGATTGTGTACTTAAATCCAAAAAGACAGTATATAAAAACATGTATGACAATGCAATTATTTTTTTAACTTCACTCGCCAGTTCAAATGGACCTGCAGGCCTGTGCGTGAACTTTATTCAACGAGTGAGGTTGGCTCAATGGGAATTCGAACCTTGAACCGTGCCCTCCGCAGTCCGAAGCCTTAGCCACGGAGCTACCACAGCGTCAAATTGAAAGACTATAAAACAAACAACTGAGAAAATAACTACAAACTTGAAGAAAAGAGAATATTTAAATAGGGAATTTTTGTTGGGAAAAGTTAAATAAATAGTTAGGTCAAGAAATAAAATATACAACATACATTTGTCAAAGGACAAGTTAATATTTTTTTTACAACAAATTTTAAGTGACACGGTTTTTTTCTCTTTCGGCGGAAGTGGTGGTGGGGTCACCTACAAACCAAAAGAGGTTTTGGACGGAAATGTAAAAAGTCTTGAAGAGGAGACACTATCTAATGAATCGCTGTAGAGGTAGACCTAGCGGGACCCCACCTCAGTGGTCAGTCAAGAGTACTGGGGACTGACCCACAAAAACAGACTCACAGAAACCAGTTCCTAAACCAGAAGTCGCATTCCATATACGGCCAACAGAGGACACTCGGTCGACAGATTCGGGCATTTGTTAAATGGCAATATTTAATTGATATTGTTTAATTATTTTGCAGAGATTTTAATGAGTGGTAAGAAAGAAGGCGTGCGGATGAACGGGCATTCCTGGGAACCAGTTTGGGCGGAGAGGAACTGCGCCTGCGCTGTGCCACGCCAGACTACGCCACTGCGCACGGCAAGGCACGGCGCACGCGCGAGCCAGGTACCTCAACAACACACGTTCTCTGCCTAAATTGATAATTATACACCAGCATGTTTGCATGCGATCTCGTCCTGTGGCCGTTGGTCCAAGAATGGGAGGAATTCCACACGTGACTCTCTTCTTTATCATCTAACATTATAACCCTAATGTGACCTTGTGATAAAACAACATTCTTTAATGTTCAGTGATTAAAAGAATCTTTACTGCATTTTTTGTTTGATAGCAAGTAATTACATAATTCAAGTATATTCGTAGATGCCTGAACAATATTGGCTGTAACAGTGTCTCAATACATAAACGCAACTACTTTATAGAATATTTGGAATTTTATCACTTTCATCTCTAAACACTGACTTCTAAGGAAATTTTTCCAAAGTTCGTAAACATTCGTTATGAATAACAGTGACAACAAATAAAATCATTATTTTAAAATGCCATAAAATTAAGAAATACATGTAAGATAAGCATACAAGTAAGTAATGGAACAATTTTAAAAGTAAACAATCCAAATTTCAGTTTGGTAAAGTTAGGTTAGACAAGCAAAATGGAAATTAAAAAAAGTTGCAAATTTATTACCGAGTATAATCAATAAAACATACAATTTCTTAAAAAAACTGCTATTTCCAAAGACAATTGTATCTAAAAATATCTATTAATGAACTGAAAACAAAATCTTTATCAATGAAGGGTATATGTAAACGGTTTACTAATGAAAAATAACAGGATAGTATTAATGAAGTTTTAGCACTAAAACATGTTATCTACTAAAGCTACAATAAAACAATAAATACTTGACATAATTACGAGACATTGCTTTTAAGATGGTGGCTGCACGTTACTTGTCATAATGTAGGGATGAAATTTAAAATAAATTACGGGAAGGCATTTAGAACAACTTGATCGATTTTACGATTTGTGAGTGGGGCGTCTGAACACCTGCGAGGCAGGTAGAAAGGTGCCCATCCCAAGAATTTCAGGAACGCGAAAAATCAAAACAAACGTCCTCAACTGAGAGGAGAACATCAATAAAGGACCTCCAATCCGCGGGGGTGGGGGCTTTTAATTATCCTTATGAATTAATAGCCAGAGCAGCTGGCCCAATAGGGTGGAATTGATTGTTTTGGGCTCCACCTTACCGGGGTTAACTCCAATTTGACCCATAATGGGCGCGTAAGTGTCCCTTATTGGGTCTTCACGGTTGCATGATCCCTAGCAGGTGGGTATGATTGATATTAATTTCTTCTGAAACCGCTTCCGGCTCGTCTAATTGGACCGTTGATAGCTACATTTGTGGTGAGCTGGCGCACTCTTCCGCGTTTGCTCTGTTATCTTAGTACTATTATTAATTTATTATTATAAATTAATCGATGCTTCCTCATTTAAAAAGCATGTATAGATATATTTGTTTCAAGGCTTAATAGGCGTTTAATACGATTAAAAGTGTTCAGGTTTTTGATCAAAATTGAGGAAAAATTATGCAAAGTCATAATTTAATAGAAAATCACACAATTTCTTTATCGATCTACAGTCAATTTAACACTAAAGTTTCATCCAACATTTCTATAGGATACCAGTTGCTTTAAGTACTTATGAAGTCGTCTATATAGAAGGTATACTAAAGTTTTGTCACTTGACTTTAGTTATAAAGTTTGTTTAGCTTACAGTCAGTCTATCGTAAACAAATAATGTAAGGGGCAAGCCGGTGTAAGGCGTCAGGACTTGGAACCTGGGTTAGAGATAGCTCTGCTTCGAATCCGGCCTGGACTGGAGATAAATCAGTAATGTTCACCTTCTACTGTACTGGTTCGCCCTCTTACTCTGACTGAATGAGATCCCTGCATAGATCAATAGTCTTTGGGGAATGGCAGAGTAAGGTTAAAAATGAGATCGGCCTCTAATTATTAAAAACATTACGTATTTTCAATCTGTTAAAATCAACAAATTTCGTTAAGGGTTTGGGGGCGAAGACCCCAACAAGTGAAACGTGCTATATTTGTTCACTATTATAACTAGAAGTGCAGCATATGTTATTGCATTTCTATGATAATTCCTACAATCGTATGTATTTGAGACAGTAACAACAAACGGCTGTAAATTGTTATAATATCTGTACACCATGATGAAAAAAATGTATCTTTTTATTACAGTATCCGGATTCTGTAATCAGTTATTTGTGAATCAGACAAAATATATATTCGCATGAGGTTAACTTTTATATATTAAATGTTATATGTTTAAAGTCAAACTGGTTTATAACACATTCTTTGTATTATGTTTTAAGTCACCATATAAACTGTCCGATATCAAAAGCTATTGGGTTTATTTATTATGCTACTCTTTTTCGATTTTCACTGTAAACTGTGTGATTTGATTCCAAATTATCTTCAGCGACAGGCATTTACTGTAAATAAGAGAAACGCGTTTTTCGTTAGGTTCATAGTCTGGTCTTGATGAAAGTCTATATGATTCAAAATGTCTATACCACTTACCCCAAGATGAGGCTGTTTACAGTCAACTTGGGCTGGAGGCTAAAACATGAGTGATGACATATTTTTTAGTTACACCCTTTTAGCTTGCAGTTTACATAAGTAAACATGTTTCACACGATTATTGATTATCCATCTTATAAATTTGTTTTAAGTTTTTGTTGGCAAAACAAACAATAACTACGTCTACAAAAACGTTCTCTGTATTAAAAATTTAAACAACAAATATATTTATCCAGTGTAAACAGAGATCAAAATATGAATATATCTTAATAATCACATTCTTATAATTTTTTAGTCATTGTTCACAAACTTTACATGCTTTTGATCACAGTTAAAATTTAATCAACAACGTTGTCTGCGATCAAAAAATCACTGCTCCAAGTATTTTGTTCGCATTGCAGGCAAAATTAAATTTTACTAGTACTTTACATCTCATAAATTGCTACAAATTTTAAAATTTTGTATATAGGATCAAATATTTATTTTACTCCACTATGTCATTGGGAGAGCTACGTTTATTATGTTTTCATACAATAGACGTAGACAATTCTTACTATTGATAAAATAATGTATTCGTGAAGCAAAGCTAGGTTTGAGTAGTCCTACCTACCTGTGAACCTATAATCACTAATACAACGCGTACATTTTTGCTTTGAAAACTAGACTGAAATAGTGAAATATTTAAATAAATTTTACAACTAGTTGAAGAAGCCCACATTGTACTAAAATGACTTTTGTGCAAAAGTTGAACTTTTGCAGACACGAATGTAAGAGTATATATTTCATTTACTTGTAGTATTTTAGCAGTAATACTATAGGAAGGATTAATTTATTTGGATCTTTATAAAAAAAGTTTTCAAATTATTAAAACCTACCTAAAATGGATAGTTTTGCAAAGTACGTATCTTTTACAGTCATAATAAATGCTTCCAAAGAATTGGCACTAAATTTCTCCCATATTAAACACAAAAAATCAAAACTTTGAAAATTACCAGTTTGATTTCCAAATCGGTTATCTGCCATAACTAAAAAACTAATCAAGTTAGAGACATGCAGTTTTTACTACAAAATTTTAAATTGTGATTCACTTCTTTACTGACAATGTAATCAAACTCGTTAGAGCAGTATTTGAGAAAATTGAATTTTTGTATGTATTTTGCCCATAAAAAATAAAATTTAAAAAAGTGAAAATTTATTCATCCATTTGATCTCCAGCGAACTGCACATACACACAAACAGACACTCATACAGAAAAACACCAACATTTTCTTTCGGAAAAAACCACTTGTTTGGGTTCAGGGCACCCTAAAATGGATATTTAGACCAACTTGTAAAAAAGGTTTTTTGGACGATCACAATACTTATAAAAACACTCCCCCTAATTTTAGTTTTTTTAACTTTTAATGAAGATTTTGAAATTGGTACACTGGCTATAAAGTTATGGTTGAAATAGTAATTTTTACAATGGCAAGAACGATATACACAGTGACTAAACAGTAGGTACGATTTAAAATGTGTTTATAAAAACTCTACATTTTTAACGGTATTTCATTAGAGATATTATTAGATAAAGTTTGAATTTGGAAAGTTGGATTAGAGGAGTAGGGTTAGTAGTTAAAACACACTTTTGGAAATATTGTCTTTTAGGTTTCCTCAATAATTAACAAAATTCCCTATAAACAGAACTTTGTTAACTTGTTCGTTATTGAAACAAAATATATGGCAAGTTTTTAAAAGAACACCCAGTATATTATGGCATCTTTACAAAACTGAACGAAGAAGAGTCGTTTTATCGTTTCTAATGTAACACGCAAAATTAAATTAAAAATAATTTTTATCAAAGAAAGCCACAAGATAAAAGCGTAAAATCAGTTTCATGGCTTTTTACGTCAATTCTAAGCTACTTTAAACACGTTTACGTAATTGATATGATTAGTCTAAAACATGTAACGTTCCGACCCAATAACAACAGGAGTGCTTGGACGATCGAGTAACACACCTCCTCGAGTGTGATCAAATAAATATCCTGTCGTGTTCCACCCCTATGTGCTTGTCGCCCTCCGATGTTGCCCGTATCTGTTGTCTCCAGGTCACTCGGCTTCCGATGCTTCTGTCGGGTCGCCGACCGTTTCTTTATGACTGTGTTCTCGGACTCCCGCATGCACTCGCGGGAAATATCGCCTGGTCACTACTATACTACAAGTGCACTTTTTGTGCTTCAAGGAAATACTGCAATGACTGTTCAAGGAGCAGGTAGTTTTATATCTGAACTAGGTTCATTGTCATTGCTCCGTTAATGATAATTGTGCCACTGTCTGGACGAAGTAACCAAAGACGAAGTATACACTAAATGTACTGTAAAACAAACTGAATACATTGAATTTATTCACCTTGTGATCAATACAACAAGTTAATAACATTTGACTATTTTCAGTGTAAAAACTTGTTTATGAACTTTAATTTCTCTATAAAAATATAAATATTACAAGAGGTCAAGATACAAAAACATATGTATCAAATAATTATGTCAAATAAATTTTCAATAATTCCAACTTATATTTTGTCACGCGAGAGAAAGCGATATTGGGAATATTGTAAATCATAGTAAATAATTTTTATACTTTTAGAAATCAAACATAACTCAAGTTTTAATGATTACTCTCTTCTCGTAATATAAAACTATTAAAAAAAAAATGATTCCTAGGGATCTTCTGCAAGATTATTTTGTGTGAAAGAAAGTTTTGTGGAACGTATATTTTACTGTGAAAAATAGTCTGTCATAATGTTATTACATTGTGAGCTGTCAAAAAATAACATAAAGTCTAACAAGATAATGACATATTTTATTGATATTTAAATCTTTTACTCATAAATTTCATTGTTAGTTCATGTTGTTATTAGAGTAACTAATCAGTATAGCAGTTTTCTTACTGTAACACAATCATCCCTCAAGACCCATAGGTCTGCAAATTTAAGTTGGGCAAATGTATTGAACAATGCTTTCTTTTTTGTCTGTATGTTTGAATAATATAATTTAATAATCTTCAAATGGACTTATAGTGTATGAATACGGATATATCACAAACCCTGACATTTTCCGAAAGAGGCCTGGTCAGCCTGCATTGGCGTAATATATAGATTTTCCGTCAGAAATCACCTAGACCACATCAATCTAGAATACAAGCAACATAAATAAGGTGTAATAGTGGCAACGGTATTATCTGATCCGAGATTGCAGGCTCGATTGGTAAATCATTTCTCTCTGTATGAAACATACAGTACAGTGTTAGACATAGGATATCTGACATATTGCCAATCCCGGGGACCCACTTCTTGCCCTAGTCTGTTATCGTTTATGGAGGGCGGAGTGTGGAATATACGAGACAAGAGTAACGTGTTACATGCGAGGGTAGGCGTTAGGGATAGAGTAATTCGTATGTGGTTGTTAGAACGTTATAAATTGTTGAGCTATTGATTGTTTGGGAGGGAAATTTACTCTAATATTGTATACACGAGTGAAGCTGGTGTAACATGTATCGGCAAGAGATAATGGAACCATCGAATATCCCATCTAAATAGGATGATTAGGAGAGACTTATACCGGGTGTGATAAGTATGGTATGAAGAGAAGCCAGACATATGTAGTGAATCGTTCAGGTAAAAAAGATTGACGGAGAACATGGCACTCATAGTGTATAAGTATGTTATGAAGAAGGTTTTACCAATATTGTGAATCACTAAGACAAGGAAGATTATGGAAGAGCTTGGCACTCATAGTGTATAAGTATGATATGAAGAAGGTTTGACCAATATCATGAATCACTAAGATAAGACATAATAAGGGAGTTCTTGGCAATGATTAGGTATAAGTATGATTAGAGGAAGGGCTTGGCCAATATCGTGAATAACTAAGACAAGGAAGAATATGGAAGAGCTTGGCACTCATAGTGTATAAGTATGTTATGAAGAAGGTTTTACCAATATTGTGAATCACTAAGACAAGGAAGATTATGGAAGAGCTTGGCACTCATAGTGTATACGTATGTTATGAAGAAGGTTTGACCAATATCGTGAATCACTAAGATAAGGCAGAATAAGGGAGTTCTTGGCAATGATTAGGTATAAGTATGATTAGAGGAAGGGCTTTGCCAATATCGTGAATAACTAAGATAATGAAGGATAAGGGAGAGGTATACGCATGATTAGAAAAAGGGCCTGGCCAATATCGTGAATAACTAAGATAAGGAAGGATAAGGGAGAGGTATAAGCATGATTATAAAAAGGGCCTGGCCAATATCGTGAATAACTAAGATAAGGAAGGATAAGGGAGAGGTATAAGCATGATTATAAAAAGGGCCTGGCCAATATCGTGAATAACTAAGATAAGGAAGGATAAGGGAGAGGTATAAGCATGATTATAAAAAGGGCCTGGCCAATATCATGAATAACTAAGATAAGGAAGGATAAGGGAGAGGTATAAGCATGATTATAAAAAGGGCCTGGCCAATATCGTGAATAACTAAGATAAGGAAGGATAAGGGAGAAGTATAAGCATGATTATAAAAAGGGCCTGGCCAATATCGTGAATAACTAAGATAAGGAAGGATAAGGGAGAGGTATAAGCATGATTATAAAAAGGGCCTGGCCAATATCGTGAATAACCAAGATAAGGAAGGATAAGGGAGAGGTATAAGCATGATTAGAAAAAGGGCCTGGCCAATATCGTGAATAACTAAGATAAGGAAGGATAAGAGAGAGGTATAAGCATGATTATAAAAAGGGCCTGGCCAATATCGTGAATAACTAAGATAAGGAAGGATAAGGGAGAGGTAGAAGCATGATTATAAAAAGGGCCTGGCCAATATTGTGAATAACTAAGATAAGGAAGGATAAGGGAGAGGTAGAAGCATGATTAGAAAAAGGGCCTGGCCAATATTGTGAATAACTAAGATAAGGAAGGATAAGGGAGAGGTATAAGCATGATTAGAAAAAGGGCCTGGCCAATATCGTGAATAACTAAGATAAGGAAGGATAAGGGAGAGGTAGAAGCATGATTAGAAAAAGGGCCTGGCCAATATCGTGAATAACTAAGATAAGGAAGGATAAGGGAGAGGTAGAAGCATGATTAGAAAAAGGGCCTGGCCAATAAGGTGCATAGATATAACAAGGTACTTTACCTTCTTGGAAATGGTTAAATCTAACTTTTTATAAAAGTTACGATATTGTTTGGCTAGTTAATAATACTATAGATCATTATTTGTTTACTGATAAGCTTTGTAATTTAATAAAATTTCTTATGTGTTACTACACTTTGTGTGGGTTGTTTGTAATATTTTTATATTACGTATTTTACTTAAACTAAAATGTTTAATATTACTGCATCATGTTTTAAAAATACTGTGTGAGAACACTTTTCTTACTGTGAAAATCTAACGAATTGGCGTGCAAACAAGCAAACATGGTCAATAAATTGCACAAGAAGCAGAGTCATCACACTGGCAAAACTAGTTTCAAGTTATCTACGTGGGATGTTATGAAGTGGTTGTCGTGTCCTGTTGTTGCGTCAGAGCCTGCGGCAACATGTCGTGGAGACAGTCCATGAGGTCGGAGGGAGAAGTAAATACATTTCACACACAACTAGTTCCCAGTTATGTACGTGGGATGTTATGAAGGGGTTATCGTATCCTGTTGTTGCGTCAGAGCTTGCGGCATCATGTCGTGGAGATTAAGTCTGTGAACTCGAGAATGTCTCTGTTAACAAGACTACTAGAGAACGAACGATCTCCACAACAGTTATTATTTTTGAGTTATTGATCGATAATTCTTGGTGTAACTACGGATTTGCTACATTACTCTTAGCATGTGAGTCCATGACAGCTCAGGAAGTATATAGAGGTGGTTTGGACAAGGAAATCATTTTTCCCGGAAAATATGAATGATTTTATTATTTCTTAATAACGTTTTATTGAAAGAAGCCTTCTAATGAACAATATGAAAGTTTTAACAAATTCAGTCTAAAACTCAGTTGTATATTAATCATTCATTATATCCACACTACACTTTTCTACTTTATTGATGGGAGATCATCTTTATATGTATTAATATTCCTGACGACAGAACATTCGGTCCCCTAAGCCCTTATACGGTGAAAGTACACGGACTCCTGAATGCACGGCGGACACGGACGCCGCACGATCCAGTCCAAGGCCCATGAAGCAACATTGCGCCCAAAGTTTTGCCATAAATCTCGCGTCATAGATGTAATGTATGCGGGGTCGCCCACTGACTCCGGTAGCTGGTGCTAATTTATAGAGCGACTCCAGTGGCCGACGTCTCCATCGCTCAGCGGCCTTGATCACCCATGAGAGCGCAGAGAGCTGCTGGAACGGTGACGTCATGTTATTGAAGCTGTAGACTTGTTAGGAGGTGTATAATCAGGGTATGCAGCAAAACTGCAAAATATTTCAAAACATCGAAGTTAAACTAGGTCAAAGGTGTCGTCTTGTAGTTTAATTTGGGAATGTAGTGCAGCCAAAAAATCTTGAAATAATCTAAAAATAATATCTTCACTTTAGTTCTGACAAGGAATACTTGCCGTGTAAAAATGTGCAATCTTTGATAAGTATTTTGGTGATAAAATACAAACCAAAACAAACATGAACAATAACACAACAAATATAGTTTAATGATAAGGTAGCTAATAAATAGTGCCTCAAGAAAATACATGAATTACAATCAGCAGAATACTTCAGTTAGTAATGAAAATCAAAACGAATGCAAGAAAAGGGTCATTTTCCGTTATGAATAATGTACACAAGGAAGTTAATTGGACAAGTGAAATTTATTTATTTATTTTTTCATTTTTCCAATGATTAGTGTAGAGTTGTAGAGCTCTTAACAACCCTTTCCAATTGAGAAATATATATAGAAAAAGTTCGTTTCTTCGGTTATACCAAAACAGCATACAATACAACTAAATATTGTCTTGTATTCTAAAAATTGCCATTTCCTTCTATCTATTTCAAAAGTTACATAAAATATTTTTATAAGAACTAACTAAACTCGTAAGTACACATGGGCCTGCAGACTTGTGTTGGAACATTGATAGTTTGATAAGGCGGGAGTTCCCATCAAGAAGCATATAAATATATGGTCAAGAAATTAGTAAGTAGAATCTTGATCAAGCAGGAGGGGGCGTTTTGTGGATAGGTGGGTTGGGATCCATTATATCATGAGTGGTATAGAGATGGAGAAGACAGTATAGAGAGTAGACCACATCTAGTATGTTTGTAGAGTTCAAGTGGATATTTAAGAGGTAACAGAAGTATTAAGATGGATTATTCTGAAGTTGACGAACCTAGAAAATCTGACTATTTATTTTTATATAAATGACATCTGAAAAAAAAACTACGTTATTCTATTCTTGACGCTTTATACTTGAGTGAGTTAGATTGATCCACTCAAAAACTATTAAGAATTGCAAAAGTTTTCATTTGCTGTTTCTCCTGGGGGAAAATATTCCAGTTAAGAGTTGCCCCTCACTTATTGACTGAGGCTAACTAGACCTTCTTGTACATCCACTACTAGCAGAATTATTGCTTGGAACCCTTCAGAATGTCGGTTGGGTGGGGTGAACGAAAATGAAGAGGACCGACTCAAAAAGATTAATTTATGACGATGGAGAGATGTGTGTGTGAAGAATGGAGAGAGGAGAACCGTGTGTATGCAATATGGGAGGAAAGCTCATGGAAAATCTTGTGAATACAGCTTTGTGAGACCTATAGAGTGCGTTGTTTACAGAAGATGTCAAAAATAACCCGATTACGACTTATCCAGAGGCTGAGTCAAGATCTCAAGATGTATGTCATAGAAAGGTAAGATATTGTAGAAATACTTTTATTTCTTCCTCCATTGCAATTGAAAAATAAGTGCAGATAAAGTTTATGTCAAAAAATTTGACATATATTTAGACTTTGCTACCATTTATCTAATATTTTGATATTATATTTTCTCTCTTTATGATCTTCCTAAGAGTTTTACCATCATTGTAAGTCGAGCGAATGTTAAAAAATGTATCACTTCGCCGAACCGAAGTTTTCTTCACGTTTAGATAAATCCTTTCATAAAATGTATGCTATAGATTACCGGGTAACATAATCAGAAAGGAGATAAATTGATGCTTTAAGAGGATGGACGTTATCTGAAAACGTTGCATTCTTTTAGTATTTTATGAAAAAATCCAAGAATTAACATTTTTATATTCAAAGATTGATTGTAGGACAGCTGCTTTGGCAGAATATTCAAAAAATAACGATTATTGACTGTTCTATCAATGTCAATTTTCTTTTATATAAACTGACATGTTATTGGCTCCATAAATGGTGGATTATTGACTAACTTAATATTATTAGCTAACATACATATCTTATATATATAAGTACAGTAGTCAAGAAATCATCTCAATAAATTTCAATTAGTATCAGTGTTTTGATGACTATGCTCATTCATTAAAATTTGATCTATTCATGTGACTGTAGAAGACAATGCAGACTGTAACCAATACAAATATCGGTAAATTGGGCTCTTTTAGATTCTTGCAATTCATTTCCCTATTTATGACCATGAGGGCTCCAGACAGTTGAATGTAGAGAGTGGGTTTAGTTGGACCGTGGAGTGGGCTCGTTTTGGGACTTTGGGATCTTCTTCCAATTATAAGATCTTCTGAGTTTTGACGGAAGACGAAGGAAGGCGTGGGTAAGAGTTATTGGAGATGTGGGCGTCTTGGCCTACATCCTCTCTTCTCACAAGGCCGCACACCACACATCGTGTGCTCACACTCTGCTCATCAACATGTCCAAACAGAAAATCTTTGTAGACCTACTGTTAACCATTCAAGAGGGGCATTCCCTCAGCTGAGTTAAGAAGCTAAACGAGGATAACATGAAGTGATTACATCATGGATAGTGCAATTAATTTAAGTTAAGGAAAACATATTTTTTTAAATTATCTTTATTTATTTAATTTTCTAATTTCAAATGTTATGTTTTTCATTAATTATTAAGATGAGGATAGTAGATGTATAGGCGAATGAGTTTGATGAGTGTAGATGAACGAGTGTAGTCATTGTTACTAACTAAGGTTTACTCTTCCTTGACACAGTGCGAAAAAAAGATTAACAGCCAAAAAGCCAGGCCAACTAAGGTTGGTTTTATGCAAAGCGTTCCGCGTCGCGTGAAAGACGCACATTCCTAGATCAAATGGGAGCATTTATGCACGAGCGCGTCGCCATTTGTGTCGCCGGAGAAACGCGCATCCCCTAAATACCCACGACAATCTTTTAGAACGCGTGTTCCTTATAAGTACAGCGGATCAAATGGGTACGTTTATACAATACGTTCGGCATCTCGCAATCCGCGATTGAGCGATTGGTAGAGGTCTGTTCTTCTTGGAATCAAGAGGTGGTGGTGTGTAATTAAAGATCAACGCCAATATGGCAGGATAATATTTTCTTCAATACTACAGTTTTACATCGTATGAAACAATTATCTCATAAATCTTACGCTATTTGTGAGATGGACTGACCAGTATCTTCATTTACGGAATTTCTCACACACTAAAGCGTTAGGGTCCATATTTAGTTAGTCAATCAGCAGTCAGCAGTATTCGAGCACAACTGCTCAAAAAATTGCATAGTAAAATTGACCGAAATCATACCCGCGTCTCGGGCGAACGCGCAGATAACAGATAACACCATGAATACGCGTAACCAACGCGAACGCACCAACTTTCGAGTTCCGTAACGCGTGACCAACAGCTTTACTTGTAATCCGAACCACGTAGTATTTGTCTGATTTTCACCTAACTGATAAGCCTGATACTTAGTTCTATTTCATACATAACAACCGGACCCTGATTACCACCCAACACAGACACCTCATACTTCTCTTGTTGTGTCCACGTCGATGGCAACCGTTGAGTGGACACCGTGTCGGTATTAAAACAACCAAGCATATAACTTTAATCCTGGCGAAAATCCTAAAGGTTTGTACCGCTATTATTTCCGATACAAATGCAACAACTCTTTTTTTAATTTTTTATAAAAAGATAGGCCGATCTCCTTCTTAACCCTACTCTGCTCATTCCTCATAGACTATTGATCTGAGCGAGGAACTTATTCAGACAGAGTAATGGGACAAGCCAGTACAGTACAATGCGAATATTTCTGCTAAATCTTCCAGTCTAAGCCGGATTCGAACCAACGCTATCTCTATCCTAAGCTCATAGCCTTGAAGCTTTAGTCCGCTCGGCCACCGGCTTGCCCAACTCTTACTCAGTATTAGAAATTATTGTGACTCTTGGTAAATAAATAATAATAACAACTTAAAGGATGGATATATTGGATTTTATAAAATCCAAATATATACATTTAGTTAGATTCTAGTGGAAATTTGGGTTCACTAAAAAAACATATGCGACTAAATATATTCCTAGAATATTTTTATAATAAGCACTTATGGAATGATGCTGCAACTCATAAGAATAAGTTTTTATAAAAAAATGGGGAAAAAACACTTTTGTAATGCTAATTTTTACCAACAGTGTACTTATTTACTATTTTCCTCAAGAAACAAATAGTTAAAATGTTAAACATTAGCAGATCTACAACTGTAAAAAAGCGTGTATGCAATCGTCCACCTTCAGTAGGGATGGCAAAGATATATCGATATGTTAGTATCGATATTTTATTTCGACAATATCAGCCATAACGATATTTTGGTCCGATATATCATATCATTAAATATTGATGTTATTCTCTCTCCTCAAACTCATCACGATTCGAAAAAAACACATTTAAATTGCCTCTTATGCGTACAAAACATGCATGGAAATAAAAAAGTAACTTTATTTAGTCTTTTTACGTGAGGTTAACGCTGTAAAATGAAGTTTAGTGAATTAATTTTTAGAGTTTATTAGGAGCATAGTGGCATATTTAATTATGACAAACAAAAGCGATGTTATTACATTATTCTTTTATAATAAGACTTAGTATATAATTGTGGATCGTCCATTATTAGATGTGACGGTTCACTGACCACTCTAAAATAATTACTTATTTGGTTCAGAATGCATTTAAACAAATAATTTTAAACAGATAAATCATTCATAATTCGATATATCGGTTACCTGATATATCAATATTTTTCTTTCGATATTATCGTTAGATCGATATTATCGTTAGATTACAATATATCGATATGTTGAAAATGTTTGCCATCCTTAACCTTCCGTGACTTTCATGATTTTATATGTCCAATGAATATTGTTCATCAATGCCCATAATATTGGTTCACAGTACCGTTTAACAATTTACAAAAGAAGAACTTAATAAAAAATAGTAATTAAAATAATATTACTTCCTTTTATAATTTCAAAATTGAACATAAAGAAGCCTATTTAATTAATTTTTAACTGTAAGTGCCATTATTTACAAGGGGAAGTTTCAGCTTCAAAATACAATTATTTATCAACATATATGTGGGGGTGCATTTATCATTTATTATAAACAGTTTGACCAATTAGAATCATGAATTTTTGTTATTTTTTGAAACCTTAAAGTTTAGATGTTTTACTGATTTTTAGTTATTTAATATTTTTTCCGTTTTGTTTTCTTACCACTAATGTTCATTATTATTTAGGACATCTGAATGTGGATATGGCAGCTTTTGATTTAAGCGTTTTAAAATATTTTTTAGTGATAAGGTGTTTCATAGTCACCCACGCACAGTTTGAATATTCCAAATGTAGTATAAACTCCTTCCAGTTTGTATCAGGTATTGCATGTGTACAATAAGATTTGTTGTACAGTATGTATTCCCAAACACGACTATGATAGTGCAGATATGCATTTTGAACGGAATAATTGTCTTTTCTAAAATACTATTGGCATAACATGTAATTTGCTTAATTATTTCATATAATATTTGGAAAATAATAATCACTTCTATAACATATATATTATTTTGATTTATTGTTAGAATATTGCCACTGGAAGTTTTATTATTATTTAAAAATTTGGTTGGACTTTTCCTACAAGTCAACGTCTTGTAACTATTCGACGTTTCGAGAGGCAAGGAACTCCTCTCATTTTAAAGTTGCTTAAATTAAATTTATTATACAAATAAAAAGAAGAAAGGCCTTGAAAAAAGGCCTTGTCACAGTAGTTTTTCATAGACTTACAACCCATTATATAATTCTAACATAAAAAGTTAGTTTAGTGTTTCTATTGTTTCTTGAATTCCAGAATTTGTAACAGACATTTCGCTTTTTGTTGTTTGTTTTAAAGTTAGAATTATATAATAGGTTATAAGTCTGTAAAAAGTAAGAGTAATAAGGCCTGTTCTTCAGACCATTCTTATTTTTATATAAAACCTATATTAAATCTAGTTATCTTAGGCCACTTGAGAACGATAGTAGTTCCCTTACCTATCGAAACGTTGAGTACTTAAAAACACTGACTCGTTGAAAAATTTTATCAGAATTTAAGAACAAGAATATGATCAACGATATAATATAAGCAAACTGAAGTTTTATCGATTTAGCCTTTAATGAAATTTATGCTATAACTTTATTTTTACGATGCCATTGAAGCAAAAATAGTTTTTAAGAAAAACGATCTTTATAGAATATTACGTATTAGTACAGGACTGTCCTTTGTAGTTTGCTTTAATCTCTATTTACTAAAAAAAAAAAAAAACGTATAATACAAAATTCATGTAATCATCAAGGGAATCAGTTGAAATGTACTTGCTCAGTTACATATGCTGATCATACAGCAGCTTCTCACTACTGCTTTCTGCTGATGCTAACCAGCAGACGACTGAGGTCCCCCATGTTATCTGCACTTACTGCACCTTCCAACCAATTAATGCAAACAAAACCACAAGTGGCAACGAGAACTATGTTATTGCATTTTAATCGGCAGTTAAAACCAGTTAAGTGGGCTGCGAGACAATTGAACCAGTTTCTCCTACATGATATGTGTATTTGCGGAGACCAAAGAAATGTTTGTCGTACATTATGTTGCAAAAAGGTGGCCACCTATCTATCAAGTTCGCGTTCTCGGAAGCCAGCTCCGTACAAGGTTCTCGGCCGTCACTCGTCCTGTCCAGTTTCAATAATTTATTACGAAATTCGGTAACAATAACCACTCCCAGAGCTGGAGGTCTCGACTCCCTGATTGGTCGATTTCATTGTTCCAGTTGTTTTTCTTTTTTCGCGCAGTGTGTGCTCTGAATTTAAGTGGACTTTGGTGGCTCTCCGCCATGATGGGAAGTCGGTGTGGCAGCGACAGTCTGCGTGAAATGTACAAAATGATCGCTTGTTGTTCAACTAATTAATTAACCAATTAATTATTTTATATTTTGACTAATATCAACTCTCTAGATACAATCAAAACCACTTAAGAAGAATCGGATCTAAATTTCTTCTTATATTTCACGGAGCCGTAATCGATTATTTTTCAATAAAACAAATTTACTAACACTTAAAGAAACACTTTTTATCTTATCTCTAGAGTTTCTTAAGGTGGTGCAAATCAATCCAGTGCAATCAAGAGTACATATTTAAATCAGCAAGAAGGAAGAGGTAACGGTTGTAAAAATCATAGCATTGTCCGCTGAGCCGTACCACCCACACAGCTGCCATACTATGTCCCTGAATAATTTACCCGTTTGCAAATTGTACTCACGACGACACGCCGCCTTTCACTTCCGGTCGTGAGGGAAGATGCGCGGGAAAGGAGTCGATAACATTGACCACTGGGATTAGAGGGGCTCGCCTCGGGGTCCTCATACTGATGTAAAAAATAATAGTGAATACAGTGGTTTGTTATAAATATCTTACAACAGTGGATAAGGAATAGTGAAGACTAGGCATGGCATGGCCCATATTAGATGTTTCATGATAATAGTAACTTTCATACTACTGTAGTTACAGAAAAATATTAGCTGAAAATATCTAATATTACTAATATCTTTCTCCTTACCACACTGATTCAATAAGGTCAGCAACAGAAATATTACTAGTAGTTATGTACTTTTAACATTAGTAATATTTTAGTATTAGTGATATCAGTCATTCCGCATTCAGTCAGATAGGCCGAGAGCTAATGTTTGTTTATTTGTAGTCGTACAACCGCGTCACCAATCAGAAAAAAGGTGTTTGGATATTAACTAATATTTATGTAAAAATGATTTTCCGTTTTAAATTCACACTAATATTAACACTGTATATCAATCAGGGATAGCAAGGGATAATATCTCTTGTGCCAAGATTGCGCTAGAAGACCAGTCAGCACCAGCGAATCATAATAGGAAGAATACAAAAATATTAATATAAGTCTGGATAACATATTAGTTACCCTGAGTATTTATATACTCATTTATATACTTTTATTTATATACTTTATTTAAATACTCATATTTATATACTTTTCTGCACCTAATACGAAAAAGCTAATACTAATATACTAAGCCATCCCTAGAAACAGGTAATCAAAGATTTTCTGGTCGTTTTTATTGTATGAAAGTGTAATTCAATATTGTTTAGCTGGTTATGAATACATAGGATATTGTATTCTGTAATTGATTCCTTTACATTGGAAATAAATAATTTATAATAAATGTTATAGAATAAGCAAGTTGTAATTAGTCCACTTGTAACCATCACTTAGCTCTAAAGTGCTTATCAATAGTTTCTATCAGGCATAAACTCCTCATTTAATCATGTGATCTGAAAATCGTAGTAATTTATTAAATCGATAGATATTGGATAAATTCCTCTAAGGTTTTTAATATTTTGATTTAAAGTATTCTTCGCCTATAACTGTATTCTTGCATGAGTTGTATGCACAATAAAACATTATTCATAGTCAATCAAGAACATTGTAATTCATTCAAGATGGAATATGAAGAAGATGCTTGATGGAACTAGCAAAATAGCTTCCTTTTACATCTCGATTCAAGATTTATAACCCGTCCTAAACAGGGATGGCAAATATTTTCAACATACCGTTATATCGAATTGTCGATACAACGCAAACCAAATATCGAGCTAACTATAATATCGAAAGAAAAATATCGATATATCGTTGGCATCCCTAGTCCTAAAGGCTACTTTATATTGTAAGGAGTCTTTTGGGATGAGATTTTTTAGTAAATATTGAGATTTAAATATTTAGTATGATGGTATAAAAATGGTTTCTCAATACACACATCTCCCCTCACTAATCAACCATTCGTTCTCTTTAAGTACGAGGTAATCAATTTATTTACTTATTCGATTTAAATGTACTTCTCACATGTCAAATTAAAGTTGGGCGAACTATATAATTTCAGAGTTGGCAATTCTTCAACCAACCTTTTTACCCATTTTGAGATAGGCTTCGAATAGGAAGTTGGATAAGGGAGTTAAGAAAAGTCAAAAGTTCCAGGTCTAAAGTTCCGATTGGGGTTGGAAATCGTGAACGCAAATAGGAAGTTTTTATATGCCAAATAAAATAATATTGGCCTCTAGTGGGTCCCAAATGCCTCCCTGAGGGCCGAGGGCGGTGAAGACATCTGCAATTCCAACCTGAACCTCCGATTCAGCACTTCGTTTCCTTACTCTTCAACCAACCCTCTTACTTCCTTTTTGAACAGGCCTTTAGTGCGTTTACATCCGGGACAGAGATGAAGAGGTGAAAAATTAACTGGGCGATTTATCTTTTGATTAGAGTCTACAATGAAGTCGGCTAAGCATGTAATTTAAATTATTGTGTCTTTAGTTTTTTATATTAAAGTTATTTTATGTATAGCTATATTACTGTTGGTTTTTTGTAAGTTTATATTTTTAATCTTTAATTTAAGTATAATTTGTAATAATTCTCACTATAAATGGGATTATTTATTAATTTGTCTGAATTAAACTAAAAAGTTTATGATTCACGTAAAATTTGACGATTTGTGCACAACATAAACAAAGAATAAAAAATTGTTCAAAACTAGCGTTAAACCAGCTGTCTTTTCTAATAATCGTTAATATTCACTTTTTAAAGAAATTCCTCAGAGGCGTTGTTTACATAAATAAATTATTAATATGGTATATATTTAATATTTTAAATATCTTCGTAAGAAAGATTATCAACAATCCAATATGAAAATTGTAATAAAAATTCTACACGGAACAATGTTGTTTTAAATTAATACTACTCAAAGTTTGTTTGCCTAGCAAAACTTGATAGATAAAACTGTTACACGAAGATCCATACTAAAGTTTAGACGAGTTCCTACAACTATTCGGAAGGTGAAACTTATATATATTTTAGGTGAAATAAACTAATATTTAAACATTATTAAAGCCTTGTAACGTGAAGCATTTTTTAAACAAATTTACCATCATCAGGTATTCAAATTTAAACATAAGGCCTCATGAAATAAAAATATAAATACATGTTATATTAAGTTTGGTTAAAATCCCACGTTCGATCATTAAAAAAAATTAATTTAATTAATTTTTAGAAACGTTTAAATATTTAAAAATCTTATTTTTTTATGAACACTCATGTGTTTTTATTTAATTTAGTTTTCTTTAAAGATTGTACAAAATCTGCTAAGATTAAATTTACTTTGTATTTCTCTTAGAATTACATGTTAAGATAAAAAAAGGCAAACAAAATGAAAAAAAGAAGAATATAAAACTTTTATTCATACTTTTTTTATTCTGTCATCTGCATGCATATACATTACTATTCAACTCCTGTCTGTTCACAGTCAATGAATTGAAGATTACCTGGCTGCTATTAAATAGAAGCCCATCATTACCTAATGACATTATAGTTCTTAGTTCATTGTATTTTACGACGATTCACAAGCCAATAAACATGAGCATATTTATGCAGGCTCACATTACTCTATCCTGTAGTTCATCTTTCAAGTGTCGACAGCTGTGCTGTAAATCTGTCAAATAAAGATTCGCCGATCAGCTGACTCTGACGTCACCGACATTGTCACGTGACTGACAACTGACTGCTGAATCACGGTAAGCTGATTCCCAACTTGTCACTGTTGTGTCACCTTATCCACTCCTGTTGACAAACTCGTTCGTTTTTTTTTTAATATTGATGCAAATGTGAAGTATTTTTGAAAATCAAAGCAAACTGGATGATATCTGAATCAGAAAAACTTCACCATTTGGAATTTTTAACTTACACTCTTAGGGTTAAAACAAAATGAGGTTTTGGAAAATATTTACCAAATTTTAAATATATAGATTTTACATATTTACCGTTAAATCACTACCACAACCATAACTTAGGTTAACCTTACTCTATTATAATGCATCTTTAAGCTACTAATTGGATTTTGATACATCTTTAACCAAACGGAAACAAATTATGGTTTCAACTACCATGTTGTAAAATTTAACAAAATTACATATTTTATTTTAAAATCGAAATGAAAATTTTTAAGGAACTGAACAGTAAGTTTTCCAGCTTAAATACCGTTCACATTAACCTAAAATTATAGACTAGCCAGTGATTTGTTTATAAGTAAGCGATTTATATGCATAAATATCAGGGAATTTAGAGGGCCCGTTTGAGCGAAAAAGCCAAAGCCATGGGTCTATAATGATCTTAACACTGAAAGTGTGATTTGATAGGTAAATAACTGTTCTATTGAACAGTACGTTGGTTTTTGTAAAATGTTTACTATTTTTATAATTTTTCTACACAAAATAACTGAATATTTAGATGACATTCTTAACTATATTTAAGTATTTGGGAGATTGTAAGTGATAGGTTCCATGCTCGGTCCTCTAAATACCGACACGGCATCCGTTCAATGGTTGCCAACAAACTAAACCTTGCATAACATAACTAAACCAAACCAAACCTAACATAACCTGACAAAAACTTACATAACATAACCAAACCTAACATATTCTAACCAAACGTAACATAACCTAACCAAAGTAGTGGTAGTGAATTAATGGAAAAGGTTCGATTTTACTTTTGAAAAATTTTCATTTGGTCAATAATCTAGCTATGCCAAAATATAATAAAGGCTAATTGGTGTCGTTTTCTAGCAAATATTTGATATATTTAATTGAAGTTTAAAAAGATTTCATCGAAGTGACAAATTGCAATTAAAACAAGTATGTATGTAACTGAGATGTGCATTTTATCATAAATTATCGTCAGAAACGATGTTTTGCGATCATTTGTGTATTTCCCGTCTTATGTTAACAGATGGATTTTAACTAACATTATGTGAAATAATCGTACATTCGAAGAAAAAATAAAGAGGTAAAGCAGTTAAGGCTTCCGTTTCCCAAAACTCTACGTCACCGTGTGGAAGTCGACAGCCAACCAGCGGTACAAACAAGTGAAAACTACGTCACCATGTGGAAGTCGACAGCCCAACCAGCGGGACAAACAAGTGAAAACTACGTCACCGTGTGGAAGTCGACAGCCCAACCAGCGGGACAAACAAGTGAAAACTACGTCACCGTGTGGAAGTCGACAGCCCAACCAGCGGGACAAACAAGTGAAAACTACGTCACCGTGTGGAAGTCGACAGCCCAACCAGCGGGACAAACAAGTGAAAACTACGTCACCGTGTGGAAGTCGACAGCCAACCAGCGGGACAAACAAGTGAAAACTACGTCACCGTGTGGAAGTCGACAGCCAACCAGCGGGACAAACAATTGAAAACTACTTCACCGTGTGGAAGTCGACAGCCCAACCAGCGGGACAAACAAGTGAAAACTACGTCACCGTGTGGAAGTCGACAGCCCAACCAGTGTGACAAACAAGTGAAAACTACGTCACCGTGTGGAAGTCGACAGCCCAACCAGCGGGACAACATTATAATGAGCTATAGTGATCCCTTATCCTTATGTTTATTAAAGATTCAATCTTTTAGAAATTAATATTATGACTTTTAAAATTTATTATTACCATTCATCATTCATTTCTAAGACGCCGATCGTAGAGACATATGTGAAAATGAGGGGTAAATGAGTGTGATGAGTGTAGTTATTGTTACTATCTGAGTTCGAATTTATTGATGACCCAATAGTCGGGACAACTATGGGACCTACAGCTTTATGTGGAATCCGAAACACGTAGTGTTGGTTTGATCTTCAGCTAACTGACAAGTCTGACACTCAGTTCTCTTCCCTACACAACGTGTGAACCTTGACTACCATCCAGCATGGACACCCCAAACTTCTCTAGTAGTGGCCCCGTCGATGGCAACCATTGAACGGACGCCGTGTCGGTATAAAGAGGACCGAGCATGGAACCTATCACTTACAATCTCCCAAATACTTAAATATAGTTAAGAATGTCATCTAAATGTTCAGTTATTTTGTGTAGAAAAATTATAAAAATAGTAAACATTTTACAAAAACCAACGTACTGTTCAATAGAACAGTTATTTACCTATCAAATCACACTTTCAGTGTTAAGATCATTATAGACCCATGGCTTTGGCTTTTTCGCTTAAACGGGCCCTCTAAATTCCCTGATATTTATGCATATAAATCGCTTACTTATAAACAAATCACTGGCTAGTCTATAATTTTAGGTTAATGTGAACGGTATTTAAGTTGGAAAACTTACTGTGCAGTTCCTTAAAAATTTTCATTTCGATTTTAAAATAAAATATGTAATTTTGTTAAATTTTACAACATGGCAGTTGAAACCATAATTTGTTCCCGTTTGGTTAAAGATTATCAAAATCCAATTAGTAGCTTAGAGATGCATTATAATAGAGTGGAGAGAAGGGGTAGTGACTTAGTGAAGGACGTCAAAGAGGTACTTGTATAGATGTACGTTTGTGTAGTGTAAAAGTAGAGGTCAGCAGCGCCATGTTTTTTTACGATGATTGGAAAGGGAATAGAACATCTTGAGAAGTGAGGGATGACAGTCGTTAACTTGGCGCTCCTGTAGCGTTGTTGTGAAAGGAGTTAAAAGGTTGATTGTTCTAAAATGACTTTCTACATACAGTTCGTAACTCTAGACACATACACACAGACTTAGATATGTGTGACTTTCTTCATAATATAGTTCGTCAATCTAGACACATGCACACACACTTAGATATGTGTGACTTTCTTCATAATATAGTTCGTCAATCTAGACTCATGCACACAGACTTAGATATGTGTGACTTTCTTCATAATATAGTTCGTCAATCTAGACACATGCACACAGACTTAGATATGTGTGACTTTCTTCATAATATAGTTCGTCACTCTAGACACATGCACACAGACTTAGATATGTGTGACTTTCTTCATAATATAGTTCGTCAATCTAGACACATGCACACACACTTAGATATGTGTTACTTTCTTCATAATATAGTTCGTCAATCTAGACTCATGCACACAGACTTAGATATGTGTGACTTTCTTCATAATATAGTTCGTCAATCTAGACACATGCACACAGACTTAGATATGTGTGACTTTCTTCATAATATAGTTCGTCACTCTAGACACATGAACACAGACTTAGATATATGTGACTTTCTTCATATTATAGTTCGTCACTCTAGACACATGCACACATACTTAGATATGTGTGACTTTCTTCATAATATATTTCGTCACTCTAGACACATGCACACAGACTTAGATATTTGTGACTTTCTACATAATATAGTTCGTCAATCTAGACACATGCACACAGACAGGTATTTGTGACTTTCTACATAATATAGTTCGTCAATCTAGACACATACACAAATACATAGATACGCGTGACTTTCATAATATAGTTCGTCACTCTAGACACATGCACACAGACATAGATATGTGAGACTTTCTACATAATATAGTTCGTCAATCTAGACACATGCACACAGTCATATATACGTTTGACTTTCATAATATAGTTCGACACTCTAGACACATACACACAGACATAGATATGTGTGACTTTCTACATAATATAGTTCGTCACTCTAGACACATGCACACAGAGTGACGTGTCTCTGTGATGTGTGTGTGTGAACAGAGTTGATGGTACCAACTTTGTGTGAGGGAATTGTCTAGATGTTTATGATTGAAATTTAATATCATTAAGTTAATATAATTAACTTGCAATAAAAAACTATTAACTTTTACTCAACACGAAATTTACGTAAACACCGAACATATTTTGATACAATTTTTATGAAAGTTAGCTTTTATGTAGTACAGAACATCTAAGTAAAATTGTTGAAAATCTATTTATAAAGGATAGAAACAATCCCTATGTTTCCTTTTTCCAAAAGAGTAATATTACCATTAATTTAATAATTTATTTCGAACAGCTGATAGAACAAATAAAACACGACAAAAAAGCTTGGATAATTTGGTTTTCTCTATGGCAATTCTTAAGGTTCAAGGCAATTTCTACTAACTCTGACAAGATTGCACTACTTTGTACTCCTTCCCCCCCCCCTTAAGACCTTAAGTAGACTTATACGCTTTTCTAGACAATAGCAATTTGTTGTCTAGGAGGATGTCAAAGGGATGCTATTTTATATTGATGTAATGGTTTAGAGATAACCAAGCAGCTAAGCAAGCGCACAGAACCGCCACGTAGCGAAGCAAGAGCTGTCGTCTAGTAATAGTGGTAGGCCTTTAGTATAGCAGAGTAACATTTCCAAATAAATATGTAAATTAATCGTAGATAAGCCAATGTTTATTATAGCAGTTCTTTTCGCTAAATAATGTAGAATGCTATCAGAAAAAGTCGTTGATTATTAATGCATGCGCCAAACGACAGATAAACGCCTGTCTATCTTGTCAACGACATCAGTTTAAAGGTTTGTTTGGCTTTACTTTGATCAAACAGGTCTTGAATATGAGTGTTAGTACATAGTGGCTTACAATACAGCAAAGAGGCTAAAAATCACGTGAACATTGTGATCTAGTTAACCAATTATAAAACTACTGAATATATTTATGCTAGAAGACCGTTTTTGGCGTTGTCGCCTGAGTATTAGTGTAGATATTACAACTACAGGTAGTTAGGTGTGAGGGGGTGGGGGTGGCTGGTCATTCAATGTGTCTCAGCCAACAAGTGTGTGGACACTGACACATCATGGCCCCGCGATATAAATGACCCGGTTAGGGCTTATAAAAAGGTTCCGGCTTGTTTCATCCCCTATTGGGGGTGGATTTCCTTCCCGGTCAGCCCCGCTCCCGCCAGATATTAGACCACTTTGCGGCGGCACCGCCTGGCCAACTGTCAAGCCAAGCTTCGTAGTGGTAAACATATCAAGGCCTCCTGTCAATATTTGTTGCCAGATGCGAGACAGCTGACTCCCCGCCTATTGTTGAACAGCTGATTTCTTCTGCAAATTCGAAACTGATTTGTTGACTTTCGTAAATAGCAGTTAGGACAATTTTATTCGTAAATAGTAAACAAAACAAAGATTATTGTGTTGACTAAAGACTTATTTAATATAAACTGTATTTCCAAATTGCCTCGATACAGTGATTTAATTAGATTTGATTCATCAAAAAACATTTATTGCCTTGCATTTAAAATATATTACCTCAAAACCAATAATTTTCGAAATAGGTAAGTTATTTATTAACTATAATAATTTGTATCTTAAAGTTCTATTTTTTAAAAAGAATTATCATTATCCTGTTTGCTTATTCAATAACTACATCTATTGAAAAATTAAAGTCTAATCTATACTTCAAGTATAGAAAACCATGCTTTTTAAATTGTGATTGTCTTCTGAACAAGCAGTCACCGCACTACATACGTCAGGGTTTGTATAAATACCTTTATATTGTAGTTGTATCACGAGAAATTTAATTTTCTTTTCCTGTACAATTGAATATAAATACAGGAAATATAAGAGCAAGAAATAGCTCTTCATGAAAAATAGGCCTACCACTGATTTGACGTCGTTGTACAATAGTTAAGAATAAAATGCTACAGTTTTCTAATGTTCTGGCCTGATGTGATATCTCTAATCTTTAATACGTTTTCAAAGGTCGATGCTGCAGTTCTGGTTTCATTCCTTTCATTTATGAATAAAAGGTCGAGTTCAACAGAACTAAGATCTGGAACCAAACAATGGCCTTTAAAACAGTAGCATTAGGCCTACTTAGTAAAATTTTTAGTTAGTGATTTGTATAAACTCATTCAACACTTTATTCAGTATAAGTTCACTGGAGTCATCTGCAACCCTTCTTATGTAGCTACGAGGTTTTTAACTAGTCCTAATGGGCTAATGCCAATTCATTTCTACTTCAGTCTTACGTTTGTTTTAAAAATAGATTATGTGGAATTTCGAACTTGTTGGTAGTTTTTAAGAACTACCGTAATGATATAATTTGGTGATATTTTACGATAATTTACAACAATATGTATGTTGGGAAAAAAGACTGTGGTTCTTGCTTGTCAGGTGAAAACTAGACCAATTTTACGTGGTTCGGATCCCACAATAAGCTTTAAATTCCTCAGTCACACTGACTTTTAGGATATAGACGAAAAGCCCTTTCTAGGGATAAGTCAACTTTAGTTAGTAGCAAAGAATAAATTCGTTAATTAACTCTCATCATATATATTTGCGAACCATATTCGCCCATAGCTTTATGATTGGTTGCTGTCATAGATTAAATATAATAAGATAACGTAAACATATACAGTGTATGGGGGGGGGGGAAATGGAATGGAGATGACGCAGACATATCAAATGTTGCACAAAGCTGTATAACAGTGTTACCAAGATTTCATTGATTTTTATCATTTAGGGCATGTCTCATCCAGGAGTCGGTTGAAATTATTCAATAGAAGCATAGGTTGAGTTTGATTTCAAATTAAAGGTCTACTAAAGAGACATTAAACGCCGCAAACCGTATCTCAAAAGTGTTCCTCTGTCCAGATTTATTGCCATTTGAATTTCATAAGCGAGAACCAGGACGGTACAGGAAATAAAGTGATCTGACATCTAACAAAATAACACAATAAAATCGGCGCTGGAAAATCAAGGATTATGACTTACCTTTTTTAATTGATGTTCAAAATAAGCTCCAATACATGTTGGCAGTTGGCTAACCTGAGATAAAAAACTACAGTTGTGACATTTAGTCCAAAATTCAAATGGCCATAACTCTGGACAGAGTGAACTTTTTGAGATTCAGTTTGCAGCGTCAAAGGCCTCTCTTTTAGACCTTTATTTTTATATAACACTCAACTTATGATTCTATTGAAGAATTCCAAACGACTCCTGGATGGGACATACCCTAAATGATAAAAATCAACGAAACGTGTAACGAACTCTTCTTAACACTGGTTTATAGCTTTGTGCAACATTTCATTTATCTGCATCATCTTGCTTAAAACATATCAAAACGTTTCCATGTTATTTTCCGCTCCATATACACTAGTGTTGGGATTTCACCCCTTATAATACAATATATGTATGTTTGGGGGATACATTCAAATACATAAATACTTCATTATCAGATTGGCTGTGACCTTATTAATGAAAATAAAAGTTTTCACGCTTTTGTTCAGATGAATATAGTTAACATCAATAGTATTTCATCACAACACAACATAGCAATCATATGTCAGCCGAGATGGTCCATCCGCCATACCTGTCGTCCACAACCTTCGCCTGAGAGGAACTAACCTGATGTCCCCTCGCTGTCAATTAGTAACCAACTGCTCCGTCTTTATTTAAGAGTTTAGCGGAATTCTTGAAATTAAAAGCCAGTGTTCCGCTGTTTTAGCCCCCGACAATCACAATGGCATTCCACGCTCCGGATCTCCTTTTTGTGGTCGCCGGAACGCGTGCCTGAAACCTGAGCCCTATCCATTGTTAGTGCCCGCTACCCAATTAAATCAATGTTTCCTATTAATTTATGTTTTGGAATTGTTTGAATTCTACCGGACTATTCGTATAATGAATTAAAAAGTTTATATTTGTGAATCTTCCGGTTGAGTGTTTTCTACCTTGGCTTCGTTAATAGGAATATAACGTTGTAATTTTTATATTTTAATCTGATATTAACTTTTAGGTATGTAAAGCATTCTTATACAGTTGTTTTCATAGAATAAAAATTTATCAGATCACACTAATAGACTTAAATCAGCTGGTCACAGTAGAAAATTTTCAGCATTGGTATTTATTTTAATTTGTAAAAGGTAGGTAGAACGATAAATGCTTGAAATTGCCTGTTCCCGTTAAAAAATTTAGGGTGTTGTGTAAAACTTTCATGTGAATCCATTCCCGACTATTCTAGTTTTGTGTACACAAACAAACGGAAATGTGATCTCTCTTTCTCTCTCCCTTCCTCTCTCTCTCTCTCTCTAGAGATTAATCTATATGAAATTAATTTTTCAAGTATGTTTTTCTACATACTTGAACATTAACCTAAATAAATAAATAACATTAGCATAGTTATTTATTTGGCTTAATGTTTACAAACATCTTACAAATTATTTAATACAAAAAAGTACAAATATTAATGTAATCTATTTCAATAAACCAAATTTACCACCCTCAGACTATATGGAATCAGAAAACTCGATACCTGTTGTAAGTCTAGCATATGAGAGGGTGGTAAACGTGGTGTACCAAATAACACCATAACGTTCATATTTTTTCGTTCCTTTGTTGTATCATATGAAATAAAGGGTGCAGGTTGTTGAATTCATAAACTTATAGGTAGATAACGTGTATTCAATCAATAGGTTGGGTGAATCCAACTTTTGGTCTCTTACACTCTATATATATATGGGGAAAAAATACAGAAACCCTTTCACAACAATGTTATTTTTGTCCATTCATAATTTAATTTCTTTTAAAAGACGTGTTCCATAAAGTATAATTTTCCATCAGAATAATTTACTTCAAACCGTTAAATAGTGGAGAAATTATATTGTTTGAATTTGTTACTTTAAATTCAAATGACTGCTACTCTGGAAAGGAAAACCTTTCAAAGGTCGGTTTACGGCAATTAATTTCTCTTGAATAGACCTTACATTTGATACCAAACTCAGCCTAGGGTTACGTCAACTCCTCGTGGACCGTCTCCCTGAAAAGTTGAAATGTCACTAATGACGTCAAAAAGTATTTTCTTTGTAACTATGATCATGTACAAGATTTCAATTTTGCAAGTGAAGTCATACAAAAGATGTGAAAGAGTTTCCATATTTTTTTCCACCCTTTATGTACATGATGGTGTTATATAACTTATTGTCAACACCGTGAATCAGAGCTTCACACAAACGCCAATAGGTGAGCTCATGATAAGGCGGAAGATTAATTAAATCTTGTATATTTTTTGAGACAAGAAAAAAAAAATAAAAATAAACAAATGATAATACAAAAATTCTTCCAACCATAAGAACATTTTGTTTTACTTCTCCCAAAAACGAATATTATTTTGGCATAACCTTTTTTTACTGCCACTTAAAAGTTGCTAGTCGTATTGGATTGTTCATGATTGTCGATTTGTCGGATATCTAAACCACTTCATGAGTTAAAAAATTACTCAAAGTGGTGGGAATATCCAACATATTAACAATATTATGTTAAAAGTCGAGCTGTTTGCATTTATTTTGTACATAAGTAAACTTAAATTTCGTTTGTACTAAGTAATTACATTGCGTTATCTCTTCTGTTACAGCCAGTGGTGGGACAGATTGCCAGATTTATGACAAGTGGCCGACCCGCCTTCTGCATCAATTATGCACTGATGTTTCCCCGGACATTCTGGATTGATGCATGAAACCGCACCCTTCACATAACTCACCGAGCGGGAGATATTGCTGGAAGATTAACACTCTCTGCTACTACCAATCATGGAACTCAGAGAGCAAACATTATACATTACTTAACATCCATAGCCTAAGTCATTATTAAGTAGCTAAATGATCTGAACAGTTTTAAATATCTAATTAACTACATATGTTCCAGTTTTTTATTTTTATCATAGATAATAACTTCTTTGGACATAATAAAATGTACAGTTACACAATAAATGTTTGTCATTTACTTTGTGTCATCTGATAATAATCCTCTGATATCGGCAAAAACAAACGTGTACTACAATAAGATCGGTTATGTACACTTCACACATAAATTACCGACGTTTCGGAATAGTTAATTTTCCTTTTTCTAGGTTAATTTTTACACTCAACTCAAAACGTTTTTCATTGCTGAACCTTGTAAAAATGGACGTTTGCAGAGAGAAAAAGAAACAGAGGTCGCTTCATTATGGGCGTATCGAGTGCCTCAGTGGCATTTATAAATATATTACAACTAATGTAAATCTTTATACGTTTATAGTATAGTTATTATTCGTATCCTAGAGGGTTTGGGGCTGACAAAGTACTGGCATGGGAGAAATAACTACTCGACACATTACCTCGACACACATTTAGCACGTTATTGAATGCGACCTCTGTTCCTTTTCTCTGTGATGTCTGTAAGTGTCGAAAACGTTTGTGTATATGATATTCATATTAAATTCATATTAACATGGTCAAACCTAGTAGAACACAAAATTATACTTATTTAAATGACCGTGGAATCGTCCTGGTAATAAAACCAAATATTGCCTTATTTTTTTAGTAAGTACTCTCTAATAACTTAACGGCTTCAATAGAATATTGATATATTTATTTTAGTGGTGATAAAATTTGTATTAAACGTACATTTCAAAACTATTCTTACTTTTTTTTAAAAATTAAATTAGAACATTTTAACAAACTAACTATATGCTTATTTTGAACAACCTATAGTGAGTGTTATTGATGAAAATAACCGTCTTATTATTCATTACTACGTCACCGGTCTGTAACCTTCCTCTCTTTTAAGAGTTACATTAATTTAAATTTCTTGTTAATTTGATAAAAATTATGCAAATTAATTTTATTTATCTTAATCTCAGGGTTTTTTATGTGGGTAAATCGGTGAGGCTGTAAATTACAATGAAAAAAGACTCTTGTTTGACAAAGTTAATTTAATAATACATTCTTTTTTTTACTTTCTTTTTCAAAATTTCTACACAACAAAAATGAATTTAATTTTTTCTTTTACTGATTACTATAATATGATTAGACTTGGTTAATAACTAGAACTTATCTTTAACTCTTCTTCTTGTGATGCTGAAACTCCACGTGGTCTTGAAGAAACGAAATTACAAGTCTCGATTCAGTCTAATAATCACACACATGTATGTTTAAAATATCTACTTTCACAACATTATGAATTATATTTCAGATTCAAAACAGTCACACGCGGTAACAAAAGAAATTTTACTGTTGCATCAACGCGGCTTGGATATTTGCTCCTTCATGATGTCAAGTGTCCTATCCCGGAGGGATCTTAAATGTGAATGGACGATGCTTGTACTAGGCTGGCGTGGGTTGCCAGTCCGTTGAAACCGATAATATTGGGTTAGAGACTCTACTTCCGCCCATGCCATGTGCTTTTTTCCCCGGTAGGTGGTGCCTCTAGCGATTCTTTTTTCAACTAAATACGTCTCTCATCTGCCTTGGACTCGACCAGTGCATGTCACAGTGACACCCCTCTGGTTTGCCAGATAGACTCGTTCGACGACGCGACGGCACATGTCTTATCTGTCTCGCTAACAATGAAAGGAATGTTGTTTATGATTTTGAACGACTGCCCTGGAATAAATATTTCTGCCCACTTCCCTATACTTGCTGGTTATTAATTTACAACGATTTCCGAATATTATTTGAATGTTCGGTCATTATTTAATTAAATGTATCTATTTCTTTAATAAAATAATTTATTATTAATTTAATTTAATTAATTCACTCGTCAATTTGGTGGACCTGTTACAGGTCGTAGAGATATGGGCGAATATGAGTGTATTTGAACCAGTGTAGTCATTGTTACTAACTAAGGCCAACTGTTCCTTAGAAAGAGATATTTATTAAAAGTCGAATAGCCAAGGCTAGTGGGGGACTAAAAGCTTTACGTGGAATCTCAACCACGTGGATTTTTTTTGATTTTCTAGCTATTTGACAAGCCTTATACTCAGTTCTCTTCCGTACACAATATCGGGACCCTGAATACCACCCAAAACGGACACCCAAGACTTCTCTATTAGCATTCTTTAAAAAATCCTCATAGAAAACGAGGAAGAAACAAAAATTGTTTATAATCTGCAGATTCTAAAAGACAAAAATACAATGAAGAATAAACAAGGTAATGATCGATAAAGATACTACAATTACTTTTACAATGGAGGAAGGTAGTTTTCACAATGATATCTAAGAACAATATTGTTATTAATATGCAAACATGTTATTACTATAATGCACCTTGTTATTTTGCCTCTCTCTACTCTGGACAGAATGTGTTTGTAATTCTATTGTTTTTCCTCAGTGCCACAATAAGACTCTCTTTATTACATAAAGACAATTTATATTGCTTTTGCAATCATCAATTACAGAATGGAATATTATCTAAAGAACTTCTCACTCGATCAGCATTACACGTGGACGTCATTGAGTAATTGCATCGAGTAATTGAGTAAGAGACTTCCAAACTCGTTGACATAACAGAAATTCCTTGACGGTAAATAAAATTACAAATGAATCTTAAATTGAATTTGATTGAAATTTTAGAGTATTTCTTTGATATTTCCAGTGATTAGAGTCTTCTCTTGAAAAGCACCGTCATTAACCTTGTAATCACTTATGTTGGCTGTGCAATATGTTTTTATTTTACTCATATATGTTAAATTGGTGTTATTTTGAGTATACGTCAATGACTTCGTATTAACCTTGTAATCATATGACAATTTTATGTTTTCCATTCATATGATGTAAGCATTACCACAGAGAAGACAGTAACAGAAACTGAAATTACTGACCGTAAGCTTAAGGAGTGTCCGATAGACGTTAATCAAAAATAGAGCTATGTCATCGAGGATCTAGGAAATGTAGTGCATGTCCTTTTATATAGACCAGAAGGAGCTTTACTTTCATCAACAAAAGATCTCATCAGATTTCAAAAAATTACAATTACAACAAAGCACAATGTATCTTTCTTTAAATGTTAAGCATAACTAATATAAGTTACATGATCATTTGAATTGAACTAACTTGCAACAAATTAATTTTAGGTAAACCATCTAGCACATTTTAGAGTTGATAAAATAACATAGCCAGAGAAGAGAGAATCATCCAATGGTGCACTGAATGGATGTCGAGTTATTGAAACTTTGGATGCACATTAGTTAGTTCTCCAGTTCCCCGCGTGAATGTCAGGGCCAGCACCAGTGTTAGTAGGCTCAACTATTCTGGTCGGGCCTTAACTGAGCGAAGTGACCTGAGTCAAGTAGCCTGGGTGCCTGAACTGAGCGAAGCACTCCAGGGAGCCCCCAGAGACGTGCCTTAACTGAGCGAACCGGCGGCCCTCTTTGACTATGAACATTCACATAGCATATTCCACTTTTAAACATAATAGAATCTTACACAAATATACAAAATAAATATTTGTTTGTTGGTTAGGTTAGGTTAGGTTAGGTTAGGTTAGGTTGACCACCTCTGGTATGCGGGTGGGATATGATGCTACATAAACAAGAACATTCCTTGTCCCGACAACTCGCATATACCTGGACTGGACTTCGCTCAGTTAAGGCACGTTTTTGGGGGCCCTTCGAGGGCTTTCGCTCAATTAAGGTAATCTTCGCTCAGTTAATGGGCGACCACTATTCTTACCCCCTTACAAATCCTGATGGATAAACATTGTTATTATTTTTTTTTCAAATTTAAAAAATTTGTTTGGTAACCATTACTGAGGGGTTCACTGCGGCAATAAGAAAGAGACCTTTGTTTCTATTTTCTCTGTCGCTATTACTCTACCATTTATAGAGAATAACCATTTATAGCTCGTTTTCAGGTAAAGTAAAATAAAACAACTCCAGCGTCTTGTACTCTGTAAATACAGAAGTGACTCCAAGTACAGTGATTGCGCAACCAAGCCTGAGATATGACAAACATTCTGCAACATGCTACATCATACTTCTATCCGTCGATAATTGACAGACCAACACTCCCGGAGACAAACGGGGGCACTCCTAGGTCCCGGCCCTAACTTACGTACGACTTTGACGCAATATATCCAGGCTTGTCGGGCGACATGACTCGCCTCACGCTGACCGAGTAATGAATAACAAGGCACGACGTGCCGACTTATCACGCTGCCGTTCCAAGGTCGCGCGACCAGCCGCTCCCTGGCTCGACTTCCTTACTGCTGCTGCACGGGTGACCGAAGACTAGAAGGATCAAGGCGAGGAGGATCGGGTCACGATGTAACAGCTTCACCTTCCTATAGGATTACTGGATTGTGTTGTGACGCTGGAGGTCAAGGTAGCCATGGTAATTATCGGGTGAAGTGCTAGGGAGGATGAGAATCTGAAGTGGTATACCTTGTTAGAGTTTTACTGTATGGTGGTCTGATACTGACTAAAACAACAAGCTCTGAAGATTCAGGTCAAAAGATTGAAAAGATTAATTCTATATTATATGTTAATTGTCCTTTAAGTCCATACGAGGACTGCTGCTGTCTACACCTATGGCAAAGTGGATTTCTTGGAACTAATATAACTCTTCAATATATTAAGAAGGGGGACACTTAACTTGTCATGGAGATCGAAACTTGATTTTCAGTTCAAGGTTTGAGTCCTAAAATTGAATAAAACTGGCTATCAAAAATAAAATCTAGCAGAATTTAATTGCTCATTAGGCTGTTGATTATAACGTTTTTCAAGGAATATTGATTATAGTTAGAACCAGCTCAGTTAATGAAGAAATATTTTTAGAATTGGAGTGAAGTTCTCTATCTATCTAAATTTTCAGTGAAGCTTTTCCAATCCAAAAATCGAAAATAAGAACTTATTATAAAAAAGAAAAATCTGACAGAATTCAACTTCTGATTGGGCTGCTGATTCTAATTGATCTTTTTCTAAGGAATCTTGATTTTAGAGCAAACTCAGTTAGTGAAGAAACACTGCTAGGAGTGGAGTGAGGTTCCTACTGCTATTCTTCTATCATGCAATTCTCTACACACTCCATCGATATTTTGCAATTTTTCTCACAAGTATATACTAATTTATTTTACTTCAAGTAAGTAAATTATGGAATTGTTCTATTTGATTTATCTTCTTAATAAAGGTCATAATCCGCTTTTCGAAACTATAAGCCTGTCTTCAACATCTTGTGCCAGGAGAATGTGGACAGCTAAAAAGATTCAAGAAAATTAACTTTCTTTGCAAGTTTATATAAGAATATGATGTTTATTACATGGAATAAATATATATTACATTTATTGGACTACTTTTTTGAATGATTTCTTCGTGTTAGTTAGCACAGTCTTGATTCAAGTAGCCCCACACTGTGCTGACTGTCTGTCAAGATCTGCCATAAACAAATCACAAGTTGGCTCTGCTAGTACCCCCTAAGGTGCTGGAGTCAACACCGAGCTATCCGCTCTTCATCTCTTCTCTATGTCATAAAGCTAGAATTGCCATGGAGGATTTATTACCTGTTCTTCGTCCTTAGCCTTATGATTTATTTGACGCATCTTGAGTGAGATTCTCCTTTGATACAGTTTAATAATTGTTTTGGTTGTTTTTATTCCTTAGTCAGCTGGCTTTGACCCCGTGACGTTCGGTAGTTTAGTATTGTTCGTGTGATTTATTTATTTATTTATTTATTATTATTATAAACGGTTAACACCATTATACAAATGAATATATTCAAGGATGGCTTAATGGTAAACTTAACCTCATATGTGCCAGTAAATGTCCACTTAAAGTTAAAAGAGATATATTACAAATTATAACAAAGAAGATAATACAAGAACACATATGACCAACGAAATATAAATATCTAGAATAAATCAAATTACAATAATAACAACGTAATATAAACATAATTAGGTAAACAAAGTAACCACATTCATGTAAATATATGTAAGTATATGTAAATGGTAGACAATCAAACAAAACTTCAATTTACAACAACAACTATACATTAAGATCTGGAAAGAGGCGAAGCATAACATACTAATATAACTAAGTAACCAGCAAGGCATAACTCAATAATAATAAGGTAATTATAATAAGACAATTTGTGTAACCTCACTACTACCCAGTGTACTACCTAACAAAGAAGATAATAACAAGAACACATATGATCAACAAAATATAATATCTATGATAAATTAAATTACAATAATAACAACGTAATATCAACATAATTAGGTAAACAAAGTAATAACATTCATATAAATATATGTGAGTATATGTAAGTGGTAGACAATCAAACAAAGTAAGATCTGAAAAGAGGCAAAGCATAACATATAATATATCTAAGTAACAAGCAAGGTATAATTCAACAATAATAAGATAATTATAATAAGAAAATTGGTGAAACAAGGTAGCAGTAACACATTAGGTAGTAGCGAGGGCAGATACATAAATAAGCGCCAATCTTCTAAAAGATTCAAAAGACTGGCCAAAGAATTCAAGCTGTGAATCATTCCCCAGGCGCAAGAGACGAGGTATCGTGCTATGGTACCCATAAACAGTTGGATGGTGGTGCTTTGCAAAAGTTTGAGTCCGCCGAGTGCGACGTGGAACATGAAAGTCAATCCGCTGGAGAAGTTCAGGACAATCAACCAGCCCATTCACAATCTTGAACAAGAAGAATAGGTCCAGGGCTATTCTTCTGGCCATAAGAGAGATAAGCCCATAGTGATCAGCAACCTGCCGAACATCAACATCCAGGTAGTTATGTCCATCTCTGACACCCAACAGACGAAGAAAACGCTTTTCAACCAGATTAAGGGAACAGCAGTGGCCAATCTGATGAGGTGCCCAAATAGTGGAGCCATATTCTAAGATAGGGCGCACAAGAGTCACATACAAACACTTCAAAGTCTCAGGGGAGAAAGCATTTCTAGAAGCTCGAGCTATAAGTCCCAGAACCCTGTTCGCTCTAGCACAAGTTTTTAAGACATGTTCGCCAGGATCAAGGTCAGGTGTGAAAAACACTCCCAGGTCCTTTACCATAGTCACTCTCTTCAACACTGATCCACGAAGGCTGTAGACAAAAGGAATTGGCAGTTTAGATCTTCCAAAGGTCATAACCTGACATTTAGACGCGTTCAGGTGCATGGCATTCACTTCACACCACTGAACGACATAGTCCAAATTCTTCTGAAGCAAATGCTGGTTGCAAACTGACGAAACTTCATGGTAGATCTTAATGTCGTCAGCAAAAAGAACAAACTTACAGTCCAAGAGACTACCAATGTCGTTGATAAAAAGGCTAAACAAAAAAGGGCCCAGAAGAGACCCCTGAGGCACTCCTGACGTCACTCGTACCACAGCAGCCGAGAGAAAGGAAGCAAACTTGACCTGCAGTGTTCGTCCAGACAAATAACTCTGAATCCACTGGAGTAGTGGGCCAGTGAATCCAAGGGCTCTGAGCTTGGCAACAAGATGAGAATGACTGACTCTGTCAAATGCCTTAGAGAAATCCAAATAAATACAGTCCACTTGATGATGTCGTGAAAAGGCAGAGTATACATAGTCAGTAAAGACGCAAAGGTTCGTGACTGTAGACCTTCCCGGTCTGAACCCATGCTGCTCAGCAATGAAAACATTCTTGAATGTATAGGACAGGAAATCCAGGATCAAAGCCTCAAAGACCTTAGCAAGCACAGACTGCAAAACTATAGGTCTGTAATTGACAACATCAGACAAATCACCAGACTTGTGCACAGGCACAAGATATCCATGCTTGAGAACATCAGGGAAGCAACCCACTCTCAAGAGCTGATTAAAGTACATGGCGAGATGAGGAGCCATAACAGAAGAACATGATTTAAGAACGAGAGGGGTTATATTAACAGGCCCAGCACCCTTGGAGCCATCAAGACAACAAAGCTTCCGTTCAACCTCTACAGCAGATATGTACACAGATGAGACACTTATGTTAGACTCATACACATAATCATTATTGCAATTAGATGGAAGTGCATAGACCGTAGCAAAATAGTCAGCAAATAGTTCACACATCTGTGAAGGTTCTTCCACTGAGACTTGGTCATGAATAAGCTTACTAGGGGTAGTATTGACCTTACACAATGACTTAATGTGACCCCAAAATGACTTAGGATTTCCTTTAACATCAGCATCAACTTTCCTCATTCATGGTCATCCATCATGACCATGTCGTGATGGTAGTTCTTCATTAAATGCGACAACATACCATATGGAGCCTACGTAGATAATGATCTGTATAGACCTTCATTACATCTTAAACAATAACTGGATGATTATATTTTGTATATTTATTTATTGTGTTTATTTTTGCTAAACACACATATAAAGAATTTTTTCTGTTGATTAGCTTATTGAACGTTGTTCTTATTGTATTTCGTGTACTAGTTTGTAGAGTGAGCTGCGAACAGATTCATTTATTACTCAATATAACAATGTTTCGAACGGTTCAAGATCACTAACTTGGATTGATTTCACATACACAAACAATTAAAATAATGATACTATTGGTTCAGTGATTTTTGAATTTTAACCAAAGATGAATACTATAGCAACATTCTGTATTCTACACTCACAAAAATCTATTGCTGTACTTTATGTACAACTTACCAGGTATAGAAAAAGCATATTGTTAAATAATCATAGTCCTTATAAAGATATATAATAGTAGGTCTACCAATAAAATATTCTCTAATGTTTTTTTTATTTCAAAAGGAAGGATTTTTAACAAGTGTATTGTAAGAGTCTAATAAGAGAATCTATTTTGAAGTGCTAACCAGAGAACACGCGTGAGTAAACATACTTTCAGATTCTGGCATTTATGATATATGAATATATAGTTATTAGGAACGTGAATCTGCCAAATTGTACGTGCATACATCGTTAGTAATATGAGATCGTGAGATAGCTGGGTGATCCATAACTTTTAAGTATTTAGGATGGGAATTCTCCGCCAGATCGTCGGGTGGGTAGAAGGAACTTATCGTTTACATCCTTGAATTGCTTATGCTTAAGTATATTGCAAAAATATGTTGGATGAAAATGACGGTCCTTATTTATCTTTGGAGATAAATACCGTAGGACTGTTTAAATGATAAAATCAGTTCCTTATTTTGAAAATATTTTCCAGTTATTCAATAAAAATGACTGATTTTTTTAGATGGTCCACCATTGCCGTAATAAAAAAAAAAAGAAAAAGAGCCTTAAAGTTACAAGTGCTTTTACTAATTTTTGGGATTATGAAGTCAAAGTTCAGAGGTTTTTAAGAGAAGATGTCTAAATCACCATTTTAATAAAGGATACATACGCAGACAGAATGAGCGGCGAACAAGAAAGGCAAAAATGAATGATAGGGCGCTATCCTGTGAAAGATGTAGATAAAGAGTGGCTTCCAAGGACCCGTTTGAAGGATGATGAAAGATTTAATACGAAACTGTTTAGATTCCTAACAATTTTATATAAAGATATCAACAGGGAATTGAAGGAATTCTCACTGGACAGGGACGTAGAACCTGATATGAAAGTGGTCAGCCGTGCGTCTTGAATTCTTCTGGAGGACGAGAAGGGAATACTTTCATGGAGTGAAGAAGAAGACAGACCTGTTCTTGTCAGCCGTGATTGTAATATTTGTGAGAATAAAAGTTAAATCGAGACTATATCAGAAAACATTTCATTCGGTAAATATTTGTTATTTAAAGGAAACATATTGTCATACACTGCAAGTATGAAATTTTGTCCTTTAGACTTATGACAGAATAATGATAAAGCCAAATTTTAAGCCCAGTATGGCAGCTGAACACAGTTTAAAACTTTAATCTTGCTTGATTATTTCAAGTTACAAAACCCTTGACAAATTTTGCTTTCGATCGTAGTAGGCTATAATCTCCCTGAAACAAAGAATTTTGTAATGTTATATAATATGCCATTTTGCATAATACATGAGATTGTAAATCATTACTTACATTGTATTTCTCCAAGGCAATACATATATTTCTCACGTGTATTTTATTTACTAAGACAACTACATAAAAGTTCCGATTTTAAAAATGTCCTGAAAATGAGTACATTTTTATCGAAAACATGCAGACGAAGTATGCAAATGTTACTTAAATTAAAAACTAACAATAGAATCTATAACCTTAAATTTTTTTTCTTTTTGGTTTTCGTATAAAGCAATTTCCTTCTTCAGAGTTCAATGGTGGATACCTTAGATATGCTTCTTCAGTGCAATACCTTAGATATGGAATGTCTCACTTTACCAATCCTTCTATTACACACACATGTAATATTACTAATGGTCCTCCCCCCGACCTACACATAGACTGTAGTCTGGGTATCATATTAGCCAAGTGAGACTGGAAGCTGGGGTGTGTCCTAGTTGTATTACAGCTTCAGGCACCCCATCAAACACACACATAACTCTCCCGACCTAATCGCCCGATATTGACGATCCATTTAAATTAGGGGCATGTTTGGAGGGTTTTTATTGGCCCATGCATCTTCCCTGTGTTTTCCTCAGACATGTTATTAAGAACTGTGGAAGCCGTGTTCGCGGGCCCCCGGGCGTCTCTACCATCAAAATAAGAACGTTACGCTATATAATTGCGTTCCAATTTGAGTCGGCCGCTCACTCACTGGCATTCCGCTGTTAAACGAATAGCGACCGTTTTTGTCCACGAGTTTCCACCGTGTACTCAAATAAAGTTGTGTTGGAATCCGTACAATGAAAGGAAAATTACTTCTGGTCATAACTAACACCTTGAAATGAACATTTGAATAGTAATGAATTACTAATGAAATTTGTAACTAACTTATAAACAACTTGTATAGTTGATTTAAAAGTGTCAGAATCTATTCATTATGTTTTGTTTATGAATCAGTTCGTCCAGGATTAATTATGGAATAATTGTTTATAATAATTGTTTATGGAATCCAGCTCCAGGAGATGAGGTATTGAGTGTATGCTTCCGGTGAGTTCTCAACTACCTTGTTGGACGTCCGCTCGATGGTTTTCAAAAGTGAACATCAATGAGTCTAGATTGCACTATGATCAGTTATGAAGGATACGCAATGTATTTTGACGGCTAATCATTCCTTTTTACATTTAAATCTATATACTATTTATATAAGATACTAAGCCAACACCCCTTGCTTCGCACAGGGTGATTCTACACGCTTGCTTACCCTTCTCTCCGTGGTTCTCCCTAAACCATCACATCAATAAAAAAGCTTAGCCTGAAGCCGTTCTCCTGCAGAGACTATGATTCATGGTGTAGAAAACCCTACTTTAAGTCTACTTTAGGCGGATGCAATGTAGCGTGATCACGCCAGAATGATTAGAAAATGCATCAATATGATAAATGTCAAACATACAAAATAAACATGTTTATTTATTTACAAATCAGCTGTTATTAATTTACTAAAATCAACGCAATATTAACCTTATGGTGCAATCTTTAGGGGTGGTTTATACTCTTTAGGATTATTTGTTCAAGATGAAAATATTTTAGTATTCCTATTTAGCCTATAAAAACATTTGTACTAAAGTTCAGCGCTGTAGGATTAAGGGAAGTGGAAGAATTAGTGATAAGTGAGTGAGGAATTTCTCTTTTATATATAGAGATATATGATCTATATTTTGTATTATTGTTTGGAGAACACTAGTACAACCCTAAAATAGTTTAAGTATATAATAAATAATCTGGAAGGTGTGCGTAATGGAGACTTAAAAGCTATTCTGATGAAAGAAATCCAAATACTCGCTCACCATTTAGTTTTGAAGTGACTCATCTCAACCACTACAACAGCAGTAAGACAATAAATTCTTGATTACACGGCGAAGTTTGAGTGAGACTCGCCTGATAAGGTGAAAGGAGGCTAATACCGAAAAGTTTCATCCGAGAAATCGAAACCTCTTAACAAGAGCAATGCAATTATTTCCCGAACGTGCGTTCTAGCAGGAGGGGGGGGGGGTCCCTCGGTGGAAATAAAAACAACGCGAGTATCTTAAAGAATTTAACTCGCACAATCGAGGTGGGAGGGTCTTGAAATCGTAAATGTGATTTATAAAAATTGCACTTAAGGCCGATCGAGAGTAGCGGTCTGAGTATGTGGGCTTACGCTTTTTATGTTGCGTTTTTCTCTCCCCTCACCCCCACAAGCTTATGTTCTTACCCTTGGGGTGTTTTTTTAATCAGGGGTGAGTTTAAAATACGACTTTGTACGAGTGTTCTACCTAAACGGCATATATTAAAAGCGATCAAGAATCGACTTCGGGGAGCGGCAAACAGCGCTTGTTGCATTGTCACTGGTTATAAATTGTCTCCGTTCACTTGAGTAAAATTACTGTTTAGGGCATTTTTCATTTCAATTTTTTTTTTTTTTTATGATGGAATATTTACATGAATTGAGATTTTTCAACTGTTAATGTGAAAAGATCATAACTATCAGCTCACTATCAATGGCTGTCACATGAAAAAATCGCACTCCTTTAGTGATATACCCTAGTATTTTTCTTTGTTTTGTAATATAATGGATTTGAGATAATTTTTTGGATTGGATTTTTGGAATGGATTATATGTTCAATTTTTATATTTTAGCCGATAACTGGACATTTTCCAATAATCTTAAAGTATGGAAAATGTATAACCTAGTTTGGCCAATTATTTTGAGCCTTGAGACACAGGATATCTACTTTCGTGAAAGTTTGAAATAAGTGAAATTCGTTCATTTGTGTGCTAGGAAATCGAGACCATCAGTGCACAAATCGACATTCAAAAATGCAAGTTGTACAGCTGAACTTACTATTTTCACTACACTACTATGAGTTCAGCTGTTTTCGTTGTGTTTACAACCTGCAAAACATCATATTTTCAACAGCTGTCTATTGTTTACTACCGAAAGTAACATTGTTTACAACCGAAAATTTTCCACAGTCAACAACACCTGTTTTTATTCCGTAGTGTAGTGAAAAGTATCGTTCAAAACTCGAGTGAAAGTGTTTTGTATGTTCTCGACCATTTGAAGTGCTCGACAAGTCTCACACTTCAAACATATGGTCTCGAACATGCAAAACCCCACTTTCCACTCTTGTTATGAAATATACTATACAACAGCAAGATGAAAAATGCGGTATATTTTTAATAATAGACCAATAGACTATTTTAAAGTGTCTAGTTTTGAGTTTTCTTAAGTGAAAATGGAGTTAGAAGGAAGAAAAACTAGGCCTAGAATGATCCAGCTGCAATGAATAAAAATCTAAGTTTAATATTTTTAGAGACATCTGCGATTTTTTCATTTTTTTAAACTAATATACCTCCTGAAGAGAGCAAGATTTGGAGGAAGTGTTAGGGAAAAGAAATTGTAGCTCTGCAATATCAGAAATAAAAAAAAAAAAAGAGTTTAAGCTCCTTTGCGTGATACTTTTCAGTTAGTTGTTTCTTCAGTTAGTGATTGTTAAGTTATCAATCACTAATATTGTCTCACTCCTAAGAATCTGTATCAATGTTTATACGAATACACTAAACTATCCCTAAATTAACATCAAAGCTGTTCTAAAATAGTACAGTATTAACATAGATTGATTTGTTTGATTCCATTTTCTATTATAATTTAGTATACTTTATTTCACCCCTCTCCGGCGATCCACTTTCCCTGATGAAAGAGACAATCTCACTATCTCTACAACGATGTGTTTTTCAGCTACACAACAATAAAACATTCTCTAATAAATACTTCCGGTAAATATGCTGCGAGTCAAGGATCCAAGAAACTATAGTTTATCAAAAAACTTGTATGGTTTGTCAGGTTTCTTCGAGATTTCTGTGCAATCACTAACGTTGAGAGAGCTGTGGTAAGCACCTGATTCTGTATTTAAACACGTAAAACAGATCAATCAGAAGAATTGCCCTCCAAGATGTATTGGAGAAGTACAGTTGCTGTCCTAGATGACGCACATGTTGAATTTTAGGACTTTAATGATCCAACAATCTGCTAGTAAGCCTTCCTCAGAAACCGATAGACATACGAAAAATTCATGATGGCAATTAAAATGTTTTTGTTGTTTGAGATTTCAAACTATGGGAAAGTTCGATAACTACGGTAGGTATCAAACGTTTCTCAGCTGAAAAGAAAAATATTTAATTGAACACCAAAACTACATTCAATATTATTAGCATGGATCGTAAAAGTTTTTTGATCTTATAAGAGAAACTCTGTAGTTTTCCGAAGAGCTTACTCTTAGTACAGTGCTGAATTCAGGATTTTCAGGTGCTTTATGCTAGATAACAATCCATTTATGAATTGTTTTATAGATAACAATCCATATATTCAGCCTACATACCCTTGGAATACGGTATTCAGCATTCGTATCAGGAATGAGTTCTAACTACTTTCTTGTTTTTGTACAAACACTTAGATCCTCAAGGAAACTCTAAGTATCAGGGTAGAGTGCTAACTTATATCTCATTATCGTACAAATACAAGGATCCTCAGGAAACATCGTTTTCCGATGCATCAGGATAGAGTTCTAACTACTACCTCATTCTTGCACAATTGTCAAACACTTGGATCGAAAGAGAACTTCGTTGTCAGTCGTATGAGGATAGAGTTCTAACTACTACCTTGTTCTTGCACAGTTGTCAAACACTTGGATCGTCAGAGAACTTCGTTGTCAGTCGTATGAGGATAGAGTTCTAACTACTAACTTGTTCTTCCACAGTTGTCAAACACTTGGATCGTCAGGGAACTTGGTTGTCAGTCATATCAGGATAGAGTTCTAACTACTACCTTGTTCTTGCACAGTTGTCAAACACTTGGATCGTCAGGGAACTTGGTTGTCAGTCATATCAGGATAGATGTCTAACTACTACCTTGTTCTTCCACAGTTGTCAAACACTTGGATCGTCAGGGAACTTGGTTGTCAGTCATATCAGGATAGATGTCTAACTACTACCTTGTTCTTGCACAGTTGTCAAACACTTGGATCGTCAGAGAACTTCGTTGTCAGTCATATCAGGATAGAGTTCTAACTACTAACTTGTTCTTCCACAGTTGTCAAACACTTGGATCGTCAGAGAACTTGGTTGTCAGTCATATCAGGATAGATGTCTAACTACTACCTTGTTCTTCCACAGTTGTCAAACACTTGGATCGTCAGGGAACTTGGTTGTCAGTCGTATCAGGATAGATGTCTAACTACTACCTTGTTCTTGCACAGTTGTCAAACACTTGGATCGTCAGGGAACTTCGTTGTCAGTCGTATCAGGATAGAGTTCTAACTACTACCTTGTTCTTGCACAGTTGTCAAACACTTGGATCGTCAGGGAACTTCGTTGTCAGTCGTATCAGGATAGAGTTCTAACTACTACCTCATTCTTGCACAGTTGTCAAACACTTGGATCGTCAGGGAACTTCGTTGTCAGTCGTATCAGGATAGAGTTCTAACTACTACCTCATTCTTACACAATTATCAAACACTTGGATCGTCAGGAAACTTCGTTGTCAGTCGTATCAGGATAGAGTTCTAACTACTACCTCATTCTTACACAATTGTCAAACACTTGGATCGTCAGGAAACTTCGTTGTCAGTCGTATCAGGATAGAGTTCTAACTACTACCTCATTCTTACACAATTGTCAAACACTTGGATCGTCAGGGAACTTCGTTGTCAGTCGTATCAGGATATAGTTCTAACTACTACCTCATTCTTGCACAGTTGTCAAACACTTGGATCGTCAGGGAACTTCGTTGTCAGTCGTATCAGGATATAGTTCTAACTACTACCTCATTCTTGCACAGTTGTCAAACACTTGGATCGTCAGGGAACTTCGTTGTCAGTCGTATCAGGATAGAGTTCTAACTATTCTCTTGGTTTTGCACAAACACTTAGATCCTCAAGGAAACTCGAAGTATCAGGATAGAGTTCTAACTACTACCTTGTTCTTGCACAATTGTCAAACACTTGGATCGTCAGGAAACTTCGTTGTCAGTCGTATCAGGATAGAGTTCTAACTACTACCTCATTCTTGCACAGTTGTCAAACACTTGGATCGTCAGGGAACTTCGTTGTCAGTCGTATCAGGATAGAGTTCTAACTATTCTCTTGGTTTTGCACAAACACTTAGATCCTCAAGGAAACTCGAAGTATCAGGATAGAGTTCTAACTACTACCTCACTCTTGCACAATTGTCAAACACTTGGATCGTCAGGGAACTTCGTTGTCAGTCGTATCAGGATAGAGTTCTAACTACTACCTCATTCTTACACAATTGTCAAACACTTGGATCGTCAGGGAACTTCGTTGTCAGTCGTATCAGGATAGAGTTCTAACTACTACCTCATTCTTACACAATTGTCAAACACTTGGATCGTCAGGGAACTTCGTTGTCAGTCGTATAAGGATAGAGTACTAACTACTCTCTTATTATCGTACAAACACTTGGATCCTCAGAGAACCCAGTTCAAGTGTACTATTAAATCCAATCCTGTTCTTGTATGAGTGATGGGGACTACCGGTGTTGGTCAGCCACTCCCAACAAGCCTGAATAATAACTTCCATTACTATGTCATTAAAGAGACTTTACACGGCGGATTAATTTCACTCTCGCCAATCGCCAATCTGGGCTGCGGCCCCGGGCTAATCGATGGCCAATTGTAACGAACCAATCACGTTCATCGCTTCTCGTTTCATATCGTAAATTTTTGTAACCAAGAAATAATTGGATACTATTTAATTTATTGGAATATTTTCTAAATTGTGCCCTCCGGTTGGGGCCAGAGAACACCCACTATCGGATGGTGATGGTAAAACAACAATATTCCTAAGTTTAGTTTGGATATTTTAAATTCCAATTTTTTTAACAAGTTGCTTGGGAAGTATGGGATGAATTCCCTCATTATCTCACTTAGGGTAAGTAAAGTTGTTCTGCCTTCCTAATACCGTAATCAGCTACGGATGCATGATTTATTATATCCTATATGATGAAATAGAAACTTTTAACCATTTTTGAAAATATACCTCCATCTTAGCTCAACTTTGGGGGAGTTATTAAAGAAACAAAGGTCGGTTTCTTATGGCCGCAACGAACGCCTCATTGGCAGTGATAAACAGAATACAAATAATGTACACCTTTATACATCTGGAAAAGGCCTAATGATTACTACTTTTGTACTTGATGATGTGGGAAGAATAGAGGGAGGGTCTGACAAGGTCCTGGCCCTGTCACCACATGGTAAACTGGAAAAATACTGGTCGACACACATTTAGCGCACTATTGGATGCAACTCTGATTCCTTCTTCTTCGTGGTTCAACGTATTAATCCCAAATGTATTGTAGGATTTGAATTAGGTTAATTTTTGAAAGATTTAGATGCTGACGTTTAACATCTTGCAACTATTCTTTTGTAAAATAAACGACTGTGTAAAGATTAAGGTTGATCAGTTTTTAACACTAAAACAAGAACGTGTATCTGTGAACTATTGACCTTGAAATTTACGGCTCCATTACAATAAACTACGTAGAGACCAGACCAATTCCATCGACCAGTTTCTGGGTGTTCTATCGCGTAGGTGGCTGGTGGGGGCGCGAACTTAAGAATCTGCCAACACTCGCACAGTAGCTCTCTTACCTTCGGTAGGCTAAATAATGGTCCTTTTGATTTAAGCATATCCTTAGTTGTTTTTCTCCATAATGAAGGGCCAAGAAGATGGCCGTATATTATTTATAGAACCGAACAATGCAATAAGGTCGATTGGAATGACGCCGCGCTCGCACTCACGCACCTCTTGTACTACTAGTAGCCGCAGTCCCTTATTATCCACATCGATCGTAGATTAGCGGTTCCTTTCGTTAATTACAGGTCCTCCCGTGAGGAATAGATTCATTCCGGTCATTTGTTACAGGATACGACATATCTGATGTGTTTAGCTTTCCATCTACTTTCCAGTACTTAACATTACACCATAGACTACGTTATCAAACTATTTCGTAACTATAGTTTAAAGTATATCGTCAAAAATGCTTGAATTTCAAAAAAAGCACACAGATAAAACAAGAGTATAAATAATTCAAACTAAGTTCAATCCGTAACTTGATCGTCTGGATTACCGTACAAAAACAATATCTAAGGCACTTAACTTTATTATAAATATAGAATTATATAAAGTAAATTCTAGTTTTGAATTTTAAAAAGAAGAAAACGGATTCTCAAAAGATACAAAAAATGTTATATCTGAATAATCTTGCGTATATTTCGGGTTTGCCCTCATTAATATGGTTCATATATTCTTTAGTTCATAGTAAACTATCTGATGATAAAATAATTAAAAAAAAGAAAAACTTAAAAACAGCATTCAATCATGAACGTGTGAGGAATTGTAATGAAAAGTATACATTACATGAAACTTGTAGGATTCATGTATATTTATAGTTATTTCAAGTTTTTCCAAATATTTTTACAAAATAGGAAAATTAAAAAAGATCCAGCTATTTATTTTAATTAGAAAATAAAAAAATTATCCAGCATTTACTATTATTATTGTTTTTACACGGATAAAAACGCAGGCCGAAATGGTTGATTTGATAGTAAACAAATGAAATTGCTCTTTTTGGCGGATGGCAAAAAGTGATTGTTCAGATCTTGTTATTATTTCGCAAGTTTTATGATTGCTGCATAAAAAGGATCATTCATCGGCTGCGTTATAATCCTCCATGATGACCTTCTAAGGCAATGTAAAAATAGCTTTAATCCTATTTATTTACTAGCACTGTCTCAAACAAGTCTAAGAGATAACTGGCATATCAAGCTTCTAAAGGATCATTAAGTGAAAAAACTCTGAAGATATACTTTACACCCAGGAAAGGTTTTTGACAATCAGTACTAGCATAAAAATAGCATAGATCTATTATGTATCCGAATGAACATATATTTTTTGTTTGAAATGTATCATAACTGGTAAAAATACATTAACATACTTTGATCATTATTTCACAAAACCTTCTTATCCTTCTTTTCATTACATCAGCATATCATTTATAGTGAACGGGATAGTTAAAACACTTAAAAATTCATTACATATTTTTTAACTCAATCAATGTATTTTGAACTGAACAATAATTCTTCCAAAGAAACAACACTTTCACAGTTTAAATCCATTGACAATTATAGATTCTACATGTCGAGTAAATATTGTTGGATGTTTCGTATGTTTTTACTTACGTTTATTATAGTGATAAAATTGCCTTACTTTATAATTTATGACATTAACCCTTCACGCGATATTAAGTATAATATGGACATTGCATGGTTTTTAATTTATTGATTAGAACTGGATTTTTTCTCTTCAGTACATTTTCACACATTTATGTTGCTAATTCGAGTACTTTGAACCAAATTTTGATAAAATAATGATATCCGAAATTAAATTAAAAAAATAACTAGCAGAGTAATTTTATTACAACTAAATTTCTAATTATTAAGTTTACTACTAATTAACTTTAACAATTAGTGTTAAGCCTAATAATAAGTGATAATTAGAGTACTAAAAAACTAACACATTACTTTAAGAGAAGCAGCATTACACTTTAAGTGGAACTTTTCCGTTACTAACTACCACTACTATTTTTTTCGCAATATCACTGTACGTGTATGGGTGGGCGTGTGGGTCAATACCACTGTACGTTTATGGGTGGGTGGGTTGGGTCAATACCACTGTACATGTATGGGTGGGCGGGTGGGTCAATACCATTGTACGTGTATGGATGGGCGGGTGGGTCAATACCATTGTACGTGTATGGGTGGGCATGTGGGTTATTATCACAGTACGTGTATGGGTGGGTGGGTGGGTCAATACCACTGTACATGTATGGGTGGGCGGGTGGGTCAATACCACTGTACATGTATGGGTGGGTGGGTGGGTCAATACCACTGTACATGTATGGGTGGGCGGGTGGGTCAATACCATTGTACGTGTATGGATGGGTGGGTGGGTCAATACCATTGTACGTGTATGGGTGGGCATGTGGGTTATTATCACAGTACGTGTATGGGTGGGTGGGTGGGTTCGTTTAGGTTAGGTTAGGTTAGGTGGCTACTAAAGTTGATCACAAACTCGTAAATTCAATGATTGACTTACCGCCGAATACGCTCTCCGCGTGTAAGTTCTTGGAAAGCAATAAGACATCGAAAAAGGCCAGCAATATCGGATTCCTAGCGGATTAGGAATACCACAGTGGACGTAAAAATGATTGCAGAACAGTTGTTAGAGTAAGAGAATATTTATCAAGCGGTAGTTAATTAACGTAAACAAAAAAAAGTAGTGGAACGGAAAAGATTCCTTAAAGTAAATATACACATAAATATCTTTGTAAGGTTTCTAAAAACATTAAGAGTCAGTTTTGAAACAATTGATATTAACAGTTTTTTTGTTATTTTAAATTATATGGTCAATAAAGTAAACTATCTAAATGCTATTTAAGTATTGTTAACATTAATGTTTACAACTAACTCAATATTAAAGGCACGTAAAAGAATATTCCATGAGGTGTCACATTAATGAAGAACACCACTTGTATCGTGATCGTCTAGTGAAAATCTAAAGTTGTTTGCAGACCTAACTCAGGTGAAAGAACTCTCGTTGGTCAAATTGTGATTGCGAGGCAGAGGTCCATTGAGAGACTGGAACCGCCTCTGTGACCGAGAGTTACGACTCGGGACTGTCGAGGTGGAGAAAAGCGACCAAAATATCAAAACAATGGCTCGTAAATACCTGCCAGACAATGGAACGATCCAGAAATTTTATTTCTCGTTTCAGCATCTTTAATTTGTTGTCGTTATTAGAGATGAATATTAAAAATCAATTCCGATAGTGAATTGCTGAATGGAACATTACTCTGTATAACGTATCTCGGAGTGTGATGCTGAATGGAACATTACTCTGTATAACGTATCTCGGAGTGTGATGCCGAATGGAACATTACTCTGTATAACGATATCTCGGTAGTAACGTATCTCGGAGTGTGATGCTGAATGGAACATTACTCTGTATAACGTATCTCGGAGTGTGATGCTGAATGGAACATTACTCTGTATAACGTATCTCGGAGTGTGATGCTGAATGGAACATTACTCTGTATAACGTATCTCGGAGTGTGATGCTGAGTGAAATATGGTTTCGTAACGTCTCCTTATATCATTTACAACAGTGCATTCAGTCAGGTGTACGAGTGCTTACGCTGTTCCAAGAAATCGCTGTAAGCATTTTGTGGAATTTTTACCAATGAATGCAATTGAATATTACCTGCTAAATAGCAGAGTAACAGACGAGTTGGTTGAATGATCCTCCTCAGTCAAACTGAGACAAAAATTACTAAGTTTAATAAACTGCAGAACCTTTAGAAACTCCAAAGAGAAACACGAGAAAAATATGACGAATTTACTCAGGTGAAGGTTAGGATTTTGTCATGTCTGTCATCATAATAAGACCTCCACGCCATGAGAAAATATTTTTATTTTATCAACTCACTAGCAAATGCCTTAGCACCTTAAAGCCATAAGTATTGGTGTACAGTTCGTCCTGTCTCATGTATGTATCATGGGTATATATGCCTTTTGGCATTGTGTTTGTTCTTTCTTGCGTTGATTCTGTAGACGTTCCATCAACAACTGAAGTCCTCACCAGCCGCTAATGCAGTATTGCAAATTTTAAAGCGATTTTGACTATAGGACTAGTGTGCATGAGTCACGTGTTCTTCTGGTCAATAACTGAGTTATTCTCAAATTGGACCACTTGCTAATAGCTTAGACCATACTAGGAGAAAGTCTTGTTGTTTATCATGGGAAATGCTTGATGTTAATCGTCTAGCATATATAGGATTTCATTGGGTACTTTACCACCTCAGATATTCTATTCGGAAATTACCTGTCAAGACTCTAATATGGTGATGACAATTTGTGGTTGGATGTAGAGACTCAGAAGTATTTGAAGTATCGTCCTGTGATGTTTTTAAGGATGATTGAGTTGTAAAGGACGGAACCTTCAAAAGCAGTGAGAATTTAAATGACGTTTTATTTTTCAGGGGTTTAACTTCAGTTGTCTTTGCATAAGAGTGATGCAAATATACAATTGGGCCGGATAGATTGCGACCTGTGAGTTATATTTAGTGCATGTATGGGTTTCAGCAGTAGAGGGATATTGTTAATTGAATACTAACAAGTAAAATAATGATTTAATTTGATACGTTCTAAGATTGATTCGTTAGTGTTGATCAAACCAACCAAAGCTGTTAATGTTTAGTGGGCGGAGTTTGCTATTTCGCTGCCACCAGGCGGCCTTCCGTCTACCTAGTTTCCATGACAAATTTTTAATGGAATAACATGTGAAGGAATAGTTATCTCTCTCACTTCCCGCACTCAGTCATCTCTTTAGCACCAGTGCTTTCAGTCTGTCGCAGCCTAAGCGGCCTATCTATAGTTCTATATTAAATGTATAATATAATTTACAATTAAACTTATTGGGTCATGGGAATCCTGTCAAATACCAATGGGAGTCAGCATCGTATTCCACAAGCCTTACCTATAGCATTGATATGGGTGAAGTTAGAATTTATACAAAATCGACCCCACTTTATCGGTCTTACACTGGAATTCCCAATTATAGCCATATAAATTCCAGTTCATCGTTCTCAACTGAATTCACCCAATTTAACACAATTATATAAGTTTATAGATGGTATGAGGTATCGTTTCCATTTTTAGAGTAGCTGGGGAGGAGGGGGGTCGACAAAGATACTCTGGAGTAATGTTTACAAAGAGTGTATATGAGAGATCAGGTGTTCCTTATATGTACGAGATACGCCTAGTTCGACTGACGAGTTGGTTGGCACAAACAGCAATGCTAAGCCTGTCTTCTAATTTCTTTCCAACAAGCCAAAAACTATGATATCACTGTTAGTAAGTCTACGTGGCAATGATGATTTCTGGATGGTTACAAAACCAACCAGTTATAGTCGTTTCGATTGGTGTACCATTATAGGCCTACATGAGGATGGGCAAACCTGTAGCCTCCCACTCAAATGGCCCCTGAGACAGTTTTACAGGCGAGGCCTGTACTGTCGTAAAAGTACTAACACGATTAAAAACCTTAATTTATTATTGTGAGTACATAGGCTTACAAAAGCAATTCAATGTTGATTTTCACTATGGTATATGTCTTGGACCCTTTGACCAAGTCCCCTTCTAGTGTATGAATGGCAGTGGCCATATCATGTAGACAAACGAAATGTAGGGAAAATCAAAATTGTCACAATAGTTTTAACTATAAGGTTCTCAAATTGGGACATTAAAACTAGTGTTTTGTTTGAATTCGATGTTGATTGTGGGAAATCAAAATTAAATAAATATTTTGTTTATAATGGGAACACAGGTATATCAAAAGAAATGTTTGGTATTTATGCACTTTCTTGCCACAAAACAAATTTGGAACATTTTGCTTGAAATGGATCTAGAATTGGCTTTATTTTCACGAGATATGCTTTTTATTCCGCGGAAATAACGTACGGTATTTTACCGAAAAATTAGAAAAAACCAGTGTCACAACTTTTAGTATTTTTGTCATATTTCCGTTAATTTAAATGGTATTTTAATCATCTTTTTTTTATTTTGATGTGTTTTTTGCGCTGAATACAAATTTGGAAACTATTTTAGTCTATTACAAATATTTCTCGAGAAATAACGGAAAAACTACTATCGCGGCGGATCGCGATTAGCGGCCATTACGCGATCATTATATACAACAACTATTAATCACAAAAACCGAATTCATCTATATTCCCGCCGGAGTGACGGCCGGCAGGCCGTCACGGAGGCCAAACGCTCGAATTTAACGCAAATTACGAATTTTTGTTGAGAAAATAGACAATTTGGATAAGTTAGGTTATGTCAGTGAAAATGCATTTTTCGAGCTGAAAAAATAATTTTACTGCAAAACCAGTTATAAATTTGTGTTCAGCATAAAAAAACACGAGAAATGAAAAAAATTTTGTCGAAAAATAACGATTTTTAAAAAAGTTGGTTTTTTCATTATGAGATAAAAACTAGTTTTCCGATTTTTCGGTAAAAAACGAGTTTTCCGCGGATGAAATCAATCTCCTAAAGAGATATAAACTCATTTTTCAGCACTTCTTTAACATGAAATTGTATTTTCAGAGGTGGCAAGAAAGTGCATAATTACCGAAATGTTTAGTCAAAAGATAGGATTAGACATGAGATGCTGAAACAGTATTTAGTAATTTAAGATGAATTTGTGGGATAAGACGAGAGGGTGGACAGTAAATCCGGCCTGAAGGACTAAAATACTTAAACTAAGTTTTAAACTATATTCACTAAGAATGTCAAAGCAAACAGGTCTGATCATGAAATTAATAGAGGTATATTAAATCTATGTTCAAGTTAACGCATCTCCATATTTCGACTTTTATGTGCACTTTTCCACAGGTCTAGAGTTGCTAATTCAGGTCAAATGAAACAAGTAAGTGACCTGTAATGTACAGTATATGAATATTAGTTGTAACAACCACGTGCTCAAGAACAAGTAAAAAAATGAAAAAAATTTATAAATAAAAACCAACTATACTTTAAAAGGGACAATTAAATACCTGGCTGAGTAAGTTTACCTTGAACATGGGTGCTAACTGACATTCACCTACAATGCATAATGGATTCCGAACCACTTAAATGTCTGTTTTTATTAATTGATAATAATCTCGCTTATCAATTCTCTTTTAAGACGATATAATGACCTCATACAATATATATATATATATATATATATATATATATATATATATATATATATATATATATATATTATGGTTCTTTATTTTCCTATCAATGAACATAATTGATAATCATATAACTGTTACGAATTTCCATATTCATTTTTTTATAAAGAAATTAAACGTTGGAAAAACTTGTAGATTATTTTAAGATGAATATGGATAATTATGTGAGTGTGGTTGATAAACTAAGATCAATTTAACCTCGCCCACAACTAAGTGGCCAAGTTTGTGAAAGGGTGCTCAATTTATCATAGAATTGGAACAGTAAGTGGTATATTTTTTACTTTTTTTATATGTTGCCAGCCAATATTGTAGATTAAGTCCTTGCACCAATGAATACTTCAGTAGAGCCCATAGACATGCAAGCCATTGAACAGAGATAAAAAATAAAGAGATCAAATACAATCGTGAGCCTAATGGGTGTCGAGTTAGAAACTTGGAGAGTCGACTAGTTAGTTCTCCAGTTCACCGTACGGTCGGCAGAGCCAAAACCATTATCAGCACCCTATTCCTCTCAAGGACAATCAAAGTAATTGTTACTACAAATTTATTAAGATTTACATAAGGGGTGACTGCAACCGAGGCGTTCGTTGCGGCCATAATAAAGCAACTTCTGTTTATTTTTTCTCTATGGCCATTCTGAGAATACTGAGCTTATAATCCATTACCCGAACACAGTGCTTTCAAGTAGCTAGGTTATAACAAGGCGCTACTTACATCTAAAAAAAACATCAGAGCCAATAGTCCGTGATTTTATTTTTTCCACAAATTCTAAAGAAATTAGTACCTATATTAGATCATTACTGCCCAGTTTAAAACTTGTTTGACCAACGGAAATGAGTTGAAAGCGGTCTTTACTGACGTAGTAAGTTAAGCCAATGTCGTCTTCTCTGCTTTCACTCAACCACAAACGGAGATGTGTTCTCTACACTCGTGACATTATATTTACAACGACGAATATCAGAGGCCAAGGTCTGGAGTTTAGCATCGCCGTGTGCCTGAGAGGTAGCCGATTTTACCTCCCGTTGCTTCTCACAAGTCATTTTTAGAAATGTGTCACCTACGTGACCGTGAGAACCACTCCCCCGTCATTGTGTCCCAGGTAGGAGGCATTCCCCGCCAGGAGTCCAGCCTGACCTCTGCACGTTCGGAGTCCTTACCGAGAACTAGCCAAAGGTGTTAAAAATATAATAAAACTCTCAATAATAATTTCACAATGGAGACAGTAAAAAGTCCATATAGTATGTTAAGAATGGAGACAAACATTGTCCGACTAGTTACCGACCCATATCTTTGATGCCAAGGTACTTTAAGATTTACAAAATTTTTTATATTATCTTATGTAAAATATTTTTATCAAAGTAATATTATCTGCAATTAACAGTTCCATTCCAGGAAAATTATATCAACAACCAATACCAAATGTCATTTAGGAGGATCTTCCAAGGCTTTTTGAGGCCTAGGACCTTCTTTCTCAAGCCATTATTTTTTGTTTTTGTTTTTATGTTACTTGAGTAAACTTCTTGACTTTTATAAGCCTTAAACACTGGAAAAGTAATAAAAAGTCGATTTTTGATATAATTTCTTACTTTTAGATAAATTGACTGTATTTAGGAGTATATACTAGTAGTTTAGGTATATTTTGCTCTCCTGTTTGTGCTGGTAACTAATAAATCGGTTCCTAGCTTATCCGCTGTTAAGGGGGTCTATCAGGGTTCAGTTTGGGAACCACTGCTTTTTTCTATATTGATTTGATACATTTTGATGACACACAGTATTATGGGTTAGACCACTAATTACACTTTTGAGATAATATACTACAGTAGATCTAATCCTTCTAAATAATTTAAAGGCATGATTTTATACTAAACGAAAAAAAAACACTAACATCTTTTTTATTGATTTTTACAGTTAATTTCTCAAGTCAAGTTGTAGTCATTTGTGTTTAGATAGGAAGCCTATACGGAAGCTCTACATTAAATACAGTAAACTTTACTAATAACCTATCTAAAAAATCTCTTTTATTTGTAAATCTTAAATTATATGTCCCAGATAAAATAGTTTAAGTGTTATTGCTTTGCATGACATTCATAAAGCTTAGAAATGAAATTAACTTTTTTTAACACAAATAACATGTCCTCACTGATGTACTCTTTCACAGGTTTTCAAAATCTATGCCAATTTTTTAGTAGATTGGTGTAAAATATTGTAAATAAATTATGATTGTATTTATAGCAATATTCATTTAGAACATTGATACGTCTATTACATAATGGGCTTTAATAACATTTTCATTTTCTGATTTTGTTTGAATACAGGTCCATTAAGGTTGTCAGTTTTAACTGACGAAAAAACCTTTGATGCTTATGTTAAGGTTCTCTTGTCAGTATTCTTGTGTTTCTTCAATAATGTCACGTATATACTTAGTGCTGAGTCTATCTTTGTCCATTGATTCTGTTATAAACATAATGAATAAAAAAGTATTCACCAAAGAAATATCAGGGGTCCACTCTATTACTTTATCTATGTACATTTACTTTTTGGCAATTTATCACATCATCAAATCACCTTGAACTTTTTGCGAATATTCTGAACGAATATACAAACTTGAACAGAAAATTATATTTTAGTGTTAAGAAGTTGAAATATGCTCGTTTTTAAAACTTTTCATGTGTCTTTTTCTATAACATATCGTTGCGTACTAAAGACTATCGTAAAAAAAAAAAATAGTTTAATGTGATAAACAAGGCTACATTTTGGTTTCAGTGATAGACAAGATTTCTCACTTTTCTTAACAATAAAGATATTTTAAATTCTATTTTATTTTTCATCCATTTATTTATTTATTACTTTAAGAAGTCATCATGCAGTGTATTAAATCAGTGACCGTTATTTTGTTATTATTTTGTAACATCATTAAAAATAACTCTTTATAAAAGTAAAAATCAAACAAAAAAATATATAATATATGAGGAAAGGAAATATTGTGACTTAAAGAAGCGAACTGTTCTGCTTTATGTGTTGTAACGACTATCGGAGAATGGTCAGCAATACTGAATCGTTTCAGCGTTCAAGACAAGAAAACATCCTTCATGATTTCAGGAGGTCCGGGAAGACATTGCTTCAGCAGAAACCCTTCTTGAAACCTCTTCACCACTGACAGGTACATCTCCTCCCAGTTGAGTGTCTTTGTTTTGACAGGAAGCGCATCCAGGGAGGATTCTGTTGGCGGGACAAAGGCTGTTGTGACGGCAGGAGATGCCCACTCCAGAACCACCCACTGTGTCAGTGCCTTGTTAGTAATTGATATCATTCTTAAGGCCTTTGACGAGCAAAGACGAATAAAGGACCTCTTACTACTGTCCGCGCAGAAATTATGGATACTCGAGTTCACGATACCATATCTCCGAAACGGTCCGTTCGATTTTTACGAAAGACCTATCAAATTAAAGGAAATATTGTCAATTTTCATACTACGAAGTTTCGATTTTTTACGTAGCTTTTTATAATTTATAAGACGGAAAAAGTGGAAAATATCGGCATTTTTCACAATCTTTTTGGAAATCTCAACTTCAGGCAATTATTACAAAATATCTATTAAACGTATCAGCTTCAAATTTTAATAGCTTATATGAAGGTTACTTACAAACACTTTTGTAGAGTTTCATAATTTTAACGTTATTATTTTTTATGTTCTTGTAAATTTTGTAAACCTTTGTTAACTTTGTTATCTTGGGTTTAAAATTCCCGCTCAAAACAGTGTTTTGACTATCAATTGATTGTATGAACGAAAAATATAGTGTCTACAGAATATGATGTAATAGTGATTTGTGATGAATTTATATTTGTTAAACGTTTTTATTCCCACGCGAGGGGCTGGTACGCGGGGAAACGTGCCGGGGATGGCTCGGGTTCTCCCACAAAACAAGTGCGATGTTGCCGGAATGCTATAGAACGGGTTGGTGACTCAGACCAACCTTCCCTTAAACTAGCAAACTTCACCCTGTCGTTAACCTCTGTGTGCACCGAACGGCAACATCGCACTTGTTTTGTGGGAGAACCCGAGCCATCCCCGGCGCGTTTCCCTGCGTACCAGCCCCTCGCGCGGGATTAAAAACGTTTAACAAATATAAATTCATCACAAATCACTATTACATCATATTCTGTAGACACTATATTTTTCGTTCATACAATCAATTGATAGTCAAAACACTGTTTTGAGCGGGAATTTTAAACCCAAGATAACAAAGTTAACAAAGGTTTACAAAATTTACAAGAACATAAAAAATAATAACGTTAAAATTATGAAACTCTACAAAAGTGTTTGTAAGTAACCTTCATATAAGCTATTAAAATTTGAAGCTGATACGTTTAATAGATATTTTGTAATAATTGCCTGAAGTTGAGATTTCCAAAAAGATTGTGAAAAATGCCGATATTTTCCACTTTTTCCGTCTTATAAATTATAAAAAGCTACGTAAAAAATCGAAACTTCGTAGTATGAAAATTGACAATATTTCCTTTAATTTGATAGGTCTTTCGTAAAAATCGAACGGACCGTTTCGGAGATATGGTATCGTGAACTCGAGTATCCATAATTTCTGCGCGGACAGTAATAGACTATCTGAGGCCGCCAACAAAAAACTTAATTTCTCTTAAATTACTGCCTGTGAGGCCCTGTGGCGGATGGATTCTATGAAGGTCAAGGCACGAGTCTTCAAGGGGTTACGTTGTAAAACTACCATTCATCCTAATTTCAACGTAAGCTATTAATTTTATTTTTAGTTATCAGAAGAGCTAAAGTTGTTGAGTCAATTGTTCTTGGTAAGAGACCAAACAACTATACTTATAAAGTAAGTGTTTTATTTTGTTTCAATTTAAGAACTAAATCAATCATAAATAAGTCCAACAATGAGCTAGGTACTGTTCTGTGTTTGATATAAGCCTAACAATATTCGTTCTAGTTAAAGCTTAAATCAACTTTAAATGACATCAAAGAAGTAAGCCAGTGGCTATTTTCTGTATATTACATAAACCCAATAATAACCTATCCATCTGTTCTAAGCTAAAGCTTAACCAAAACTCAAATGGCGTCAAATGTACCAATTCGTGTTGTTATCTGCAAGTACACAAAGCAAAATAGCAACTAAATATATAACACATCCAACCCAACACAAGACGAATCATGACTTAATCCTAACCCCAACTACAACAAAGAAGAGATATTGGTGTTATTATCTGTGTATTCTATAAAACTACAACAGTAGCAATGACCAAGTTGCAAACAAACAAAATTACACCTTGAAAGTGATCCGAGGATTATTATTTGCGTAACGAACAAACATTGAGGTTTGCAAACAAACTAGACCAACTACTACCCCAACCTAATGCTTTGCTGAATCCCTAATTACACATATTAACTAGTCAATAGTAAATTTCTATGTAACTAATACAATAGTTAGTTGTATTCAGAATGAATTAGAAAAGAATCGGTTGTTGTACACTATGTAGGACATAAGTAAAAAAAAAAAAAAAAAAAAAAAAAAAAAATGACAACTAAAATTAAATAAACAAATAAACTTAAACTTCACTTAGTACCTACTCTGGACCGACTGATTACTTCCAAGAAAAGAGCCAGTGGTTGTGTTCTATGCAAGACATATACCGACACTAGTAGTTGAGACTTCATACTACCTAGTTTCCACCTACTGATTACTTCCCAGAAGTGAGTCAGTGGTTGTGTTCTATGCAAGACATATACCGACACTAGTAGTTAAAACTTCATACTACCTAGTTTCCACCTACTGATTACTTCCAAGAAGTGAGCCAGTGGTTGTGTTCTATGCAAGACATATATCGACACTAGTAGTTGAGACTTCATACTACCTAGTTTCCACCTACTGATTACTTCCAAGAAGTGAGCCAGTGGTTGTGTTCTATGCAAGACATATACCGACACTAGTAGTTGAGACTTCATACTACCTAGTTTCCACCTACTGATTACTTCCAAGAACTGAGCCAGTGGTTGTGTTCTATGCAAGACATATATCGACACTAGTAGTTAAAACTTCATACTACCTAGTTTCCACCTACTGATTACTTCCCAGAAGTGAGTCAGTGGTTGTGTTCTATGCAAGACATATATCGACACTGGTAGTTAAAACTTCATACTACCTAGTTTCCACCTACTGATTACTTCCAAGAAGTGAGCCAGTGGTTGTGTTCTATGCAAGACATATACCGATACTGGTAGTTAAAACTTCATACTACCTAGTTTCCACCTACTGATTACTTCCAAGAAGTGAGCCAGTGGTTGTGTTCTATGCAAGACATATACCGACACTGGTAGTTAAAACTTCATACTACCTAGTTTCCACCTACTGATTACTTCCAAGAAGTGAGCCAGTGGTTGTGTTCTATGCAAGACATATACCGACACTGGTAGTTAAAACTTCATACTACCTAGTTTCCACCTACTGATTACTTCCCAGAAGTGAGTCAGTGGTTGTGTTCTATGCAAGACATATACCGACACTGGTAGTTAAAACTTCATACTACCTAGTTTCCACCTACTGATTACTTCCAAGAAGTGAGCCAGTGGTTGTGTTCCATGCAAGACATATATCGACACTAGTAGTTAAAACTTCATACTACCTAGTTTCCACCTACTGATTACTTCCAAGAAGTGAGCCAGTGGTTGTGTTCCATGCAAGACATATATCGACACTAGTAGTTGAGACTTCATACTACCTAGTTTCCACCTACTGATTACTTCCCAGAAGTGAGTCAGTGGTTGTGTTCTATGCAAGACATATACCGACACTGGTAGTTAAAACTTCATACTACCTAGTTTCCACCTACTGATTACTTCCAAGAAGTGAGCCAGTGGTTGTGTTCCATGCAAGACATATATCGACACTAGTAGTTGAGACTTCATACTACCTAGTTTCCACCTACTGATTACTTCCAAGAAGTGAGCCAGTGGTTGTGTTCCATGCAAGACATATATCGACACTAATAGTTGAGACTTCATACTACCTAGTTTCCACCTACTCATTACTTCCCAGAAGTGAGTCAGTGGTTGTGTTCTATGCAAGACATATACCGACACTAGTAGTTAAAACTTCATACTACCTAGTTTCCACCTACTGATTACTTCCAAGAAGTGAGCCAGTGGTTGTGTTCCATGCAAGACATATATCGACACTAGTAGTTGAGACTTCATACTACCTAGTTTCCACCTACTGATTACTTCCCAGAAGTGAGTCAGTGGTTGTGTTCCATGCAAGACATATATCGACACTAGTAGTTGAGACTTCATACTACCTAGTTTCCACCTACTGATTACTTCCAAGAAGTGAGCCAGTGGTTGTGTTCCATGCAAGACATATATCGACACTAGTAGTTGAGACTTCATACTACCTAGTTTCCACCTACTGATTACTTCCCAGAAGTGAGTCAGTGGTTGTGTTCTATGCAAGACATATACCGACACTGGTAGTTAAAACTTCATACTACCTAGTTTCCACCTACTGATTACTTCCAAGAAGTGAGCCAGTGGTTGTGTTCCATGCAAGACATATACCGACACTAGTAGTTGAGACTTCATACTACCTAGTTTCCACCTACTGATTACTTCCCAGAAGTGAGTCAGTGGTTGTGTTCTATGCAAGACATATATCGACACTAGTAGTTAAAACTTCATACTACCTAGTTTCCACCTACTGATTACTTCCAAGAAGTGAGCCAGTGGTTGTGTTCTATGCAAGACATATATCGACACTAGTAGTTGAGACTTCATACTACCTAGTTTCCACCTACTGATTACTTCCAAGAAGTGAGCCAGTGGTTGTGTTCTATGCAAGACATATACCGACACTAGTAGTTGAGACTTCATACTACCTAGTTTCCACCTACTGATTACTTCCAAGAACTGAGCCAGTGGTTGTGTTCTATGCAAGACATATATCGACACTAGTAGTTAAAACTTCATACTACCTAGTTTCCACCTACTGATTACTTCCCAGAAGTGAGTCAGTGGTTGTGTTCTATGCAAGACATATATCGACACTGGTAGTTAAAACTTCATACTACCTAGTTTCCACCTACTGATTACTTCCAAGAAGTGAGCCAGTGGTTGTGTTCTATGCAAGACATATACCGACACTGGTAGTTAAAACTTCATACTACCTAGTTTCCACCTACTGATTACTTCCAAGAAGTGAGCCAGTGGTTGTGTTCTATGCAAGACATATACCGACACTGGTAGTTAAAACTTCATACTACCTAGTTTCCACCTACTGATTACTTCCAAGAAGTGAGCCAGTGGTTGTGTTCTATGCAAGACATATACCGACACTGGTAGTTAAAACTTCATACTACCTAGTTTCCACCTACTGATTACTTCCCAGAAGTGAGTCAGTGGTTGTGTTCTATGCAAGACATATACCGACACTGGTAGTTAAAACTTCATACTACCTAGTTTCCACCTACTGATTACTTCCAAGAAGTGAGCCAGTGGTTGTGTTCCATGCAAGACATATATCGACACTAGTAGTTAAAACTTCATACTACCTAGTTTCCACCTACTGATTACTTCCAAGAAGTGAGCCAGTGGTTGTGTTCCATGCAAGACATATATCGACACTAGTAGTTGAGACTTCATACTACCTAGTTTCCACCTACTGATTACTTCCCAGAAGTGAGTCAGTGGTTGTGTTCTATGCAAGACATATACCGACACTGGTAGTTAAAACTTCATACTACCTAGTTTCCACCTACTGATTACTTCCAAGAAGTGAGCCAGTGGTTGTGTTCCATGCAAGACATATATCGACACTAGTAGTTGAGACTTCATACTACCTAGTTTCCACCTACTGATTACTTCCAAGAAGTGAGCCAGTGGTTGTGTTCCATGCAAGACATATATCGACACTAGTAGTTGAGACTTCATACTACCTAGTTTCCACCTACTCATTACTTCCCAGAAGTGAGTCAGTGGTTGTGTTCTATGCAAGACATATACCGACACTAGTAGTTGAGACTTCATACTACCTAGTTTCCACCTACTGATTACTTCCCAGAAGTGAGTCAGTGGTTGTGTTCTATGCAAGACATATACCGACACTGGTAGTTAAAACTTCATACTACCTAGTTTCCACCTACTGATTACTTCCAAGAAGTGAGCCAGTGGTTGTGTTCCATGCAAGACATATATCGACACTAGTAGTTGAGACTTCATACTACCTAGTTTCCACCTACTGATTACTTCCAAGAAGTGAGCCAGTGGTTGTGTTCCATGCAAGACATATATCGACACTAGTAGTTGAGACTTCATACTACCTAGTTTCCACCTACTGATTACTTCCCAGAAGTGAGTCAGTGGTTGTGTTCTATGCAAGACATATACCGACACTAGTAGTTAAAACTTTATACTACCTAGTTTCCACCTACTGATTACTTCCAAGAAGTGAGCCAGTGGTTGTGTTCCATGCAAGACATATATCGACACTAGTAGTTGAGACTTCATACTACCTAGTTTCCACCTACTGATTACTTCCAAGAAGTGAGCCAGTGGTTGTGTTCCATGCAAGACATATATCGACACTAGTAGTTGAGACTTCATACTACCTAGTTTCCACCTACTGATTACTTCCCAGAAGTGAGTCAGTGGTTGTGTTCTATGCAAGACATATACCGACACTAGTAGTTAAAACTTCATACTACCTAGTTTCCACCTACTGATTACTTCCAAGAAGTGAGCCAGTGGTTGTGTTCCATGCAAGACATATATCGACACTAGTAGTTGAGACTTCATACTACCTAGTTTCCACCTACTGATTACTTCCCAGAAGTGAGTCAGTGGTTGTGTTCTATGCAAGACATATACCGACACTAGTAGTTAAAACTTCATACTACCTAGTTTCCACCTACTGATTACTTCCAAGAAGTGAGCCAGTGGTTGTGTTCCATGCAAGACATATATCGACACTAGTAGTTGAGACTTCATACTACCTAGTTTCCACCTACTGATTACTTCCCAGAAGTGAGTCAGTGGTTGCGTTCTATGCAAGACATATATCGACACTAGTAGTTGAGACTTCATACTACCTAGTTTCCACCTACTGATTACTTCCCAGAAGTGAGCCAGTTGTTGTGTTCCATGCAAGACATATATCGACACTAGTAGTTGAGACTTCATACTACCTAGTTTCCACCTACTGATTACTTCCAATAAGTGAGCCAGTGGTTGTGTTCTATGCAAGAAATATACCGACACTGGTAGTTAAAACTTCATACTACCTAGTTTCCACCTACTGATTACTTCCAAGAACTGAGCCAGTGGTTGTGTTCTATGCAAGACATATATCGACACTAGTAGTTGAGACTTCATACTACCTAGTTTCCACCTACTGATTACTTCCCAGAAGTGAGTCAGTGGTTGTGTTCTATGCAAGACATATACCGACACTGGTAGTTAAAACTTCATACTACCTAGTTTCCACCTACTGATTACTTCCAAGAAGTGAGCCAGTGGTTGTGTTCTATGCAAGACATATATCGACACTAGTAGTTGAGACTTCATACTACCTAGTTTCCACCTACTGATTACTTCCAAGAAGTGAGCCAGTGGTTGTGTTCTATGCAAGACATATACCGACACTGGTAGTTAAAACTTCATACTACCTAGTTTCCACCTACTGATTACTTCCAATAAGTGAGCCAGTGGTTGTGTTCCATGCAAGACATATATCGACACTAGTAGTTAAAACTTCATACTACCTAGTTTCCACCTACTGATTACTTCCAAGAAGTGAGCCAGTGGTTGTGTTCTATGCAAGACATATACCGACACTGGTAGTTGAGACTTCATACTACCTAGTTTCCACCTACTGATTACTTCCAAGAAGTGAGCCAGTGGTTGTGTTCTATGCAAGACATATATCGACACTAGTAGTTGAGACTTCATACTACCTAGTTTCCGCCTACTGATTACTTCCAAGAAGTGAGCCAGTGGTTGTGTTCTATGCAAGAAATATACCGACACTGGTAGTTAAAACTTCATACTACCTAGTTTCCACCTACTGATTACTTCCAATAAGTGAGTCAGTGGTTGTGTTCTATGCAAGAAATATACCGACACTGGTAGTTAAAACTTCATACTACCTAGTTTCCACCTACTGATTACTTCCAAGAAGTGAGCCAGTGGTTGTGTTCTATGCAAGACATATATCGACACTAGTAGTTGAGACTTCATACTACCTAGTTTCCACCTACTGATTACTTCCCAGAAGTGAGTCAGTGGTTGTGTTCTATGCAAGACATATACCGACACTAGTAGTTAAAACTTCATACTACCTAGTTTCCACCTACTGATTACTTCCAAGAAGTGAGCCAGTGGTTGTGTTCCATGCAAGACATATATCGACACTAGTAGTTGAGACTTCATACTACCTAGTTTCCACCTACTGATTACTTCCCAGAAGTGAGTCAGTGGTTGTGTTCTATGCAAGACATATATCGACACTAGTAGTTGAGACTTCATACTACCTAGTTTCCACCTACTGATTACTTCCCAGAAGTGAGCCAGTTGTTGTGTTCCATGCAAGACATATATCGACACTAGTAGTTGAGACTTCATACTACCTAGTTTCTACCTACTGATTACTTCCAATAAGTGAGCCAGTGGTTGTGTTCTATGCAAGAAATATACCGACACTGGTAGTTAAAACTTCATACTACCTAGTTTCCACCTACTGATTACTTCCAAGAAGTGAGCCAGTGGTTGTGTTCTATGCAAGACATATATCGACACTAGTAGTTGAGACTTCATACTACCTAGTTTCCACCTACTGATTACTTCCCAGAAGTGAGTCAGTGGTTGTGTTCTATGCAAGACATATACCGACACTGGTAGTTAAAACTTCATACTACCTAGTTTCCACCTACTGATTACTTCCAAGAAGTGAGCCAGTGGTTGTGTTCTATGCAAGACATATATCGACACTAGTAGTTGAGACTTCATACTACCTAGTTTCCACCTACTGATTACTTCCAATAAGTGAGCCAGTGGTTGTGTTCTATGCAAGACATATACCGACACTGGTAGTTGAGACTTCATACTACCTAGTTTCCACCTACTGATTACTTCCAAGAAGTGAGCCAGTGGTTGTGTTCTATGCAAGACATATATCGACACTAGTAGTTGAGACTTCATACTACCTAGTTTCCACCTACTGATTACTTCCAAGAAGTGAGCCAGTGGTTGTGTTCTATGCAAGACATATACCGACACTGGTAGTTAAAACTTCATACTACCTAGTTTCCACCTACTGATTACTTCCAATAAGTGAGCCAGTGGTTGTGTTCCATGCAAGACATATATCGACACTAGTAGTTAAAACTTCATACTACCTAGTTTCCACCTACTGATTACTTCCAATAAGTGAGTCAGTGGTTGTGTTCTATGCAAGAAATATACCGACACTGGTAGTTAAAACTTCATACTACCTAGTTTCCACCTACTGATTACTTCCAAGAAGTGAGCCAGTGGTTGTGTTCTATGCAAGACATATATCGACACTAGTAGTTGAGACTTCATACTACCTAGTTTCCACCTACTGATTACTTCCCAGAAGTGAGCCAGTGGTTGTGTTCTATGCAAGACATATACCGACACTAGTAGTTAAAACTTCATACTACCTAGTTTCCACCTACTGATTACTTCCAAGAAGTGAGCCAGTGGTTGTGTTCCATGCAAGACATATATCGACACTAGTAGTTGAGACTTCATACTACCTAGTTTCCACCTACTGATTACTTCCCAGAAGTGAGTCAGTGGTTGTGTTCTATGCAAGACATATACCGACACTGGTAGTTAAAACTTCATACTACCTAGTTTCCACCTACTGATTACTTCCAAGAAGTGAGCCAGTGGTTGTGTTCTATGCAAGACATATATCGACACTAGTAGTTGAGACTTCATACTACCTAGTTTCCACCTACTGATTACTTCCCAGAAGTGAGCCAGTGGTTGTGTTCTATGCAAGACATATACCGACACTAGTAGTTAAAACTTCATACTACCTAGTTTCCACCTACTGATTACTTCCAAGAAGTGAGTCAGTGGTTGTGTTCTATGCAAGACATATACCGACACTAGTAGTTAAAACTTCATACTACCTAGTTTCCACCTACTGATTACTTCCAAGAAGTGAGCCAGTGGTTGTGTTCCATGCAAGACATATATCGACACTAGTAGTTGAGACTTCATACTACCTAGTTTCCACCTACTGATTACTTCCCAGAAGTGAGTCAGTGGTTGTGTTCTATGCAAGACATATACCGACACTAGTAGTTAAAACTTCATACTACCTAGTTTCCACCTACTGATTACTTCCAAGAAGTGAGCCAGTGGTTGTGTTCCATGCAAGACATATATCGACACTGGTAGTTAAAACTTTATACTACCTAGTTTCCACCTACTGATTACTTCCAAGAAGTGAGCCAGTGGTTGTGTTCCATGCAAGACATATATCGACACTAGTAGTTGAGACTTCATACTACCTAGTTTCCACCTACTGATTACTTCCCAGAAGTGAGTCAGTGGTTGTGTTCTATGCAAGACATATACCGACACTGGTAGTTAAAACTTCATACTACCTAGTTTCCACCTACTGATTACTTCCAAGAAGTGAGCCAGTGGTTGTGTTCCATGCAAGACATATATCGACACTAGTAGTTGAGACTTCATACTACCTAGTTTCCACCTACTGATTACTTCCAAGAAGTGAGCCAGTGGTTGTGTTCCATGCAAGACATATATCGACACTAGTAGTTGAGACTTCATACTACCTAGTTTCCACCTACTGATTACTTCCAATAAGTGAGCCAGTGGTTGTGTTCTATGCAAGAAATATACCGACACTGGTAGTTAAAACTTCATACTACCTAGTTTCCACCTACTGATTACTTCCCAGAAGTGAGCCAGTTGTTCTCTGTACACATCGCAAGCCTAGAACAGTAGTTTGTACTCCACCTACTATTCCAAGTTACGACCGCCTCGTAATGAAGTCACTGAGACGAATCTGTTGAGCTGTCGAGTCGTTAATTCTCCTTTTATTGGATCATTAAGTGCTATTTGCGCTGCGCCTACCGTAACCTCACCGTGGACGGCTAGACTAACCCTACTAGTGCGCTCTTGTGACTGCTTCTGATATTATTGTCACATATAAATTTAATAGTTGTACCTCCGGACGAGATTTTAATTTATAACCCCACTGCTGAGATAATGCTGGTACATGTCCGGCCATTAAAGCGCGTGTCGTCATTTAGTGAATAAATCATTTGTGTTTGTTTCTGCTTAGTTAACGTTTTAAGGCATTCTTCTGTGGTAAAGATTACTTGGCCTTATGTTTGCCAATCAGCTGTTAATGATCTTGAATGGTCACTTGCGATGGATTTAAATTAACGAAGTTTCCACGTAAGGACAGACCATAAACAAAACCAGTTACGATACATCTAAAACCAATAATTAATTATAGTTTTTAAATGAAAAACTAACCAATCCGGATCAACATAATTGTAAAGTTTATGTTCAAGATCTAATTGTCATTACTGAATTTATATTATTTTTCATGAAATTATACTGTACATCTAATTTTACAAACACGACCACCCCTACAACGGCCATTAGGGATAAGAAGAATACGGATAAAAAGAACCAGTTTGACAGAGAAAAAGTCTGTGAAGTGTAGGTTAAATAATCACAAGTTTTCTTTTTAATAGTTTATTATCCATCAGAAGGCTTGTTCCATCTAATTATTTCTCACCGACTCCAGATTGTCACGGCTTGGAAGGAAATTATGTATCGAGATGAGTCACGGAGAAGAAAGAAAGAGAACGCATCCAGTAGTGCGCTGAATGTGTGTCGAGTAGTTACTTCTTCAGTTTGCCATGTGGTTGGTATGGCCAGCACCTTGTTATGTCAGTCCCTCCTGTTATCCCCCTCCCCCCCCCAAATCGTCAATAATTAAACGTATTAATTATTATAATACGTGTATAGAGATGTACATTAGTTGTAATCCTTATAACTGCCACTAAGACGTTCGCTGTGACCATAAGACAGCTCTTTCTTTGTAAAAGAGCCTATATGCTATTCAGGGAGAGTTGAGAGTTAAGCTCCACCCTCTGATTGTGTGACGTAACCTAGGCTGATTCACAGGCGTTCAAATGTTGCTGAAATGATGAACTGTATTTTCTGGACTGTAAGGTTACCTTATTAATTTACCTTTCGTTCTGGGGAGACAGTAGTCCCTATTTCTCACCACGAACAACTTGTCCATGTTTTTACTTTTCCACTGGAGAAATGGTATCCATATTTAAAAAGGAAAGGATTCACTCACCAATTACAGAAAAATATTTACACCAACTTTTATATTAAAAATTGAAATACTTATTACATTAAACAAATAATTTTTCCACACAAAGCACCATCCGAAAAATATTTCACGATAAAAGACATAAAGTATGAGCAAACTGGCTGACTGGGAATGCCAATGAATTTGTTTTGTTGTAAATCAAGGATCCACGTGGACACCATTTTCTTATTGACCAGAGCCCTTGAGAGAGGGGTAGTCTAGGTGAAGCATCAAACCCAACTCTCTCTGAATAGCATATAGATCAGCCACTCCACATGCCCTCAACTGTTTGTACATCGTCAGTTAGGTTTTTCACAAAAATATAATTAGTCTAAACATCACTTATTCAGTTTTCTAAATTAAATAGTTCAAATATCTGTTTAATGTATTCGACCCTTGATCTATTGTTTCAAGGGACATATCTGATTTGCATGTTGATCATTAATGTAGATAACTGTTCATTGCATTTCAACTCAAATGTGCCAATGAGGTATACGCCTTGAAATCACATATGTAAGTTTAAGAAGAGCTATAGATCATTTGTTATAATGTACAATTTCTTTCTATAGCAGAGATATCTATTTCGTTCAAACAATCAGTTTGACGCCTCTTGAATACCAAAATAGTACTTAAATTCGTATCCACCAAAAAAACAAAACCAAAAAACACACATCAAATTATTAAAATAAAATTATTAAAATATAATTTTAATTAACGGAAATATATCAACAATTCTAAAAGTTGTGACATTGGTTTTTACAATTTTCCAATAATTCCGTGATGTCCGCAGTATAAAAAGCAAATCTTGTGAAAATATAGTAAATTCTTTACCCATTTCAGGCAACGTTTTCAAATTTTATTAGCTGTCAAATTGTACATAGTAACTATATGTATTAGTGTAATAAGTATTTTAACTAAAATAAACTATAAATGAACCCTCCAAATTGCTACGTAAATAATCTGACTTGGGTAGTATTACTATGTACACTATTTTCAGTTCAGTTTGGTAGTTTTGCTTAACCCTTTCGCCTTACCTTCATTAGGACTCTCTCAATATTTAAAAATATGTAAAATTAATTTTTTTTAAATCCCAAATAGACAAAACTGGAAAACTCAATATGACGCTGTGTAGGAGAGGAACTGTGAGACACTCAAACGCGCACACACGGACGGCACGGTAGCACGCCACGGCATACCTGATCTCGTGGCCTAATGAACACAGTAGATTAGGAGGCATTGGCTCAGTAATGGCTCTCTTTGGATCATATATCAGCTGCAATTAAGGCACCACAGGAGTGAGGAGGACCGGTTGTGCCCTACCTCAGGTGACATTTAGACAGATAATTCTTAGGCAGAAACGTACGACACCTTAGACCTGAGGTCGTAGTAGACCGGATGGTTAGTGAATTCAGCCGAGACCAAGGTATGTGATTATATATAAATAGTGTATGATTGTTCCTACTAACATTTTACATTACTCCAAGTGAAAACGTACTTAAAAAATTTGAGAAGAGGCATATTTGATGTCACAATGAGTAATATTACTCACCAATCAATTAACTCTCTTTGAAATTTTGAAAACGTTTGACTAAACATAATAATATTTATATACTTTTAATTTAGCGTCTATCTAGCTCTATTCAATTTTTAGTCTATGTAATTTCCAATTATAATATTTAAATTGATAGATCTAAGAAAAAGTGAATCCCAAAACTACACAAATTTACCCATTCAAGAGGTTAATCAAGAATAGGACCTTGGACGAAAATGTAGTACAAGTTATTTTATATAGTAGTAGGTATTCTTACATCAACAATAGACCTCACAAGATAAAAAAAAAAAAAATAATAATAAAATAATAAATAACAAATATAAAAACAGAAACCATAAGCTACAATATATGGTAAGTAAAGATATGATATTAGGAATTTTACTAGCGGAGAAAAGTCATTGTATTTAGAAGTATCTTGCACTGGAATTTTATTTAATGATGGTAAAATACCATACAATTAATTTGGGTTCTGTAATAGCAAAAGATAAATTTTTTAAATAAAAGTGTGAAATATTTTTGCCATTGAAGCTCATAATGTCATTTTTATGAATAAGAACCCATTAATATCCTCTTTCCAATAAGGACATGCTGTTAAAAAATTAAATAAATTTAATATAGTTTAGAAAATCCTTCGGTCTACTATTCCTGGAGATTTCAAAGATGACACGAGAGTTTTTCTTGAGAGAGGCCCCGCTAAAGCCAGTGTCGTGTGATCCTTAGGAGTGATACCCACCTGGAGCAGACTTTGCTCCTAATTAAAATATCCCAGTCTCCCCAGCCACCCACTACCCCCACCCACCGTGTCCCTCCTACAACAGTAACGTACAGTTCTAAAAAGACTTGTATACATATTAGGAACTTGCCGCTGACTTAAATAAGCCTGCCCCAATAATTGACGATTACCGTCTAACTTCACTCATACGTTAATGATATAGATATTGTGAATGTAATATTAAACATTATTGTTTATCTATCTGTAGAGATTGCATACATTATTGTTTATCCATCTGTAGAGATTGCATACATTATTGTTTATCCATCTATAGAGATTGCATACATTATTGTTTATCCATCTGAAGAGATTGCATACATTATTGTTTATCCATCTATAGAGATTGCATACATTATTGTTTATCCATCTGAAGAGATTGCATACATTATTGTTTATCCATCTGTAGAGATTGCATACATTATTGTTTATCCATCTGTAGAGATTGCATACATTATTGTTTATCCATCTATAGAGATTGCATACATTATTGTTTATCCATCTGTAGAGATTGCATACATTATTGTTTATCCATCTGTAGAGATTGCATACATTATTGTTTATCCATCTATAGAGATTGCATACATTATTGTTTATCCATCTATAGAGATTGCATACATTATTGTTTATCCATCTATAGAGATTGCATACATTATTGTTTATCCATCTGAAGAGATTGCATACATTATTGTTTATCCATCTGAAGAGATTGCATACATTATTGTTTATCCATCTGTAGAGATTGCATACATTATTGTTTATCCATCTATAGAGATTGCATACATTATTGTTTATCCATCTGAAGAGATTGCATACATTATTGTTTATCCATCTGTAGAGATTGCATACATTATTGTTTATCCATCTGTAGAGATTGCATACATTATTGTTTATCCATCTATAGAGATTGCATACATTATTGTTTATCCATCTGAAGAGATTGCATACATTATTGTTTATCCATCTATAGAGATTGCATACATTATTGTTTATCCATCTGTAGAGATTGCATACATTATTGTTTATCCATCTGTAGAGATTTCAAACATTATTGTTTATCCATCTGTAGAGATTGCATACATTATTGTTTATCCATCTATAGAGATTGCATACATTATTGTTTATCCATCTGTAGAGATTGCATACATTATTGTTTATCCATCTGTAGAGATTGCAAACATTATTGTTTATCCATCTGTACAGATTGCATACATTATTGTTTATCCATCTGTAGAGATTGCATACATTATTGTTTATCCATCTGTAGAGATTGCAAACATTATTGTTTATTTATCTGTAGAGATTGCATACATTATTGTTTATCTATCTATAGAGATTGCATACATTATTGTTTATCTATCTATAGAGATTGCATACATTATTGTTTATCGATCTGTAGAGATTGCATACATTATTGTTTATCCATATGTAGATATTGCATACATTATTGTTTATCCATCTGTAGAGATTGCATACATTATTGTTTATCCATCTGTAGAGATTGCATATACTATTTTATTATATGCAATTATCGATATTGTTACTATACTAAAAATGTAGTTTAATGATTTAAAAGTTGTAGTTGCATTTTGAATATCACCACAGAGCATAAATAAGCAGAGGTCACTTCCAATAGTGCGCTTAATGTGTGTAGGGTTGTTATTTCTCCAGTTTGCCATGCTGTAACAAAGCCAGCACCTTGTCAGTCCCTCCCTTATTACCAACAAACTCCTAAGAGAGAAATGTAGTAGTTATTACTACTGATAAGTAAAGGGTTGCATTAGTCGTAATATACTCATAAGTGCCACTTAAGTGTTCACTCCGACTGTAAGAAGGCGACCACTGTTTCTTTCTTATCTGTGACGTCACCCAAATATATTTGCAGAAATAACAAGATAACCGCAATTCATCGTGAGCATTTTTTGTTAGGTCCAATATTTGATTTTTTGATGAAGAGACCTCTCTAATCAAACCCCTAAAAATGATAATGTACACAAAAATGTTACATTTGGAGTGGAACGAAATTGAAACATACAGCGTTGATACGCTACGTATTGAATTAACTTGCTGGGGAGGGGAGAGCGTTGAGGTATATATATGGTGTTATGGATAAATATGAATGAATTTTAAATTAAATAGTAGAAATCAGATCAGGGATATAATATATCCCTGATCTGATATAATATAACATATTATGTTAAAATTGAATATTGTTAAATTTCAAAAAAGCGAATGTGTTAAAGACCACAAGCCCTATATATCAAGATAGGACTCTCTTTCCAGGATTCTTAATCCAGGATGAACTTCAAATTTATTGTAATATCTTCCACACCTACACAGGTCTCATATAATAGCAATAGATACATTAATCTACATTGGTCTATTATGAAATGAGTTATTTGCTATTAAAACCAATATTATATTTAACATAAATTTAGTAACAATTATTTTACTTGACCTTTTTTCTATCAGTCACTTAACAAATATGGAAGAATTTTCAATTAGTTAAGCTCCTCCAAAATTAATTAAATGTTTCTGTTTGGAAAAAGTTAAATTTTCGGAAACCCACCGAACAAGAATATTAATATATTGGAACACTGATTTTACGATGTTTGTCTTGTATATAAAATGGTGACATTTTTGTTCTCTTAATTTTACTGATAAAAATATAAAAACGTGTAACCAGGATTTATTGGGATTAATAAACAACAGATCACTGACATTACTTAAAAGACCCTTGCGTTAAACCATTTACAGACTCTTGTTTTATTTGTTTAATTTTAGTGTACACACGACTCGTTTATAAAAAAAAAGTATTTTCCTGCAATACATTACACTTGTCATAAATATGTAGTATTTCAAACGGATGTCACACTGTATTCATACTAAAATATTTTTTAAATTCCAAATTGTCTTTAAAATATTGACTGTATATTGAAATTATCAATAAATTAAATAAATAAATAAAAAAAAAAACCGATCAGTTGATTTAAATATAAGAAAAAAACCCACCCAATATAAATATGAAATGTTTGTAGATGACAATGGATAACAATAAAGGTATCATTAGGGAATATCTGCGTGATTTATAAAATCCAGAGCAGCAGTCTTTAACGAGGAAAAACGGCTATATGCAATTAAAACAATATACATTTTTCTGACATAAAAACTGACATAGATCTAAACGTTGTCAAACGTTCCAATGACATAAATAGTTAAACTACGCGGATAAAATTTACAAAATGTATATCTATAGCAATAACAAGCCACAGTAAGGTACCTGATACGGTCTGTGGAGTGCCTTCAACTCACAAGTACAATGTATATCTATAGCAATAACAAGCCACAGTAAGGTACCTGATACGGTCTGTGGAGTTCCTTCAACTCACAAGTACAATGTATATCTATAGCAATAACAAGCCACAGTAAGGTACCTGATACGGTCTGTGGAGTGCCTTCAACTCACAAGTACAATGTATATCTATAGCAATAACAAGCCACAGTAAGGTACCTGATACGGTCTGTGGAGTGCCTTCAACTCGCAAGTACAATGTATATCTATAGCAATAACAAGCCACAGTAAGGTACCTGATACGGTCTGTGGAGTGCCTTCAACTCGCAAGTACAATGTATATCTATAGCAATAACAAGCCACAGTAAGGTACCTGATACGGTCTGTGGAGTGCCTTCAACTCGCAAGTACAATGTATATCTATAGCAATAACAAGCCACAGTAAGGTACCTGATACGGTCTGTGGAGTGCCTTCAACTCACAAGTACAATGTATATCTATAGCAATAACAAGCCACAGTAAGGTACCTGATACGGTCTGTGGAGTGCCTTCAACTCACAAGTACAATGTATATCTATAGCAATAACAAGCCACAGTAAGGTACCTGATACGGTCTGTGGAGTGCCTTCAACTCACAAGTACAATGTATATCTATAGCAATAACAAGCCACAGTAAGGTACCTGATACGGTCTGTGGAGTGCCTTCAACTCGCAAGTACAATGTATATCTATAGCAATAACAAGCCACAGTAAGGTACCTGATACGGTCTGTGGAGTGCCTTCAACTCGCAAGTACAATGTATATCTATAGCAATAACAAGCCACAGTAAGGTACCTGATACGGTCTGTGGAGTGCCTTCAACTCGCAAGTACAATGTATATCTATAGCAATAACAAGCCACAGTAAGGTACCTGATACGGTCTGTGGAGTGCCTTCAACTCACAAGTACAATGTATATCTATAGCAACAGACAAGCCACAGTAAGGTACCTGATACGGTCTGTGGAGTGCCTTCAACTCGCAAGTACAATGTATATCTATAGCAATAACAAGCCACAGTAAGGTACCTGATACGGTCTGTGGAGTGCCTTCAACTCGCAAGTACAATGTATATCTATAGCAATAACAAGCCACAGTAAGGTACCTGATACGGTCTGTGGAGTGCCTTCAACTCGCAAGTACAATGTATATCTATAGCAATAACAAGCCACAGTAAGGTACCTGATACGGTCTGTGGAGTGCCTTCAACTCGCAAGTACAATGTATATCTATAGCAATAACAAGCCACAGTAAGGTACCTGATACGGTCTGTGGAGTGCCTTCAACTCGCAAGTACAATGTATATCTATAGCAATAACAAGCCACAGTAAGGTACCTGATACGGTCTGTGGAGTGCCTTCAACTCACAAGTACAATGTATATCTATAGCAATAACAGTAAGGTACCTGATACGGTCTGTGGAGTGCCTTCAACTCGCAAGTACAATGTATATATATAGCAATAACGAGCCACAGTAAGGTACCTGATACGGTCTGTGGAGTGCCTTCAACTCGCAAGTACAATGTATATCTATAGCAATAACGAGCCACAGTAAGGTACCTGATACGGTCTGTGGAGTGCCTTCAACTCACAAGTACAATGTAATATGTCCAGGTCATGTATTACATGGTAGAGAGAGAAGTTGAAATAATAAAAATAATTATCTATACCAGTAAAAATGTACAACTTTTACGACATATCTGAATATGTCTGGAATTAGACTAGCCACAATGGTAACAATTACATAAACTAGCAAACTCATTGTAAACTTACATCTTAAAATAAGAAATAATGAAATGTTATCAAACATAAAAAAACTTTTAAAAAAACACCACTGTACATGTATGGGTGGGTTCGTGTGTCACAATACTACTGTACGTGTATGTGTAAGTGGTTGTGTCACTCCCTTCGTTCGTGTATGGGCGGGTCACCACCCCTGGACGTTTATGGGTGGTTGGGTGTGTCACAATACCACTGTACATGTATGGGTGGGTTGGTGTGTCACAATACTACTGTACGTGTATGTGTAAGTGGTTGTGTCACTCCCTTCGTTCGTGTATGGGCGGGTCACCACCCCTAGACGTTTATGGGTGGGTGGGTGTGTCACAATACCACTGTACATGTATGGGTGGGTTGGTGTGTCACAATACTACTGTACGTGTATGTGTAAGTGGTTGTGTCACTCCCTTAGTTCGTGTATGGGTGGGTCACCAACACTGTACATGTATGGGTGGGTGGGTGTGTCACAATACCACTGTACTTGTATGGGTGGGTGGGTGGATCACTACCACTGGATTTGTACGGCTGGGCCCCATCCCCCCTTATGCAAGCTCCACAGCCTCAAGTTTCAGAAGTAGATTCAAATTCAAATTCTTAATAGAATGTTCAAATATTTCTTTAATTTTTTATTTATTGGTACTTTAGTATAACTTTTATTCTTGATTATTGAAAAGAGTACTTAAAAAGGCTTTTTATTAACGTTCGAACATTTAAACATTCGTTTACATACAGTATACTTCAAGATGCATATAGCAAATCTGTAGTTTCAGCGTTGCCACTTCATGTGCAAGTTAACTGAAAAAAGAAGAATTGTATGAGCTCTTGAAAAGCCCATTTAGGGCATTTATCTTGTCCGTCACAGTAACAAAGGATGTAGAAAATACGTAATAAATTTGTTTTTTATTTCAGGTAATTCAATACTCTTGGCCATGCTTCAGTAGCCAAATTAGAGGGGTTGGGGGATAAACAAAATTTTTCGTAGCTTATACTACCTAAGCTCCTCTCCATTAGCCCAAATTGAACATCATCCTCATTGTTCAGTGTTCGTGTTCATCCCGCTTGAGTACGTCCAAACATCGACTTGGCCGTTACGCGCCCTAAATTGGCCTCCAGACTCCTAAAACCAATAACCCTGTTGCAAAAACACGTCAGCCAATGACATCGTAATGAAGTATTCAAGAGAAGTGTCGCCACGGGAGGCCATCGACGAACCTGGCAAAAACGTCGTTCTCAGCAGCTCCAGGTTCTCACGTCAGGATGATAAACCCCCCGGGAACTCTTCTTACTTTGGTTTCTGCTTGTGGGTAAAAATTGCTTCTAAAACACAGTAAATAAATGAGGACTTGCGTTTTTAGCTCTCAGTGTGAGATGCCTTTTAAGAAGTTTTAGATAAACAGTTGTAGAAAAACTAGATACATTTTTATAGTAAAAAGTGGAATAGACGAAAAACATAAGTTCTGTGATAGAAACCATATAATAATATAATAAAGACATTCTGGAAGAAAAATTCAGGAATCTCAGGAAAAATAAGTTTAGGGTACATACAGATTTACCAATTTTAACAAAGCGTTCCAAATTATCAGCTGTTTTCAGGTTCAGTAGAGGAGCATTGTGTAGTTCGATGTAAGTTTAATGCAGATTATCCAGCTATAGTGGCAGACCTCACTTAACTTTACTGGCATAAATATTCCTATTGCACGAGATATCTGTCTATAAGTAGTAATGAAGGGTTAATTAATCCTTACATAACCCTAACGTACATAACCAACGTACGTGTATGGGTGGGTGGGAGAGTCATAACCAACGTACGTGTATGGGTGGGTGGGAGAGTCATAACTAACGTACTTGTATGGGTGGGTGGGAGAGTCATAACTAACGTACTTGTATGGGTGGGTGGGAGAGTCATAACCAACGTACTTGTATGGGTGGATGGGAGGGTCATAACCAGCGTACGTGTATGGGTGGGTGGGAGGGAAATTACAACATATATACTGTATACACACATAATGTACGTACACATCTTTAGATATTGTTTTCAATTTTTATTGTTATGTAAGCCATAGACAATAACTGTAGGCAAATGTTGTCTAAACAAGTAAGGTAAAAAACCCATTGCGATGGTCCAGAGGCGGAATATAATAAATTTTTCTTAACGCTGTAATTTTTTTCAAAAGTGAATTTTTTATATTTGATTCGAAAAAATATTTTTTTTTTTCATTTTAAAACGTGTACTAGTAGTTTGATTCGTTACAGAAGAAAGTCACTTTTCCAAGTAGTGAAAAACCATAACCAGTGAAAAAGTAATTGTTTCCTGTTATGAAGAATAAGCCGGTAATTAAATAATTTCTTGCTATAAAAATGGCAAAGCCGTATCTTTTTTAGGTTATGTTATCGACTAGATCAGCTGGTAATTACGCGAACACATCTTGCTATGAAACTGGCAAAAAAGCTTTTTATACGTTATGTTATCAGCTGGTATTACACTTCCTTCCGTGATCAGTTGTTTATTATTTTACCAATACACTGTCAGGTGATGTTCACAGCCTCAACAGCCCGCATGGTCATACGTTCTTTCACGGGTACTGGAAATTCTCGTTTCGCAGCTTGCTTCAGTAACGGGACAACAGCGGATATTTATTGCTGTAGCGGGACGAAATGGGATCTTAGAATAGATGGAAGGCGTTAATAATTATATCCAATTAATCATAAAAGTAAATAATGCCTTATTACGTCTTAATGAGAAGTGCAGTTGTGATAATTACTCCACGCGCAAGGAAGTAATTGTTAATTAATACAGAAGGCTGTGAAATGTTTCTGTCTGTGTTTACTTTCTGTCGTGGTAACCTGCTGGAACTCCCCACCATTTAGTCTAGTGTCTATGAGTTTTCTTCCCACTCAAGGTTATGGAGTTAAAGAGAACGTCCTACAATTATATTCACTGTGAAATCATATAATGACAGCTTAGGGGATCTGTTTTGTCCATAAGTAACTAACCTAACCTAACCCAACACGTCCATACGATTTTTATGATACGTTTATGATACGTTCAAAAATTGATAAGACGTATTTTGAACGTAATTACCTGAGAACCATTTCTCATGTAATTACGTTCAAAATACGTCTTATCAATTACTAACAAGAAAGGTAAAAAGTTTCCTCAATGTTTTCCTTCATATTTGAAATAATTTGGTTCACTATAAGTCTATTTAAAACATACCATTAGGCGAACAGAGAAGTTATAACGTATTTACTTTAAGAAAAAATGGAATAGTAATCAACATTACAAGGGCTTTAGATAATTGCTCAACGATTTGTATCCGATAATTTATCTACGTTTTATTTTCTTTAGTTCTTTAACTGTAATATTATGTGTTAGTAGAAATAATAAATAAGTAAAATGCCATATACACAATTTTAACACGATTTATACACGAAAAGTGGCAAAAATTAAATAATCGATTAGTAAAGGATATTTGTAATAGTCGTTAGGATTGTCCTTTTACATTTTACTTGGTTTTTTATTTTTGTTTCACATGCTCCTCGTTTAACTTTGTTTTAACTTTTTTCATCCTTATCCGTTTAAATTTGAATAAAATCTTTTCTCAAAACTTATTTTAGACTATTTCCATGGTGTTTTTCAATTCCCAATCTCGTGTTTAGAAGCAAACAGTTGTTAGTATAGGATACAAAAATCGAACATTTACTCATTATTAGATTGTTATGACACCTAAGATAGTTATCGACGATATCGTTAGAGGGTACATGACCTAACTTTACACGAAGGAGGCTGCAATTATATTTTTGTGAACTTGTACTTATAAGTGAAAGTTTTGGTACATTAATAAAAAACAAAGTATGTAATAAAATGTTTATAAGTGAAATCAATTAGTTTAGTAATGGATGATTAATAAATATTTTAAGGTTCGACATTTTATCACAGTGAACTCTTTATGAACAAATTGAACTATAACATGTACAAGCTGGTTCACGAGTTAGGGCTACTAGTTTAATAAATTGAGTAGTAATTATAATGAAGTACACTTTTATTCATTTTTATAAAAATGCATGACCGGTTTCGGCCCTTGGGCCATCTTCAGATTGTAAATAATATATCCTAAAATAAATGAATCAATTTATAGGTTACACTATTTACAATCTGAAGATGGCCTAAGAGCCGAAACCGGCCATGTATTTTTATAAAAATGAATAAAAGGGTACTACATTATAATTATTATTCAATTTATTGAATTATAACAATATTAACTCACACAAGAATAACAACAAGTAACATCAAAATAGAGGTTAAGAAAAGCCTTTTAATTCTAGACCTGCATTGGATTCATGTTAATCATGCAATTACCTTGGCGTACACATTTAGGAACACTGATTTCTCATCCAATGCTAAAGTGTGTGTCTAAAAATCAGCTGTTTCGAGGTCAAGTGGAGGAGCGCTAGTGTAGTCCCCTGGAAATGTGATCCAGCAATAGTGGCAGAACACACAAACTAATATATAAAAAGACTTGCAAAAATATTCCTATTACATAAGACACCTCTTTGTAAGTTAGTATATAACATTAATTACATTATATTTGTCTTTGGTAAATCACAAACTAACGATCACATCACAAATCTAATTTGTAATCACAAACTAAGTTGTTAGAAGGGATTCGCTGTTTTGGAAAGGCTCTCCAAGACAGATTTCCTTTTTCATTTCACTTGCTGGATCTGGACAATAACCCTCCATGGTCTTTGATCGTAGTTGGAATGCCTTCGTTAGCCTATTTAACCTCAAGTAAGTTCCTGGTTCTTTAGTGACAGGCGATTAAACTAAAGGATTGTGAATTATTTCCTTCAACTCCTACCAAAGGATGAGGAGAAACTAAATAATATCCACGAGTTGAATAATTATTTGATTGTCCTCACAGTGAGATTAAAACTTATTTATTTGATAAGATAAATTTATTTTATTTAGAGAGGTTGTCTAAGAGAAGAATATTAGCGCAACTGTTTTACGTGCGTGGTGTTATGAGAGGTATTGTGAATGACCCAATGACCTTAAGTAAGATAAACTGATATGTGCCGGTTATCTGTTATACCCTGGTGGGGCTCGTACTGCCGCTCGTGCTAACTCCTTTCTAAATTTTACTATCGCATTATTTAATTCTATAGCTGATGGTGTATATGTGGACATGTCACGGGCAGTCTTCAGAGCAACATGTAAAGACTTGATACGTTGAAGGGTTGCTGGAACAACTAGGTTTCTCAAGCTAAATTAATTGAAATATTTAAATTCACTTCTTGGATTGTTTTCTTTTAATTAATGTATTCAAAGAAGCATTGTTTGTAAGAGAAAAGAGTTGCGAATCCTTTAATTTTAAAAATTAAGTATTGTTATTTTTTGTACAAGCATGGAGGTCTTAATCATTAATATTTTTTTCATGCGGCCCCCATAATTCTTGGTACATTCTTGGTCTGTTGGGGTCGCAGTTGTTTTTCACAGGTTGCAGTATGTATGTTTTCTTTCGTTTGTTTTGGTTTTTGAATATATCTATTTGAATACAAATAAATCTTATGTTTAATAATTTAGCCTATATCTGGTTATATTTAAACTGTATTATATATTGTATTATAACCAAGAATCTATTATATAATTTGGAGTACTTTATTTAGACGCTTAAGCTATGATTATGTTTCTTCAGTTTCTTAAGTTTTTTTTAAATTTTTTATAAAATGTGCCTTTTATTGTGATTAATAATTTTGCCTGTGAAACTAAACTATACCTGCGAAAACAATAAATACATTTATTATTATTATTTAATTATTATTGTTATTATTAAAAAACCCTAGTTATATCATAAGAGTCCGGATTAAAAGTTTTCACTTTTTTTTTCTTTTTTCGAAATAAGTGATAAGTGCTGTTGAATTCAGTCAGATTAGTTTATTACATCATAAAAAATGCACTGTTAAACAGCCGGTTTAAATTACGAAAGACTAATTAAATATAAATTTAAACTTGTAAACACAAAAAATTCCAACAAAGAGGGGTTGAGGAAGAAGACATCGTGTCGTTTGAAAGTAATTTTTAAAGAGGATGAAAGAAGAATGTTTTTACTGTAAGGTGAGTAGATGTGGGGTGGAAGAGGAGGTAGGGTAAACCTGGACCGGTGACGGAGGGGTAGGTAGACAGAAAGGGCCTAGATGAAAGCTGTTACTGTTTCAGCTCATGGTCTGAGACATATTTTCGCCAGCGTTTTCGTTTATGAGTTTTGCATGAATAAATTAATGTTTTATGAATGCAGAACTTTGTTTTGGATAAATGATGCAAAATGTTTAGATGGATTACAGTTGACCAATCCAACAAAATGGAGTGCAAGTACTATCAGTCAATGAAAATAATTTTAGTTTTGAAATTCTTTAGGAGATTTTGATAATTGTAATGGTTCAGATGATGTGGCTTTCGGAAAACGCATTGACACTGTAAACTCAATTTTATAGGGCTCGAAACACCAAACAATCCTCAGGAAAATTAAGATTAAACACAGATAGATTTTCCATTGTCAAATATTGTGTTTAAAATTATAGCTGTTTTTGGGGGTCCACTTGTGCAGCTCTAGCACACATTTGAACAATTGTTTGAAAACAGAGAGTACCTAAACATGTTCATTTACACAGTTTCATAAGGTGACTTTTACACATCCCTGCTGTAACAACATGAAGTAAATAGATTAACAGAAAAGTATAATAAAAACAATAAAACATCTTCAAAATGATTTCAACATAAGACTTTATTGTCTTTACCATTGCTGTAATGGTTCGAGTTAAAAAAAAATTATTTCAATTCACCAACACGTTATCAGATTGTAGTTACGATTGCAAAGGTAATCATAAAATATACGTTAGGTTGTTGAATATATTTTTGTGTTTTAAAATATGTAACTGATCCATTACTGTAATATATCAAACTCAAACGTTACATAAGTTAATTATAATACTTATTAGTCATGAAATCAAACATTACTTTTTTTTTTAAAGGAGAGATTGATGTCCATTGTAACAAATCTGAAAGTTAATTAGCATTAATGAAGGAAATATTCAGTTCCTTGTAATTAGTGACAGACTTATGTGAATCTACCACTCATGGAGCCGTCAAAATGTTTGAAAGTATCTTTATATGCAGATGAGAGAGATAAAAGGCTTATCAAATCCTAAGTTCTTCAGGTCTGCAACCACTCAAGCTGCTACACACATTTTTGAAAGTATCTACATTTATGAAGTTAAGAAACAAATAGGACTTGTAGTTTACTCTGCTCCCGAGTAAAGAAGGTTGGAAATCTCTGGTCTTCAGTTCGCCCACCCCTGATACCCAACACCTACCCTTGCTACAGGGGTGTCTTGTTTTTGCCACCCTGCACCTTGCCGTTGGGCGGTATGGATGTTATATTAGTAGCCTTTACCGGCTCCGTTTACATATAACAAAAAATGGCGCTGCTTTCTATTTTATTGTTAAAGGGGTTGAAAACCCGTTCGACCTATTTCTGCCTCCTACCATTCTATTTTGTACAACATTGTAACATATGTTTTTAGAGCTCCGAAAATTATTGGGTTAGTAAATATATTTTTCTTAAATGTACAATTTATTAATTTTAAATGACAACAATCAAATATGCACAGTACTCTCACGCTTCTCAGTAAAAGTACACAAAAATATAAACAATTTTAACTATTTGATAAATTTTTTGAAAGAAAAATATTCTATGTTACTATTAAATCTCAGTTGTTGCTTCATTTAAACATTATGTAACTGTAAAAGGGTTCTGATAAGAATAAATTATTTGGTTTTATATAAATCCTTCACTGCTATTTAATCAAGATCTACTTTAAGCATTAGTTTTTTCACACTGTACTGTCAGATGCTATTTTGTTTCAGCAATGTTGTGATACTAAAAGATACAGTTTGTTTTTATATTTTTGTTAAAAGTGTGTAAGTTGCAAAATGATCGATTAGCAAAAAGGAAGGAAATCACATGTAAAAATGAAAAACTGGCGTTAACTGACATTTTTATATGTTCTATGCATTCAGTTTTCTCAAGCTGTTATTTAAATGATGCCGTACTATATGTGGAAACCAAACATCTTCGGCAAGTTCTAAATTTATCCAACCCTCACATTTAAACTCTTAATGTACATTAACTTTTTACTATCCGTAAAAAAAGTCAACTCTTCTACATTAGTTAATTATGCTATCTCTTTTTACTTTTTTCGCAATTTTCCTGTTTAAATTTTCTATCGTGTAGTAATTCCTATTATTTTTATGTTTCATCTTACTATCTCTGTATAAACAATTGTATTATTACTAATTTCCTATTTATTCTCAATCTCTGTTAAAAACCAATAATTATTTTTCGTATAGTAAATTTGCATTGTCTCCTCTTCTTTCTTATGCCTCCTTTTCATTCCTATATTTATACTGATGCAGTCTTATATATTCACTATTTTCTGTTTATATTTTTTAAACTCATTTTATTTACATTGTATTATTGGTCATACATTTTATATACCCTCTATACATACTGTTTATTTAGTTATACCATTAATCTTTATTATTTTATAGGTTTTATTTAGCATATTTCCATCATCTAATCACTCTCCCTACTTGCTTTCACTTTCTATTTTCTTACTCACATAACAACATTCCATACGTTAGATTGGTATTGCAACAATATGTAAGATCATGTGTCGGGTCATTAGCCTATTTTGTCTAGTATTATGTATAATATATTGGTAAACTGACCCTTCTAGTTAGTATTTGTGTGTACACGGTTTCATCAAATCTCTAAATTTGGGGGAGGGGGGGTTCACTTCACGTCTTTCTATTTCGATTATTTAGTCCGTAATAACAATGATTGTATTTAAGAAATAAAATGAAATTTAACATGTGACTTATGAGTTCTAGCGGACCATAAGAATTTTTTAAAAGTTTGGTACAGTTAAAGGTGTGAAACATTAAATGTCTTTCTTGACGATTTAAAATGTAAACATTCGTAATAGCAACTTAAGGCCCACTATGTTGGAATTTTCCTAAATCACACGGACTTCATTATAACTCATTTTAATAGTCAAAACGAACCGTGCGGTCGGAAACCTCTTGTATTAGCCCACTGATATATGAATGTCTGTCGATTTCCCAGTGGTGGCTTGGCAGTTTGGCAACTAACACTTTGAACAGTGAGTAATAGGATAACGCAGCACATCCTCTACTTATACATACATACACACACACACACACATATATATATATATATATGTATGTATGTATGTACTATGCATTAACGTTCCGAATTTCACACACAACACTAACTTCAGTAAAACACTTGAAGAATATTTTTTTCGACTTGAACAAACAATCCATGGAGAAGTAACAATAAAGTATAGCTTAAGCAGAGATAAAATTAGTTTTATTTTGAAAATACGTTCTATATGTATAGTTATAGAAAAATTTCTAAATGTGCAAAGATGAAGCTAAATACAATATTTGTCTGTGGACAATATTAAGAAAGACGCTGCTACAGGCAGGGTTATCGTGGAAGCTTTAACACAGCAAATAATGACAATATCAAAAGATTTCTTAATTGAGTTCTTTGCCAGGGTGAGGTGAATTCTTGGTCGCATTATTGTCGCTATATATCACCCCATCCCACCCCCATAACGTGAGGTATCGATAAATCGAAAGCTTCTGGGCCCCGTACCCTGCTAACACAGTTAGCCTTACACAGGCTCCTCTGATTGTATATCTGATAACGTCAATCATTATATGTCTCTGGACATACTATGTTATAGCTGTGATGTTTTATCATTTTAAGCACGTACACCGTCGTAATATCATTTTATGATGTGAACTTACAGTCATGTTATTTATCGCGTGAACACGAGGATTTAAGTGAAGTAAGTTCACGAAGTAAGCGTCTCACGACAAAAGTTTAACCGCAGAACCGTGATGTCAAGGCAGGTACTGACACAGATAAGAAAGAAACAGAGATCCCATTCAACAGTGCGTTAAATGTGTGTCGAGTAGTTTGCCTTGCGGTAACAGGGCCAGCACCTTGTTAATCCCTCCCTTTTTATCAAGCATAAACTTAGTAATTATTAATACAGGTGTTGATTAGCTGTAATCTATTTATAGCTGCCACTTAAGCGTTCGGTGAGGCCATAAGAAAGGGTCATCTGTTTATTTTTATTTTTATTTTTTTAATTTATTTATTTATTTATTTTTTTACTGATTCACAACAGTACTGCTGTTTATGCCGGCGTGGTGGCTCTGTAGCTAAGGCTTCGGACTGTGGAGTTCATTATCCAAGGTCCGTATCCTATCTTAACTAACGGACGATACTTCACTTGTTGGCCCATGTAAACTCTAAATTCAACCGTGCACTTTAGGTAGATGCCTTAAAATCATGTATCTATAGTTAACACAGTAAAATGTCAAGAGAAAACGTGCATTATGATGATAGATTTCTGTAAATTATGTTTACCCTCTTCCGACCAAACTGATTCACAAAATAACAAACACGAATATATAGCTAAGTGAAAACTTTGCATTAATCCAGCATAAAATTCAAAACCCATAAATAAACCCTTTTAACGGGGGACGTTTGGTTATGAAACTTCTGTTTGGTATTTTTCGACCAATATCGTTCTTATATTTTAAGTTTTAAACTGTAAAAAATCAATGTGTGAGATTTTTGTAAACACGACCATTTTACTGCAGATATAAGTTGCGTTAAGGAATCTTATGTATAGGAAGGGTGAAAACGCAATTAAGTTTTTTTTTTTTAATTTAATAGCACAATAAAGACCGCTCTGAACAGACGCAAACTTTTCCCAACTCTCGGTATATGGGCTATTTAATTGACTCTCACTTTACCGGCCACTAGAGGACCAATAACGATCACTCTCTGTAACTTAGCGCCGCACAACACTGAGCCCGCCGTACGTCTTCACAACATGGGAGTTGGGAGCAGCCGTCCGTCTCCCTGCCCCGCTGGGGGCTGCAATTTTTCTTGTGGACGTGCTGAGCCTAGCAAGTGCCGCTCAGCATCGCCGATATCCGCCTGAATCAATCACGGGCATATCTCGGGTGACGGGAGGGGGCAACCCCTTGGAAGTTCAGTGCTTATGCCGAAACTGTACTTCATGTTGATTAACATTTTATGAATTAATATTTATGGAGTACAATGAATAAAATGTAAAAATGAATAGGCGATCATTCAATATTCCACTTTTAAATGATGTCAGTAGAGAATAACTTATGTAACGTAAGTTCGCTATTCAAAAATATAATATCAGCTTCCAGTAAATGTTTAATATTTTAATGTTATTTGCTGTGGCTTCTCGGGTTAGGAAATTTATTTTAAAACATGTGCAGTATTCATTTATATTGTTTTTATTTTAAATTTATCATTTAAGAAGATAGGTTTTTTAATATATAGTACTTATATGTATTATACAAAGAAATGTAATTCTCGTATTTTTATTTATTTTCAAACAAATTATTCTGCCCCATTCCCCTCATACAGGAATGAGGGAAACTATTTCCATCGTTGGACTCTATGTATATATATATACTTTAAGCATCACTTCATTGTAAGCCTATAAGACACGTGTCTCTAATCACAGAGGAAAAGTACTTTTGGGTGGTCAATTGATCACCCGGAAACAAACCTGGTATAGTTTGTCGTATTTACAGTTCATTATTAAAGTAAAACATATATAATTCAAGATCTATTATAGATTCTACCACTTTTAAGAGGTCAAAATAACTTTTTAGAAAACCTTTTCATATATTGTATGGGCTTTGGTTTGTGTACCAATATTTATGTGTATAATTTCTTAGCTAGCATTGTTATAAATTAAAAACAAGTGGACGGTTGCGTAATATAAACCTATGTAGTGTCAGTTTTCACTTGTCTGTGTTGTGTACATTTATGAAGACACACGAACAAACTGGCTAAGAGGGGATCGGATCTTAGATATTTGGTAACGTTGTATGACTACTAAAAATAACACCGGCGTTGACTGAAGAAAGAGGACTTATATGCAGCATGATTAAACAATTTTAATATGTTTTTATCGTCTTATTTACAGTATATTGAAGTTTTCAGAATAAATAGCATAGATTCTTCATTAAATATGGTTTTGGTTTTTTTACTTGTTTAATATTGGACCTCTTCTCAGACTCATACAAACATGTTCCAGCAGGTTGTTGGGTAGACCAATAAGGGAGCTTTACGTACTCTGGAACTTTTTTATGATCAAGGAGTGATTCTCGTTTTAATGTGTTTTCAATGCTAGTGATAGGTGTATTGTCAGTATACCACCTTCTCTGTTCACAGACCGATAACAGAAGTTTAACTAAAGGCTATACAGAGTGTTACAAAAAGGTTGGGCTGTCTATGTATTTTCAGATTCTATGTGTGATTCTAAGCTAAAAATGAAGAACGATATGTTTTCAATTTCCGCTTTATTTAGCCGCTAGACACCATTTTGTTTTTTCCATAAAACAATTTATATATTTGTTGTTATCTTTACGATTATTACAAAACTCGGTTTACAGGTCTATGTTAGAAGGCAGTATTTAATATAAAAAACTATTTTTAAATTGTCTTTATTATTTTCAAAATGGCAGCTATTTTATTTTTATTTTAACAAATATCTAAAAAAACTGATTTTATAAAAATTCTGTAAAACACAAAAAAGCTTCACAACTTTCCCTTTCCAATAATATCTCATTTGTAAAAATCTCTTAAGAAATAACTATTTTATGAATTAACCTTAGTTCATATACTGTAAATAAGTGGCCCTTTAGTTTGCATATGAATTAGTGTTAATTCATATTATAGTTATTTCTAAATGGATTTTTTTTACAAATAAGGTATCATTGGAAAGGGAAAGTTATTTAGAAGCTTTTTTCATCGTACACAATTTTTATAAAATCGGTGTTTTTTAGATATTTATTAAAATTAAAATAAAATGGCCACGATTTTGAAAATATTAAAGAAAATTTAAAACTAGTTTTTTTATTAAATATACTACCTTTTAACATGAACCTGTTAACCTTGTTTTGTAATAATCGTAAAGATAACAACACAGATATAAATGGTTTTATGGAAAAAAACAAAATGGCGTTTAGCGAATAAACAAACTGGAAATTGAAAAAATATAACCCTTCATTTTTAGCTTAGAATCACACATCAAATCTGAAAATACAATAGCCAGCCCAACCTTTTTGTAACACCCTGTATAGTGTAAACATTTCTATGTAAGAGGCCAGAACAGCCCAAACTATCTTGTGATCTTCGGGTACTGATTAAAAATAAACAATATTATAACATACTCTGTGACCAAGGGTATTACTAGAGTCTCATTAGTGGTATCTAGGCCCTACACAACAATAATCTTGGACCATACATAGAATCATGTGTTTTTGAAAAATAATTAAGTATTTAAAGAGAAGCTCCCTTGTCCATAACCATGAGAACGGAAGCGTATGATTCTCGTAATTGAAATAACTCAAATACATTCATAACTTGGCTTACATAACACATCAGTTAGTCGACTCATTCGTACACTAGTTACTGTATTAATTTTTGGATGGGTCATTTTCACATACTAACAATTAAACAATACACCTCATATTTCACCTAGCCTTGTTTGAAATTATTTACATAATGATTGTGTTTCAACTACATGATTGCATGATTTGGAGGTTGATGGAGGGACGTGTTCTGTTAGATTGATTGTGTTGATTAGGTGTTTGGCAGTGGTAAACAACGAAATCTGGAAAATATCTAAATCTAACTCAAGGTTCCACGAGAGATTTACTTACTTAATTAAGAGATTAATTTACTTTGTGGCAGGAACATTCTTCTGGTAGTTCTGTCAGGAAGCAATGTTACGCTTTTGACGTTAATAAAGGTGTAGATTAAACTGAAAAATGTGTTAATTAATAGGTTGTACTCACAAATGAGGAATAATTTATTGCTGGTCCAATGTTTAAAATCATACATTTAATTAAATTTATACACATTTTGTAATTCTGAATAAGTACTTTTACTGTATTTCCTAGTTGCTTTTTTTAAATGTATTTCTGTATTGCAATAAAAATTAAGGAAAATACGACCATTAAAATAAAATAGAAATCAAATTACAAATTAAATTATAATATATTAAACTTTAATTTCATCAATGCTTGTGAATAAAATGAAAAGCGACTTTATTTATAGTCAGGAGAAGTTGGAACTAACACGTCCCTTCTTCTAATTAAGCTGATATTACAAAGAAGTTAAATTTGAGTAATAATAAAATATTTACACAAAAAATTACCATTTTGATAGTTGATCATATTAGCTAAAGAAAAAAAAATACTATTTGGAAAACTAATGTTTAAAAACATAAAGAAACATTAACCGTAAACATGTTGAGATACATGAATTTATCTTTGATTATTATTATAGTTTTGAAATAAATAATAACCATAAAATAAAAAATTCAGTCATTCTCAATAGCAAACATTCATTTCACTGTTTAACTAGTCAAACTTACACCTATTTATTGTAGAACTAAGCACACGCACTGCTCAGTGGTGCAATCTCAAAAATTCATTTCACTGTTTAACTAGTCACACTTACACCTATTTATTGTAGAACTAAGCACACGAACCGCTCAGTGGTGCAATCTCAAACATTCATTTCACTGTTTAACTGGTCACTCTTACACCTATTTATTGTAGAACTAAGCACGTGAACCGCTCAGTGGTGCAATCTCAAACATTCATTTCACTGTTTAACTAGTCACACTTACACCTATTTATTGTAGAACTAAGCACACGCACTGCTCAGTGGTGCAATCTCAAAAATTCATTTCACTGTTTAACTAGTCACACTTACACCTATTTATTGTAGAACTAAGCACACGCACTGCTCAGTGGTGCAATCTCAAAAATTCATTTCACTGTTTAACTAGTCACACTTACACCTATTTATTGTAGAACTAAGCACACGCACTGCTCAGTGGTGCAATCTCAAAAATTCATTTCACTGTTTAACTAGTCACACTTACACCTATTTATTGTAGAACTAAGCACACGCACTGCTCAGTGGTGCAATCTCAAAAATTCATTTCACTGTTTAACTAGTCACACTTACACCTATTTATTGTAGAACTAAGCACACGAACCGCTCAGTGGTGCAATCTTAAACATTAATTTCACTGTTTAAATAGTCACACTAACACCTATTTATTGTAGAACTAAGCACACGAACTGCTCAGTGGTGCAATCTCAAACATTCACTTCACTGTTTAACTAGTCACACTTACACCTATTTATTGTAGAACTAAGCACACGAACTGCTCAGTGGTGCAATCTCAAACATTCATTTCACTGTTTAACTAGTCACACTTACACCTATTTATTGTAGAACTGAGCACACACACTGCTCAATGGTGCAATCTCAAACATTCATTTCACTGTTTAACTAGTCACACTTACACCTATTTATTGTAGAACTAAGCACACGAACCGCTCAGTGGTGCAATCTTAAACATTAATTTCACTGTTTAAATAGTCACACTAACACCTATTTATTGTAGAACTAAGCACACAAACTGCTCAGTGGTGCAATCTCAAACATTCACTTCACTGTTTAACTAGTCACACTTACACCTATTTATTGTAGAACTAAACACACACACTGCTCAGTGGTGCAATCTCAAACATTCATTTCACTGTTTAACTAGTCACACTTTCACCTTTTTATTGTAGAACTGACACACACTGCTCAATGGTGCACTCTCAACATTCATTTCACTGTTTAACTAGTCACACTTACACCTATTTATTGTAGAACTAAGCACACGAACTGCTCAGTGGTGCAATCTCAAACATTCATTTCACTGTTTAACTAGTCACACTAACACCTATTTATTGTAGAACTAAGCACACGAACTGCTCAATGGTGCACTCTCAACATTCATTTCACTGTTTAACTAGTCACACTAACACCTATTTATTGTAGAACTAAGCACACGAACTGCTCAATGGTGCACTCTCAACATTCATTTCACTGTTTAACTAGTCACACTAACACCTATTTATTGTAGAACTAAGCACACGAACTGCTCAATGGTGCAATCTCAAAAATTCATTTCACTGTTTAACTAGTCACACTTACACCTATTTATTGTAGAACTAAGCACACGCACTGCTCAGTGGTGCAATCTCAAAAATTCATTTCACTGTTTAACTAGTCACACTTACACCTATTTATTGTAGAACTAAGCACACGCACTGCTCAGTGGTGCAATCTCAAAAATTCATTTCACTGTTTAACTAGTCACACTTACACCTATTTATTGTAGAACTAAGCACACGAACTGCTCAGTGGTGCACTCTCAACATTCATTTCACTGTTTAACTAGTCACACTAACACCTGTTTATTGTAGAACTAAGCACACGAACTGCTCAATGGTGCACTCTCAACATTCATTTCACTCTTTAACTAGTCACACTAACACCTATTTATTGTAGAACTAAGCACACGAACTGCTCAATGGTGCACTCTCAACATTCATTTCACTGTTTAACTAGTCACACTAACACCTATTTATTGTAGAACTAAGCACATGAACTGCTCAATGGTGCACTCTCAACATTCATTTCACTGTTTAACTAGTCACACTTACACCTATTTATTGTAGAACTAAGCACACGAACTGCTCAGTGGTGCAATCTCAAACATTCATTTCACTGTTTAACTAGTCACACTTACACCTATTTATTGTAGAACTAAGCACACGCACTGCTCAGTGGTGCAATCTCAAAAATTCATTTCACTGTTTAACTAGTCACACTTACACCTATTTATTGTAGAACTAAGCACACGAACTGCTCAGTGGTGCAATCTCAAACATTCATTTCACTGTTTAACTAGTCACACTTACACCTATTTATTGTAGAACTAAGCACACGAACTGCTCAATGGTGCACTCTCAACATTCATTTCACTGTTTAACTAGTCACACTTACACCTATTTATTGTAGAACTAAGCACACGCACTGCTCAGTGGTGCAATCTCAAACATTCATTTCACTGTTTAACTAGTCACACTAACACCTATTTATTGTAGAACTGAGCACACGAACTGCTCAGTGGTGCAATCTCAAACATTCATTTCACTGTTTAACTAGTCACACTAACACCTATTTATTGTAGAACTAAGCACACGCACTGCTCAGTGGTGCAATCTCAAAAATTCATTTCACTGTTTAACTAGTCACACTAACACCTATTTATTGTAGAACTAAGCACACGCACTGCTCAGTGGTGCAATCTCAAACATTCATTTCACTGTTTAACTAGTCACACTAACACCTATTTATTGTAGAACTAAGCACACGAACTGCTCAGTGGTGCAATCTCAAACATTCATTTCACTGTTTAACTAGTCACACTTACACATATTTATTGTAGAACTAAGCACACGAACTGCTCAGTGGTGCAATCTCAAACATTCATTTCACTGTTTAACTAGTCACACTTACACCTATTTATTGTAGAACTAAGCACACGAACCGCTCAGTGGTTCAATCTCAAACATTCATTTCACTGTTTAAATAGTCACACTTACACCTATTTATTGTAGAACTAAGCACACGAACCGCTCAGTGGTGCAATCTCAAACATTCATTTCACTGTTTAAATAGTCACACTAACACCTATTTATTGTAGAACTAATCACACGAACTGCTCAGTGGTGCAATCTCAAACATTAATTTCACTGTTTAAATAGTCACACTTACACCTATTTATTGTAGAACTAAGCACACGAACCGCTCAGTGGTGCAATCTCAAACATTCATTTCACTGTTTAAATAGTCACACTTACACCTATTTATTGTAGAACTAAGCACACGCACTGCTCAGTGGTGCAATCTCAAACATTCATTTCACTGTTTAACTAGTCACACTAACACCTATTTATTGTAGAACTAAGCACACGAACTGCTCAGTGGTGCAATCTCAAACATTCATTTCACTGTTTAACTAGTCACACTTACACATATTTATTGTAGAACTAAGCACACGAACTGCTCAGTGGTGCAATCTCAAACATTCATTTCACTGTTTAACTAGTCACACTTACACCTATTTATTGTAGAACTAAGCACACGAACCGCTCAGTGGTTCAATCTCAAACATTCATTTCACTGTTTAAATAGTCACACTTACACCTATTTATTGTAGAACTAAGCACACGAACCGCTCAGTGGTGCAATCTCAAACATTCATTTCACTGTTTAAATAGTCACACTAACACCTATTTATTGTAGAACTAATCACACGAACTGCTCAGTGGTGCAATCTCAAACATTAATTTCACTGTTTAAATAGTCACACTTACACCTATTTATTGTAGAACTAAGCACACGAACCGCTCAGTGGTGCAATCTCAAACATTCATTTCACTGTTTAAATAGTCACACTTACACCTATTTATTGTAGAACTAAACACACACACTGCTCAGTGGTGCAATCTCAAACATTCATTTCACTGTTTAACTAGTCACACTTACACCTATTTATTGTAGAACTAAGCACACACACTGCTCAGTGGTGTAATCTCAAACAAATTCCCCACACATCGCACAGCAACCCCGACACCGCGTGTACGGGTGGTTGGGAAGGCACTTTTCGTATAGTATTATATATATCATGTTTTAGAGTTTGACATTTTAGAGTAGTACGCTCTTAAAATCCCAAAGTATTGGGCCCCAGTTTACTTCCATACTTCATATTCCCATTTTTTTGAGTTCCAAGTCCTCAAGCTTCCACGTCGTTCGTCAATACGTTATATTCAATTAAAGTTTCTACAAATGGTTATTGCTCGTCTTTATCCATCACGATCTAGACCCGCATGCCACGTCTCGTTACGTTATACAGTCCAAACACACACATCCTGTGCGTTAAGAAAATTACCCTCATCATGTGCCAGGAGCGAGAAAAAATATTTAATTCTCTTATAAAGAATGAAGTTTCTATGTTTAATACCTGCATGTAACGTCATGTTTCTCGTAATACCAGACAAGTCCAAGAACAAAATGACATTAATAATGATTAAAATCCACTCTTACAACGACAACATCTAATTGCCTGCATCAAATACTCAATAAGTCAGCTAATCTAATGTAGCCCTGTTACTAATCATTGCAACATTTCTTCAGAATGGGTTGTTAGCTGTAATGTGGCCAACCGACTATCAAGCTTGAACTAGAAAATGTAATAGGCTACCAAATACCCTCCACAACCAAGTTCATTGTTGAACTGACCAAGAACCATTTCTGTCTGTGTGTATTACAATATTATGTCAAAATTCCTCCTTAACATAACAATAGCTAATTAAGATACCTGTCAACGTCAAAGCTACAATTACGAAAGCTCATTTTTCAGTACCTTTACAATCATTTTAATTAGCTGTTATCGGTGGGAATAAGTATGTATTATTACTTTACCTTCTTGTAATTAATTGTTTATTGTTTGTAGTGATAGTCTTGACACTAGACTTCTGATAAGAAAAACGAAGGTTACTTTGATGTCCTTCAGAATCAAACTAACTTACAAAAGAACACAATTATCAATTATTATCATATCTACAAATTAGATTCTCCATCACTTGTATTTTATTTAAAATTATAATGGCTTTATACGACTTAACGTTCTTATAGTACAGGCTTTTCTTAACAATATATTTATCAAACACAAGGAAATTATAACATATAAAGTTATGCTTTCCAGAGCAATACTAATCGTAATAATTTACAGACTTTTTGAAAACTGGTTGGCTTACATAAGTACTGGAAGTTGTGTTACATTTCTCTAGTTAGCCACCCTGTATAACTATTGACGAACTTCCACCTGAAATTCGTATTGAGTTCTCTCCATTTCATTCAACACACTCCTTGACAGGCACTCGACCTACTCAACATACTTCTTGACGAGTCCTCCCATCCACCAAACACACTTCTTGATAAGTCCTCCCATCAACCAAACACACTCCTTGACGAGTCATCACATCTATTCAACACAATTAACGATGGACCCTCACAACCTCAACACAAAACAAAATTATTGATGCCCTCATCCACACAATTCTTGAAAGGTCCCTCCCATCTACCGAACACATTTCTTGATAGGTCCTCATATCCTCTCTCATATCCCCCCAAAACAATTCTTGACGGGAGGACGGGAGGACAAACAATGTGATGAGGGGGGTCATCACATCCTTCCATTACACTTCTTGATGGGCCTTCCTATTAAACCAACGTAATTCTTGATAGGCACTCACATCCAGCCAACATACATCTTGACAGGCCTTCCATCCACCCAACACACTTCTTTATGGGCTCTCACACTATCCTAAGACAATTATTGATAAGCCCCCACACTCATCCAGCACACTTCTTTACAGGCTTCCACCTATCCAACATACGTCTCAACATCCCCTCCCATCCACCTATCATAAATTCTGAAGAGCGCATCCCACACTTACTGATGGGCTCTTATCCCCACCCACACCCGACAGGGTTGTATGTGGACAGTTGTCTTGACAAAACCACCTCCCACTCAGTTTCATCCACCTATCCAACGAACATATTTGGGTCTGATCAACCCTTCCACCAATCCAACGCACATCTCCAAGTCAAATAACCAAACTGATCTGGTTTCACAATAGTTACACCATAAATGGCAACAACAGTAGCACCTCAACGTAGTCGCAAACCCACATCCACTCAACTGATGTGAACGAGCGAAGCGATGATGGAATCACGAAGTCCAAAATTGAATGCCGAAACGTGCGAGTACCGTGTTCGATTATCGCCGAACCAAGGCCTGTTATTTGACTCGACAGGCCCGGGCCGGGCACCACGAGACGTGCTCTCCGCTACCGGAATTGACTCATTTAGCCTAATCGTAGGCGACCACTAGCGCAATAAAGCCTACTCTAGGTCATCGGCTCCCAGCTTGACCGCTCATCCCTCCTGAAGCAACACGTGAAACTGAATATACACAATGAAGAAGAACGCTCTCATTACTTCGGTTTATACCATTTGAGCGTAACGAATATTGCTAATAAGTATAAACTAATATTACATCTTTAATCGTCAATATATGCATACATTCGAGGTTGTAAAGCTAGAAAATCCAAGTAGAGTAGGGTGGGTAGAAGCCCTTTAAGGATACGTAAGGTGAGTATAAGGGCATATTTAACCTAATTGTTCATATTTAACAAGAGCTGACTCTAGCATTGAGATGTCGTTCTCAATGTAAAATTACTTCGTTGAAGATTATTTTTTTCATTGCTTCGACCGGCTTTAGGGACAACTAAAGTCCGCTTGAAGCGCTGACTGTACGTCTGACCGCGATCTACTCGTACAGAGAGACACTTGACCACTTCCCCCCTCTGGGATAAGTGGGGTATGATTGCAGGAAGTTGTTTAAGCTCGATCCTGCGGGTGCGAGTGCTGTGTCTCGCTGTACGTGTGCGTAGCGATTGGATCGTAATATAACTTGCGGGTAAAAGTACATACAAAAGTTAATCAATTTTGTAAATTGTGTGATCTTTAAAAAAGCATAAGATGCCAAACACGACATTGTATTTCTCGTCGTAATAAAATAAAAGGAAACATTAATTATTTAAAATCAAATTTACTAATTTGCAGTAAAATTACGTAATTTAAAATAACTGATGAGTAAGACCAGTCCTGTGAGGGTCTGTTTTAAAAATTTGGGAACAATCGGGAAAATAGTTGTTTAATTCTGTATGTACCAAGAAAGCCCAAATTCACATCTTTTAGATGATGTATTTATAACTATAAACATTCAATGAAAGAACTACTTGGGACGCGTTTAATAGCTGATATAATTGAAAAAAATCGAAAATTTGTTTGACCAAACAGCATTAGGAATCGCAAAGACAACATTTACGGGCTTTTTGACTGTTATCACTCACAGTACTCGGTTGCCGGGCAATTGAGAACTAAACGTTTGTGCCTATTTTAATGGTGACCTAGAATACACGTATATGCTAGGTAGCATGCATAGTAAGACTAGGACAACATAGTTTACCTAAAACGCCTAGGGATGAATAGTTATAGCCTGAACGTTCGTATTGTCTCATAATCTGAGAATCCATAATTAGAACTATTTCACATCAGAATACGCAAAAAAAAAAAAAAAAGAAAGAAAAAAAGAAACTACATGCTATTCAGGGAGAGTTGAGAGTTAAGCTCCTCACGCTGCTTATGTGACGTAGTCTAGGCCGCCTTTTCTGGACTGTAAGGTTACCTTATTGCATGCCTAGAAAAATCTACCATTTTGTCAAAAGTACACAATTTGTGTTTTGTTCTGCAGAGACTGTAGTCCGTTAACGTGGTATTTTCAACGCAGACACAATTCTATAAACGGTAATTTTTCCAATACCAACCATATCGTCAACCTTTTGCATTACCATATCAATTGGTGTACCTTGATGTTCATATAGCCACTGCACATTAATTGAACATTGTACTTTCTGAATACGGGACAATTTGTCCCCGTTTGTTTTCTACCACTGGAGACAAGATATCCACATTTAAAACTTAAAGGATTAACTCTCTAACTACACTATTTGCAGAATCAGAATTTCACCAACTCTTATATAAAAAACTAACATAACTACATGCAGGCCTACGATGTTACTACAAAAATAATTTCACCACACAACACTAACCGTAAATTATTTCTAGATACAAAGTAGAACGTATCAGCAACTGACTTACTACGGATTGCAATCACTCTTGTTGTAAATCAAGATTCCAGTAGACACTCTCTTCTAATTGGCCAACAATCTTCAGACAGGAACACAGAAGGAGGTGCGTTACTCCCTGAACGGCATATAACTGCTTTTTAAGAATTAAAATTATCGTCTTATTTATTATAAGTTAGGATTAAAATACCCTCAGGATCACAAATTTTGTCTGCGATTTTTAAATATTCTTAAACAACAAATAATTGATAACTTGCGCCATTAGCAAGTACTGTACATACCATAGATTATTATTTAGGAACCCCTACTAACGTGTTTTGAAGATTGAAAAGTTGAGACAATAATGAAAGAGGGAAGTCTCTCCGAAGGACTTGTTACGTGAATAGCTAATAAATGCATAGCCATGATGGCACGTGATATCGCTGTGATCCCGACTTCACGCTGTAATTGTCTCTAATCCGTTCCGCTGATATGATTTAATCTCTTTGCCGCTCCCTCTAACCGCTGAGTTCTGCTGATGCTCTTCCTAGAACCATTTTTAACTGTCATAGGAAATTTTATATAAACAACGCTCCCCGTGATTTACAGTTATGGTATGAAGTGTTCGATTGTGAATTACACAATGTTAGTGATCGAATCATTACTTCGATAACTAGGAACTAAATACTGACAATAATGCATCCATCCACTCTTCTAATTCCAAGAGATACTGGAGTTCCCACGCCTTTATGGTTATCCACGATTCACATGCAATATTTAGGGTTCAACCATACATGTATTTGTAAACCGAGAAAGAGTGTGAGAAACGAACAGTGGTATTGACCCACACATCCACCTATACACGTTCAGTGGTAATTACTCACCCGTCCACCCATACACGTACAGTAGTACTGACCCAACTGCCCACCCATACACGTACAGTGGTAATTACTCACTCGTCCACCCATACACGTACAGTGGTAATTACTCACCCGTCCACCCATACACGTACAGTGGTAATTACTCACCCGTCCACCCATACACGTACAGTAGTACTGACCCAACTGCCCACCCATACACGTACAGTGGTAATTACTCACTCGTCCACCCATACACGTACAGTAGTACTGACCCAATTGCCCACCCATACACGTACAGTGGTATTGACCCACCCATCCACCTATACACGTACAGTGGTAATTACTCACCCGTCCACCCATACACGTACAGTAGTACTGACCCAACTGCCCACCCATACACATACAGTGGTAATTACTCACTCGTCCACCCATACACGTACAGTAGTACTGACCCAACTGCCCACCCATACACGTACAGTGGTATTGACCCACCCATCCACCTATACACGTACAGTGGTAATTACTCACCCGTCCACCCATACACGTACAGTAGTACTGACCCAACTGCCCACCCATACACATACAGTGGTAATTACTCACTCGTCCATCCATACACGTACAGTAGTACTGACCCAACTGCCCACCCATACACGTACAGTGGTATTGACCCACCCATCCGCCTATTAACGTTCAGTGGTAATTACTCACCCGTCCACCCATACACGTACAGTAGTACTGACCCAACTGCCCACCCGTACACGTACAGTGGTAATTATTCACTCGTCTATCCATACACGTACAGTGGCCTTCACACACCCGCCCACCCATTCACATACAGTTGTCTTAAACTGCGTTATAGCATGAGGGCTCTTTGCTTTTTTACGTGGATGGATATATTGAGGTAACGAAACGAAAAGACTCGGTTTGCAAAAATATTGTGGAAAAAAAACTGTGCGGGTAAATTGTTCATCTAGGCACTTCCTGAGTCCAATCCGTCGCACTATACTCGGTTACGGAATCCTGGAAATACCTCCCTGAGGTATCCGGTGAATAAAATCGAAGAGCGTTTAGTCAAGGGAAAAATAAACGGCAATAGTATAAAAAATAATCAACCCTAACGAAACACCCTCGCAAATGGGAACGCAAATGTTGTGCCACTTTTATTTGCACTCCGTAACATTACATCCACATATATTACAGTTCCCACTCTACAACTCACCTTTTTGCAATCATCTCCACTTTGCGATTACCCAATAGGCTAAAGAAATTCTGAATTCTTCGGCAGTAGCCTGTCTTTATACTTATGTCTAACATAGCCGTAATTTTGTAGCCTACTGACTGGTCGGGGTATATACGAGGGCGGTTCAATAAGTCCTTAGAAAATACAAGATAAGTCGCAAAAAGTATCAATATTGTTTTATTTTTATTTACTATCATCATTGCTTGACAACTGTGAAAGTTTCAGTTGATTTCATCAGCTGATTTCATTGTTGTCGTTGATTGAATCAGGAAAGGTTTGTTTATTTAGAATGATGGACACAAGTGAGTTTCGTGCTGTGATTAAACACTTTCATTTGAAAGGCTTAACACCGAAGGAAATCAAAGTTGAGTTGGATGCTGTTCATGGTACATCTGCTCCTGTGTTGGCAACTGTTTATAACTGGGTAAACGAGTTTAAACGTGGCCGTACATCCACAAAAGATGAACATCGTTCAGGGCGCCCAGTGGAAGTGACAACCCCAGAAATGGTTGACAAAATCCACGATATGGTTTTGAGTGATCGGCGAATCAAAGTGCGTGAAATAGTTGAAGCTACAGGCATATCACAAGGCACAGTGTTCACAATTTTGCATGAAAAATTAAATGTGAAAAACTCTCTGCAAGATGGGTGCCGCGCTTGCTCACAGAGGAGAATAAACGCATTCGTGTGGTTGATTCTAAGGCTGTCTTGACAGTATTACGTCGCAATCATGGTGAGTTTCTGCGTCGATACATAACTGTAGATGAAACATGGATCCACCACTACACTCCAGAGTCAAAGGAACAGTCGAAACAGTGGGTTTTTGATGACGAATTGGCTCCAAAGAAGGCAAAGACAGTGAAATCCGCCGGCAAAGTTATGGCCACAGTTTTTTGGGATGCACAAGGAGTAATCTGCATTGATTACTTGGAAAAGGGAAAAACGATAACTGGAGAATATTATGCATCGTTATTGGACCGACTAAATGAAGAAATCAAGACAAAACGTCCGCACTTGAAAAAGAAAAAAGTTCTTCTGCATCAAGACAATGCACGTGTACACACCTGCGCAGTTGCCATGGCAAAAATAATGGAATTAAAGTATGAGTTGTTACCACATCCACCTTATTCACCAGATTTAGCCCCCAGTGACTTTTTCTTATTTACAAACTTGAAAAAATGGCTCGGTGGACAAAGTTTTATGTCAAACGAAGAAGTGATTGCCCAAACGGATGCCTATTTTGAGGAATTGCCAAAATCCTACTTTTTAAATGGCTTATCCATGTTAGAGAAACGCCTAATGAAGTGTATAGAGCTAAAAGGAGATTATGTTGAAAAATAAACAATAGTTTACCCGAAAAAATGTCTTTTTCTATCTTATTCTAAGGACTTATTGAACCGCCCTCGTATTTTACTCATACTGTATAGTCCAATTAATAATGTAATAGAAGCAAATATATTGTAGTAGTGATTAACTCACATAGACAAAGTAAATATGTAGATGTGAAAATAAACCTATTAAAATCTTAGAAGGAGCCTGTCAACAACGTATTTGTTATATGTTAATATTTTTAAAATTTTTTTTGTGCGACAACCAACGTTCAATGTCTAATATCATCGTGAGCCTGTAAAGTGTACACTAAATACAGTATGTCTGATTTCTTTTTAGTGCTGTCCCAACCAATTTAACTTTGGTTGGGACACTTATAATTGGGAACGAATCAAAGATATAATAGACACTCAACTAACTATATGTTAAATGTTGGTCGTTAAAAATCCGTCGTATATGATAGTGTCACGGGCAATTATCGAGAACACCGCGCGAATAACTGCGCACTTCAGTTTCTCTATGCCAATCCCGGAGCCCTCAGATGCCCTAGAATGACAGATAATTTTGCATAGGGTGGAGGCAGAACCTGTCGATTGTTGTCCAGAGAACTCTGGATAACCCATCCAGAACCTTCTTGGCCACATCTCCGGAACCTTCTAGACTTGCATCAGCGCCTTACACACAAGTACCTAACCCTTAACCAACGAGTTAGTCAGTCTTAGTGGCAATGCGCGTATTTAGTCTTCAGCCTAGAGTGGAAGTGACAGACGGTTCACGAACAGTGACATATACTATGGGAACACACACTTGAGGGTGTTAACTGACATTAATAATTGTACATAATAGAGGCTTAGTTTAATAGTGTCTGCCTCGTAATTTAAACCTGTGAATATCTCTTACTGTGAAATTTTGTTAGCTAGTTCGTTTAAATATAAGTATCAATACATAGGCTAATATACTATTTCGTTTTGTTCAATCCCATCATTGAAATTATACAGTTATTTTGAATGATTAAAATCGTTAGGTAAACCATTAGTTATATTCTAAGTTGACAATAACGTAGTGCCTAACCACTATGACAACGTGCAAATAAATTGGAATAGGTGATGGAATGCAATCCAGCATTACGCCACTGTTGTATACAGGGTGGGGGAAAAGCCCCGCACCATCCTTGTATTTTTCAAATAAACACGATGGTAATTAGAGTCTTTTACAATCTCTTTAGGTATTGGGTAGCTACTTTAAGGTGCAATTGGTGATCATCTCACTCGAATTGGGGACGTCGAGGGTATCATCAATATACTTAATAAAAGCCCATGACTTGTGATACATCATTTTAAAGGGTATACTTTAACAAATTGAATGACACAAATATCATCTGTATGGAGTTACCCTATCAGGAACTAGAGCAATTTGAAAATTTAAATTTTTAATATTCAACGTGCCTTATTTTCTGATAGAGTAGTCCCTCAGAGATGCAGTTTGTAGTATTCAAATCAGTAACATACGACATTTAAAATGATGTATTACTAGAATTAAGATTCTTAAAGAAATATTGGTGGTTTCCATAACTGAAGGTAGCATGATTCTTTCCATTGAATGTTATACCTAATACTACATCTCTTTAAAGGTCATATGTTACTGATTTGAATGCAACAAACTGCATCTTTGAGGGATTATTCTATCAGAAAATAGAGCACTTTCAATATTAAAAATTTTAATTTTCAAATTGATCTAATTCCTGATAGGATGCCTCCATAGAGATGGGATTTGCTGCGCTGTACTCTAATAATAAAGAAATTTAATTTAATGTACAATTCGACCTATGATCTCATTTAAGATTTCCATCTGACTCCTTGCGGGCCATACCTCTGAACATGAAAAAATCTGTAGTTACTTCAATAAATGGATTTATAGGTGTAGTTATGATGTACCAAGTGTTATTTCTTTACCTGTAATCGTTCGGAAATTTTTAAGGCCGTGCGGGACTTTACCCCACCCCATATAATATGATCACAGTGGGTAGTAAAAAAGGATAGTTTTTCATATTATATTACTTTTAATGGTAGATATTCGGATGTAAATACTATTTTATGCTACAAAGAAAATATAAAATTTACACAAACGTCAGTTTAACGAATACACATACTCGCATATTTGAATAGGGAAAATACATAACACCAGACTATAAAGCCTGAGTGAAATACATTACAATCCTATATTAAAAAATATTTATTTGTTTTCAAGGACAACAGTATTTGCATGGTTTTAGTTTATAACCTGTTTTTAACGTAGTAATAATAGACCAAAAGTACTTAAAGAGGTAGTTTTTGTCCACGTTGTTCGTGTTTGTATTCCTGTGGGGACACGGCGTACGTGTATACAGCGTTAAAGTTGGCACTGTTTTGGAATTCACCGTGGCCGCCTCTCGGTTCATTTGAATATTATTTAAATAAGATCGATTTTCGGTCCCCAGCCCACAGCGTCTGTTGCGCGGGTCAGTGTATGTAAATGTACTACTGTACGCCACTATCTGTCACCATCTCTGGGGGGACGCGACTTCAACGCCTTCACACCGCTACTGGCCGTACTAACTCCTTCCTCTCTTCCTGGCTCCCAACAGCAGCCCACCTCTGTTCATGTACACAGGACGACGCCTTCACACCGCTACTGAAGGCGGTGATCTTCGCTACAAAAGCCGTACTAACTCCTTCCTCTCTTCCTGGCTTGAAACAGCAGCCCACCTCTGTTCATGTACACAGGACTACGCCTTCACACCGCTACTGCCGTACTAACTCCTTCCTCTCTTCCTGGCTCCCAACAGCAGCCCACCTCTGTTCATGTACACAGGACGACGCCTTCACACCACTACTGGCCGTACTAACTCCTTCCTCTCTTCCTGGCTCCCAACAGGATCCCACCTTTGTTCATGTAAAACGACACCTTCGCACCATTACTGGCCTTAACAACCCGCTTCTGTTCAAGAGCACACACTATATCGCCATCACTCAGTTACTTACAGTCCTCTCTTCCAGGCTTCCCATAGAAACCTAACTCATTTTATGATACATAGACCTACAGTACAGTACACATAGATCCTATTAACATCACATTTTGAGTTAAATATTTAAACTTTTTAAAGATATTACATAGCGTTCATAAATATACAGTTACCTAATGTTTGTTGTTTACCATTTACTCTCTAATTAACAAACTATATTACCAAACTGGATCACATTACTTACAACAAATTAATTAATGTGCTTCCCGCAATTATTACAGTACAGAACAATTTTTCCATTGCGAACTGGGTACAAATCTTAAAACACTTGATTGACAACAACATTGCTAAATCAAAATAGAAACTCTCTCTCTTTTTTTTTTTTTTTTTTTTTTTTTTTTTAAAGGAGAGGCCGATCTCCTCCTTAACCTTACTCTGACCATTCCCCATAGACCATTGATCTGTGCGAGGAACTTATTCAGTCAGAGTAAGGGGGCGAACCTGTACAGTACAAGGTGAATATTACTGATAAATCTTTTCAGTCTAGGCCGGATTCGAACCAGCGCTATCTCTAACCCAAGCTCAAAGTCCTGACGCCTTAGACCACTCGGCCACCGGCTCGCCCATTTAATTTAAGAGCACCCTCTTAATTTTTTTATGGTGAAACCCGATGAATCATAGATCTTTCTTATATGTACAATAATGAACTCCTTAGATATTACGAAAAAGAGAGAAACTTTCAGAAGGGGAAGACGAGATAGTACAAGACTAATAACTATTACTGAACATGCCTATTAAGTCCCCTTTCATTTAGGGCCTAGGGTTGTAAGGAACGTTTCATCTGCGGTTTCAGGGCGTAAACACGTTCGAACATGAATGTAATGTGAATACATATTACATTTAAATTAAAATATTCAAATCAGGCCTTTATTGTAATGTTTGCTCTACAGTTAAGATATTTTGTTAAATTGATAAATTGTTCAACTTCATTTTTAACTATTTCAAGATAAATTTGTTTTAAATTTTTTTAAAGTATCAAGGCGTCTTTATTAGATCTTAAAATTACTATGCATATTCAAAATTGTTATTTAAAATGGTCAAATGTGATATAAAGTTTAACACTGACACTATGTGCATAGTTCAAACTGGCTGACAGATACAGCAGGGAATTAAATTCGCTTCTTATCGTAAAAGTATTCTCTAAGCTATAAAATCTATTTCTAAATATTCAAATAAATACCTGACGCATACTCTTAAAACTTGAAATGTTGTTTTTATTTTTATTGATTTAAGACCACGAGGTATTCGCTGTAAAAATGAACAAGACCTTTGACAAATAGTTATTTGTATCAGTATAATGAGCATATATATCAAAGTAAAATCGTGGCCAATATAAAATGTAACATGTCGAAACCTTCAAAGTGTCCAACCACCTTGCAGAAAGTGATTATTGGAGATTCCAATTATAGGCACCCTCCGGGGGTGTCAATGCATTGTTTTATTCCACGACACAGCACCGAGGTTCACGAACCTATTAACATCACATTTACAAGTTAAATGCCAACAGTTCAAGGGATACGGTAAATACCATCTGGAGACATTCTGGGAGGCGAGTTCTGGTGCTTTCTTTTCCGACCACGTCAATATTTACATAGGATGACTTTATTATTTTTTTGTCAGGAAATTCAAGTATACACTACTACCTGGCTGTCTGTGCTCCAACACGTGAAATATTTATGACTTTTTGTAATTTCTATGTATTTCTTTGTCATTTATGTGATATTTTCGATAATAACACTGTCTAATAACGTAGAGTCACGACAATCCGTTTAAAATTGACGTAAAGCATTACGCCAGCGATCCTAGCGGCCAGCATTAGCAGTGCGTATCATCTGCTTTGTTTACACCCACAAGTGGTAAGAAAATGTCAAATAACTGATGATTAAGTTGGTCAAATAACTGATGATTAAGTTGGCCGTTTTCCAAACCCTTAAGACAATGCTGGGAAGTCGACTGGTCCAGACATCCCTGAAGTAGCAATACAATTTTACTGTCAGCGGGCAAAGACATGTTTTTCTATTTCACCTGTACGGTTCATGTTTATTATTATAATTTGTTATAGTAAACACTTGGTGATTTTTAAAGGTCCCTTATAGTCGACAACAAGTTGATATTATAAGTGTTTAATACAGAATCATCAAGAACGGCATTTAAATTTTCATATATTTAACCGTTTAAAAAGTAAAAATTACTTAGTACTTTGCGAAAACCAACTAGTGTTCCACTAAAATAGGTCTTCATATTTCAAACGACACTTAAAGCGTTATTCAAGTAAACCGAATCGTTAAATATAATTTTAAATAGACCACCTTTAAAACCCTGATTGGACGGAGAATATTAAAATATCCGTTGAGCAATCTATATTTTATTCTTTTATTACAACATTCCTAACATTACTTAAGGAATAACAACGTAATATTTTCTTCTTTAGTCACTTTAAGAACTAGTTTTAAATACAAATATTATTTTATTTGTTGGTTGAACTTAATTGTGTATATTTTGATATGCCTTCTACTCCAGGGTATAGAGAATTAAATCTCAAAGAATGTGCCAGTTTAGTGCCATGACATTTAAAGCATATACACTCAATCTCTTACTACTGTCAAAGCAGACCCGTTAACCAAACACGCGCACTAACTATTATGATACTGGGTGGACACAAAACACTTTCATACCTTTTTCAAAAGATCAGTTAAGAAAACTAGCACTACGATATTATTTCTCATCTCTCTTCCACCCACACACTTTCCGGTTGTCATGCTCATACCCCAAACCACCCTACTACTTGCATGAATATTGTTGGCTATCATCTAAACACAGTGACACTACTGTCTAAATCTCACTTGTACAGCCCTAACTACTGAAGTCTTCTGATCACTCTCCACCCACTTACTGTCGTGGCTCATACCCCAAACCATCCTACTATTTGCAAGAATATTGTTGGCTATCATCTAAACACAGTGACACTACTGTCTAAATCTCACTTGTACAGCCCTAACTACTGAAGTCTTCTGATCACTCTCCACCCACTTACTGTCGTGGCTCATACCCCAAACCACCCTACTACTTGCATGAATATTGTTGGCTATCATCTAAACACAGTGACACTACTGTCTAAATCTCACTTGTACAGCCCTAACTACTGAAGTCTTCTGATCACTCTCCACCCACTTACTGTCGTGGCTCATACCCCAAACCATCCTACTACTTGCATGAATATTGTTGTCTATCATCTAAACACAGTGACACTACTGTCTAAATCTCACTTGTACAGCCCTAACTACTGAAGTCTTCTGATCACTCTCCACCCACTTACTGTCGTGGCTCATACCCCAAACCATCCTACTACTTGCATGAATATTGTTGTCTATCATCTAAACACAGTGACACTACTGTCTAAATCTCACTTGTACAGCCCTAACTACTGAAGTCTTCTGATCACTCTCCACCCACTTACTGTCGTGGCTCATACCCCAAACCATCCTACTACTTGCACGAATATTGTTGGCTATCATCTAAACACAGTGACACTACTGTCTAAATCTCACTTGTACAGCCCTAACTACTGAAGTCTTCTGATCACTCTCCACCCACTTACTGTCGTGGCTCATACCCCAAACCATCCTACTACTTGCATGAATATTGTTGGCTATCATCTAAACACAGTGACACTACTGTCTAAATCTCACTTGTACAGCCCTAACTACTGAAGTCTTCTGATCACTCTTCCGCCCACTTACTGTTCCGACTGTAGTAGGCTCATAACCCAAACCACCCTAATGATCACATAAAATAATGGTGGCGGCCATCCAATAGGCACAGTGACAGTTTTGTCTAAATCTCACCACTACAACCATAAATACTGATGCGATTTATTGGCCTTCTCAACACTTGGAAGTCACCTTTGTACTCAAGTTAAAATATCTTTGCCGCGATAATATTGTTCTCGAAGGCCAACTATCCTATGACACAGCTGTATGTACCCAATCGACGTCTACAATTACGTACGCTGTAGTACATGATACATAGCTCAACACTTCTCATTAACAGATCAAAGAATTGTCAGACATTCCTCCAAGGTCGTCTGTTCAAACTTACAACCAATTCCATTTCATTCCAAGTACACGGTGAGAGTCAATAGAATGTGAATAAATAAGCATTAATTCAGACGCGGAACAGTTTAGGATTCTCACAACAGTATCAAGTGGCTGGCTACCCCACCTTCATCTGAAAGAAGGGAATTTCACTGATTTGAATACATTTAAATATGCAGGCGAAGCGCGGTCCATTCCATTCATTGGGTGCAATTCTCCGCACGCGAGCGAGGTACGCCTATGAATGACGGACTGGTCCTGAAATTAATTATACAACCTCCATCTTCTGACCGCGCCGGGTCCACTTACGGGCAGGTCCCGAATTACAATAACGTATGTAGTACGGGTGCTTTATTTGAAACACTCTTGTAGGAATATTCATGGATTTGATCTTATTATCATTATTAGTACAGTCAGGACTATGTAAATCATAACGAAAAAAGGATCTTAATTTAGCATTTTTTATTCTTTGTACTGTTTTGCTTTTTCTTTGCTTCCCAAAATTGATTCATTTTTGATAAGTGCATGTCTTAATTCATATGTTAATTTTCCTCCTGTTCTTTGTTTAGGTTTTTCTATTTCGTGTTTATTTAGATCGACTTACTTTTTAAAGAGATTTTCGTCTTGAGTTCTCTTAAGTAAATTTTGTGTGAGTAAAGTGAGTTGTGAATTTTAGTTTGTTCATTTTGTTAGTGCTGTGGTTAATTTTCCTGATGTGTCTGGACATTTGTTACTTATTCTTAAGACATCAATCGTTGAGGTATGAATGAATATGGATTTCGAATGGATGTGATAAGTGAATGTAGTCATTGTTACAAACTAATACCGAGTATTCCTTAGAAAGTGTCTTTAATTAATAGGCGAGTGACAAATGAAGATCCGGTGGCTAACAGATGTTCACTTTCATAATTTGTTACGACTCTGTTTGTGAACAAACTCAGAGTCATCGATTCGCCGTGATTTCTATCTTTTTTATTTAACGAACAGTTGAATACCTTAGACAATTATCTTTAAAATACGGGGTTTTTAATTGTTGACTATTGATCCAGTTGGTTTTATAGAAACACTGTATTATTTATCACATTAGACCAAAGATATATTTTACTTTTTACTAGTTTAATGTTGTTATTTGTTTTGCTCTACAAATATTAAATTATAATTTTGTAACAATAATTAATCATACTGATTGGGGAGCATATAGTTTACTTCAAGATTATTAAAAATATTCTTTACTCAACTTCGAACAATGCACTGATGTTAGTACCTTAAATAAACAACACACCTATAATAAATTACTACAAATGATAAAAAAAACTTGAAAGTTACATACTGTATTGCATACTCTCTTTAGGTAGTGACAACTTACTTTTTCATTGCCCTTGGATTGTTTTTCCATAAATTATATAAGTGCATAATTAATATCTGTCCACCATAAAAGGTGAAAAGGCTTAAGTAAAAAGATAAATAGGAAAGATATCAAAGACAAAAACAAATTATCTCTACGTATTTCAACAATAAAAAAATCACACGTTATAAGGTATTAAAAGTAAAAACGAATTCTTTTTATTTTAATGCAGTTAGTTAGTCACCGTTACACAGCTTGTTGGAACTTTCATTGCCTCACGTAATCCATTCGTTTGGAAAAATCACGGAAATGTAACCAAAAACAGCGTTTTGAATTAAAATGTTCGAGTGATTAGATCAGGTACGCGGAAAACGAAGACACTTCCTTGTCCACTCCCTCTGGATGTTGAAACTTAAATGTATTTGAGGGGTTTTTCTGTAATCTGGTACAAACAAACTCTTGGAGAGTTGAGTACATGTGGAGAATGCCTTGGTGAGGTGAACAAGAATTTCACGAGGAAAGGCAGACTATCTTCAAGTAAAACCACAAAGTCAACTGAATCCTAAGAAACGTAAACAAGATGTTACTGTAAAAATAGCACCAGGGTTACGTTATCTTTACATATTCTGAGTTTATGGGGTATATCCGCGACCTGTCTAATAATGCGACATCATGCACCAGTCTGTTACAACTTGCCCTGGAGCATCCTACCCAAGTCCTCCATTATTGGTCGTGTTATATTTATCACTTCTTTAATTTTCTTAATTTATTACAAAGTGTATATATCTGAAGAATGAAGTGAACTATTCAAGTAAGAAGCAATGCTATTGATGAAGTAACGCAATTACTGTTTTTTTCTTCTTCTTTTACAGTCTAACCTTAAAATTGTACCAAGGGAGGAGGAAAAGGCGCTCCGAAGTCCAAAAGACTGCATGGATTGGAAACACCTACCAGTAATATACACTTTTACTTTCATTATTATGAAAAATATAGGATGTCCATTGTCATCTTCTGTTTTGTTTGAAATTATACATTGGTTATAACTGACTTTATTATTTAACTGAATATTAGGGAACGTTTCTTTGGTTACTGGCTCTTCTGGAGTAACGATTACTAAGGCCTGCAAGGAACCATTAGACTAACAATCGACGCCGTTCGAAATTGAGAGCCAATCCAAATAAACCAAGATTTCAAACGGCGCCGTCAAAATTAGATGTTGTACCCGGACCAATCTGGAATAAATGAACATCTCCTTCCGGTGCGCTGGCCAGTGGGGCGGAGCCCAGCATGATGGATCGCACGGCAGGACTGGGTTTAAAAAGAATGCAGTCTGTGGGCGCAACCTATCCCAAGAGTGCCTGAGGCTGCGAGTGGGCGAGCGTGAACGGCTCTGAGGCGAAGATTCGTTCCCGGACACGAATCAGTTGTGCATGATGAAGACAATTTGAAATACTCCACTCCCATTCAGTGATCGATTTGGACACTCCTTTCGCTGACACTCTTTGACCTGCGAACCTTCAATGTGATACTATAATAGTTTCTCTCCCACATAGTCATCTACTGATAAATAAACCATTTTCATTTATTTAAAGGTCTTATGTTATCAATAACATCTAGCATAATGATAACATTTGACATGGAAGGTCGGTGAAACTAACTGAATTCAAACTTTTCATCTTTGCCTTTGTCTATGTTTGATTTAATTGCATTGAAAAATTAAGACGGATATGTTTACTTCCAAATATCTAACTTTTATATTTTTATTGTTTTAGTATTTCTTCAAAGTGGTAGAAGTTTCCTGCCCAAACTAAGTATCAACATTTTGTGAAATGTACAGTAGCACATTTTATGATTTTCCGTGTAATATTCATATTCTAACCTGAATTACCTCCATACGCTCTACATTGGTCTGGTATACGTATGACCATTGGTTATAGAAACAAGAAGACTTTCCGCTCTGATGGGTCCCGTGAAGCAGATTTGGTAATATTAGTTCATGTTCGGTTTTCACAGATAGCGCCAGCGGTCTCCCTCTTCATCCCTGTCTCTTTCAGCACACGCTGTACTGACCTGAGTCTGACGACTCTACTAACAGTCATCTGAGGTCTGATTTGAAATCTATAAAATTTAGGCAGCAGCGGAAGCTTGCGTGTACAGAAAATCAGTCTAACAGAAGAAATCCAAAGAACTTTTCATCGTTTATGAAACTTTAAAATATCTTTCTATTCTACTCAATGTAGGCCCAACCATTCGACCCTTGGGATGACGGTGACGATCAGCCATAAAAGTGACCATGACCATTTTCGATAATGGCAGACACTCGTTATCTGAGGTCATATCTAGGCGACCCCTCTTCACCGAGTGGTGATCATTCAACCACTTGTGTCGTTGATTAGTGATTGGTGATTGGGAGGTTTTGTCAATTGATCATGTTGTGATATTACCATATATGCTATTGTTGTTGTTTCTGATGTTTTATTCATCGCCGGTTTGTTTATTGTTGACGTGTTATGTGTTAATGTTAAGTCTTAATTGTTAAGGTAGTTTGGAATCACAAGGTCACTTACTTTATCTTAATTCAGAGTGCAAAAGAATATTCACAGATAATCTCCATGTACAAGTAATTGACTAAATGATAAATTATGGGAATCTCTTCGTAAAAGTAACATAAGTGGCTTCCACATTTCAAATAATTTTACTCATTAAATGCCGTGTGTACAATTTTGAGTAAACATGTATTGTTCTTTTTAAAAATTATCTGATTACTGTACTGGAAAATTTATTATTTCACTCTTATCTGAGGTTATACACTTTGCTGTTTGTACAACAATAATTATGAAAGTAACTTGGTGTTCTAAAAATATATTTCATTATGCTTAGTTTATCAAATGTGCAATGGTCATTCAATGGACACAAATCAATCAAGAAATAAAAACTGCTCTCTAAACATCAATTTTCTTTCTGTATACTTACGGTTTTCCATTCCTAAACAGTCCTCATTTGAAAAGTTCAAAATATTTTTTTCGTTTGGTTTTATTAGTTATATTTGGATATGATTGCATAACACTAATAATATCCGCCAAAAAAGCTTACATATTTACTATGGATTAATAATGTTTTCTACTACAATAATTTCCAGTAAAATTTGTTGATTACTTTTAAGAAAATTATCATTTTAGTATAAATTGACTCTCTTTTCATTGGATACACAAGTCATGTATTTATGGAAAAATGTTCTCCAGGTTACACATACAAATGTAATAAATACTCGAACTAAAACAATAGCCACTATTCGTTTGGTTTCTAAGAACAAATTAAACAGTTTCATGTAATTAAATATCCAGGATATTTTTAATGGTTTACAATTTTTGGGCCTGTCTTGGTAAAAAAAGCCCCTGTTCAAAAGCAAGTCTGGGCACAATGGGGCGTCGAATGAAAATATAACTCAACCAAGAATCTTTTCTCGACTCCAGTTACTTAGTGTTTTTACCAAACTAACTCTAAACATGTGGCCAAAAGTGTGTACTCTACTCGCAGAGCTAAATATTATTATAATAATTTGCCAATTAGCATAATTAAGGGTTAGTTTTAAGTCAGTTGCCCTCTCTCTTGTCTCCACAGTTTGTAAAAGAGTTGCTTTTAAATATTCTATTAAATTAACACTCACCCACATTACATTTAGAGTATTTGAATGTTATTAGAGATCACTTGGGTGCAAGATCTAGGAGTCAACTTCAAAATTTAAATAGGAATACGGTCATGTGATCTTTTTTTATTTTAACTCCACCATTTCATTCTGAAAACAAAAGAGCAATCAGAATATAAATAAGTTTGAAATTCTTTGGTATTTCGTTGTTTTATTTAATTGGCCACTGCCTATGTATTTTCATGATTTAAAATGCTTTTCTCCAGCTACCCCTTATTTACACAGTTTAGTTTGCTTTTGGAACATGCCATTAAATTAAAAATAGCCCACACTACATTTTGAGAGTTTCAATGTTATTAGGAAACACTTGGTGTATAAAATCTAAGAGTCAAATTCAACTTTTAAAAAGAACGTGGTTATATGATACGTCATTGATCACCGCCATTTTAACCTCTTCCAGGACAAATTTCCTCGATGTAAGCTGGGAGTTAGGCCAGTTGGCTCTCGAAAAAAGTTTATTACAAACTATTTTAACTAATAAAATACAAGCTAGAAGCAGGTTAACTATCTAAACACATATTAATGGCATCAAATGTGCCATAGAGCACATATAAGACCCTTGAGCGGTTTAATTATGATATATTTTAATTTATTCAAGTGTGCCACTGTCCTGGAAGAGGTTAAGCTGAAAACGAGTGTCCAATCAAAATTTAAAAAGGATGTGTCATTCTTTAGTTATTATTTATTTTGTTATTTTATGTAATTGGCCATCGCCTATGCATTTCCTAATTCAAACTGATTTTTATGGGTAAAACAAAACCAGATTTACGTTTTTTAGGGCACTTATAGGAGTGGTACGTTTTTTCACTAAGAAAATTCATAGGTGATAAGCAATTAAATAAAATAACAGAGTAATTTATAACTAAAGAACGACACGTTCTGTTTGTATTCTGATCGCGCTATAGCTTTTAACTTGAAATGGTGGTGTTAAATGAAATATCGTTTACCATGTTTCTGTATAAATCTTTACGTCAACTCCTAGATCATGGACCCCAAGTGATCCCTAATAACATTAAACAATCTAAATGTAATGGGGGTTTGTATTTGTTTAGTTTCATATTCAAAAAGTAAATCTTTTATAAACTGTAGAAAGAAGTTAGTGAGTAACTGACTTACAACACACGCTGCATATATGTAAGAACAAATTACAAATAAGTGAAACGTCATCAGTGCAAGTATAAGTAGAAGAAGCTCGTGTATCGTTTGTTATTCGGTAAGTCACGTTTACCACCCTTATAGCAAAGGGATTCGCCCTCAAGATAGAGGACAGTTTTTTACTGAATGTTATGTATATTTAAAATATGTTCTTAGTGTAATACAATAACTTGCCAAGATGGCTATAAATTCCAGCAAAATACTATACAGTTTGAAATTAATTATTTGATTTATACATTACATCTTATTAGTGAAGATAGTAGACATTACTTACTTAATTGGTCACCTAAATATGTACTACTATGACAACTATGTAATCATATTGTTAATGTATGTAATTATTGTAGTATAATGTAGATTGAACTCATGCTCAGTTGCACGATTCTTGTATACATACATCAATTTAAAGATAAAATGTTTGTAACAAATAATATTTTTAATTGTACAAAATATTTGGAAAAACATTTAGAATCTTTTTGAGTATTTAGATTCATTTTTTAAATACGTTTATTGAGATTGATCATTTTTGGTTGAACTAAATAATCACAGTTTTCTGAGAGAGTCTCTAAAAGCTATCTCGTATTAGTGCAACCAATAAGGTATAATTATGTATAATTGTGGTATAATTGTGGGTACGTTGATTGACTTGTTTAATTGGTCATTCCTCAGGTACAAAAAGAAAAGTAATATGAATACAAACGAACCAATTGGTCGGTTAGTGTAACGGATTAAAACCTAACAATTAATTAATATCCTCTATGTTTGACAGCAACAATAATAACGCATTAAAAATTATAAGCCAGTATATTTAAAGAATTACCAACACTAATCATATTAACCCTTTATAGAATGCTGGTTGATATTTCAACCACCTCCAATATCTCTCTGTGCACAGCCAAGTTTCGTGTCACTTGCCGTCAACGCTTTCTGGTTGAAATATCAACCACCTCAAATATGCTCTGTATGCACAAAGCTATATTTATGAAATACCTAATGTTTAAGTATCGATTCTTTATGTATACACTTAGTGAAAGATCAGAAAAATGTTTAAAAAAATATTACATGTCTGCATGTGTTTGGAGAGGGTGGTCGATATTTCGACCAGAATGTGTTAGAGCAAGTGCCAATGTAGCTAAAATTAATGGTCAAAATATCAACCACTTAGAAAAGGGATTAATAAGTTGGTCTAATTTGTTTACAAAATGTATTTTGACGATAAAACTTTATTATTAGATTTCCAAACATCGTACATTTTATAATGATTAAATAATAAACCCTCGAAATCTCATTCTCATTAGAAAATCTAGGAAAATGTATAACTAAAATAAAAATATATACACCTTGAAGTTCATGATAAAAGTTTACAGTTAATAAGTTGGTCTAATTTGTTTACAAAATGTATTTTGACAATAACATTTTATTATTAGATTTCCAAACATTTTATAATGATTAAATAATAAACCCTCGAAATATCATTCTCATTAGAAAATCTAGGAAAATGTATAACTAAAATAAAAATATATACACCTTGAAGTTCATGATAAAAGTTTACAGTTAAGGTAAATACTAAACTAAATTAAAAGATTTCCAAAACAGTATAGCTGACCTAAATAACATCAAAACAGGAAATAAAAAATAATCTATGTTTTGTGGAAGGGTGCAAAACAATTTATGCAGAGAGCAATTTTGCACTTCTCGCACTCAATGCTACAGCGCTTAGGCTTCTATTTTGTGCTACACCTTGCACAACGCCTACTGCTAGTAATTATTGGAAGATGTTGTCCTACTTCACTTTGATTTATTTCATTTACTGTCTTGCCGTGAATCTTTTTTCCTTTTGTACAGCCTGATTTCCTTGATTTACGACTAGAAAAGCCGTTTATTTAAGGAATTTATCATGCTCACTACTTCGAAGACAGTCGAACTCGTCTCCTCTGTAGCCATCCGCTCTTCTTTTTTTAGGTGGATCCATGCAAAAATAAAACATAAGTTAAAGACTAAACATAATAATATTATAAAGTAATGTAAATATTTTTATTTAGGCAGACTGTAATGGTGTATAATGCAACATTATAATAAACATTTAGTTGCCTAATAATGTATATTTCAACAAATTCATTGTAACATAAAAATAAAAATATTTTGTTCTCGTACTACTATGAATTGAAACACATTTAACATCAATAACTTGCGAGCGCAAATAGTTGGATAGTTATAAATATTACAGATTGAAAGCCAAGAGTATTACGATAATTTTGGTATATAATTTAGTAAAACATGTCATACTAACCTTATTTAATAATTGTCTAAACAGAACATGTTTTTGAATATGAGATATAAATACCAGAAATAATATTTTTCCACCAGAAAACCATTTACAGAACACTTTATTTAAAGACATGTCTATGTTCAGTTATTAACATAAAATAATATATAATAATTAAAATTTCATTTTTTCTCACCTTGAAAGAATGAGAAGTCTTCAAATTCAAACTTGCAGCATGTGCTTCTCAATGTCAGATCACTAAACGCATACTGGTTTGTGTATCAACCACCAGTTCACATAATCACCACTAGTCGACAGCACAAAGCAGCCAGACCAACAAAATGCAAAGTCACGTGTTGTCTAGGTGTAGCTGGATTGGCTGATAACCTTAAGATATATTTTCGCTCACCTAGTCATTCAAAAATAAACTTTATGTACACTGGTTGAAATATCGACCAGCATGCATTGGTGACATTGTCATGAAAAATCTTATGTGCACAGAGAGTATCATATGGGTGGTTGATATATCAACCAGTATGCGTTACCTATAACTGTCCAAAATTTGGCTGATCTATAAAGGGTTAAATTATCAAATGTAATTACCTTGTTTCAACTACTTACGTAAGAATGTTTGTTAACATTTACAACAGCTAGTACTCTGATAATTCGACATGTATATCCCTCTACCAGTGCTGCGCAACGAAGCTCCCTCGGATATAAGACACAATGAGACACTTCTCAAAGAGTTCAGAAAGATCCTATCCTACCCCGAATCTTCTCGTTTTGCAAGATATTTCATCACGAGCTGGGTGTCTTAAATCTATAAAACCACCCCTCCGAGTAACCCAGTTAATCTCAAACGAATTTTCGCCAAAAAACCGACCGGGCATTAATTTGGGAAACAAGTTTCTGGTTTAGACCCTATGATCGTCATCTGCTGGAATGAACATTCCTCGTAAGGAATAGACCATGATGATGCGCTTTCGCACGGGTGTGGAAAGATAAAGCTACTGGAGATATAAGTGGGTAATGGAAAATCATCAGTCATGTGACTACGGAGTCACTGTTCAAACTATGGATCACATAGTTGATGATTGCCCATTGAGTTCTTTTCAGGAGGGATTAGCAGGTCTTCATTCAATCGGAGAAGCAAGTGTTGTATGGTGACGAAAACCTTAATTTAGCCCTATGACGGGATTAGTCTTTGAGGTCTTTTACGGAATGTCCCCGCATTTTTTAGCAATGTTCAGTCGTCAAAGAAGTAGAAAGTTTACATGTATACAAATAAGCAGGTAACAAGTCAACTTATATTTATTTAATTCTAACCTAACTTAACCAAACTTAACCCAACAACCTATGTTGGAAGTGCGTACAATCTAACCCAGGATTCCTCACTAGGATTTCATCACGAGCCTTATTAATTTTCTCATAATGATCTAAGTAAGGAAGCAAGTACATATACATACAGTCTTTTCGTATGTTTTCTAGCTTGCATTTCGTCTGTCTCTCTGCTATTAATTTAGTGTTTATTGAATTAAAACACAGACGAATCATTCGGAGCATTTTTTGTGGCTTATAAAAATACCAAAGAGGCTGTCACTTTAATAAATTATTGCAGTTCTAAATCATGCAGGGCCACATATCCATGACCTAACCTAACCTAAATACCAGAAGGCGCAGATTGATAACTAAAGCGATGACGCTTACTATTTTGTTGTTGGTAAACATTGTTAGTATAGTTTTATTCTAGTCTTAGCAGACAAGTTTTACCATGTTCGTGGACATTTTAAAAATGACCCGTACTTTTTACTTTGAATTTTATTTTTCTATGAATTTTTAATTCCTCCTCCCTTTATTTATATATCTATGGCTTTGAAATTCATACGATAGTGGTCCAAGCCGAGTTGTCCCGGACTACAGAGAGATTCGTCCAGTATTTTATGCAACAGTGGTCAGACCAGAGGGTCACATTCTTCTGTCCAGCAGCCACCTGACCACTGTCCACTGTTTGAGACTGCCGCTTTTAATTGGTCCAAAGCTAGGCTACATCGAAACATCATTAAAAATACCTCCTTAGCTCCGCGGCAAGCCGTTGATGTTTCGGAAGTTATAATGCCGTGTGACGCTCGGGTTGGCGAGCTATCATTAGCGTAGCGTGCAGAACAACGTATGATTTTGGTATAACTAGCATACCGTTTGGAACGATCTGAACATGTTGTGTTATATGTAACAGCGTGGGCGAATGGTTCGTTAACACCTTTTGAAAAGAACGGATTAATTATTCCCTGTTTTAATTGTACATCCTAATATTTGGTATGACTAGTGTACCACTTTTTAACCACTAGGACATTTTGTGTTACATGAAACAGCGAGAGTGAACGATTCGTTAGCACGTATTGAAAATAACAGATCAATTGACTTCCCTGGAAATTGTACAGGCATTATTTGGTATGCTTGTTCGTAACGATTTAAAATGAATGTTATATGCAAGTGTGAATGAACGATTCTTTAACACGGTCCGAAGAGAAAGGATTAATTAACCCCCATTGTACTGTACAGCCATTATTGGGTATAAATAGCGTACCATTTAACAACTTTACGTGATTTGTGTTATATATAATGGCACTAATGAACGCTTCTTTAACACGTTCCCAAAAGAACGGATTAATTGACCCCATTGTACTGTACAGCCATTATTGGGTATAAATAGCGTACCACTTAACAACTTTACGTGATTTGTGTTATATATAATGGCACTAATGAAGGCTTCTTTAACACGTTCCCAAAAGAACGGATTAATTGACCCCATTGTTCTGTACAGCTATTATTGGGTATGAATAGCGTACCACTTAACAACTTTACGTGATTTGTGTTATATATAATGGCACTAATGAACGCTTCTTTAACACGTTCCCAAAAGAACAGATTAATTGATCCCCATTGTACAGCCATTATTGGGTATGAATAGCGTAACACTTAGCATCGACCTTAATGTGATTTGTGTTATACATAATGGCACTAATGAACGCTTCTTTAATACGTTCCCAAAATAACAGATTGAATGATCCCCATTGTACAGCTATTATTGGGTATGAATAGCGCACGACTTAGCATCGACCTTAATGTGATTTGTGTTATATGTAATGGCACTAATGAACGCTTCTTTAACACGTTCCCAAAATAACAGATTGAAAGACCCCCATTGTTCTGTACAGCTATTATTGGGTATGAATAGCGTACCACTTAGCATCGACCTTAATGTGATTTGTGTTATATGTAATGGCACTAATGAACGCTTCTTTAACACGTTCCCAAAAGAACAGATTAATTGACCCCCATTGTACAGCCGCTATTGGGTATGAATAGCGTACCACTTAGCATCGACCTTAATGTGATTTGTGTTATATGTAATGGCACTAATGAACGCTTCTTTAACACGTTCCCAAAAGAACGGATTAATTTTTCAACATCATACTGTACAGCCATTATTTGGTGTAAATAGCGTACCACCTTAACATGCTTTGTCTGGTATATAATGGCACGAATGAACGATTTTTTTAGACAGTTTCGAAAATTACAGACTAATTGATGTCCTTTTAAACTGTACAGCTTTCTTTTTTTTATTTATAGTCAGCGTACAATTTAGTAATGATATGAACATATATTGTTTTATGCAACAGTGAGTGAACGGTTCTTTAACACGGTATAAACGAACGGAGTAATTTACCCCCCTTACATTGTACAGCCAGTATTTGATTCTGTGGTATAACTAACGATCTGAACATATTGTGTGATATGTAGCAGCACGAGTGAACGGTTTGTTAACATGTTTCGAAAGAACGGATTCTTAATTGATCCGTGTTTGGATTATACAAAACTTATTTAGTTAGGTCCACTGCAATCGTGGTTGGATACAATTTTAGACGGGTGTTTCAATGAGTTAAATTAAAACCTGTTATATGAGGCCAATATGTTATGCATTTTAGGTACAGGCTTCTATTGGCGGTAGAGTATACGAAAAATAAAAAATACGTTGAATAGTAAATTTAGTGTACCCTATGACAGATGATAGCAGTGATTGAGGTAGAACAACAATAATCTTTCAGGGGAACTTCAAATTTTTAAAATGACTGTTTTACAAATTTTCAGTCGTGCAAAATAATGCCAAATTGATTATTTGAACAGTTAAAGAAAACGATTACAATATATCCATTTAAAATCCATACGTGTATTCTCAAGGATTAAAAATAAATAAATCACTTCCACCATGTGTATTAACATTTAAATGCACTATATTAATTTATCATGTTGATGTAGTTCCAATTTATTAGACAAGGAGTTTTATATTATTTAATTGGCCATTGATATTCCATAAATTGTACCCGTTCTTCGCATCGTTCTAAAGTAGCCTAAGAGCTGCTTTCATTGGATCGGAGATAAGAACTGATGCTTACTCCTTTCGTCGAACAACTCCTTGGATATTACCCAGTAAATTGGGAGACTTTTTTTCTATTTTTGAGTAAGATACTATATGAACTAGTTTACTGATTTTGACTGTTTTTATAGCTAGTAGAGATCCTGAAAAAAGATAATTTTGAGGATCATGATCTTAGCAAAATCTCCCAAAATTGGTTCTCTGCATTTCTCTAGAGGAGGAATCTGCACTCGGTAGAAAGAATTGTCACGATGAAGATACTATTAAATGAACTTATTGCCCTATTTAAGTGTACTTCGGTCTTTTGTGTATGCTCATGCTGAAGCCTGTGGACTCACGATTATCAGCAGTGGAATAAAGAAAGGACAGAGACTTTGTGCACTGGCTACTGAAGTTGATCCAGCAAAAAGCCACGTTCGCCTTTGTTTTTGGCTTAGCTGTTGAGTTCCCATGGCGTTTTTTGAGAAAAGAGAGAATACCCCCTACATAATAAAATTGGAGTGTTTAAGTTAAATACCACCAATAAGGGTGTTAATTTTGTTATTAACGATTATCTTGTTACGATGAAACAGTATCCTTTGTTCTAGAGACACATTGTAAATGTGTATTCCTGAACATATTTCAAATATAAACCTGAAGGAGAAAACGTTGCAACTATTCTGTACGATCACTGCATCCAAATAAAAAACACCCAGAGAGCTCAAAAATAATCTCAAATATCGCAAACTTGTTTCTTTTCACCAAAAAAGTATGGTTTTACTTCAATGAATTACGATTTACATAGAGTAAACAAATGTATACTCTGTATAAGAAATAATCTACTTTCATTTAGAAAAGGAAACTGCTTTTCGTAAGCAATCAATCAGTAATGATTAGAAGAACGTTACTGCTCCAGCCAGTTAGAAGAACGTTACTGCTCCAGCCAGTTAGAAGAACGTTACTGCTCCAGCCAGTTAGAAGAACGTTACTGCTCCAGCCAGTTAGAAGAACGTTACTGCTCCAGCCAGTTAGAAGAACGTTACTGCTCCAGCCAGTTAGAAGAACGTTACTGCTCCAGCCAGTTAGAAGAACGTTACTGCTCCAGCCAGTTAGAAGAACGTTACTGCTCCAGCCAGTTAGAAGAACGTTACTGCTCCAGCCAGTTAGAAGAACGTTACTGCTCCAGCCAGTTAGAAGAACGTTACTGCTCCAGCCAGTTAGAAGAACGTTACTGCTCCAGCCAGTTAGAAGAACGTTACTGCTCCAGCCAGTTAGAAGAACGTTACTGCTCCAGCCAGTTAGAAGAACGTTACTGCTCCAGCCAGTTAGAAGAACGTTACTGCTCCAGCCAGTTAGAAGAACGTTACTGCTCCAGCCAGTTAGAAGAACGTTACTGCTCCAGCCAGTTAGAAGAACGTTACTGCTCCAGCCAGTTCACAGATAAAGGTGAAGAAACAAACGGTGTATGCTAGGAAACCTGACCCCCAATAACTCTTAGGCTTGTTTCAATTACCTCCAGGTCCCCTCTCAGTAAATTGACCAGTAAAACCCACAAGTCGGCGAGTACAGACATAATAGTACCGAAGGCCATTCAAATGCCCCACGAATGGCTATTAAATCTCCGGTTATAATTAGGTTGGATGCAGCCAAACCCGTTGCGTGCTAGACCTTATTGATGACTCTCATGTAAGCAGCGTTAACGGTACTAAATCTATCACCACACCTAGCAAATCAATACCGCAGGGGTCTCCAGTGCCAAACTTATTTCACTCGGCTATCCTACGCATTCTACAAGTCTACGCTATCTGTGATAAATCAAAGTGCACGCCTAACAAATCAGTAGCGGGTGTCCAGCTGGGCTCGTTCTTGGTGCCAATCTTAGTCCTGCAATGTTTAACTCGTTGTGAACCTACGCGTCGTCACCTACTCCATTTCTCGGATTATCTTTTTGATTCATGGAATTGCACCAGTAACGCATTTCCATACGTACATGACCGCAGTTGTTCGACCATCTTTTAAGGCGTGGAGCGTAAATTTGCCTGTCCAACTTCATGATTTCAAATCGAGATGTGAATGTTCATTTAAGATTAGAGGGATCCGGTTTAGCGCATTTTATCTTTGAATTAGCTTATAACAAGAAAAAGAAGAAGAAAAATGTAAATGATGCACGTGACTACTAGTATACTAATGTCATAAAAATACTACCAATACATGTTTACGTCAGTAGCTTGTTAGATCATCTATTTTAATGTGATGAACTTATTACTAGATTAAATACAACTTTCATAAAACAGTACCAATTAAATAAAAAAATCACATTCATGGCATGTGTGATGCTACATAATATATGTAGGGCCTACATGTAAAGTGGGAACATTTGTACGAAGTTATATCGTGTGTTATAATTAATTAGTGGCCAGGAAGTGTCTGTAAGTGGTGTCTTTGGACCACCAAGACTGACCAGTCTTGCCAGGGGGCACACAAGTGGGTTTCTGCCAACGCCAAGTGAAGTGCCTCCGCTACCCTCGCCTCGCCAAGCCCCTATCCTTGAAGTCCTGTTCCTGCGACACGACAGTCCTGTCCAGTCCGTCCTGTCCTGGCCTGTCCACCTTGTGCCGTCAGTGGCGCAAGGTTTGCGCAACTCCTGGCGACCGACTAGCGCCACTGCCACTCCGAGACCATCTTTACCTCACAGTTTTATAGAACCTGTTGCAAATGGATAAGTTTATTGAGACTAAGCAGATACCTAGTAAATGTGATATGACTGAACTATGATCTACTCTCACCGATCGGCGAGGTGTTATCAGGGCCTGGGGGAGACCAGTTTTGGTGAGCCAACTAACGGACGAGCGTATTCTCAAATTGCGCTCCGCACGAAACGGTATTATTCGTTAGGGTTTGACAGAAATATTACGAGTCCGTGAGGAGAATGGCAAACTCTGGCCACGAGTAAAGAACACTCTCTTTCTCCCATGTTGCGTATTGCTGAGTCAGTAAGTCGGACGGTCAGTAGAGACATTTGTAAGTGGTAATCAGGAGTTATATGGATAAGGAAGGATATGGAAGGATATGGATAAGAAAACTAAACAAATTAAAACTGTATTTACTACCAACTTAATCAATTTAAATTTTAACAAGCGTAAATCTTTTGATGAACATGTGCATGTAGATAAAATAATGGGTTATGATTTGACTTGAGGAGATAGCTTCTAGAGTCAAACTGCTACGACCCCTTCATGGTCATTATTTTATCAAGAACACTGTTATGTAAGCTTACGTATGATATGATCAAAAGTGTTTTTGTGGTTTGTGCTGACCTAAAATACATCTTGCTGGATTCACACTTCTGATCAGTGGAATACACAAAGGACAGAGCTGTGGTACTAAGAATTTGGCCAAGAAGTTTTTCCAGCAATATGCTTTAGGTCTACTGTGCTCGTGTTTATTTTTTATTTGTTTTTAATTTAATTTATCAGATGAGTTCCTAAGGCAATTTTTGATATATATGTTAAAAGAGGGAAAATATGTCTTTACAATGAAATATTAGAACAACTAGACTTTCACCAAAGAGACAACATAAATTTAACCAGGCTAAGTCAGGTTTGTTGTAAAGAACATTCCTCTTATTCATCCAATACGTACAACATAACCTATGTACTAAGCTGTAATCTTGCTACTGCCACTTGATGTTTGGATGTACTCACTACCAAGCACTACCACTCACATATAAGATGGGTGATTTGCAGACCACGTTAGCACTGCTTGACAAATTGTACTGGCAAAACTACCTATTGCAGTTGCCAAGTAGATCCCTTATCTCCCTCGGTATGTTGCGATACAAAACATTTGCAAGGTAGAAAGAAGGCTCCTTACTTACTTCCAAGTAAATTATTCAAAGAATGTTATACTGTAATTATCTTTCACTTAGCCTGTTATTTATTTATGCACTAGTTAAATATTTTTAAAAATATCTTTTTGGTTACGGAACACACAATGAGGCTGCAGTGTTACGTAACCAAATGTTTGTTTTTTTTTTAAAGAAAAATTATTATATTAAGGACTATTAAATAAGTCTTTTTATCAGTAATTTTTTTTATGAATGCTAGACAAGGCTATTGCAGTTTCATTTATAAATTATCAACTTAATTTTACTTGCTGAAAAACATCGTAAATTCAGCTACTTTTGTCAAGATAATAGAAACCCTTGATGATAACTCCAGTGATGGCATCCACAGTTGAGAGTGTTACAGATTTTTATATCAACACACTCTGCAATATTTCAAATACAATAAAACAGTTCATCAGTGTTTACGTAGATAAATACATGTTTTATAAATCATAAGTATTAATACATTTACAAATACACGACTTATCGTTGAACAGATTCTGTCAATATTTGTTTATTGACAAATGTATTTCAGGATTAAGGAATCTAAGGAGAAAACAAGAAACCAACAAAGGTACTCTGTATTGTAAGTTTAGTCTAACGTTGATCATCAACAAATATTTTAAATGTGGGCATAAAATCTTAATTATTTAATATTTAAATTTTCGTCATTCATAGGTTAGAAATTATGCTGCGTTATAAATTATATTTATAGAAATTATGATACTTGTTTATCACAAAAACATTTTTAAAAGTAAAACAAAAAACTTTAAAAGAAAATGCCACATACAATCATAACTTACATGTTTGACTACATTATACTGCATCTGTTTTGGTTGAATGGTTGTAAAATGGTTGAAATGGTTGAAAAATGGTTGTAAAATGGTACATGCATGTAAAATGGTTGAACAGAGAACCATGTTCAAACAATTTAAATGACAGACTTTTTTGTATCTTGCAGTGATCTACCGCCAGGACAAAGAACTTTCTGTGGGGCCTTTCGGACACCGAGGATGAAGAAGATACCGTTGATCGAAAGCCGATACGATGCCCCGCGTCCAGAAATGGTCTAATGGCCCAAAAATTCCCGGCGACTTTCAGTGGCCAAACTGAGGACCGTGAAGGAACGCAGAGCGTGTTTTATATAATCCAGCATTCCTGAGATGATACATTAGCCTCTCTTCGTTATTCGGTCCAAGACATTTATGTATAAATATTGCCAACTCACAGAATATCTCATGTTAAGAACATAATTCTATGATATATCTACCTAGATTATAAGAATCAAGTTATCTACACTAAGTTTGGATACCAAAGCCAGGCTTGATAGGGACCAAGTACCAAGCAGTAACACAATTTACTATTATTTATTGTAACATTTATTACTACTTTTTACATGATTTTAATGACATTCTGGTTCAGGTTTTAAAATAAAAGATTTTGTTTTAAACTATTCCTCCACAATATACACTCTCTGGTCTTTGCTCAAAACAATGTTTCTAACCTCATCCTAATGACATTGCACGAACTCCCAATAAAGTGAACAACAATGCAACAATGTAAATCAGCTGATATAGCCAAGGAAGAAGAAGATCCAGAGTTTACCAGCCTAAGAACTTGTAATTATATTAAAACCTTAATTTTTTGTACTCGTCGATAGGGTTGCGTTTTAAAATAAACACACTGTACAAAACTTATCAAAATCTTTTTCATTAGAACCAGTGAAACATTTTTCTTACAATCTAATGTTTGTAAATCTATTAAAGAAAGGTAAAAGGTCTCTTTGATTTCTATTAAGTTGGTTTGTTATTTTACGTGCTTGGTTTTTACATAATTTTTATTTCTAACGTTGTTCTATATGAGTATATTTATATTACTTTATAAAAGTAAATTATTAGGTATCATCATCGAAACACATGATCATAAAATAACACTAAAATGTCATACATTAGCATATAAATACTTGTTTTTGAATAATTTTTTAAATTTAGTTTAATTTAGTGTAATCAGATTTGTTCAAAGAGTAACTTCCAATATACGAAAAACAAATTATTCGTATATTAGCATTACTGTAACTATAAACACAAACATATTTAATAACCGGACAGCTTTGCCTTGAAAATTGATAATACCATTGGTTTAAGCATTCGAAAACATTTGTATTTCATTAATCTCGAATTGGGTTAAGAACGTATAACGTA